>CAWUFW010001733.1:1757500-2357500 GCA_963921515.1 Calotriton arnoldi | reverse complement strand
CATCCTACCAGTCACTTTTGGTATTGCGAAAGGACTCTCGGAGGGTGGTGGGCATAATGAGAGAATCTTGCACGCGGACGTAGAAGAACTACAGACAAACAAAATACTTCATCAACTCATAGATCAACTCCTTGAAAATGGAGCCATTTAAAACTCTCCTTAGAGAATTGATGAAAGCAAAGTACATACTGAACTTCCTTTTCACCTCCATGACGAAATATGACTTATCAGGCACCTTGATGGCCATGCAGTTAAAACAAAAGAAATCAGAAAAAATAGCTGTAGTACAATACTCTACTCCACTCTATGGCATTCCACTCTCCTACACTACTCCACTCTGTCACACCACTTTATGACAATCTACTCCGCTCTATGCCACTCTACTCCACAACACTCTTCTCCACCCTACGAGACATCCACTACACCACTCCACGACACTCTATGCCCCTCCCCTCGACTCCACTCTACATCATTCAACTCAACTCTACTCCACTCTACGCCTTTCCACTCTACGGCACTCCGTGACACTTAACTCCACTCCACACCATTCAACTCTACACCACTCTACGCCACTCCATGGCACTACATAACACTCCACTCTACCCCACTCCACGCCACGTCACTCTCTTTTACCCCAATAACTTTTAGCCATGCTGAACAACAACCATGCTGGTGTACTACATGGTTAAAACATATTGACAAAGCTAATAGGTCGTGCATAGGCGAGACCTATTTGTTTTGACATTGCTTGTTTATTTAGAAATGGGAGCTGTTTTCTACAGTCTTGCTTACCCTGCTCCTGCTCATTCTCCCTCCCAATCAGAGATTTGCTGAAAACCATCTCTCCTCACAGTTTCTGCAGACCACAGCAGGTGTGAAGTCAGTAATGCTACTGTTTAGAAAGTGTGTACCGTGAATGAAACTTTCTTTGTGTTCCCTACGTATCATTTTGACAGTAAAGGTGTTTGTGTAAAAAATATTTCACATTGTATGTCCACATCTACGGTCTATGGTTGCTGAAGGAGCAAGAGGAAGATGTACCTCCACTTAAGAAATGGGTTAGTGTTAAAGTTATATTTTGTGACGCTGTTTCTTCTGATTTGCCCAAAAGGAGCTAACCATGACCATGCTATGCTGAAGTTGCAGTTTTGCTTCTCATTTATGCATAAAATGTGAATAAAAACCCCTGGTTTTGAAGGATCGGGAGATTTCTCATTTTCCTCCCAAGATTGTCTGATTTGATTGAGATTTTCTTTACTTAGAATGCTATTTGTACTCTTTATGAGATTGACATTTTAACTTGGGGTTTAACTACTTAGTAGGAATAATATTCTGATTCTGATTGTGTACTCTGTATCTGTGTCTTCATGACATTTTACTACATTTCTGTAATGACTATAAAATGTTTCTGTAATAAACTCTTCAAATTTACTCCTTGATCGAGAACTGAATTATTGAGTGGTCCCAGTCTTTATAACGATTATATTGGTTTTGTACTCTGCTAATTTGATGAGTTTGAGGGAAGAGGGCGGTGACTCTAGCCGAAAGATCGACTGAAAACGCAGCGCCACATCTCCAAGATAAAAAATGGTGTGTCTGAAAATACTGGAGTTTATTTGATTGTTGGGGTTCAGAGCCCACACAAGCACATGGGGACAATTGACAAAAGCATTTACGAGTATGAGAAATAGTAATACATGAGTACTCATTCATGTACTCTAGCATGACTGTGAAAAGTTTAACTCTCCATTAGTAAAACTGCAAAGAGGGTACAGTCCTTTCCCTATGTACTGCACATAAATATTCCCTGAATATTTCAAATTTTTCCGGTTTTAGATGTTTTCAGGCCATTTCAAAAAGGGATGAAAGAGTACATAAAAAGTACTACGGTAGTTCTCTGTTAAATACTCTTACATAGCTATTTGAATCAGCCCATGAGGTGTACTCTTTACCTACAGTTGTGTAGACAAGTCAAAAGTATATTATGTGTTTACATTTCTATTCCGTCCTAACAAGAGACGAAAGAATAGAAGCCCTTCAAAGGGTTCCTTTAAATACCACTAGATAAAAATAAAGTCTGCCCTCTGCTTTCAGAATTTTGAGTATACTTGCAGTTACGTAAAACAAAAGGCCTCAAAATAGTGATAACACTATTATGTATATTTTAGTTTGCATGCTGTATCGGGGAGGAGCCCGGGTGCTGCCTTCCCCCGTCTCAGCATCGCCGGACTTCACGGAGGTCTGACTGAGCAAACTCAGAGAAAAAGGACCATCGGGAAGGGGCTGAGAGGCAGGTGCGTACCCGGGCTCCTGGGGGCCCCGGCGGGCAGGCCCGGGTGCTGCCTTCCCCTGTTTCAGAATCGCCGGACCTCACGGAGGTCTGATTGACCCTCTCCCTAGTAATCTGGAGGAAAATTACCCCCCTTTCTTGTAATCCGTGCACACAAGGTGACAGAGGGGACCCAAGGCGCAAAAGTACCCGACCTCCTGGAGCCCTCGCTGGGATCGGGGATGCAAATGAGCCCTCATCGGGACTTCCAGGGAAGCCCGGCCATCTGTCACCCCATAGGAAAGCATTGCGTGCGACCAGATGGCCGAGGGGATAGGTGCGACCAGATGGCCGAGGGGAAAGGTGCGACCAGATGGCCGGGCACGAAAGGGAAGCCATCTGGTCGCTCTGTGCCCCAACGAAAGAGTGAGCGGGCGCCGGGGCATGGGGGACCGGAGGCCCAGGGCCCCAGCTGGGCCCCAACCATGGAGGCTGCGAGGGGGACCCGACGGGCCCTCCGACCCGGGGCCCGCGGACACCATGACAAGCAGGGGAGGCCTGCACGGGACCAACGGACCCCTGTCCTGGGCCCTTGGTGGAGCAGCAGGCCGGGGGACGGGGCCCAGGGCCGGAGCACCCGACCCGGGGCCCAACGGGGCCCCTGGACCCAGCATGGGCTCCCAGGCCCAGAGGCGCAGGGGACGCCTCCCCGGGCCCTGCGGACCCCGTCCCGGGCACCCTGCCACGCGGCAGGACCGAGGACGGAGCCCGGGGTGGGGAGGCCGCCCTCCCCGGGGCCCTCAGGGGCCCTGGCCGGAGCTCCTGAACCCAGCCAAGCAAGGGGAGGCTCCCCGGGCACAACGGAACCCCGCCCTGGGCCTTTGGCAGTGCGGCAGGCTGGGGGACAGGGCCCAGGGCCGGAGCACCTGACCCGGGGTCCGGCAGGGCCCCTGGACCCAGCCGGGGCTCCCAGGCCCAGAGGCGCAGGCGAAGCCTCCCCGGGCCCGCCGGACCCCATCCCGGGCACCCTGCCACGCGGCAGGACCGAGGACGGAGCCCGGGGTGGGGAGGCCACCCTCCCCGGGGCCCTCAGGGGCCCCGACCGGAGCTCCTGAACCCAGCCAAGCAAGGGGAGGCTCCCCAGGCACAACGGAACCACGTCCCAGGCCTTTGGCAGAGCGGCAGGCCGTGGGACGGGGCCCAGGGCCGGAGCAACCGACCTGGGGCCTGGCAGGGCCCCTGGACCCAGCCGGGGCTCCCAGGCCCGGAAGCGCAGGGGAAGCCTCCCCGGGCCCTCCGGACCCCGTCCCGGGCACCCTGCCACGCGGCAGGACCGAGGACGGAGCCCGGGGTGGGGAGGCCGCCCTCCCCGGGGCCCTCAGGGGCCCTGGCCGGAGCTCCTGAACCCAGCCAAGCAAGGGGAGGCTCCCCGGGCACAACGGAACCCCGCCCTGGGCCTTTGGCAGTGCGGCAGGCTGGGGGACAGGGCCCAGGGCCGGAGCACCCGACCCGGGGCCCGGCGGGGCCCCTGGACCCAGCCGGGGCTCCCAGGCCCGGAAGCGCTGGGGAAGCCTCCCCAGGCCCGCCGGACACCATCCCAGGCACCCTGCCTCGCGGCGGGACTGAGGACGGAGCCCGGGGTGGGGAGGCCACCCTCCCCGGGGCCGCAGGGAGACCCTAAACCCAGCCGAGCAAGGGGAGGCTCCCCGGGCACGATGGAACCCTGTCCCGGGCCTTTGGCAGGGCAGCAGGCCGGGGGACGGGGCCCAGGGCTGGAACACCCGAGCTGGGGCCCGGCGGGGCTCCTGGGCCCAGAAGCGAAGAGGAAGCCTCCCCGGGCCTGCGGGACCTCGTTCGGGCACCCTGCCACGCAGCAGGACCGAGGATGGAGCCTGGGGTGGGGAGGCCGCCCTCCCCGGGGCCCCTGGACCCAGCCCAGCAGGGAGAGGCTCCCCGGGCCCGCCGGACCCCATCCAGGGCAGCCTGCCACGCGGCAGGCCCAGGGACGGACCCAGGGCTGGGGTGGCATCCTGGCCCGTCCAACTGCCGGCTGAGGACCGCTAGGCCGAGAGGGGTCCCAGAGTACCTTGTCCCTAGTAATCCGGAGGAAGGCTACCCCTCCTTCTGGTAACCTGTGCGCACCGCAAGCCTGAGGGGACCCTATGCGCGGACGCGACCGACCTCCTGGAGCCCTGGCTGGGATCGGGGAGGCGAATGGGCCCCCATCGGGACTTCCAGGGCGGCCCGGCCATCTGGTCGCTCCATTGGAAAGCATTGCGTGCAACCAGATGGCCGAGGGGAAAGGTGCGACCAGATGGCCGGGACCGAAAGGACTCCCATCTGCCTGCCCCGAGCCGAGCCTTCCCGGTAGGGCTCCCGCCTGCCCTAGCAGGGCTCGGGGGCTCGGAGACCCCGGCTGTGCCTCAGACACGGCCAGGCCCGCAGGAGCTCTCGGCGCCCGCACGCCGGGGGAGGACTGCGGGGACCCATGGAGCCCGTCCCGGGCACGTTGCCACGCCGCAGGCCGCCGGAGGAGGGAGCCCCGGACGCCTGGGAGGTGTTGCCCAGGCATAGCCCATCTGGTCCCCGGCAAAGAACCGCCAGCCCGGGAGGGGTGTCCCGGCATACCCTGCCCCTACTAATCCAGAGGAAAGCTACCCCTCTTTCTGGGAACCCGTGCGCACCACGAGACTCAGGGGACCCTGGGCGTGAACGTGCCTGACCTCCTGGAGCCCTGGCTGGGATCGGGGAGGCAAATGAGCCCGCATCGGGACTTCCAGGGCAGCCCGGCCATCTACTCGCCCCATTGGAAAGCATTGCGTGCGACCAGATGGCCAAGGGGAAAGGTGCGACGAGATGGCCGGGACCGAAAGGACTCCCATCTGCCCGCCCCGAGCCTTCGCGGTGGGGCTCCCGCCTGCCCACGCAGGGCTCGGGGGCTCCGCTTCCCGGGGGGCTCGGGACCCCGACTGGGCCTCAGGCACGGGGAGGACCACCGGAGCTCTCGGGCCCGGACGCCCGGGGGAGGACTGCCCGGGACCCATGGAGCCCATCCCGGGCACTTTGCCACGCCGCGGGCCGGAGGAGGGAGCCCCCGGACGGAGGGGAGGTGTTGTCCGGGCATAGACCATCTGGTCCCCGGCAAAGAACCGCCAGCCCAGGGGGTGGTGTTCCGGCATACCCTGCCCCTACTAATCCGGAGGAAAGCCACCCCTCCTTCTGGGAACCTGTGCGCACCGCCAGACTCAGGGGACCCTAGGCGCGGAGGCCCGACCTCCTGGAGCCCTGGCTGGGATCGGGGAGGCGAATGAGCCCTCATCGGGACTTCCAGGCCGGCCCGGCCATCTGGTCGCCTCAGTGGAAAGCATTGCGTGCGATCAGATGGCCGAGGGGATTGGTGCGACCAGATGGCCGGGACCGAAATAACGCCAATCTGCCTGCCCCGAGCCTTCGCGGGAGGGCTCCCGCCTGCCCTTGCAGGACTCGGGGGCTGCAGGGCTCGGGGGCTGCAGGGCTCGGGGACTGCAGGGCTCGGGGGCTGCAGGGTTCGGGGGCTGCAGAGCTCCGGGGCTCAGGGCTCGGGGGGGGCTTGGAGACCCCACGCTGGGCCTCAGGCATGGGAAGGCCCGCAGGCGCTCCTGGGGCCCAGACGCCCGGGGGAGGACTGCCTGGGACCCATGGAGCCCGTACCGGGCACTTTGCCATGCCGTGGGCCGGAGGAGGGAGCCCCCGGACGGAGGGGAGGTGTCGTCCGGGCCCAGCCCATCTGGTCCCCGGCTGAGAACCGCCAGCCCCGGAGGGGTGTCCCGGCATACCCTGCCCCTAGTAATCCAGAGGAAGGCTACCCCTCTTTCTGGGAACCCGTGCGCACCGAGAGACTCGGGGGACCCTAGGCCCGGACGTGCCCGACCTCCTGGAGCCCTGGCTGGGATCGGGGAGGCGAATGAGCCCCCATCGGGACTTCCAGGGCGGCCCGGCCATCTGGTCGCCCCATTGGAAAGCATTGCGTGCGACCAGATGGCCGAGGGGATTGGTGCGACCAGATGGCCAGGACCGAAAGGACTCCCATCTGCCTGCCCCGAGCCATAGCTGTAGGGCTCCCGCCTGCCCTTGCAGGTCTCCGGGGCTCTGCACCAGGGACCCTTGTCCCGGGCAGATGGACACTTGGCAGGCCGCAGGACGGGGGCTCCCAAACCCCAGGCCCTGACTGAAACCCAGGCCCCGGGGCCGGTCCCTGCTTCTCAACCCAGCCAGGCCGGGGAGATCGGGGAGCCTGCCCGGGCACGAGGGACCCCTGTCCCGGGCACACGGACCCTCAGGACGTGCGCTCGTTTTCCACACATTTTTTCCAAAATTCTGCGTAGTGGCACTACGCCAATTCCGCCCAGCCCTAGTTCTAATGAGCAACTAGAGTGCTAACATTCGTAATTTATGCCAAAGGTGTGGCACATATGTACGCCATCTTGATGGAATCAAAGTAGGAAACTGAAAGCATTTTCAATTGAGGATACTGCAGTAAATGATGAAATTAGGGAGCTTTATAACAAATAAGTTTCCCAAGATGGTGACCGGAGAAAAAAAGTACCCAAATATAGTACAAATATCACCCAAATGTAGCCCAAGGGTAGCCCAATGACAGAAGTGTGCAAAATACTTAATTATTTTGTTTTTGTGCAGTTTTATATAGCGCAGACTTGACCCAAAGGTATGAGAGTGCTTTACATGAGCATCTGTTACATTACACAAGGACACATTCATTTTGGTTTTAGGCATGGGGAGATTAAGTGATTTGCCCAAAATCACAGGATGTCGAGCTGATACCGAAACTAAAACCTGGTTCCCCAGTTGCAAACTCTGCAGCTCTGGCTCTAACGCCACATCCTCTCCCTTAAGTGTAACATACAATAAAGTTATCAACTGGATAAAAAAAAACATAAAGATAGCAAATTATTTAAAAGTGCTTTGTTGCTATTTGAGAACTCAGAAAATATGTCCTCATTTTAATTGTTTAATAATCACTATGGGAATAGGACCCTTTCATGGAGGAGGGTGCAGAGGCAGTGGCAGCACAACGGACCAAGGAGGGCAGGGAAAAGGAGGGCAGGTGCAACAAACCGACCATGAAGTACAGGCAAGAGAGGCTGTGGCAATATGAAAGACCATTGAGGGCAGACGTTAAGAGACAGTGGCAGTACAACCATACATGCCATCCAATAGTGGGCCAAACAAGGCATGAGGGAGGGGATAGGGGTCTGCACATGCAAAACGGAGGGCAGGGGCAAGGCGGCAGGGCAGGAGCAGCAAGCTGACCATGGAGGACAGGTACGATGGGCACTGGAAGCACAACACACCATTGAGGGCAACAGTGAGACTATAATTTCATACACAGAGACAATGGAGGCAAGGTGGGAGGGGGTCAGGGGCAGCAAGCTGACCACACAGAGAAGGTGGCAGGGCTGTGGCAGCACAGAAGATCATGCATGGCAAACAGGTGGGTTAGTGGCAGGACAACGGCAATGGTGGGCAAGAGGGAGTGTGGAGGGGCATGCACAAAAGACCATGGAGGAAACAAGGAAGGGGTAGGGACTGTACGCAGACAAAAGAGGGCAAGGGAAGGGACATCACAAGAGACTATGAAGGGCAGACAGGAGCGGCAGTTGCAGCACAACAGAGCATGGAGGGGAGAAGGGAGTGGCAGCAAACTGGACCATGGAGGACAGGTGGGAGGGGATACGAGCATGGAACTTGGACAGACAGGGAGGAGGTGGCAGGGACAGGCGGCAGCCATCTGACCATGCTAAGCAGGTAGGAGTAGCAGTAGCAGCTCAAGAGGACACTCAGAGTAGATAGGAGGGTGGCAGGTCCATGGAATATGGAGGGCAGAAAGGAGGGAGCAGGGGCATGCACACAGACATCGGAGGGCAGGGGGAAGGAGAGTAGGGACAGCAAGCTAAGCACAGAGGCTAAGCAGGAGGACAATGATGATGCATAGAATTGGGGAACGGAGGGTAGGAGGAGTAGGCAGGGACAAAAAACTGAATGGAAGGCAGGGGCATCTTATCGGACCATGCAGGGCAGGAGGGAGGGGCTGGTGCATGGACTCGGAAAACAGAGGGTAGGGAGGAGGTGGATGGGATAGCAAGCTAACTGTTTAGGGCAGGCAGGAAGGAAGGGCAGTGGCAGAACAACGGCCACACACGGCTGTAATGAGGGAGCAGGGTCATGGACATGGATGCCAAGGAGGAGGGGGGCAGGAGTAGCATGCTTGGGTGTAGGCAGCACAATGCCAGGCCAGGCCCTGCGTTCAACCCCACCCCCAGTGTGCATTGCGATAGGCACCTTACTTCACGCTAAAAAAAAAAACTTAGAAATTCACTGAAAATAAAGAAAGTTACAGGAACGTTACAGTTAGGAAATAGAATTAAATAAACCTTAGAAATTCACTGAATAAACACCAAAGGTTACAGGGACATTATAGTTAGGCTCACTCGTACAAAACCAGTGAAATTCAGAAATAAAGCTAGCTGAGCTAACTATAACTTGCGCCCCCCAATGCACTGCTTATGACCTTGCATATTACATCACTCATGACATGGTAAGTGACATCACTGATGACATCTCAAATGACATCACGGATGACATCATCCACAAAATCACCAACACACCCACTCACACCCCCATAGAACCTATCATATACCCACTCCCACAAAACCATTCACAAACCCATTCACAGGCCCATACCAGTACTCATACACCCACTCACTGATTCATAGATCTACACACAAATCCACTCACTCACCCATACGGCCACTCAATACACCTACTCACTCACTAATACAGCCACTGACATATCCACTCCTACATCCATACAGCCACTCACACATTGAGTCAGTCATCCATAGAGCTACTCACACATATACTCATTCACCCATACAGTCACACAGCCACTTGCTCACCCATAGTTACACACACCCACTTATTTACTCATACATATACTAACACGAACTCACTCACCTATACAGTCACTGACACAAGCACACACTCACCCATACAGCCACTTTCACAATCACTCACTCACCCATACAGTCAGTCATATACCCCATCACTTACCTATACTGCTTTTCACATACCGAGTTACTCACCCATATACCAGTGACACTCCACTCACTCATCTACACAGCCATATACACATTCACTCACCCATACAGACCCTTACACACACACACACTCACTAACCCATACAGCCACTGCTCACCCTCTCTCAGGCAGTCACACAACCCCTCACCCACCCACACACTCATACAGGTACTCAGACAACCAATCAATCACCCACAGCCACTCATGTACCCACTCACACACCCATATAGCCACTTAGACATCAACTGACATACTGATACAAACATTCATACAACCAGTTACTCACCCATACATTCACCGAGACACCTAATCACTCACTTATACAGTCAGTCACGCACCCAATGAATCATTCATACAGGCACTCATACACCCACTGATTCATCAATACACTTTGGTATATATATTTAACAATAAAACTTTTAAAAAACACTTGCAGTATTGACACACCGGATCAGGCTTAGGAATGGGCAACTGAGCAGCCGCCGTTGTGGAGATCGTTCCCTGATCTGCACTGCTCTGGAGACCCAGAGGATCATGCCGATTTGCTGCCCCGCCGTCGGAGAAGGGGTGGCCACTACCGCTCTCGGAAGGCTCAGGTTGAGCGCGGGGCTGGCGTGGAGGGCCCCGGCTCAGCTCCAGAAGAAGAAATTGCTTCGCCTCCAGCATCACCAACGGTGGCTGAAAACCTTTCAAACACTCCCATGATTTTCCACTCTGTTGAACCAGACTTGGGCTCCTCTTCACACTTTGAATTGGCTCTGCATCATGGCCCTGTTATCCGGCTGAATACCTTGACCACTGGCGTCATTTCACCTACTGATCGGGCTCTCTACACAGCTGGTGCAGGCGAGCGGCAGTGGGCTGCTCGGTCGAGGAGCGACTCTGGACCCTGCAGGCGCCTTTCTTGACTGCCACCCGTGCCACGGACTGCGGCCATCCTTGAAGATCAGAGTGCGCTGGCTGGATGATCCGGGCCGCACCCTAGGGAACGCGCGAGAGGCGAGCTGTGACGGCGATTGTACAGAGTGATCGCCGCCTTGTCGAGAGACCTGTTAGCGACGACCGGACCTGCGGCCTGGATAGGCGGTGAGAGCCACGGGCAATGGGGGAGTGCGAGCAATGATGGGCCACGCCGCCTAGACTGGTGAGACACTACTGAACGAAAGCGCACATCATCTCGTGGCGGCCTTGACCCTGGTAGGTGCGCCCCCCACATGCTAGGCGACAGACGGGGCCCGGGGGCTGTCTCAAGCCTAGGCCCGCCGGTGGATGCACTGAAGTAGCGGCGGACCAATACGCCTCGGCCTGGAGCGGCCCGGAGTCTGTGCGGTGGGCCTTCCGACACACGGACTACCTGGCGGAACCCGGGGGCTGTTTCGAGCTCAGATCCATTCTCAGGAGTCCCGCAGCGGCTGACTGCAGTGAGCTGTGCAATTAGGCAGTAAGCAGACTCACGAACCGCACTGACAACGAGAGATAGACAGCACGGGCAAGCCGGGCCGCCCTGCACAAAGCAAGCACCAGCATCGGCGGGGGCTTGGTTGGCGAAAAAACGCACCTGCAGCCGTGAGGCGTGGCGCAATGCTCGGACCTGCTCCCGGAGGCCGCGTCCGGATATGAGCGGGAAAATACGCAGGGAGCCCAACGCGCAGAGGGATTGCTGCCACGTCCAGCAAGTATATCGCTGACATGGCGGTGCCACCTGAGACCACTGGATTGATGAGGTCTGACTTGGGGCCCAGGGGGGCAATCAAAATAGTGGACACGGTCTGTGTTGGGTGGTGAAGCCCCAGGCGGCTTGGGCTCCTGGACTGCTGCACTGTGGAGTGGTTCAGAAAATAGGCCGAACTCAAGTCTGGCGGCATGTGCGGTCCTCATACGAAACACTGACCTGGGCCGAGCCTAGATCCGTTCGGGCGCAGGGCACCTCGAGAGAGACAGCGCGGATGTGGGACGTCTCTGCCCCTCCATCTACATCGCATACAAGAGGCCTTTGCAGTGCGAGGGGGCACCACACCCCAATTGGTGACCTTTACACAGGTAAGCAGCAGTGAAGGAGACCGTGGTCGCGGGTGAGAGAAGCCTGTGGTCGCGGGTGAGAGAAGCGGACGGACCTGGGCTCATTGGTCCTGAGGACAGTGCCGGAACAAGCGACTGGGGCCCACTCTAACGGAGCCATTGTGCGGCAAGCGACGGGACTCATTTACTGACCGTCCTCAGACCTCCAAGCCTGCAGCTGCGATTTGGCGCCGTTCAGTGAGCGCCTCACCAGGTACAACTGCACAGGCACTGTTCAGTGACCACCAGAACACGGGCTATGTAAACTCACACTAAGCCACCAGGATCTACTGAACAAAAGGAAAGACACAACACGGTATGTGACCCAGGGTAATCTCATTCATCCCATTAAGAAAACCTGGCCATAAGAGTGTCAAGACCGGCCTGCATTGACCGCACATCAGCCAAGAATCGAGCGAGCGGTGCCTTCCTGGAAAAGCACAAAGATGGGCAGGCAACGCATAGGGACTGGTATGGGGTACCCCCAACCAACTGCAACCGCAAAGCCACCAGGGCAAAATCATGAGTCTTCGGAACCCCCCACAAGCCCCATGTTGGAATCCAAAATAGACTCGGTGCTTCAGGCGGTGGCGCAGATTGGAGTCTCCCTGACGCAAACCTGTACGTCTCTCGAGGAGCGCATAGATAAAATCACAACTGGCAACACATTACTTCATGTGGATCACAGTAAATTGGTGGAGAGAGTCAATGATATGGAGGCCGAACTGGAGGAGGTCCTCCCGGTCACCAAACCCACATCCGCCGAACTCACATCCCGGATCCACATATAGGAGCGTAGAATGGATGATGCCGAAGGCTGCTCCCGGTGCAACAATGTTCGAGTGATGAGCCTGCCCAAGGGATCGGAAGGACGGGATCCGGTGTCCTATGCAGAACAGTGGCTGAAGTCCCGGCTGCCAACAGACACACTCTCAACCTTCTTTGCAGTGGAAAGAGCCCAGGCACCAGGCCTCGCCCTTTCTTGTTTTGACTCCTCAACTATAAAGATTGAGATGCAGTCCTTTACGAAGTGGGTAGGATGGGGAAAGTCAGAATAGACAACTCACCAGTCCTCTTCTTCCCAGACTACGCCTTGGGAGTTTAGAAGCAGAGAAGCACGTTTCCAGCGGTCAAGAAACGGATGTGAGAATTGGACATCAGATATACGCTTCTTTTCCCGGCCTGCCTGCAAGTTGCCATAGATGGCTCCACTCACTTTTTCAACACAGCGGAGAACACAGCGGCATGCCCTGTCCGGCGTCCTATACCGATGGTGTGATGTCCCCTGGCTGCTAGGAGGTGACTTCAACGTGGTCAAGAAACGGATGCGAGAATTGGACATCAGATATTTGCTTCTTCTCCCAGCCCGCCTGCAAGTTGCCATAGATGGCTCCACTCACTTTTTCAACACAGCGGAGAAACACAGCGGCACGCGCTGTCCGGCGTCCTATACCGATGGTATGATGTCCCCTGGCTGTTAGGAGGTGACTTCAACGCGGTACTGGACACCCACCTAGGCAGGTCCTTCCCGCCGCTGTAACAAACTACTGCCACGTCAAACGCCAGGGCTCTGGGGGAATGGATGAGGCATTGGGGCCTAGTAGATATTTGGAAGTCATTGAACCCACTGACACGCCTTTATTCTTATTACTCTCACACACACGAACTACATGTCCGCATAGATAGTTTTTTGGCAAATACAGCACTCCTCACAGATTGCACAGACTCGGACTACCTGGGCCGCACACGTTCGGACCACAACCCACACACATTACAATTGCAAGGGGTCAGCGTAGAACAAACAACCCGGATGTGGAGATTACAACTCGCAGCGCTGGAAGACCCCCCCCCCCCCCGGGCACAACTATGGAGACCTACTTCGAAATGAACACAGATTTGGCCCCTGACACAGGTGTAGCTTGGGATGCATGCAAGGCGGTGGTCAGAGGTCAGTGCATGAAACTCAGCTGGAGCATACGCCGCCAGCTAGACACAGAAGCCAAATTCATCAAAGAAGCACTCATTCACCTAGAAACTGCTCTAGCACACAACACTGGCACCCAGCATGCCTTGGATAAACTGAGGCAAGAACACACTGAAGTCATAGAATGACTGCGATGTCTAAACTAAGGCGTGCACTCAGCGCCCACCCACGCGATAGCTGACAGGGCAGGCAGACTGCTAGCGAGACTGATCAGACCGGAGCAAAGACAACAACCGTCGCTCTCACTAAGATAGACGACGGGGCAGTTATTGACCCGCCAGCACGACATCCATCTCGAATTCACCGCCCACTACACTAGGGTGTATAAGTCAGTTATTAATGTAGACTCAACAGCACTAGAGGCCTACCTATCCCCTCTCTACCTACCATTAGTGTCCGCGGCGCAGAGGGCCGAACTTGTTGAGCCTATTACACTTTTTGAAATCCAGGGGGCAATTCAGGGACTGGCGACGGATAAAGCGCCTGGCCCTGACGGGTTACCAGCCGAATACTATAAAACATACCAAACAGCTTTAGCCCCGCAGTTACTCGCAACATACCACAACTCGCAGGCGACATCTGTATTGCCGGCAACACTCCGTGAATCCTTGCAAGTATCATTGCCTAAGCCAGATAGGAATGCAGAACTGCTTGGCTCGTATCGTCCTCTAGCATTATTAAATACGGACTACAAGATATTAGCCAAAGAATTAGCAAATAGACTAGCTCCTTTGGTACCACATCTAGTGCACGCAGATCAGAATGGATTTGTACCCGCTCGTAATACATCCCTGAACTTGGGATGCTTCTTCAGAGTGGCTCACTACTCTAGAGAGCTATGGCCGCATTCAGGTTGTCTTGTGCTCGACTTAGAGAAAGCATTTGACACATTAGAATGGGGCTTCTATTGGCTGCTCTCAGCAAATATGGACTAGGCACCAGCTTCCTATGTCTAGTTAAATTATTATACACGCGACATGCTGCCAAGGTCAGAACAGGCCCTTACATATCAAAGCCGATCCCAATTGAACGTGGTACCAGACAGGGCTGCCCAGTTTCCCCGCTGCTGTTTTCACTGGCCATTGAACCGCTAGCCGTATCTTTGCGCAAAACAGGGGAAGACTAGGGCATCCCTATCGGGGACGGCACACACTCAGTCTCTCTGTACACAGATGACTTGCTAGTATATCTTCGAAACATCCAGGTGCCCCAACATCCCCACCCAACGTAACTCCTTTAAATATCTAGGAATTCATGTGCCCCCCCCTCTCGGACCTGGCCTGGGCCCTTAACTTTCTGGGTCTGGCCCAGCCGCTCAAGCGTGACCTGGGCCGCTGGGTCAGTCTTCCTTGAAACCCCAGAGGGAGCATTGCCCTTTTCAAGATGGTGTGCCTGCCACGCTATCTGTACATCCTTGGCAACTATCCCCACTTCATCCCTCGCCAGTGGGTCCACTCCCTGAAGGCCAGGGTCACTAACTTTATGTGGGCGAGAGGCAGGCACAGGGTAGCCTTTCTGACATTGTGTAAATCCCCCTTTGATGGCGGCCTGGGTCTATCAGATATTTATCTTTACTACCTCGCAGCTCACGGGTACCGATTAACGAATGGTTCATGGGTGGGTGGATGGACAGACCCGGCATACCGTTTAGAAATCTTTTAGATGACCCTAGACGGGCTTCTTAACCTTCTGTATGGAACGTGCTTGCCCACTGCACTCCCGTCCTGTACCCGGGTGTCCTTGTCCTGCTGGAGGGTGGCTCTTCCACTCACTGGCTAAGACCGTTGCCTCACTGAGATGACACCCCTGTGGCAGGGAACCTGGCTTTGTCAGTTTGCTAATCTGAAGGGATTTGTTCCTTGGGACCGCATCAGGATCACCTATCTAGGGGATGTTTGCAAGGGAGGTAGCCTCTTGATGCTGCAGGACTTCAAAACCCAATACGCTCTGTCTAACTTGCAATTCTTCTGTTACCTCTAACTCCGCCATGCCTTGCGGGCCCAAGAGCTCCCAGACTAACCGCTGCCCGAGTACAGACCGTTGGACATGAAGGTTTTCTTCGGGTGCCTGGGCAACAGGGCTATCTCAATGATCTACAACTCTTTGGTCATCCACACCCCGGACGGCCTCGAGTAGGCCAGGCGGAAATGGGAGGCCTGGGTGGGAGACCTGGACGAAGACGAGTGGAGAGAGGCTTATATGGCTCCCTGAGAACTGGTGATTTCATCATGGCTGCATATGGTTCAATTTAACTACTTACATGCAACCTACATCACCCTGCAGCGCATACAACACCTGCTCTCTGATGGCCCTGCTGCCTGCGCAAGGTGCGCGGGCCCAGCATCGGATTTTTTCCATGTTGCGTGGGACTGCCCGGTGTTTAGGCCCTTGTGGGAGGGGGTGGGTAGGGTACTTTCCTCTGGCCTGGATCGCGTCCTGGCCCCAACTCCCTGAAATATACTGCTGGGGCTGGTGAAGGACCCCCAGCGGTTTTTTGTGAGAATGGCCGGTTTGGTCACCAAGAAAGATGTTGCTCGCACTTGGAAACAGCAAACCCCACCGATCATCAGGTGCTTGCGTAGGGGGGTAGACTGGTGCGCTCACCAGGAGAAGACGGTTTTTGAGGCTCGTGAATGTCCCCATAAGCATGACCGAATATGATGGAAGTGGTGTAGGTATTATGGATTCTCATTATGAACTTGCAATGCCTTATACCATTGTTGTCTGGGACTCTTGTACTGCTATACACATACAATCCTTTCAGTTGCTATGTGCCTTGCTGGAAAACCTTCAATAATGTTGGTTATAAAATATTTAAAAAAACATAAAGTCACTGGATGATGTCATCAATGATGTTATTTGAGATGTCATGAGTGATGTCACTGACCATGTCATGAGTGATGTAATATGTGAGGTCATAAGCAGTGCATTGTGGTGGCGCAAGTTATAGTTAGCTCAGCTAATTACACCTGCTGAATTTCACTGGTTTTGTATGAGTGAAATCTAAGCCTAACTATACCATCCCCATAACCTTTGTTTTTTTCGCAGATATGTGTGTGCTTGTGCATCGAATGTTTCGGGGTCATCTGTCAAGCAAAGAAAAATAGAGGACCCAAAACGCAAAATGGCCATGAATCTTCCATAGACTTTTTAGACAAGGCTACAGCAAAAACTGCTGAAAAGAATTACACCACATTTGGCAGGAAGCTAGATCTTGGTCCGCGGATTGTGCTTTTTGTGATTTGGTGTAAATTCGTTCAGTCGTTTTTGAGAAATTAGGGGACAAATATAATTGTATATCTGGACGGTTGGGTCCGTGAGAGTCTCACGAGACTCTCGCTGGAGCGCCAATTTAAAAACAGAGCTTTCTGATTGGCCCTGGGAGCTTTATTTCCCTTGGGCCCTCTCGCTCCCGCGGGAGTCAGACTCTTGCCAGCAACATGAGAAAACATTTCCTGGCAGTATTACAGGACTCGGGGTTTAATTCCCTTGTCTTGAAGTTAATAAAAAAGAAATAATACAAGGGGGCAGGGTATGGATACCCTGACCCCTAAGCCCCATAAAGGGGACCCAGAGGGACTGACCATGGGGCCAAAAAGAAAAACACCACAAAAATGCTGCAATTCCACAAGACTCTTGCAGGATCAAAAAAAAAGTACATTTATTAACTATAAGCCCGGGGAGTCCACCCCCAGAGTTCTGTTCATAAGAGGGAGAGGGAATGCGTGGCCCCCCTCCCCGAGTTTGCCAAGTCCCTGGGGAGTACACCCCCGGGGAAGAAAATAGATTAAAGGGGGAGAGGTGCCAACCCCCACTGTGAACAACTGAAGGCCGAGTGTAGGATTGGCTGCCTTTAAGGGGGCAAGCCATAGGTCCTGGCTGCATGTGGGGGGGGGGGTTGCATTTACGTATGGTAATTAAATATTACTTTACAGTAAAAAAATTCACTGGAAAAAACAAAGGTTAAAGTAACGTTATAGTTAGATGTGATAAAACAATCTATTTTTTAATTTTTTAAAAACCTTAGAAATTCACTAACAAAATAAAGGTTAATGTAACGTTATAGTTAGGTGAATTTCGCAGTGACAAAATCAACGTTTTGAACACATAAAAGAGAAAATCACCAGTTATAGTTAGCAGAGCCCCACCATACACTGCTTATAACCTCACAAATGACATCACTCATGACATGTTCTATGACATCACTCATGACATCTCAAATGACATCACTAATGACATCATCCAATGAGTGTGTTGGTCTGTTTTATAGTTTACATGGTGGTGGGTAACTACCATATTATTTTTCTACCTAATGTTGTACAGCCTGTGTCCAGCTAATGGGTTTAAGTGTTTACAAAACACATGTTAATTACCTCACATATTACAACATTCATGACATGTTCTATGACATCATTGATAACATCGCTGCAGGTTCTGAAATGACATCATTGAGATAACACTTTGCATGGGCATGCAGGGGAGCGAGGTATAGTTACTTTAGGGCACAGGTTAGTTACTGGAGCTAACCTGAACTAGTGAATTGTAGTGGTTTTGTTAGTTTAAAATGGTATGTTTTAACTGAGATTTTCACCTAACTATAACGTCCCTTTAAGCTATGTTATTTTTGGGTGAATTTGTAAGTTTTTTTTAATGCAATGTGAGATATTATTACCATTCCGAACGATAAAGTAACTTTTACCTTTGTTTTTTTTTGGGTGAAAATAGCGAGAAGTAGCCACTCTGTAGTTATAGTTAGGATTCCCAGAGATAGGAATTCCCCAGATTTACCATTAATAACTTTGTGTCAGTTTGACGAATCTCTACAAAACTTTGCAGACCTATAGCTTTTGATACATTTGCGGACGATGCAAAAGTTCATGGTGATAGGTCAAAGGGTTGCAAAGAAAAAAGTGGGTTCCAAAACACGTTTTTCCACCAAGCATTTTCCATGGACTTTTGTATACCATGTAGCGCAAAAACGGCGGAACGGATCTGAAGGAAATTTGGCAGAAATTAAGATTATGGTGTATAGATCATCATTTTGGGTAGTACAGGTAAGTAGGTTATTTTAAAAGTTGTAAGGTATTTTACCTTAGTGATATCTGTGGCCGTAGTAATTTCGCAAAATATCGCTATATTTTGCAAAAGTACCAGGGTACATAGCGATGACAAGGCTTTATGTGATTGGCTAATGACTGCCTTTACAAAAGTTAAAGGCAGCCATGTTGTTTTAAGTACACTTTGGCTGTGTTCTTTGTTATGTGCTTAGATATAGATAAATATTAGGTTTTATATTTTTGCCCTACCGATTACCACTTTATTAAAGTAGTAATAGGGAGTAAAAATTATTTATAAGTTTCTATATTTTTTTTTAATGTATGGAATACCCTGGTACTTCCTAGGAAATACCGCAGCACTTAAAACAATATATATATATATATGTTAAAAATTTAAGAATACACTGCAGCACACTATATTTTGCAAATATAGTGTACTACAGTGTATTTTTTTATACATATTTCATTCTTTTTAAATTACAGAGCTACTTAAGTGTTAATAGGTAGGGAACAACAATAAAACCTACTACTTACTTATATATAGGCTGTCCGGTTTTAGGTTTAAAATAATAACTGATAAAACCCCACCGAAAGGGAAATAGCCCTCACCAGTGTAAACATACAAACACTGAAAAAACACCTGCATAACCACAAACTAAATGCCATTCAAAGAAAGGAAAAGGAGAGTGAAAGAGTCATTTTTTTTCTTCCTGAAGGGGCTAATACAATGTAACTTTGTTGTACAAGCTAGCAGCAAGAAAGCATGGGCTGACATTATTGTGCTTGAGTTTTGTTTTTTAGGGATGTCACTAAAATACTGTTTCTTCTTCCTTTTGCTTTTTTCATTTTTGTAGTCTTTGGTCTAAAGATGCAGGGTTTAGAAGCTTGTTTTAGGTCTTGTTTAATTATTTTATAAACTGTAGAGAATCAGATAATATCAAAATCATGTTTGATAATTTGACTGCGTTTGATTCTTTCATTGATACGTAAAATGGCTGGTTTCAGAAGAATCTTTCCCAATATGTGCCATCACATTTACCCACAGAGAATAGGTAAAAACCCTTGATATATCAGCCCCCAGTTTCTAGTGAGTCAGTATTGATAGTAGGTGAATTGAAAACACCTCAGGCTTTAAACATTCAATGCAAGGTATAGTGACAAGTATATGTGAAAAGAGTGCGATCACCAAGCATCGGGGATAGTAGTAAAAACATGACAGGATGGTACATGGAACGCAGTGTCACTTAGAATGCTGCTGCAAAAAGGTTCTTTCCAAGTTCTACAAAGATTGGAGTGATATTGTTTGTATTTGCAGGGATTCAGCTACTTATATGAAAAAGTTGTGTGATGACCTGTCAAAATCGATACCTGAGCTGAAGTGCTTCCCTGTAAGAGATCTTTGCCACTTGTTAGATGTTATGCTGAAAGGATCTTTACAATCTTTAGAGTTCATGAAGAATGCTATTGACTTTTTAGTCCATTCTGGTGCACTGTTTTGTAATGCGCGGGAACTAAAACACTAATATTTCTCATTTTGTGCTTTCTGTGGCATCAAAGAAAGAGTCATCCCAACTGTGTCACTTAGCTGATGAATTTCAGTCCAAGGGGCTGAGAATGCTATATTATCCATGTGGCAACCGTTTACAGAGATTTTGCCAAAGGCAAGAAATGTGAGGATCTTTGGTCGCATATTGATAGTGATATGAAAAAAGTACACTCTACTGCATTCTTAGATTTTTACAGGAAAACATAACTGCTGTAGCGGACATAATAAAAAAACAAGCATTTGCAATGCAATAGGTCTCGCATTATTAAAGTTTGAGCTATTGGCATTGCTAATAATAATGCAACACCAATAGCTCAAACATTCAGTAATGCGAGACCTATTGCATTGCAAATGCTTGTTATAAGCAGGCATGTGGGATGCAGAATTCCATGAGAAGAATAATGGAAGGAAATAGGGCCGGCCTCCCCCGTGAAAGGTGGAGGAGGGACAGAATCCTCGTTACAATACATAAAAATAATACTAATAGTACTTACAGGACGGACGGTAACTCTCACTTAAACGGTACTCATTTTATCGACCTCAGAATGGTGAAAGCCAGAGTAGACCCGGTCCGGCACCGATAGATAGGCCTCTTAGGAAATACGCTGATCTAACCATAGATTTTTTTCTGTGACAGATTGGGACATAGTTACATTTTGCATACTGATTGCATCCACGCAATTTTCTAGCACGTGTTAGAAATGCGGCACATGTTGTCAGCCAGTAACTGGCTGTGACTGACTCGGTCACAACTGCTGGGTTTTTAGAGGACGTGGCCTGTCTCAAAGACTCCAGATTTCCACATTGGCCAGTCTTCCTCTGCTAGCGGGATTGGCTGTGTCCGTGCCCATTTCTATGCAGGAGGCGCATGCACCCGCTGAGCTATCGCACCGGCCACACATGGCTGGCACTGCGGAAGAACTCTCCTCCAGGCGCCTGGAATTGCCGCTTGATACTCGTTGGTTTCCATAATGATTGGACCAGGAAGGTAGCACCCCCAACCCTAACGTCTCATGGAACATAGCAGTCTTCCTAAACCCGGCTCGCCCTCCGAGCGGAGACCCCAGAGAGCCGCACAACGGCTTCAGATCTCGCCGAATGTAATGACCACCAAACTCCATGAGCATACCTGAAAATCTAGAGTAATACGAAAACACTCTTGGTTAAATATATTATAAAAGTGTGAGAATGCCCTTACCTCGCATTTTCTCTCCAAACTATTTTTCTAATCTAAGGTATGCAATGAAGCAGGTGCCAAAGAACAGGAGTGCGACAATAGCATCAGCTTTTCAGAGGGCATTATCGAGAGATAATAGCCCTTCTCCCACATTATGCATACAAAGACGAAGAGGGTGTGCGAAGATAGTGTAGGTCAATTACTGCATGGTAATGCATTCTAGAACATTCATTCATGCTTTTAGGAGCTGATTGCTAGGAGCAGCAGGAAATGACAAGCCTTCTCAGCTCTGGGTTTTAAAATTAAAGTATGTGGAGTTGCCCAAAGTACCTGCTAAACTGTGGATTAATAGTCAGTGTTGTGTTTAAGGGGATAGTTATGTGCTGCAGATATTTTGATAGTCGATGTTTTTGAATCCACGTTTTCGCATCGGCATTGCATTATTTTTGGTGTATGTAGGCCCTGCTGCCAGTTAAGGCCCTCCTTCTGGGCGAGCTGATTGGCCAGCACAGTCTGAACATTGGATTGCATGTTTTACTATTGAGTAGTGGATCGCCTCTTTATCTACTGCATACTTGCGGTTTCTTGGATTATGGAGAAATTGTGTTTTTTGGTAGTTGCTAGAATGTTCTCCATGAAAAAATTACCGAATAGTGCCGACAGTTCCCTTCACCGCAAGCACGCGCCCACACACGCGTGGCATTCCTTGCGAACTGCGCACATGTAAATGTACTGGAAGAGAAAAACAGGAGCGCGCTTTGGAAGGTGCAAATATTTTCAGAGGACGGCAATAATACCGTGGGAGGCTGAGAGGGTGGGAAGGAGGTAGAGGGCGGAAGAGAGGTCACAGGTCTTTCTTCACATCCCCGGCGCAGCCCACCTGTGTAATTGTTGATATCCTTCTTTAGATACTAATTTTAGACCGTGTTGGTACTTAGCAGTCCCAGGTAGCATCCGGCTCAGACTTCTTCTGCTGAAGGCACTCACCTACTGAAAGTTTTTATAACACACAGGCCTCGAAAAAGAGCATCTCTTCAAAGAATTAACAACCCTCATAATGATGCATGTTACAGGATGCAACACGTGTTTTGCATAATGTATGGTCTGTCATGTAAAAGAGATCAGACTGTTTCAATATAACACGCGAGGCAGATTAGAATAGTCGATCTCACGGCACTGCGAATATCCAAACAGAGCCACCTTAATCCCCCTCCCCGCTCCAGACGTGAACTTTGACCCTTGTTGCACCTGGTATCGATTATGCGGGGTCGCTGAAGCCCTGAAGCTGCCCCTCTGAAGTGAAAACTCGCCGTTTGCGGTGTGACGGGCTCGTTCAGGCTTTATTTACTCCGTGCACAGACAGCGAGGGTCCCCGAAGACACTTGCATGCATTCCTCAATAATGCAAAAATGTCCCGGGGCGTTAACATCCAGCAGGAACGCTGCGGGAAGGCACGCGGAATCTGTGCATGTAAACTAAGGATAACAAGCACGGAATAGAAACCTGTGGTGCGCGCGCACCACAGAGGAGCTGAACGCGAAACCAGTGGTGCGCGCGCACCACAGAGGAGCGGGGGGAGGGAGCGCGGCAGCGAGACGAACGCGCGCTGCTGCGCGTGCTGGCCACCGACGGGAATGGGCGGAGCAAAGGCGGGACATGCGCCCGCCTTTGCCCAATTGCGTGCTGGATTTTGTAAAAAAAAGCACGCGAAAGCCAATGGCAGCCGCGGAAAGCAAAACCACACGCACGAGCGTGTGGTTAGCTTTCTAAAGCCCTTTCTAGAGGTCTCGCGCTGCGCGAGCAGTGCTGCACACTGCAACGCTGCACACTGCAACGCTAGGCGCGAGACCTAACTAGAGTCTGAAAACACCCTTGTCTGCCAAGTGTTCAGCATAATTGATGTAGATGTTAAACCCTCCTTGAGAGTAGGCTGGGCGACACCCTTAGTGACTTTGGCAATGCAACATGTTCCATGTTAGAGTGCTTGCCACTTGGTAAACAAAGCAATGTTGAAGAGCAATTCAGGAACTTTTATTTTACAATGTATGAGAAATGGATTGC
The DNA here is from genome assembly GCA_963921515.1 of Calotriton arnoldi. Lineage (NCBI taxonomy): Eukaryota > Metazoa > Chordata > Amphibia > Caudata > Salamandridae > Calotriton > Calotriton arnoldi. Next base: position 2,334,211 of record CAWUFW010001733.1, on the reverse strand, counting down.
AATGATGCATAGAATTTTCTCTGTAGTTTCAAAAGTGCTGCTTCATTTTTGACCGCTTCAATAACTCTGAGGGTATAAGCGCCCAGTTTAACGCAAATGTTGCAGAACCTGCCCAGAGAATCGCAATCTTCAAGTGCACCAGTGGTGGGATGGAAAGCTATGTCAGTAGCCAGAGTTAGCAAATTGTGTACTGGCTGTTTTGGCGTTGCCCATCTCAAGTGCCAATGTTGAGAGGGCCTTTTCACAGAAAAAAGTTTACATGGGAAGGAAAAAGCGAGCGCACATGATCAAATACTCACTGAAGAAGTATTGTATGGTGTACTACAATAGGTTTGATTTGCAAAAATGTATTTGGACCTCATATACACTGTACGTACACTGTCTCTTTACCATGCATTATCAGTGTAGAAAGCAAGCAATAATAAAAGCAAAATGTTCCATGAACACTGGAAAAACACTGTTTCTGTTGTTTTTAATGGCGTGAAAATGTGTAACCACTGATAACCACTGTTTTTTTAAGGTATTGAAATCACTTGAAAACACTGGAAAAACCCCACCAGAATTTACCAAAAATAGAAACTGAAAACAGGAAAGCCTACTTATATATAAGGCCGTAACCCAGAACGCAGAGAAAGTGTGCTGAAAACTACTTAGCTGGCTTTTACATTTTGTAAAGACAGCCATTAGCCAATGACATTCTGCCTTGTCATTGTCAGGGTATACTGTGAAGTTACCGCAATACACTATATAACTAAGTATTTTAATACTTATAACTTTAACACAACTTAAACTATTAACACCTACTACCAAAAATTACCATTTACACCTCATAGTCTACATTCCTGCCACATTAGATTGACATCCGTTCACCCACTTTCAAGCTACGTCTGTCTCAAGTATCAAACTCCACTTTATGCCACTCCAAGCCACTCACTGTATGCCACTCCACCCTACACCATTCCACTGTACGCAATTACACTCTATGCCACTCTATTTTACGACACTTCAGTCTTTGCCACTCCACTGTAAGCCCCTCTACTGTACGCCACTCCACTCTATGCTGTCCCATTGTTCGCAACTCCCCTCTACGACCCTACATTCTACACTATTCCACTCTATACCACTCCACTCTATGCCACTTCAGTGTACGCCGCTCCAATGTAAACTATTCCACTGTACGCCACTCCACTATACACCATTCCACTCTACGCCACTCCACTCCACTGCACACTATTACACTGTACACCACGCCACTGTATGTCACTCCAATGTACACCACTCCACTCTACGCCAATACACGCTACTGCACTGTATGGCACTCTACTTTACCTCACTGCACTCTACGCTCAATCTTATTCCACTCTACACCCCTCCACTGTACGCTGTTTTACTGTATGCCACTCCACTCTAAGCCACTGCACTCTACGCTATTACAAAAGGTTTTTTTAAAAATACAAAGCATTCCAAGGCTGCTGTACATGTTTTTGCATGCACCGTGATGACACAATGCCTGTTTAGGTGTCATAAAGCACAAATGGGCATTTTGGTTTTTTGGAGGGTCTAATTTATTGTTCCAAAATGGCCAATCACCATTTTTGAACGGTAAATTAAATTACAAAAAACTAAGCACTCAAGTGAATAAATAAAGAAGCAATCTGCCAGGTTGCTGTGTCCAGCAGCAAGGCCCGCACAGAAAAAGAAATGAAGAAGAAATATAATACAAGGGAAGGAGAGCAGTGGGAGGAGCAACTGCGAGCAATGGAGACATGGGGAAAACGCACATATTGATAGCACAACAATGTAACTGGTGGGGGGGGCAAAAAGCAACGAGATAGTGTCACAAGGCCGAGAGCAATGTAAGAAGTGAGAGGGGTGCAACATTCAAAGAGAGGACAACAGAAAGGAGGTGTGTGTTTAAAGATGGATGGTGAGAAGTGCTAGAGCAGAGAAGGAACTGGTGGCGAACAATGGAAAAAGTAAAGGGAGCAACAACACGCACTGTGGAAAGGGTTAGCAAAATCTAAAAACAAAGCAAAAGACCAGGGAGAGAAAGAAAAGACATGCACTCCACTCCCATGGACTACAGAAAGAGGAAGAAAAAATTGTTCCCTGACTGTTAACTGTGGAAGGATACAACTCATCCAGTCAGAAACACTACAAAACAGCTGTGCTCCAGTAAAGGGACAAAAAATGTAGAGACAGTGAAGCCATCAAAAAAGAAGTAAGGAAATGTGATTGTCCAATGATTGACACTGTACACAATAGGGCTTTTGACGACAGACAACGGTCTGTAAATGAGACCTAAAAACCTACTGAATGGATGTACACTAAATCAAAAAAGGGTTCTAGTTTCGTTGCAAGACTGATGTAATTGCGTTCAGATGTTTTTGCTGTAGTGTAGTATTGCCGACTGTAATGTGTGTATTTTGTGCTTAGTGGTGCACTGAGCTCTCCTCTAGAGGGGCCGTAAAATCCCTAGTAAAAGTAATAAAACGAAAGGGAAGACGGACAAGCAGGTGAAAACAAGAATCATTTGCCTGTGTACTTTTTTGCCTCACTTCTGAACTCTACTATTTTCACCATCTATGGCATTTTCTGTATTCCGTATCGCTTGGATAACACAGCCTTTTAAATGTATTTAAAAACAATGAATAAGTACTTAAAAATGCTCCAGTATCAGAAATGTATCGCTGTCATGTACTACCACACAACACACCGCATCCCTTTACCTTTATATATTTTTATTTCATACTAACTGATACGGATGTTCACTTATCCATCACTCTGTTTTTGGACACAGGCTCAGTTCATTAATGCTAGTTTATTAATGCTAGGAATCTCTGCAGTTCAACCGGTTCTTCTAGGAAACGCCAGCTGTCAGGAACTCGATGGGGCACATTCTTTGAACAGGGCAAGCGGATTAGCCCTGCAAACAACAAGAATCCTGCAATGCACCGAAGTCCTTACTAGGTGGGAAGGTGTGTAAACAGGGATACCATACCGTTCCCTAGTTAAGTCACGACATTCATAATAAAACCATGGCCTCATAGTTCACAATGTCTTCTGAAGATCATAGGGTTCAAAGGATACCAAGTCCATTGGACCGTCGTTGGAACAATACATCTACTTGGTGTCTGTTTTGGGTTTTGACGCGATTGTGACATCAATCAGCAGGTGGAATTTAGGAAGATGTCCTTCACTAACTGCTAACAGATGCTACTAACTGCTCACAGATGCTCTCGTTCTTAGCAATTATTATATTAATATCTATTTGCTAAAACAAAGAGCACAAATACACACGTGCAAGTACCCCACTTACTAAGACTGGGATCTCATCTATTGGCAAAGGAAGTGCAAAGTTTCATTTTTGCCTCGTATTTTCCTATTCTCGTCACTTGGTTTCTGCTGATCTGTTCCAGAGGGAGTCCTGATGCCATTCAGGGATTATAGTACATCATACACACAAAATGCGATGAAAGAAATGCTTGGAGTTTGTTTAACCACTGGCAAGCACTCAGGTAGCATTCCAACCCAATATCCCACCTCAATTTGAACTGAGCCATATGCAGATTTCACCCTGCCCCAATAAGAACAGTTTTGCAAGAATTGCCAGGCCACGTCATCTCTGAACTGGAACACAGGCAACCCAAGACCTTTTGTGCATTGGACGTACTGCCCTAATTGGTAAGGGTATTTATTCCCAGACATGTGTCCTGTGCTCACTGTACCATTGAAAACAAGCTACACCTGAATGACGAGCCCCAATCAGGACGAAACCGTTCTTGGTTTGCTTGTGTTACGGTTCTAGGGAGGTTGGGGGGGGGGGTTTGCGCTCTGGTAGTTTAGGCTGAACAGTTCTTATTGGAGCAGGGTCAAGATTGATTTACATATGACTGAGACCAAACTGAGGATTCATGGTCGGCAAAAGAACGATGTGTTGTAATGCTACCCCAGCGATTACCAGTGGTTAGACCTATTGCAAGCATTACCACCATCACCTTTTGTGTATTTGCTTTCCGAGGGGCCCTTTGGAGAAGCAAGAAATGCAGCTAGAGTTTATCTTTTGATGCCTAAGTCCCCACTCAGGAAGGAGCTACACTTCTATAGGGTGTCTAAGAAAGAAATGCCCTACTCAGCCTCTAATGATCCCGCTGCCACTGCATACTTCTTATTGCTGAAAGGGCACTGACTGGTCGGTCTCCCCACCAAATCTGCATGTCAAGTGGCTGACTGATCTAAGGATCTTTCAGCCTGCCAACAGCTGCTGCTTATATAAATTGTAAGCAAATTCAAACCTTTTTTCATCCCAAATGAGAGACCCTGTGAGCTAGGAGAACAGGGTTGGGAGAGCACTTTTCCTTTTATATAGGTATAAAATTGTAAATACTTCAAAGTACAAACATTACAATCCTTTTACATGTATCACAATCAAAAATTAAAAAATCTCAAATATTTAGGTAGCAATATTACAATGGACCGCAACCGATTTCTGGACTGAAATCTTAAAAAAGTTGTGGACAGAATTTTGCTATGATACAGAACGCTGGCGCAAACTGCCCCTGACGATCATGGGCAGAGCCTCCCTGTACAAAATGATCACTCTGCCTAAGATGCTCTGTGATCTGCAGAATACCCCATTCTATATACCCGACACTTATTCTGACAACATAGCCAAGTCACTGCGCACTTTGCTTTGGGATGACAACACCCCACGGACAGCGCTGAAGACCCTCTACAGATCTATGTAAAATGGAAGCCTAGCACTCCCGGACATCAGAGCGTACCATAGAGCGGCACAGCTCTTTATAATCAATGACTGGGGTCATAGCCCAAACAGAGAACCGGACTCTAGGATAAAATAAATGGCTATGGGGAGGGGGAAGTTTGTCCACTATGTCAATGGGAAAAAGGATAGGCCACACCTGCCTGAACAGACCAAGACCACACTGACTGCCTGTGACGAAGCCACAGATAAATGGGTTGGAAGGGTAGGACCACCTTGCCACCTCTCCTTGGAAGGGTACCAACTCTGAATGAAAGCGGGCAGCTGGTCGGCTTTAGTAAATAAGAACACATTGGGATTGAAACCCTGGGGAATTTATTGAAGGGTGGAGACTTTAAGTTGGTGGAGACACTACAGGAGGAATATGTCCTCACCGAAACCCAACGGTTTAAATACTTGCAACTTATACACACCCTTAAAAGAGACCGAATCCTGGAACCAGACCTCCTAGAATACTCCCTTTTGGAAAGCTGGGTACTGGGTGAAGCGCTTACCCACAAGGTGGTCTCTCGCCTATACTCCACTATACAAAATAACACACCATAACATCTAGTGAAACTGCAAGAGAAATGGGAAATGGATATCAGAATTTTGGAGGAAGTCAGATGTGGGAGGCAGCCCAGATGCACCCTAGAGAAGTGGCGATTAAAGCCAGACTGCACTTAATCCAGTTCATCATTCTCCACAGGGCATACTATAATAGATCCCGTCTCCATAAAATGGGGAGAAAAGAAACCCCAACATGCCTCTGTTGCCACACAGTCGAGAGCACGTTCCCCCATACGATCTGGGGCAGCCAGAATATTGAGAGGCGATAGTTGATGAGTTAGAAGCAATTATAGACACTACCATTCCCAAAACACCCCATCTGATTATCCTAGTTATACCCAGTGACGTAGACATTCCAAGGAAACAACTATTGTTCTGTATGTTGGGCTTTGTTGTAGTCTAGCGAGATGTGTCCAAACTATTGGGGGGGGGGGACACATCCGCAAGAAACATGTGGTGGGAGGGAATGAATCAATGCACGGAAGCAGAAAGAGTGGTGAATGAAAGCCGGGGATGCCCCAGGAAATTCAAAAAGGTTTGGTGGAAATGGAGGGCATAACACAGACGGATGGATGAGTTTATATGACTCCCCAGAAGAAGAGACTCTGCCATAGCGATGCCCGCTACGACGGTGGGGTTTGAGAGCGGCCATCGCCGGAGACACCGCCGGGGGCTCTTACCATGATATCGGTCGGAATACGAGGGGAGGATGGTCTGCTGGACACGTCAATTTGGGACTGTGTGTGTGAGCTTGCAGTGCGTCTGTTTTACTGCCATCCCATAAAAACAATAAAAATATATTTTTTTTAAATATCCTCTGGCATTAGATTTATAGTTTTGACAGCCATAATTATATATCTCCTCAAAGCGAGACAGATCAATTTTGATAATAGCATCAGGAGATAGAGAAACACTGGCCTCCAGCTTCTTAAATTAGTAGATTTCAGAAATGGGACAGTACATTATTACTAATAGAGGCATAAAACTTAAAAAATACAATTCATTAGAGAATCTGTTTGTGCCTAGCCCTTGGAAAAAGATAGTGCCCAGTTTCCTGTCCCTATCTGATTCTTGTAAAGAGGAAACACCCAAAATGTTTTCTTACCCACAAAGATAGGTTTACAGGCAGCAGTACTTTGGACCACGTTTTCTTACCCACAAAGATAGGTTTACAGGAAGCAGTACTTTTGACCATAATATAGGACCTCACTGAACATTTATAAACCTACGAGCATCCTGCCTATATTTTACTAATCTCTATAGTCAGTTACTTTCCACTGCTTGTCACTAATGCTGATTTTGCCTTCAGGTCCTGGTTTTGAAAACCAAGAGGTCCCTGATTCTAAAATGATAGTGAGGTGGAGATTGAATGGGTTCACCAGAATTACTGACTTCCTGATAGAAGGTAGATCGATGACATGGACCGAAATCGAGGAAAGAAGTAGAATAGTCAAGAATTAATCCTCTGGTCTTTTAATGCTCTTCACCTTGTCCATAAAACATTTTCTCCACTAACCATATAGGACCAGGAGGAATTGGTTCTCAATTTGGTTGAAAGTACTAACCCGAAAAAAGGTGGGAGTCAGAGACAATATTTGATGGAACAAAAACAATCCATTTTATTAAAAAATTGGGGATGAATGGAATAAACAAGAAGGTAATGTATTCTCCAGTGAGATTTGGCAGAAGATTACTGAGCTCAACTTCTCTATTCTAAGGGGAGCGAACTTACGCAAAATCCAGTTTTATCCACAAAGGCTTACATATTATACTCCCAAGCAATTTGGTGAACTGTATCCATGCAGTAACACTAATTGTTTTAGATGTGATATTTTAAATATGGCTCATTGGTCCCATACTATTTGACAATGCCCCAAACGTATTAACTTTTGGTGTGCTGTTTATAAGTATCTTGATAAAGTAATTCATATTGATATTCTGCGTAATGCTATGATCCCCTTTTTAAGTTATTACCCTTAACACGGCACAGCAAGGAAACTTCAGAAGCTGATTTATGTAGCAATGGTAGTGGCTCGTTCCCTAATATTACACAAATGGAAGACCTCATTAGTTCCATCGGTCACACCTGGTAGGTTAAAGTGGTACAAGTTAGACAAGGCGAAGGATTACGTGCTATACGTGTTGGGCCTAGCATACAATTTACCACAATATGAGGTACATTTATCACTAAAAACAATGCGGAGCAACAGGTGTTCAAAGATGTGACATGACGCAGTTTATCAAGGAAGGGAAGAGGGCCACTGAACAAAATATTTACCAGGGGGCAGATCCAAGGGAATCTGAGGCAGACCAAAAAACAATAACCGCCTGCCCCAGACATTTACAACTGCATACGTCAAATAAATAATGAATATGTGTTGAGACCAAAATGTAATGTACATGCACTTATATATTTTCTCATTGACTTTTATTCATTATTTTTTTCTATGAAAGTATTTTTTTTATCCACACAATTTTTCATCCTTTATGTACAATCATAATTACATGACATAATCTGTAACAATATAATAAAAATTATTCCTGCAAGTCTATGCAGACCCTTCTTCACATATCATATTAAAAAACTCAACATACATTCACACATTTCCAACCAATTACAACCAACATAACACAACATTAAAAATGCTCTCAAAGTCTCTACAAATATATCTTTAGCATTGGACAACAATAGACATATGTGTACATGATGCGTAAATCTCTTATTGTGTCCCCCTAAAGGTTTTTTAATGTTGTGTTATGTTGATTGTAACTGAGGCATGCTTGATGAATGCCTGTGAATATGGCGCAGAGTGGATTGGTACAGAGTAGAGTGCATTGGCGTAAAGTGCAGTGGCATAGAGTACAGTGTTGCAGAGTGGCGTAGAGTGGACTGGTGCAGAGTGGAGTGGTGTAGAGTGCAGTGCCGAAGAGTGCAGTGGTGTATAATAGAGTGGTGAGGGGTAGAGTGCATTGGCATAGATTAGAGTGGCGCAGAGTAGAGAGGCATAGAGTGAAGTGGATTAAAGTGCAGTGTCAGAGTGCAGTGATGCACAGTAGATTAGAGCAGCATAGAGTGCAGTGGCATAGAATGTAGTGATGCAGAGTGTAGTGGCATATAGTAGAGCGGCACAGAGTACAGTGGAGCCCAGACGAGTGCAGTGGTGTAGTAGAGAGGCTCAGAGTAAAGTGGTATAGAGTTCAATGGTGGAGAGTGCAGAGTTTCAGAGTAGAGTGTTGTAGAGTGTAGTGGAGTAGAGTGTTGCAGACTAGAGTTTAGTGGCGTACAGTACAGTGGTGCAGAGTAGATTTGCATATAGAGAAGTGGCATAGAGTGCATTGATTTTGAGTAAAGTGTTGTAGTGTACATTGGCAGAGAGTGCAATGGTTTAGAGTAGAGTGACGTATAGCGTAGTGCTGTAGAGTAGAGTGGTGCAGACTAGAGTGGGGCAGTGTAGATTGCAGTGGCGTAGAGTGGAGTTGAGTGGCCTAGAGTGCAGTGGCATACAGAGGTGCAAGGTAGAGTGCAGAGGTGTAGAGTAGAGTGGCATAGAGTGCCGTGGCGTACAGTAGAGTGCAGTGGCATGGAGAGCAGCAGTGCAGAGTATTTTAAAGTGGCATAGAGTGGAATAATTGAGAGTAGAGTGGCTTAAAGTGTAGTGCGCAGAGTAGAGTGCAGTGGCATGGAGCAGAGAGACGTAGAGTTCAGTGGAGGAGAGTGCAGTCTTGCAGAGTAGAGTGTCGTAGAGTGCGGTGGTTTAGAGTGCATTGGAATAGAGTAAAGTGGAATAGAGTAGAGTGGTGCAGAGTAGAGCGGTGTAGAGAGCAGTGGCGTAGAGTACAGTGGTGCAGAGTAGAATAGAGTGGCGTAGAGTTCAGTTATGTAATGCACAGTGGTGTAGAGTGCAAAAACAACAATTGATGGACAGAATGCAGAACAATGTCATACATTCACCCCAGTACAGAGATCTGGGCCTAAATCCATCGTTTTTTTGCTCACCATGCCATTCCAGTTTGAACCCAACCATATGCAAATCAGTCTTGACCCTGTGCCTCATGGGAACAGTCAGGCCCGAACTGCCAAGCCAGGTCCTCCCTGGACTGGAAACAAGCATCCTAGGACCGGTTTCGGGGTTTCACCCCTCTTCAGCCAGGATAGCTTGATTCCAGCGGCATGGAGAGCACGGGACCCACGTCTGGGCATACCCGTCCCACTCGGAGTGACAAATGCAAAAACAACAATTGATGGACAGAATGCAGAACAATGTCATACATTCACCCCAGTACAGAGATCTGGGCCTAACTCCATCGTTTTTTTGCTCACCATGCCATTCCAGTTTGAACCCAGCCATATGCAAATCAGTCTTGACCCTGTGCCTCATGGGAACAGTCCAGCCCGAACTGCCAAGCCAGGTCCTCCCTGGACTGAAAACAAGCATCCTAGGACCGGTTTCGGGGTTTCACCCCTCTTCAGCCAGGATAGCTTGATTCCAGCGGCATGGAGAGCACAGGACCCACGTCTGGGAATACCCGTCCCACTCGGGTGACAAATGCAAAAACAACAATTGATGGACAGAATGCAGAACAATGTCATACATTCACCCCAGTACAGAGATCTGGGCCTAAATCCATCGTTTTTTTGCTCACCATGCCATTCCAGTTTGAACCCAGCCATATGCAAATCAGTCTTGACCCTGTGCCTCATGGGAACAGTCCAGCCCGAACTGCCAAGCCAGGTCCTCCCTGGACTGGAAACAAGCATCCTAGGACCGGTTTCGGGGTTTCACCCCTTTTCAGCCAGGATAGCTTGATTCCAGCGGCATGGAGAGCACGGGACCCACGTCTGGGCATACCCGTCCCACTCGGGGTGACAAATGCAAAAACAACAATTGACGGACAGAATGCAGAACAATGTCATACATTCACCCCAGTACAGAGATCTGGGCCTAAATCCATCGTTTTTTTGCTCACCATGCCATTCCAGTTTGAACCCAGCCATATGCAAATCAGTCTTGACCCTGTGCCTCATGGGAACAGTCCAGCCCGAACTGCCAAGCCAGGTCCTCCCTGGACTGGAAACAAGCATCCTAGGACCGGTTTCGGGGTTTCACCCCTCTTCAGCCAGGATAGCTTGATTCCAGCGGCATGGAGAGCACGGGACCCACGTCTGGGCATACCCGTCCCACTCGGGTGACAAATGCAAAAACAACAATTGATGGACAGTGGTGTAGAGTGGCATAGCGTGCAGTGGCGTAGAGTGTTGCAGAGTTGAGTATAGCGGCATAGAGTGCAGTAGTGCAGAGTAGTTGGCATAGAGTTCAGTGGCATAGAGTGCACTGGTTTTGAGTAAAGTGGAATAGATTGCATTGGTGTAGAGTGCAGTGGTTTAGAGTAGAGTGGCATATAGTGCAGTGGTGCCTGTATTTCCTCAAGTTGTAGGGTCTGCTCAAGTTCTTGGAACTGCAAGGGATCAAGGCGGGGGAAGGGCAACCACAGCAATGTAGTTCCAGAGGTGGTCCAGGGAAAGGTATGGGGAATACAGCCCTTCATAATACTGAGCAAAAACCTTACAGATATCTGCTTGGGAGTTCACGACCTCGTCAGTGGGCGTGCAAATCACCCTGTCACAGTCCTAGGGATCGCGGAACACAGGAGTTATGCCAGTGTGCGGCCTGCTTTATCCGCATCTGCGTTTGTAGAGCCAGGGACGCCTTCTAATCGGTGTTGTTAAGGCGGCGCGTTTCCTCCATATATTGACCCCTCAGGTCTTTTAGCCGTATCCGAGCATCGACCATTGTCACGCCTCTAGTTCAGTGGCCCATAAATGCGTCTCCAACGCTAGCACACACTACGAAGGAGTGAAGCCCTTTCACCCCAGTTAGTCTTAATGCAATGTCCCCTCATGACACCACTTTAATGGCATCCCACTCTATGCCCTTGGATCCCTTCATTATCCTCAAAATAATGAAGCATATGTGCGCGGATGGTATCCCTAAACACTGCATGTAATAGTGCCTCAGTCCACAATCGCCAGGTCGATATAGGTGCCCTGTCCTCACCCCAGCGAAAGGTCACCTTAAGGAGGCTGTGGTCAGACAATGTCCTGCACAAGTATTCCGAGCTCTGCACACGAGGCTAGAGCTCTGCTTTACAAAAAGTATAATCTAGCCTGGTGTGGACCTGATGTCCAAGAGCATAGTATGAGTATTATGTGTCTCTCGGGTGCCCCAATTGCCAAATGTCGTGTAGCTGTGTTGTAGATGTTCATAAACTGAAATGTTTGATGCCTGCAGGCCCAGCGTGCCAGGCAGGGGGGGCACCGATCTGTCCATAGTGGTGCAATGTACACAATTAAGATCCCATCCCCGTGGGGGCGTGGCTAGCAGCCAAACATGGCGGTCGTGTGTTAGCCGAGCTCCGGACCTGGGCTGACAAAAATCCTGGCATAAATCTGCTAAGCCGTCGAAGGACGGACATCAAAGTGTGGGAGCGAGAAGCGGTAGTGAGCGGGAGGACTCGGTGCCACCCGGAGGCCGGAGTGGTGAACACGGCCGAAATTGGGGCTCCACAGGCCTGACGACGCTGTTCTCTGTTGACGAAGGAAGGCCGCGACGGGAGACAGACTCATGCCCCCAAGCTCATCGACAACAGCACTGAGACCACAGTAGAACTGTGGGGACCGGGGGAACTGGGTCACTTCGCGGACGGCAGACATCGCAGAGTGCCGAGGCGGCAGGAGTTGTACCAGTGAGGCTGCTTGGGAAGGGTAACGGCAGAGCGGGACCGGAGCCTACGCGAGCTCGGGGACGCGAGGCGGCCTGCTCCCCTGTGACGCAACGTGAAACTCGGCCGTAATAACAGAGACAGCGTCCAAAATAAGGTACCGAAGTGAAGGGGAGGCGACTGGCACAGCCCACATTGCAAGTGGCAGAACGGGTGCAGGTGCCTGCTGCTGGAGGCCCGAAAATATTCCAACCCCGAACCGGAGCCACAGAGACGGAGATCGGCAAATGGCGGCGGTGGGCGTCGCTGAAATATTGTACCTGAACCGAGAGGCACAAAGAGGCGAGGCGGCCTGAGCATACTCCCTAGACACGGGGGAAGCAGGGCAGCAAGGTGGCAGAGATTGGAGGCAATGACTTTGGGCAGAACAGAGGCAAGGACATAAGCCCTGTCTACACCGCCACAGGGAGGCTGGTGATGCGAGGTCTGAGGTGGCTCTCGGACGGGCCACGAAGCACGCAGCTCCCTGACTAAGGGGACCCATTATATCGCTACTGGATGCCAGGACGGAGGCGGAACACGGAGGGAGGGGTGCCGCAGTGAGTAGCAACACGCTGATACTGCCGGGTTTGATTGATACTGCTACCGAACTAATACATGTACGCTAGTGCCACCCGTCTACAGAGTGGAGCCGCTGCTGCACTGTAAGCCTCTCACTGCCATAAGGGTGGCGGACAAGCAGAGAGACTGTGCGGTACTGATCAGTGCTGGCACCGTGGGAGAGAAGCGACACCCTGATAGGAGCACTGGGCGAAACGTGGTGGAGGTGTATAGCAGGCACAAGGGAAGCACACTACAAGCCCACACCCGCCCTACCCAAGACACCGGAAGCTAGATTGGCTTGAAAGATGGGGCGCAAGGGTGTGAAACAACTGGACCAAGGAGGACAAGACTACGTCCCGGATACGGTGGATCCAGTGCACAATAAGACTGGGGCAGAATGTATTCCAATGACGGAAGCACCTACACCTACGGATAAGCTGGATCTCATACTACAGGAAGTGCATGAATCCAGAAAAGCAATAGAACTGCAAGTAGGGACTCTGACTACTGGCCTCAACTTGCTTCGGGCGGACCACGCTAAACTTGCGGATAAAGTGAAAGAAAATGCCGCGACGCTGGAGGAAGTCACCCCATGGAAACTGCAGACCGACACCAAGATGGCACAACTGCAAGAACAAGTAGCTATCCTGCTGGATAGGGTAGAAGATGCAGAGGGGAGGACACGGCGTAATAATATTCGCGTCATAGGCCTGCCCGAAAAGAGTGAGGGAATGGACGCAACGAGATATATGGAGCAGTGGTTCCGGGATAATGTCACTAATGAAGGACTATCAGAGCAATACTGCATAGAGAGAGCACACAGGATCCCTACTGGTCGCCCAAAACCAGGTACTCCACCTCGCCCTCTCATAGTGAAACTACTGAATTTCCGCGACAGGGACACTCTCCTGCAAAAAGCCCGTGACGCATCTCCGATAAACTTTGAAAATGCGAGAATCTCATTATATCCAGATTACACAAGGCTGGTCCAGAAACAGCGCTCCTCCTACATGACAATTAAGAAGCAGCTCAGAGACTTAAACCTGAAATATGCGCTGCTTTTTCCGGCGCGCTTAAAGATCTTCTACGACCACAAGTCCTATTTCTTCGACAGCCCCAGAGATGTGGCAGATTGGCTGGAAGTGATGGAACTAACGAATGCTGCAACGATTAACTCTCAATGCACAGAAAAGAGCGGGACCAGTCCTAGGATATCCTCTGGGCGGGGAGGTCGACGATCGCGCCGGACTCCTGCACGACAGTATATCACCAAGCAGCAGGTGCAGCAGAGCAAATCAAAGGCACTTATAGCGGCGGCCACTTTCATGCACACCTCGGGAGCGGAAGCTAAGTCCACATCGGACGAAGAAGAAGCAACGCACGACTCGGACTCCGAGGGCAGTGTGGCCCTGTTTCCTTCCGCGACCCCGCAAGTCATAAAAGAACTATATGGCTGACTGTATCCGCAAGTATCAGAACTATAACTGTAAAATCTGCACTTGTAATATGCACGCGGCAACGGCGAATTTATTTACAAGGAGCATTCTTAAATTAGGCCCAGGTCCAATAGAAGCTTAGTTGTACTGATGTGTAGACAGTACCCCGCCTGCAGAGCGCTAGCGATGTCCCCCACACAGCGAAGGCGTTATTATGCATTTATTATGTTTTTATATGTTCAGTTTAGTTGTATGGTCCGGTATAGTTTTGGGACCGGACCGAGTATTGGGGTGTTTAGGGGGGGGAACAGTCCTATTGCAGATCTTGGTATGGGTCAATTCGATTACGCAGTGGGTATGCCGGCTGTTGGCTGGATCACTGTCGCAACGCAATGCATACACCTAGCAAATACACTATAATAACGTGGAATGTTCGGGGACTGGGCTCTGTGCAGAAGAGACACAGGATACACGCACAGCTACTGAGGCGTGGGGCGCAAATAGTGTACCTACAGGAGTCCCACATGAAGGACAGTGAAGTTGTGAAGCTCCGTAAAAAATGGAGAGGACAGGTCTTCTCCACTACATACTCTGGTTATGCGCGAGGGGCCACAATATGGGTTAGACATGGAGTGCCATTCTTAGCACTGGAACAGCGGATAGATAAGCAGGGGCGATACATATTTGTACGGGGGACACTGGATGGTCAGCATGTAGTTCTGGGCAATATATACGCACCTAATTTTGAACAAGATAGGTTCTGGGGAGTATTGAATCTTGCACTGACGGGATGGGAGCTACACCCATGGATTATAGGGGGTGATTACAACACAGTCATGGATGTTACACTGGACAGGTCTCACCCACCTTTGCATGGAGCAGGAGTGATTAAACAAGCAGAAGCATTAGGTAGATGGGCCGAGTGCTGGGAATTATGTGATGCGTGGAGGATGCGTCATCCTACACACAGAGAATATTCCTTCTATTCCCCTGTCCACGTGCTTCACACCCGAATAGATCGAATCTACTGTTCCAAAAATATTGCAATGCAAGTGACTCAGACTACATACCTGGCAAAGACCTTCTCTGACCACAACCCGCTGGAGATAGTACTTAACTGGGGCAGAGTACCCACCCCGGTTCCCACTTGGCGATTGTGGCCGCAAATATTGGAGGACTCGGTGTTCCGCTCTACTATGTCAAACACTGTTGAGCAATACTTCGCTGAAAATAGCAATACTGCATCCAATAGATCGATCGAATGGGACGCTTTTAAGTCGGTTATCAGGGGGAGGGCAATCAGTGCGACTGTAGGAGCCCGTCAAGAAATTCATAAGTCCCTTTTGGCTGTTGAGCACAAAATGGACAGGCTGGAACAAGAAGCCGTAACGGACGCTGAAAAGCGTGCATTGCTACAAGAGGCTAGAATCAGTCATGCGGAACTGCTCGAAACTCTCCGGGTCATAGACTATCGGAAATACTCACAGTTAAGTCACACTGAAGCAGATAAATCCGGGACACTGCTTGCTAGGCTGATCAGGGATGCCCCACCTGCGGTTATAATACATAAAGTCACTAACATGGGTGGTGATACAGTCACTACCCAAGAGGATATTAATGTCGCCTTCCGTCAATACTATGCCACACTGTACAGTAGGCCCAATAGCAGCATAGAGACACGTATGGATGCTTTCCTCTCCGCCCTCCCATACCCACAACTCACGGCAGCGGCTCAGAAAGAATTAATAGGGCCCATTACCCAGTCTGAAATTAAGATCGCTATGAGGGGACTCCCGCGCAACAAAACCCCTGGATTAGATGGCCTACCAGTCGAATTTTATGCTGTATATGCTGCTCATCTGGTGCCCCAGTTGGAGATCTTATATAACACGGCACTAGCTGAGGGTTCCTTGCCCCTCACTACAGCGCAGGCGCTAGTGGTGTCACTCCCGAAGGCGGGGCGAGACCCCGCAAATATGGCCAGCTATCGCCCGTTATCATTATTGACCACAGAGTACAAAATACTTAGTAAGGTGTTGGCGAACAGATTACTACCCTCCCTGACTAAATTGATCCATATAGATCAGACGGGTTTTTGCCTGCCCGCAGCACGTCATTGAATACCAGGAAGCTCCACCATCTTATAACGGAAGCCCCAAGTCGGTATGAGCATGCAGGCTGCATGTCTTTGGATTTGCGTCAAGCGTTCGACTCTATTCACTGGGACTATATGTTCCGAGCATTGGAGAAATTCGGGATACCAGCGGGCTACATCGCCTGGATACGTCTATTATATGACGCGCCCACGGCGCGAGCACGCACTGGTGGCAATATATCAGCGGAATACCCGATATATAGAGGGACGAGGCAGGGATGCCCCTTATCGCCGCTCATATTCATACTGGCCCTAGAACCGCTGGCACTTAAAGTGCGTAAGGACCTAATTGATATGGGCATGAAGATAGGGAACACAACGCACCTCTTCTCTGCCTACGCGGATGATATCATTCTGTATCTCCGTGATCTCCGACTGCCCCTAGGCCCGCTCTATGAGGTGTTCCACCACTTCGAATTAATTTCAGGCCTTGCCATTAATGTAGCAAAGTCACATGTCTTTTTCTTCACGGAACATGCATGCCCAGCTGATATTGAGTTTGGTGGTACACGGCTACAGGTTGCACAACATACATTTAAATATTTGGGTATACAGGTCTACCGGTCACATACGGCTATGTTAGACGGAAACTTACATAGAGCGCTTGGAGCATTAAGATCCAGTGTTGCCTTTTGGACTACGCTACCGCTGTCAGTTATGGGTAGAGCGGCTTTGGCGACAATGGTGGTCCTCCCGCGATTGATTTACTACTTCACCAACTTGCCCATTATAATACCACATACCACATTTAAGTGGATGAATACATTACTAACTGACCTAATATGGGGAACTGGGAGACGGCGTATCAGTCTTAAAAAATTGCAGCTGGGCACACGTAGGGGAGGTCTGGGCGTACCTGATCTACGAGCATACTATTATGCATGTCAATTACAATGGTTGTCCTTCTGGACTGCTGGGCGTAATTTACAAGAGATAGGTTTTACGGAGCGAGATATAGACCGAGGAATGTTACACACCCGGTTGTTACCCAACAGCAGGATCCCAAAATCTCTTCCTTCGCTGCTGCGCACAGCGCTGCAGTGCTGGAAAGCAGCACTACAATATACAGGCGCGCCCTCCGATTATGCAGGTAACATCCCATTAATGGGAATCCCAATGACGGATGGCCAAATAACTAGGCGTAGGCTAGCACCGTGGCTGGAAGTTGGGATCGGTACGGTGGCTGATCTGTTTGGAGATGGGATGCTGTTGAATCATGAAACTTTTGTACACGAAAAAGGAGCACCAGCGCAATTATATTTATTACATGCCGCATTGGTACAGTATGTAAAAATGCACTGGGCCCCGCAGAGACAGGAACCTCCCACGCACGAACTGGTCAAGCTGCTACACTATATGGGAAGGGGCAGACACCTTATTAAATGGCTGTACATAGGGATCCGCTCTCATATAGAGGCTGACCTCACTCCATTGCGCATGACCTGGACAGAGGACATAGGCAGGGCTTTGGAAGATAAAGAATGGGCGACTATTGCGGAACACCCAAAAACGGTATCACGGAATGCAAAATTTAAATGTATCCAAACTATGATTCTTCACAGGGCTTATCTTACCCCCCATAGATTAGATAAAATGTTCCCGGCGACACAACACGGTTGTCCAAGATGTCTGGAAGAGGGGGCTGGCCTCACACATATGATATGGTCGTGTCCAATGCTGCGTGGGTTTTGGGACGCGGTCAGACAACTTGTTGGAACGGCCACACACTGCGAGGTGCAAAACACTGTGGAGGAATGTATTCTAGGGCTGCACAAACACGTGTCCAAGCATAAAGTACAGTATCGTTTTATTGACTTGGCGCTCATTTTAGCGATACGGGCCATTACTATGCGTTGGAAGTCAAAGAAGCCCCCTACGGAATATGCCTGGTATAGTGAACTGCTCCGATGGGGCAGTGCGGAGAGTGCCGCCATACATAGGGAGGAGCTCAGAGGCCTACGCAAAGTCCCAATAGCATTAGAATGGGATGTAATATTGGAAACACTCAAAACAGTGGACATAGAACATTACAATACCTCAAGCGCAACCCAATAGACAGTACGTTGAGGAGATTTTGTCCCCGAACGCCGTGAAACGAGATGAATGTGTGGTGGTACGTGGTTTTATTAAGAAGCCGCACAGACCCATGCGGAATACATATAGGCTGTACGAGGGTGCATAGGACTGGAGGGAGGGGGGGAGGGGGGTATTTAGGAATGGGGTTTGTGTATAGTTCATTTTGAGATGTATCAGTTAGAAGCCTGCACAAGAGCCAGGCTTTGGTACATAATCTAGTTATTGGGAGCTACATCGTTTAAAGTGTCAATTCAGTCGACATATGACCACATAGATCCTTATTGTCTTAAATAATTTTACAATGGTATATATATATCGGTTATTGAGACTCGTTGTACAATGTGTTTCAACGTATGTAAACTGCATAACGATGATGTCAGTGTCCTATAGCAATGATGCGATGATATGTAAAAAAAATTAATAAAATTATGTTTCAAAAATAAAAAGATCCCATCCCCGTAGACTAGGGGACTGGGGTTCAGAGAGCAGAGCTGGGGATAATGTGAGCAGGAAGCAACCTTGAAGTGTGTTGGGCAGGTAGAGCAAAATGACTGACACTGAGCGCCCATCTAATGCACCCTCCAAAAGTATAAAGCGGCTGTCAAGGTCTACTACAGTTCTGGTCTGCACAGGACACCGATGCAATCCTACTCATAAACCCTCTTGCAAAGGAAGAGTACTCAGTGCCAAACATGTGTCCAGTCCATCGCCTGGCAACTTTATCTATTTCAGCGGCAGTGAGGTGGGTCTCTTGCAGACATGCTATTGTTATGTTTCATATAGGTACCCTAATATAGGCCCGGGTAACATCTTACCCCTTCACCTACATTACCTCCCCTACACTACACTGTAACGAGCCTTTTAGGATTGAACCTTTACCTAGTTCTAGTCCTGGGTGCAGAAGGAGGGTTTCTCCTAAACAATAGAGTCCTATAACTTCATCAATAGACTCACACAGTATGAATGAATATTCATAAGGGTTCTTAGAAACCAAGCTGGGGCTACACCACCTTCCTCCCCATATCTACGTACACGGTTCATCCCATACGTCATCCTCAAATCCAACAATGGCTAATACAAGCAACAAGGGACAAAGGAGCCCTCGATACTTTCTGTATAAATATAGCACCTCTTGCTAGTGTTACTTAGAGGGAACCGAGACTTGCAGACCGACACACTGACCAGAGACGCTGAGGTTCCTGCATGCAGACGCTCCAGCTGACATACATTCTCACACTTCAGTTAATGGGGTTCGACTAATTCCTGGCTTTACACCTACTCACATGCTAGGTACACTTAGGTACATCTAGATAGGCATCGTAGGAGTACGCACTTTCTTTTATCAATGCATTTTATATTCATGTATTTATTCATGCTTATTGCAAGATGGTAGAACTGTACTATCCTTTTATATATTCGCTGTACTGCTAATCATATATCTCTGCTACTGTCTAATGGTTGTTGCAGCTCACATATTCTACACGAGAATGACAACTGTTCAATAAATCCTTATTGAAACGCCCAGGCTGTTTATTCTGTGTATCTCTGAGACAAGATAAGTGAGCACGAGTGACTGAGCGAAAAGTAGTACATTGTTTCCACGATCTCGAGGGATCAGGGTTGTCATGTTCTGAGGTTGCCAGAGACTAATCTCTCCCCGATAAGAGGAGACACTAGTGGCACCGTGAGCTAGCTTATGCAAACAGGCTAACACTTCTCTGTGGGGGTGCTCAGAACCAGTCTGCCACCAAACCCACAGTTTATGTTATCCGAACGCGCAGGTCCTGTATGGGCAATATAGGAACTACACGACATGGCGCCCAACGTTGGTTGGGTACTTATTTAACAGTGGAATCTGAGTAGTTCAGTCGTGCTAATTCTCAGAGACCCCTACTCACAAAACACCAAAGACGTCTGGAGTGGGTGGGCCCAAAAACTCCGCCACAGCTGAGTAGGCGAAATATCCTATTTATTGGCTGCTGGTTAATCAACCTTGAAGGACATTTTGTTCCTAAAATTGTGCATAACACCTTATCTTAGTTCCCTTGAACAAACTTCTCCTTTACAAAATGACTGAGGGCGGAGATAACCCAGTGGTGGCTAGACGCATCTCAGTAGGAGATGAAGAGGTGGATGGAGTACTCATTGCACCTAAATTCAGACGTACTATCACCCTGAAACTACTAGAATATAGTTTATCAGCTAGGGGTGGCTTAGTAGCTTTTGTGATTGAGGCACACAAATCAAACAAAACAGAGGTATTCTATTCATGGGTTACATTCCCAGAAGCAGATGCAAGAACACAGGCATTTCACTACTATGTAGAAGGAGATGCACCACAGGAATATGGTCCTTGCGAGGACATAGAAGCTCCACTCACGTACCAGGAACACCTATACTGGTTTAAAGGCGCCCTACCCCATATAAGACACAGAGTAAGATTAGGCCCGCTCGGAGGAGATGAGGCAACATGGCCAATATTAGCGGCCTACACACCACATCCCGACATTGACACAATGCCACAGGCAGACTTACTCACAAGGATTTAATTAGAATCTACAGACACTTGACGCAATTGGTCATGAGGACTTTTACAGTCCAACCAACAACAGTTGCAACAAATGGAACTCAATATCAGGGTACAGCAACTAAAATAACTCCACAAACATTACATGCAGTAATGGGCAAAATGCCCACGAAACGTGAACAAATACCATTCTGGGTAGCTCAGAAAATAACTCAGCTCGAGGCAGTATTTCCAAATACTACCACGTTTGAAAAACACAGAATGCTAACAATCTGCTTGCCCTTGGGGATAACACCACAGTTAAAGGATTGTACCACTTGGGTACAGTCTTTGCTGCCATATATACCAGAACTCATGGTATTCCTTCATTAGCGGTAGTACCAGATGTATTAAGACAAATACAAAACCAGTACGGAGCAGAGCCTGCCCTGAACTTAGGGATGAAGTTAGTAAATAACTATGACCAGGTATCAGCCATAATACTAGCTAATATTAAAGGGGAAGCAGCTTCAGTGGCAATCCGCCAACGCCTAAGGGAGTTCAGTCCGCTAGACCAACCACACGAACTACCCAAAATAATCGAAACTGCATATGCAGAATTAGGCAGAGACAGTTTGGGTGGGAAAGCTTTAAAACCACAACTGATGGGCAGTCCTGAAAAGGACACTTCCAAGCAGACACCTGCTTCTTCTAAAAAGAAGTGGGATAATAAAAAACGACAAAACTTTTCAGAAAAGAGATCTCAATCCCGAGGTAGATCTCCTCCACAGGAGCCCTCTGAAAAGAGGTATAATCTCAGGAATAGGGATAATATTAGGAAACCTGATGGGTATCAGGATACTGATACACGTTCCTCTCGTTCCTTTCAGGGCTCGACGAAAAATTCAGAGAGAGAAGGACGGTCAGAACACAAAGAAGAGCGTACAAAGTCCAGAGACAAGCAGCACGCTCAAGACTATACTTCCAATAAAGAAGACAAGCCAAAATCAAAACCTCAATTTAAGAAAAAGAAAGTTGCAGGCATAAAGATCAGACATGCCCAGAATTCTGAGGACGCAAATTCTGAATGGGGAATGGGCTCAGACGATGCTAGACAGTGCGGCAAAGGTAACAATAGCTCGCCAGAACCTGAAGGAATTTCTGGTGACAGCGGACTTGAATGATTACATCACGATGGAAACACCAGACACCAGGGTGAGCGTCCCACATAAGTTACACGAGATAACACTCCAAATGGAGGGGGACAAGCCCAGGAAAGTTAAGGGTCTCTTTTGGAAAAACCTATCATCTGGTTATGACATCCTATTAGCTGAACAAGATTGGCCGCCACCATTCATTATGGAGTGCCCTAGGGGGGAAAACATAATTTTTCCAGCATTCTCCGACCTCGTTCCCATACACCTTAAACATGCATATGCACGGGAGTGGGCAGTAACCCTAGCTCCAGCATTGTATAAAAATCATGCAGGGTGGGATGAGGGGTCAACCCACCATGTGATCCCGTTAAAAGTTTCACCAAATGCACAGAGACAATACCCAATAAAGCAAGAAGCTAAAAAACAGGTCAGGGAGATCTTAGATCAACTTGAATACCAAGGGGTGATTGAAACATGCACCTCACCAATGAACAACCCTTTGTTTCCAGTATCAAAACCGGACAACTCATATCGTCTAGTTTTAGATTACAGACATTTAAACACATGCACAAAGACATTCGCTGTCCAAAACGCACACAGTGCCGCATTAATGAATAACATTGTGCGGAAAAAGTACAAAACTACACTAGCTATCTCAAATGGATTCTTCTGCCAAAATATAGCGCCTGAAAGCAGGTATTTGACCGCATTCTCAGCGTTGGGGTCCCGACGACAATTTTGTCGTCTCCCCCAGGGGTATAAGAACAGCCCGGGGGTATTCTCAGCAAGAGTAACTGAGTTACTCCAAAATTTTGATGAAGAAGCATTGTCATATGTGGATGATATTTATCTGACGGACGATGACTTAAAAAGGAACTTGACCAGGGTGAGCACCATTATTATGGGATTCGCCTCTGAGGGCTACAAATTTAATTTTAAGAAATCTAAAATAGCCCACCTCAATGTCCTATTTTTAGGGTATGAGCTTTCAAGTGAAGGGAAGAGCCTGGCAGCTAACTTTTTAGAAAAGTGTGCTCTGCTCCAACCTCCAAAAACATTGAAAAACTTGCAATCAATACTGGAATTCCTAAATTTCGGCAGAACATACATTTTGGATTACGCAGAAAGAGTAAAACCTTTCTACAACTTAATAAAACCTGACTTTTCAGTTAGACATTGCACACAGGAACATTCAAATATCCTACGTTCATTACAATAAGACATGATTGCTTCCAAACACTTAAAGACACGCGTAAACGTACGCAACTTGGTGATCCGTGTAATAGCGGGTCAATGCGGGTACACTTACTTAACCTTCAATGAAGGCAAAACAGTACCGATCGCATACAAATCACACCTGTACACAAACGCAGAAATGCGTTTCACTTCAACAGAAAAAATACTGACAGCTGTTCAGACCGCTGTAGCAAGAGAAAGAGCACTGGCTCAGGGGAAAAGCATAATTGTTGTAACCCCGGTACCAGCTTTAGAAGCTGTTACTAAGGCGAGCATTCCGAATGCAAAAGCCTTACATCCGAGATGGATACAATGGGCTAATTCTCTTACTGCAACAGACGTTGAATACAGATTTGATCCAAGTCTAAAAACACAAGCATTCCTGCAATACGAACAAGAATATCCTCTACCAAATGAGATTTTGCCTCTAGATCAGTATGAATATATTATTTACACTGACGGATCTGCTCAACCGGCCATAGGGAGTAAGCAACAATACAGCGCAGCGTGTGCTATCGTTAAAGGTCGCATGCGGGATGGAAAGTTCCATCCGAGTTGCACAAAAACGCAATCTCTAGGAGACTGCACGGCTCAGATGGCAGAGTTAAAAGCACTGATACTGGCACTTGTAAATACGGATCACGAATTCCCCACACTAACTGTGTGTGATTCCTTTTACTGTGTACAGTCGTACAATGAGTACTTACAACATTGGGAACTAAACGGGTTTAAAGATGCAAAAGGTGGCACAATTAAGCATAAAATGCTATGGGAACAGGTAGTGGAGTTGATAAACGAACTACCAGTCATCAGCGTGATGGCGTTCACGTTGAAGGGAATTCATTGGCTGATGAAGCCGCAAAGGGGGCTGTGCTTACGGCTTCCGTAGCTGCAATCACTCGCTCTAAAATGAGAATAGACGGCGAGATAATGGTGGCTGTCATTGCTTCATGCAAGGGCAGCTCAGCAGTACCGAAAAAATTTCCACTCAAGTACTCCTACAAATTAGATGCACAAAACATTCCATATGCTCAGATTCCTGGAGTGGGGGATAGAGTAATACCAAATATGGATCGTAGGCAAGGTTTGATTGTTGCAGCACACGAGGGTTTGGGTTCTGCACATACAGGCGTTACAGCGACTATTTCACTACTGAAACAACGCTATTGGTGGCCAGGTTTAGCAAAACAAACTAAAGATTACGTCTTGAAATGTGACATCTGCCAGCAGATGAAGGGCTCCACCATAAAACGCCCGGCGCAGACACCACTACTGATATCTGACAAACCTCTCGCATGTGTATAACTGGATCACTGCGGTCCTTTACAATCTGATGGGGCTTACAAGTATATCTTGGTGGCAGTGGATTCTTGTTCCAGATTCCTATGGGTTTGGCCTCCGCGATCGGCTGACGCCCGAACTGTTATAAAAGATTTGCGAGTCTTTATAGGGACATACGCAATTGGCACGTTACATTCTGACCGTGGCCCGGCGTTTAGCTCTCGGGCTTACAAAGAGGCCATGGAAAGTATGTAGCATTGCGGTACTCCTCTCCGTACCATCCTGAGGGAAATTCGGTCGTGGAAAGGAAAAACCGGGACTTAAAGCAATCTTTAACAGCTAGGGTATTAGGCAAGGGCGGTAGTTGGGTCAACCACTTATATGGGCTTCAGAGAGCACTCAACAATCAGCCAAGAAGTTCTCTAGGGGGTGTCACTCCATATGAGGTCCTATTTGGGACGAGAATGTTGGTACCTGATCTTGATTCTGAAGGCACAGTGGTGGATGGGAAAGCATTTGATATCCATGATCGTTTGGCTGTTTTACAGGATCTAAATGAATCCAGGACAAGACAAAGTAACGTCAACACCAAACAAACCGCCACTGGGGAAGTCAAGGCAGTCACGGCAAGACCTGTCTGGATCCCAAACGTCGGGGATCTGGTCAGAGAGAAAATAGCGGACAAGAAAGAATTCGGGCCAACCTATAGAAAGCCTGTACCGGTCCTAGCAGTACAAGGAACAAGAACTGTACTTCTGCCGCCTCTTGCCGGGAAAAAGGAGAAAAGATTTGTCTCAATTGACTTAATCAAACCACACTATGTGGCCAATACTGAACAGTAGGCCTCGTGGACTCCACAGTAGCAGACGCCCTCCTCTCGCTACAATCCAAGAAGTTCAAACAGAAAGACTCATCACGTTTGAAGAGCCTCCTGTACGGAATGAAGGACTAAGCAACAATGCTATGGAACTCGTTCCCCTTGAACCCGAAGTTCATCTACAAAATGAAACTCAGAACAACACTCAAGTTGCAATCAGACCAAATACAGACGTCTACGTCAACATGCCTCGACGAGAGCAAAATGCGATTTCAACAAATCCCGATGCAATTCCTACAATTGATCAAACTGCTTCTGGCTACTTCATGAACTTTGATACGTTTTCTTTGGATCCAGGTGAACCGGAAACGACGCCAGTCCAAAAATCACGCAAACAGCAAGTTAAAGACTTTCTAAACTTTCTTAAAAAGACTTACCTGGTATCGCCTTGGTTAGAACTCTGGGTAATTACTAGGATTCTATTTTTTCTTTTCTGGGTAGGCTTAGTTATAACTTTTAGCATGCTTATTAATGGACGATATCTTCAGCAAAGCTCTACAGCCCCGAAAGTTAATTTGATTTTAAAACCACATCAATCGTTTCATCGTGAACAGAGAGACTTGTTATCAGTAAACATCACAGCGGTCCCTATACCGGATGGTATAGTTTGAGACAAGGTTGATTTCGAAATATTCGGACCAACTGAACTTTTAAAAATTTCTCATTTATTTAAAATTTCATTAAGTGATATCATTACCTCCAGTACATTTTCTGATGATTGGGACTCTGAAACTGTTAATAACATGTTGTCTGATTTAGAAAAAACTGCTGCATTTCCTAACACTGAAATGTTAGAAAGTAATTCAGACTATGACACTTTGTACTGTTACCAACATTATGGTCATCATTTTCTGCACAAATCTATTTCACATAGAAATGTTTTTGAGTACCATCAGTGGGAACATTGCCCTACACCACCAAAAAGTAGTTCGCACACATTTGCACAGAAATTTTCATACTTTTCAGGCTTTAACACCACTGACCCGACCTCATATTATTATAAGGTTACACCAACATCAGCACTGAAAATTATGTTGACAAACACCAAACAGATTTACTCTGCTTCCTTTATTGCCCAACTGTCTGAACAGGGTTTTGACCTATGGAAGGACACAATAGACTTAAAATCAGTTTGGGGTTCTAGGGACTGGCAAGTCCAGGGAACAGAAGCGCTATTTAGAGCATGCCTCATTCCACAGCAGATGATATTTCTAAACGAAACTGTGCACCAGACATCCTGTCTTGGATTAGCCATGAACTAGGACCTGAACACACCTCGATCTCCAACACTATCACTGATGGGAGGGTGGCAAAATTCGACTTCACAAGAAGGGGCAACAGTAGATGACATTTTACAGTACAATAGACCAGACCCTAATTGGGAAAAATGGGTGGTTTGGCCCTTTGACACAAACATATGTCATAAACGATTCTTGGGTATCACCGAAGGGTTCAATATCCATAGGTCAGACCCGCGTTATGAACAAAGAGAACACCCAGGGGTAGTGACATCCTACAGTGTTGGGAAGTTGTGCCTTGATTGGCTAGAAACCTCAACACTAACAGAAGTGAAACAACACTTTGCCTTACTCTCACAAGACATGGATCTTAGGGATTTTTTACAAGGTCCCAAGAAACAACGTCAGAAACGTTTCATATATGCCGGTATTTATGCTGCCTATAATGAAAATTGGAAAATATCCCAACAAGAGGCCGCAGACAGAATACGGGAAATAGACCGTATTAACTTAGAAAAATCGTTGGCTGTGGTAGACAATGGGTTAACAACTTTGTCCTCCAGAATATATTCTTTGGGCAACATTGTGTCTTCTGCAATAGATATCCTAGAACAAGATTTGGCCATACTAGAACATGGGCAATCTCAATTACGCTCTATCATGTTACTGAGCTGGACACTGCAATCTTTGCCTGCAGGCTTTGTGCCTTGGCGTTTTATAAACAGTACGTCTCTGTTTTCTGAATATAATCTAACAGATAAACAGGTTGAAATGGCACAAAGGGGAGCTAAATATACAATGCTGCGTATTGAAAAACTGGACCGACTACCATTTACAGTAGCGGAAGCTCCGTCTACTGAATGGCTAATCCATGGCCACATAACTCTACCGGTCAGTTTCAATATTGCCTTGAACATAGGCAGGCGGGCAAATATGAAAAAATGGGTAAGGAATACATTAAGAATCCTGGGATTTACCATATAGATTTCGATGCCGGAGTGGGGATCGAGAAGTGTTTCAAACTGCAAGAGCGCTTTGAGCGGTTCTCTCATGTGCCGGGACATTTCATTGCACGAAGGGTGTAATGGGTCGATATCAAACTTGTCCTGCCACATGCAAGGGACTCCAGCTGCCGTGATTAAACCGGTATTGGAGCTGCTCTCAAATGGGAGTTACTTGATGCTGAATGATCAAGGTTGCTGTGGTATGCTTCCGGGCATTGCCTATCTGGTCACTGTGAACTCCAGGGTTACTTGCTGTGTGCAAGTATTGTTTCCCCCAACAAGTACAGTCAGGGAGGCGCCGTTATGGCCTTCATTGAATGTTTCCTTTATACAATTTGATACTTTGAGCAGACTGAAAGCCATGCTTTTACAGCAAACCGTACCCTTAACCTCCGCTCGAGAGACCTTTGATCTTCAAATCGCAAGGACCTCGACTGAGATACAGGCACTTATACGTACAAACTGCCCCATTCATTTTGCAGAAATGGTGGGTCGTATCTTTAATATGTCTGATACGAGTGGTATTGTACACCTATTTAAGACCATAGGGTCAGGACTTCTTAGCACCTTTCAGACAATCCTCTGAGTTATCCCGAACTTTATACACTCCGTATTTGGAAGCATTTTTGGAGGTCTACCTCTGATCCTGCTATCAATAGCGGGAATCCTGATTGTCATTTACCTGCTACGCAATGGACGGCCCAATTACCAACGAGATGGCAAAAGCGCTCCTGGAGCGGAAATACCGTGAAAGCATGGTACAACATCTGGGCACACCTCGCCTAAGAGAACTAAGCGCCTCTTGGTTCCTATCGTTTAGACCAGTCTGGATGGACTGCCTCTTACCTGTTCTTCGATGCCTGTTTTGCGGTGAAGAATGCGTGTTGGACCTCTGACACTTGCAACGGACACGCCTGCGGACTTGAATACCAGGCTGGAACCCCTGAGGGCCCATGCTCGGCAATGTCCCCAGCGTATTCCCATCTTGATGGCTGCATTCCTCGAGAATCCGCAGGTGCCTTTTACAACTGGGGTGAGCTTTAGCTCCACCACTAGCACCCAGGTATCGACTACAGCACCGGCTGCCTCTACACCAGCTATTGGCAGTACTGAATATCATCTGTGCTCCATTGACGTACTCTGCGAGGTGTTACAAGGACCGTCCCCTGCAGCAGCAAGCAGCGATGATGTTGCGTCTCCCAGCCAGGACATTTAATCTGTAATTGGCTCATCGTGTGCTGGGAAAGAATTCGGATTTTCATTTTCTCTAAACTTAACTAAATTTGGAACATTTCCTACAAAATTGACACTTTCTCGCTAAAAAGCATGGCCTTTTGACGCTTGTAGAACCTCAACTTATATAAACGAACTCAATTAGGACTGTGACTTAAGTGACCATTCCAAAAAATGATTTTCGTAGTAAAAAACATTTTTTTTAAACTGTTTTTAAAATTCTTTTAGAACAAGGTTTTACAGAACTCACTGAAAAATGTTTTATGCACTACTATCTAGTAAAGAGTAGAGTTCACTACCATTTTTATCATTGTTGACTGTTCGGAAGAGGAGTGGGTGTTATGTTTCATATAGGTACCCTAATATAGGCCCGGGTAACATCATACCCCTTCACCTACATTACCTCCCCTACACTACACTGTAACGGGCCTTTTAGGATTGAACCTTTACCTAATTCTAGTCCTGGGTGCAGAAGGAGGGTTTCTCCTAAACAATAGAGTCCTATAACTCCATCAATAGACTCACACAGTATGAATGAATATTCATATGGGTTCTTAGAAACCAGGCTGGGGCTACCCCACCTTCCTCCCCATATCTACGTACACGGTTCATCCCATACGTCATCCTCAAATCCAACAATAGCTAATACAAGCAACAAGGGACAAAGGAGCCCTAGATACTTTCTGTATAAATATAGCACCTCTTGCTAGTGTTACTTAGAGGGAACCAAGACTTCCAGGCCGACACACTGACTAGAGACGCTGAGGCTCCTGCATGCAGACGCTCCAGCTGACAGTGGTCTGAACATCCCTTGCGGGGTGTCCAACTCGAGACCAAGAAGGGATCCTACATTCTCACACTTCAGGTAATGGGGTTCGACTAATTCCTAGAGGGATTCTTGGTTTTACACCTACTCACATGCTAGGTACACTTAGGTACATCTAGATAGGCATCGTAGGAGTATGCACTTTCTTTTATCAATGCATTTTATATTCATGTATTTATTCATGCTTATTGCAAGATGGTAGAACTGTACTATCCTTTTATATTCGCTGTACTGCTAATCATATATCTCTGCTACTGTCTAATGGTTGTTGCAGCTCATATATTCTACACGAGAATAACAACTGTTCAATAAATCCTTATTGAAACGCCCAGGCTGTTTATTCTGTGTATCTCTGAGACAAGATAAGTGAGCACGAGTGACTGAGCGAAAAGTAGTACATTGTTTCCACGATCTTGAGGGATCAGGATTGTCATGTTCTGAGACTAATCTCTCCCCGATAAGAGGAGACACTAGTGGGACCGTGAGCTAGCTTATGCAAACAGGCTAACATTTCTCGGTGGGGGTGCTCAGAACCAGTCTGCCACCAAACCCACAGTTTATGTTATCCGAACGCACATGTCCTGTATGGGCAATATAGGAACTACACGACACTATGTGTATGTGTTTCTGCCTGAGGTAAGCATTTACCCGATGGCGGCTTATATGAGTTGCCATACCCCTAATGTTCCAGGTCAATGCGTTGTATGTGGCAGCCATAGAGCCTGTGAAACGACCCAACAAGGAGGCCCATTCGAACATTTGTAGAGCACCAGAGACACATACCCCCCCCCCCCGGATCATCCTCCCGCCGCCCTGCTTTGGCCCAGCAAAAAACAAAACACGAAACAAAACATTAAAACCCATTCCCTTGGCTTGGACACAAACCAACATTGTGCCACAATTTCCCCAATTAGGCATTAGTAACTAAAATGTGCCTTTAATGTTGAACAGTCCTTGCGGAAGTCTTTGAGGGTCGTACCAATAGGAGTGCAAAGTAAGGTCCGATGTCACCCAGATCCCCTGGCACTCGCACGAAGCACGAACGCCCCAGAGTGTTCACATAGTTAAACATGGCATCCAATTGCACACAAAGGTGATCACCATACCAGCTGCCTTTTTTCACAACATAGGTGCAAATCAGTTCACTCGCAGGAATAGCAGGAATCACTGTTCTTGAAGCACTCTACGTGAAGACCTCACTTCGGCAACAGTGGAGTCTCCGTCCGAGGTCACCGATCCCTGCGCACCTAGCACAGACTCCAGATCAGTGTGAGGTGAAGCGAGACCTCAGCCACCACCTGCGCTCATTCTTTTGCAGCTTGTTCAGTAGATGGATGTGATCACGGACTCCGCTGGCGGCGGCGCTTGGATATTCCATCAGACCAGTTGCGTAGGTCGTCACCCTCCGACTCTGATTGGTCTTAAACGTCTTTGGTGCGCAGCCACGTCAAGGCCTCATCTGGGGTAGAGAAGAAGTGAGTTGTGCCTGGCGGGGAAGAGCAGGGCATTTGACAGTCCCAAGTTCCGCAGTTGCCTCTTTACAGCTCCAAACGTGTTGAGCAACCTTTGGCCCTCTGCCATATAGTCAGGGTATGATGTGATGGTGGCCCCATTATAAGCCATGGGGCCCTTTGCACGAAACAACTGTAAGATCAGATCTCTGTCTCTGTATTTGAGCAGACGAACAATCACTGGACGCTGTGGAGCCCCCGGGAACAGGTGGGCAGCCAGAGATGCAGTGTGCTCTCTCCACAGAGAAAAACACGATTGGCAAAACCGTCTGTGTGAACCATTCTTCGAGGAAGAGCTCCACGTTGGGGCCTTCTACTCTCTCGGGGAAGCCCAGGAGGCGAACGTTGTTGCACCTACAGCGCCCTTCGGCATCTTCTGATCTCATCTTGCGTTGTCGCATCTCAGTCTGCAGGAGTTTTAGTTGATCCTGGATGGCCACCAAGGAGAGCCGCATAGAGGTCATGGAGGACTCTGCCCCATCAACTCTCTCCACAAGCTTGGCATTATCTGCCCGCAGAAGGCCAGTTTCCATCTCAATGGCTCCAAGTTGAGCATCCATAGCACTTTTAGAGTCTTGAATGGCCTGTAGCACCCTATCAAACATACCAGGGTGCTTCTCTAGGGTACTTTCCAGTTGGCAGATCGGGTCCACCGGCAGCCAGCATAGTCATTATGGATTTCTAGGGGGGCGGAGGCCTGGAGGACTTTGGCCTAACCATGCCCGTTGGTCGCCGTCCACTGCGACAGGGGGCTCAAGACAAGGAAGTACAGTCACTAGGCTCTATGTCAAAGATTTCCTGTGACAATCAAGAGGGCAGGGGGGCTTCCAACTCCACCCAGCACTTCCAGGCCGCAGTGATCAGGCTGCCCTTACGCCCTTCTTCAGCACCAGCGGTGTACTATCCTTCAGGAGAGCTTGTGGGAGGTCTGCCCGGGCAGACTGGACACCTAGTGAGCACCAGTGCCAATACCACGTCCCCAGCGCCTTGCGCCCAGGCCTGACCCCTTGATTGCTCGGAGGAGATGTGGAGGCAACGTACGATGTATAGGTAGTGCAGGCTTGAGGGCACTCTCCACAGCCCCATTCTAATGTCCGCTCCAGCCGCGGGGCAACCAGTTACTTCTCAGTTGCACTTGACATGCGTCTCCCTTTGGGGGGTTGGAGGGTGCACTAGACTCCCGGCACACAATGATGGGCTACGCCACAAGGCATTCATAGGCGCAGCACTTTTCTGACGGGCTCCCAGTCCCCTGCTGCTTCTGTCCTTTGGGCTCACAAGGACATATGGCGCAGGACTTGTCAGTGTCCCAGGGCTGTATTGTAGCCAGGCCTTCCTGGTTCCCACACCTACGGCCATGTTAACTTCGTCGTGCCTGGGTGAATACTCTCCAGGACCAAGGCAGCACCCACCTGCTGAAAGCTGTGACCTCACTGGTCCCTGACGGGACCGGTGGTGCAGGCCCTCGCTGCCAGTTCCTGCAGGTCAAGGGTGCCAGCTTGACCCTCACTCCAGCGCATCCCTCAAGGAAGCCGCACTTTAACGTCTCAGGTGCCCTGGTGCCGCTCCAGGCTTCACTCCCAGCAGGCCACAGTCCTCAACCCAAGCACACACAGCAAGCAGTAGGGAGCTCACCTCTAAATCCCCAGTGAGGGAATCCGGCAGGCCAACAGGTCGGCGTAGGGGCAGGTGCCAGGGATCAGCAGCCCCCTCTCCTCATGGGTCGTTCCCCTTGCATCAAGTCCCCCACGTGGCCTGGGCTACAACCGCTCTGGATCGTCGCAGCCTTCCAGCAATGCTGCCCTCAGCGCCCCAACCGGATCCAGGTAGCAGGGAGCCCCACATGCACCTGGTGCCCAGGTAGGCATGAGTGTCGTGTCATTGCGGAGTAGGCTCCTCTGCCGGGGCCTCTCACCACACACAAACCGGTCAGCAGCCCCTGCAGGCAGAGGCTTTGTCACCCCCTTGAATAGCGGATATGGAGGGGGGGGGGGGGTTCTTGCCTGCAGATTACGGGGATTTGTGAGTTAGTGCCATGCAGGATAATGCGCGATGGGCCCGGTTTCTATTGGAGCCTCACAAGAAGGTGACAGCTTGCAACTCCATCTTGGCCACGCCCCCTTCTTCAGATAAGTAGAAGTATAACTATAACTGCAGAATTTGTATGGTATGGGGAGGTGATTTTAATTGCAAGGTGTGCCTCCTTTCTAAGTGTTCGGCTTGTCATTTACCGATGGGAGCAAGCGAAGGTGGCCAACATTTTGACCACAACCCTTGTGGGAATATATTTAACTCGCTGCTGATAAAATATTCTCTTTTTTTAACTATTGATCTCCTAGAAGAAACCAGTGCAGATTTAGTAACATATGTTGGGAGAGGCCGAGGCACCCTAATTGATTTTATTGTCTTATCTGATTATTTTAACCCGTACTCCGTGTTTTTTAACATCCATAAAAATGGTTTTAGCGAGCATTATCCTTTGTCATTAGAGCTGGTGACACCCTCTGAAGAATTAATTGTGTCCGCTAGAATATTGCCTTTGACTTATGACAGAAATAAGGGGCTTTTATGAAAATGGTCTGCTGTAAATCCTGACTCTGTCCTCAAGCAGATCATAGAGTCAAACTTAAGCCAAATTCTAGATTGCATGGAAGACAACATCAATCCAGAATCTATGTTGAAATCCTTCAAGGCAATTATTGAGACAATAAGGGTGATACTTACCAAGAAATCAAGCTCTAAACAACAGAGCATCAATAGGTGGTTTAATAGCGAATGCACCCTACAGCATAATAAATTGATAAAGGCCTTAAAAGTAAAACCCAGAAACCCCATGGAGATAAAATATTTACGGTATGCCTATAAACACGCGCTGAAGAAACGCAAAATGGAAATTCGGCAAGAAGCGTGGGGCCAACTCCATGTGGCATGTCAAAGTAAAGATTCTAGGCTCTTTTGGCGCACCGTAAACCAGGAGCACTTCAATAGCTCCAAAAATGGCAGTACTGACATGACAATTATGCCTGAATCCTGGGTAGACCATTTCTCAGTCTTTACAAAAGTTGCATTAACTCATATGACAGCCCTAACTTTCAATATGGGGCTCCCACCCTGGTACCGCCGACGTTAGATGAAGTGGACAGAGCCCTATCCCAGACTGTGAAAAAAAGGCATCTGGTCCCGATGGTATACCTGCGGATCTGTTTTTAGCCAACCTTCCCCTGTGGTTACCGCTGTTAACGAATTTATTGAGATGTTATGCAGCCCAGGGTCCCCCTGACTCCTGGAGAACAGTAATAATAGTTCCTATTTTTAAAAAGGAGACAGGTCAGACCCTAAGTGCTATCGACCCATATCTTTAATTGACAGTACCTGTAAAATTATGGGCAGAGTTATATTGGAGAGGTTGGAGACCTGGGTAGCCGAAAAGGGGAAGTTCTCTGATGTCCAATATGGGTTTAGGAGAGGTCTGGGCACAGTTGAACAGTGCCTCAACCTGCACCTGGTCATCGGCAAATACACCTTAGCCAGGCCTGGACCCCTTTATTTAGGGTTCATGGACCTGACGTCTGCCTTTGACTGGGTGCAGAGGGGGAGACTCTGGGAGAAGATGCTATCCATGGGCATTGAACCACCAATTGTCCACTTTTTAGCAGCAATGCATCAGGGTGTCACGGGTAGAGTGCGGTACGGTACAAATGGTGAATTAACTGCTCCAATAAAGATGGATCGCGGGTCCGTCAGGGTTGCGTCCTTGCCCTTTTTTATTTTGCCTATACATTAATGATTTAGAGAGCAATCTTGATAATGGGAATATAGACGCACCGTTAATAGGCCGCAGATCTCTCCCAGCACTTTTATATGCTGATGATTGTGTGCTAATGTCCAGAACTGGGGTGGGGTTGCAGAGGCTTTTAACTGGTTTTAATAATTTTATGAGTGACCTTGGCCTGAAAACAAATGTCGCAAAATCTCATGTTATGGTGGTGGGCAAACACCCCACAATTTTAAAAACTTGTTTTTATAAATAATTAAAAATTACTTTGCGTACCCACCTTTTCTTATTTGGGCATTCTTTTTAATCAAAAAAATTCTTGGTCTCACTTAATTGAGGCAAGAATTGGGGTTTTTTATCAAAATATTGAGGCCATGTTCAGATTTACAAAAAACTAGGCTCTCGGCCTATAAAAACCATAATAGACATCTATAAAGCCCGCACGTGTGCCATCACTATGTATGGTGCCGGTGTCTGGGGATTTTGTAATGTTACGGGATTGCAGAGGGCTGAAAACATGTTCTTGAAAAGATTATGGACAGTCCCGAAAAGTACTGCTGCTACGATTTGCCATAACGAACTAGGTGTGACCCCTTTATCTTTTCGTTTGCAACTAGCACCTCTTTTGCTTTGGCGTAACATCTGGGCAAAAGAAGAGACAGCCTTGAATCGTGCCATAATCACTGACTGTTTAAAGTTGGATTGTGTAAAGAAAATTCCTTGGATTATGTATATCTATGATTTACTGGGGAAGTTGGGTTTATCAGAATGTATCGACACCCCCGGAAACAGTCAAAATCTCAAGAGCTGAATTGAAAAGAGGTTTCCTATTTCATTCCTACTCAATCAGAGATCATAAAGAGTTGACAAAGAAAAGGGTTGTTGAACACTCATTGTTGGTTTGTTCCACAGGCACTGAGCCCTATCTTTCTTTTTATTTTAATCATGTTAAGATGTTTTATCTCATAAGATTTAGGATGGGCACTGCTTATTTACTGGTTTCGTACCCATGTGATGCACATTGTGATGCTAAATTGGACCTGTGTCCTTGTGACTCAGAATCGGAACAGAGCACTTTACATTTTATGTTTTTTTGTAAACTTTATGCTATCCTAAGACGTTCTTTTTAAAACCATTATTAAGGATTTTTAAATATAAGAAAGTGTAAAGCTGCGCTACATCATCTCCTTCTTTTAAAAGATGAATTTATCTGCTTAATGATTTATAAGTACATTTCTTCCGCTGTTCGGCTCCGGAACTTTGTTGGAAAATGATTTTATTGTCGATTGATCAAATGGTTTTATTGTATATATGTCACAAATTTGGTTTTGTTAAATGCACAAAATGTTTACTTGTTTTATGCACTTTTATGGTTGAATCTGCAGCCGAATAAAGATTTGTTGTTGTTGTTGTTGTATGGTTTTGTGTGGGTAAAACATGAACCTAACTATAACATCCGTAAACCTTTGGTTTTTCAGTGAATTTCTATGGGGTTTTTAACGTAAAGTAATATATAATCACCGTACATTGATTCAACCACCGCCCCCCCACAGCCTTTGGCCCTGCACAGTGGGAGTTGACAGCAGGGCCTGGCCTGTGGTCAGGCCCTGCAGCCAAACCCCCGCATGCACCCAACCCTACCTGACCTCTTTTATGTTTTCAAACTTTATTTTTCCCTCCCCCGAGCCAAGCGACAAACAAAATGGCAGCCAAAACATTCCTTTCAGGTTGGTGCCAGCCAATAAGGGCCTTGCTTTGCCCGTGGGACCCGCGGATCTCCCATGGGTGGATTTGTGAAGGATCCATGTCCCTAGTTATCTATATTTTTCTTTCTTTAAATACTCCAAAACTACTGAACAGATTTGCACCAAATACAAAAAGCACTCTTTCTTGACCTAGATCTAGATTTCTGCCAAATTTGGTGTAATGCCATTCGGCGCTTCAAGCTGTAGTCGTGTTAAAAAAATGCAAAATCCCATTTGACATTGCATACGGAAAAAGCGGTTTGGGACCCCCCCTTTTTTGGCCCCCGCTTGACCAATCACCCTGAAACTTTTCAAACAGCAGGTAAGGTAACTGGGACAATAGTTCTGAACATTTCATGAAGATTCGTCAAACTGAGCCAAAGTTATTAGCAAAACAAAATACGCTTTGTCTATGGGAAAAGTTGGTCCTAACAATAACTACCTACTGAGCTATCGGCAGTAGAATATATATATATATATATATATATATATTATCTACTGGCGGTCGCCAGTAGATAGTTATAGTTACAACCTATTATCCATAGGAAATCCGCGACATTCTATTTGAAATAACTCTCTTGCCGGTTGACGTATCTTCGCGAAATTTTCAAACTTCGTGGGGCGCTCCGGTCCGCTCCTACCCTGAAAGTCTCGGGGTGATACGTCAAGCGGGGGCCGAGAAAAAGGGGGTCCCAAAACGCGTTTTCCCAATGCATTTTCCCATAGGAAACTTTAGACACGGCTACAGCCTCGAATCTGTTGAACGGAATTACACCAAATTTGGCAAAGAGGTAGTTCTTGGTTCAGAAAGAACCCTTTTTGTTAAATGGTGTAAATCCGTTCAGTAGTTGCTGAGAAAATCAAAAAGTAAAAGTACATATATATCTATGGGCACGGAGGATTCGCGCACCCTGAGCGCACCCTGCGCGCACCGTCCCGATCACGAGCTGCATGTTAATTGGCTGTCAGCTGGCTGTCAACATTCCGATTCAGGAAATGTTGGCAGCCATTTTGTCCCTCAATAGAACCGAGGGACAGAAACAAGTGCGCAATGCGCACAGAGGGGGGAGGGTAGAAACACCCTGACCCCCTAGGTTTGCTCAGGGGTCCCACAAGGACCCCCTGGGCAAAAAAAAAAAATTTTTTTAAAAATCGGCAGGATGCGCTCAGGGTGCGCGAATCCTGCCGAGAAAAAATCGAAGCGCGGTCTCCGCGCTTCGATGAGCACTGGCCCCCGGGTGGCCCAAGTCCCGGGGGCATGGTGGGGGATAATTTAATGTGTGGGGGCCCCAAGGGCCCCCAAGCCCCGGGGACCGCCACCCCCGGGGCTTTTTTAAAAATGGTGCGGGAGGGCTCTGAGCCCTCCCGCAGCCCCGGGGACCACCACCTCCCCGGGGCTTTTTTTTTATAAAATTATTAGAACCTGTGTGGGGGCTCCAGCTCCCCACACGCCCCGGGGACCACCACCTCCCCGGGGCACTAAACATTTTAATATGGGGGTCCGTTACGGACTCTCCAGAGCCCCGGGGACCACCACCTCCCCGGGGCTGTGTACTGAATGGGAGGGGGCCGCGCGGCCCCCCTCCTGGAGCCCTTGATGGCCCTGGGGACCACCACCCCCCAGGGCCGGCTCCTGCAGTGTCCCGGGGTGCCTACCCCTGGGACACTGCTGTTTGCAATGACAGGACGGAGCCTCGCGGCTCCCGTCCTGTCATTGCAAACTTGCTTTGGATATTGGAAGAGAGAGCAGGAAACCTGCTCTCTCTTCCAATATCCAAAGCCGATTGCTTTTACACATGGGGAGCAGCATGTTAGCTGCCCCCATGTGTGGAAGCAATGCCGGCACCCTAGGGACGCGGGGAGCCGGCGGGACTGTGGGGGATTGGGGACCCCCCACAGTCCCCAACGAGAGGCCAGGCCCCGGGGGATGGGGTCCCCGGGGCAAGTAGTGGCCCGGGAGGGGGCCACGCGGCCCCCTCCCCAAAAAATAAATAAATTAAATAAAAAAAAAAACGGAATGGCCGGCCCCGGGGGATGGGGTCCCCGGGGCCTTAAATGACCGGAGAGGAGGGGGCCACGCAGCCCCCTCCAAAGAATATAAATAAAAACGAGGCCATGCCCCGGGGGATGGGGTCCCCGGGGCCAATACAGGCCCAGGGAAGGGGGCCACGCGGCCCCTTCCCGTTTTTTTTAAATTACAAATTAAAAAAAGGGGTAAGGCCCTGGGGGATGGGGTCCCCAGGGCATAAAAACAGGAAAAAGGAAGGGGGCCACACAGCCCCCCTTCAGGGGACAAAATTTTTTTTTTTTTTTTAAAACGATCGGCCCGCAGGACCCGCCCCTTCCTTCACCACTCTGCAAACGCGCCCCTGGCGCGTTTGCAGAGGGGGAACGATCCCCTTGAATACTGGGGGTCCCTGGGGGCCAACTAGCCCACCAGGAACCTCCAGTATGCGCCAGGGGCTGCGTTGCAGAGAGGTGTAGAGAGGCCACACCCCTTTTTACACCTCTCTGCAACGCAGCTCTGTGGCGCTTTTGGAGGTATATGGTGGGCTAGTTGGACTCCGGGGACCCTCAGGATTCAAGGGGACTTAATCCCCCAACTTAAAACGCGCCACGGGGCGCGTTTGCACAGTGGTGAAGGGAGGGGCGGGGCTTCAGGTGACATGTGTGTAAACAGGCTCCGTGGCGCGTTTTAAGATGGGGAATTAAATCCCCTTCAATCCTGAGGGTCCCTGGGGCCAACTAGCCCAACAGGTACATCCAGAAAGCGCCACAGAGCTGCGTTGCAGAGAGGTGTAAAAGGGGTGTGGCCTCTCTACACGTCTCTGCAACGCAGCCCCTGGCGCATATTGGAGGTTCCTGGTGGTCTAGTTGGCCCCTAGGGACCCTCAGGATTCAAGGGAACTTAATCCCCCAACTTAAAACGCGCCACGGGGCGCGTTTGCAAAGATGTCACCTCAGGCCCCGCCCCTCCCTTCACCATTGTGCAAATATTCCTCTAAAATCAGCCGAAATAGGAATTCCGATTTACTCACCTGTTATAAGGAGAGACCTCAGTGCTGTATCTTTCAGCCCAGTACTGGTCCTGAAAAGTAATTTTAACCGTACTTACCGGTAACTTGAATTTCCTTCATAGGCTAACATTGACTGGTTTCACTTGGAAATTCTTCTAAGTGTGGAGTTTTGGAACTTTAAAATATTCCTCTAAAATCAGCCGAAATACGAATTCCGATTTACTCACCTGTTATCAGGAGAGACCTCAGTGCTGCATCTTTCAGCCCAGTACTGATCCTCAAAAGTAATTTTAACCGTACTTACCGGTAATTTGAATTTCCTTCATAGGCTAACATTGACTGGTTTCACTTGGAAATTCTTCTAAGTGTGGAGTTTTGGAACTTTAAAATATTCCTCTAAAATCAGCCGAAATACGAATTCCGATTTACTCACCTGTTATCAGGAGAGACCTCAGTGCTGCATCTTTCAGCCCAGTACTGATCCTCAAAAGTAATTTTAACCGCATTTCACCGGTAACTTGAATTTCCTTCATAGGCTAACATTGACTGGTTTCACTTGGAAATTCTTCGAAGTGTGGAGTTTTGGAACTTTAAAATATTCCTCTAAAATCAGCCGAAATACGAATTCCGATTTACTCACCTGTTATCAGGAGAGACCTCAGTGCTGCATCTTTCAGCCCAGTACTGATCCTGAAAAGTAATTTTAACCGTACTTACCGGTAACTTGAATTTCCTTCATAGGCTAACATTGACTGGTTTCACTTGGAAATTCTTCTAAGTGTTGATTTTTGAAACATACAAATATTCCTCTAAAATCAGCCGAAATCCGAATTCTGATTTACTCACCTGTTATCAGGAGAGACCTCAGTGCTGCATCTTTCAGCCCAGTACTGGTCCTGAAAAGTAATTTTAACCGTACTTACCAGTAACTTGAATTTCCTTCCATAGGCTAACATTGACTGGTTTCACTTGGAAATTCTTCTAAGTGTGGAGTTTTGGAACTTTAAAATATTCCTCTAAAATCAGCCGAAATACGAATTCCGATTTACTCACCTGTTATCAGGAGAGACCTCAGTGCTGCATGTTTCAGCCCAGTACTGATCCTCAAAAGTAATTTTAACCGTACTTACCGGTAACTTGAATTTCCTTCATAGGCTAACATTGACTGGTTTTCAGCAAAAAAGTTTCAAAGTGTTGATTTTCACAAACTACAAATATTCCTTAAAAATCGCCTGTATGACTTAAACGCATTCTTTCAACTGTTTACAGGAGATGCACCAGTGCTGGATCCAGGATCCAACACTGAGTAAGAAAAAGTAACGATAACAGTTTTTACCTGCTAAGTGAATTTCCTTCCATAGGATAACATTGGTGATTCTATGAGAAAAAGTTTCAAAGTGTCAACTTTTAAAATACAATAATATTCCTTAAAAATCACGACTGTAACCAAAACGCTTTTACTCAACTGTTTACAGGAGATGTACCAGGACTGAATCTAGGATCCAGTCCTGTGGTTACAAAAGTAATCCATAAAGTAACTAATTGCATTTAACTAGAAATTCACATTGAGCTGAATGTTGCATTGTGTTTGAAAATGTGTTGCCCATTGCAACAACTGTAACTACTGTACTTAAAAGTCTATTGCCTATCTGCAAAGTATTTAAACTAAAGTAATTCATTCTGAGAAAGTATTTTTTGTAATGTAATGTATAATGTAATTACAATGTAATTTGACAAATAAAATATGTAAAAAAAAATTGTTTCTAAAAATGTAGTAAATCAGTATGAAAAAAATTAATATAACAATTAATACATTTAAAAATTGTCATTTACAAAACCTTTGAAATTCACTGAAAAACCGTAGGTTTCAGGCACGTTATAGTTAGAAATTAGCATTTAAAAAACCTTTGAAATTCACTGAAAAAACCATAGGTTTCAGACACGTTATAGTTACAAATTAGCATTTAAAAAACCTTTGAAATTCACTGAAAAACCATAGG
This sequence comes from Calotriton arnoldi, assembly GCA_963921515.1. Taxonomy (NCBI): domain Eukaryota; kingdom Metazoa; phylum Chordata; class Amphibia; order Caudata; family Salamandridae; genus Calotriton; species Calotriton arnoldi. The sequence goes on along the minus strand of CAWUFW010001733.1, from coordinate 2,292,483 downwards.
TTTCAGACACGTTATAGTTACAAATTAGCATTTAAAAACCTTTGAAATTCACTGAAAAACCATAGGTTTTAGGGACAGTTATAGTTAGTTGGACATTGCACTCGTACAAAACCCATGAAATTCCCCCGTTATAGTTAGTCCAGCTAACTATAACTCGCGCCCCGCAATGCACTGCTGATGACGTCACATATTACATCACTCATGACATGGTCAGTGACATCACTGATGACATCACTGATGACATCTCAAATGACATCACTGATGACATCATCCACGTGATAATCTGATGCACCTCCTCACACCCTAATATAACCTTTGATACACCCACTCTAAATTACAGACTGCCATTCGCAAAACCATAGACACTCCAACACCAATAACTACATACCCACTCACTGATTCTTAGGTCTACACACACACATCCACTCACTCACCCGTACAGTCACTCATACTTACGGTCACTCAGTACAGGACTATCATATGCACTCTTACTCCTATATAGACACTCAAACAACGCCACTCATCCATAGAGATACTCACACACCTAGTCAGTCATGCAAATAATTAAACACACTGCCATTTACTCACCTATACAGTTATACACACACACCAGCTCACTTACTCATACAAATAGTAGCACATTGTTACGCTCTTATACAATCACTGATACAAGCACACAATCATCCATACAGCCACTATCACAATCACTCACTCTTGCTTATAGCTATTTATATACTCCAACACACATATATACTGCCTTTCACATATGTAGTTACTCACACATGTACCACTGGGACATACATTCACTCACTAACACACTCTTACACACACTTACCCACCCATACAGTCTATCACAGATGCACTCTTGAAACCATCCACCCAGTGAATCACCCACTCACACATCTATGCACAGAGTTGCACACACCCCTCCCACACAAACACTCAGGCACCCATACAGATACTCAGACAAGCATTCAATAACTCATATAGAAAATCATTTAGCTATTCACAAACACATGCAGCCACTTACACAGCAACAGACAGACGGATACAGACATACACCCAGTTTAGTCACTAACCCATGCATTCAGTAAGATACGTTAAATCACTCACTTATAGAGTCAGTCACGCACCTACTAAATCATCCATACAGACACTTACACACCCACTCATTCTTCAATACGTCTTTTCCTATATATTTTAAAAATATTTAAACTTTACAGAAACACACAGTCACTGGATGATGTCATCAGTGATGTCATTTGAGATGTCATCAGTGATGTCATCAGTGATGTCACTGACCATGTCATGAGTGATGTAATATGTGACGTCATCAGCAGTGCATTACGTAGGCGCGAGTTATAGTTAGCTGGACTAACTATAACGGGGGAATTTCACGGGTTTTGTACGAGTGCAATGTCCAACTAACTATAACTGTCCCTAAAACCTATGGTTTTTTCAGTGAATATATATATATATATATATATATATATATATATATATATAGCTAATTATAACTTGTGCCCCCACCACACACTGTTTATGACCTCCCATATACATCACTCATGACATGTTTTATGACATAATTTATGACATCACTGATGACATTTCAAATGACATCATTGATGACATCACTGAAGACATCCAGCTAATGTGTTAGTTTGTTTTATTTTATAGTTTACATAGTGGCAGGTAACCATATCACTGCTTTACCTAATTTTGTACCACCTGTGTCCAGCTAATGGGTCTGTGTTTACAAAACGCATGTTCTCTTAATGCATTATAGGTGTTGTAGTGTAGTTCCTATAGTACCCCTGCAGGACCTGCGCTTTTGGATAACATACACTGTGGGCCTGGTGGCAGACTGATTCTGAGCACCCCCACCGCGTATGTTAGCCTGTTTGCATTAGCTAGCTCACAGTGCCACTAGAATCTCCTTTTTATCAGAGAGATTAGTTTTTGGCAACCACAGAACACGACAACCTTGATTCCTCAGACTCGTGGAAACAATGTACTACTTTTCGCTCAGTCACTCGTGCTTGCTCATTTGGTCTCAGAGAGTTACACAGAAGAAACAGTCGAGCGGGTTTACAATAAGAATTTATTGCACAGTTGTTCTTCTAGTATAAAATATATGTGATGCGACAACTGTTAAACAGTAGCAGAGATATATGATCAGCAATACAGTGAATAGAAAAGGATAGTACAGTTCTACCATTTTGCAATAGTCATGAACATATACATGAATATAAAATGCATTTATAAAATAAAGCGCATACTCCTACGATGCCTGTCTAGATGTACCTAACTGTACCTAGCATGTGAGTAGGTGCGAAAGAAGCCAAGAATCCCGCTAGGATTTAGTCAAACCCCATTACCCGAATAATGAGAGTGTGAGACCTCGTCCTGGTCTCGAGTTGGACACCCCGCAAGGGATGATTAGACCACTGTCAGCTGGAGCGACTGCATGCAGGAGCCTCAGCGTCCCTGGTCAGTGTGTCGGCCTGGAAGTCTCGGTTCCCTCTCACTACTGATAGCAAGAGGTGCTGTATTTATACAGAAAAGTATGGCGTCCCTTTGTCCCTTGTGTCTTGTGTTAGCCGTTGTTGGGTATGAAGATGACGTATGGGATGAACCGGTTAAGTAGATGTTTATGCAGGTGATCCTAGCCCCTGCCTGGTTTCCTAGAACTCTTATGAATATTTAATCATACTGGATGAGCACATCGAAGATGGTATAGGAGGCCATTGTTCGGGAAAAACCCTCCTTCTGTACCCAAACCACAGTCTAGATAAGGTTCAGCCCTCAGCGCCCGTTATTGTGGAGAATAGAGAACTAATGTAGGTGAAAGATTATGCCTATATTAGGGCATCTCAAACTATGCCTATATTAGGGCATCTATATGAAACATAACAATGTGTTGAGGTATTGAACATGTTATAAATCTTTGTACTGAAGAGTAACTCAGTGCGCTCTTCAATACAAAGAAAGTTGACAACTTGTGTCCAGTATGTTCCACACTAGTTTTTTGGTTCTTCAGAAAAAGATTCAACAGGGCAAAGCCTCTATGTAATAAATAGTAAGTATTGTAAGCAGCCTAGAGTTTTTAGAATCGTCCTAGTATGACAATTTCTACATAACAAAGAAGACTGTGTGCACCAGGTACTAACCCATGTACATATGCTTGTTTAGCTTCAAAAGATGGACAATCTGTGAAATTTACACCACAGTATGAAGGCTGCAGGTAGTAGGATTTTTAGCACCTTCAGACCTTAGTTATTTTAAATAAATAGTCTCGTTTTGGACACGTTTTGCATAGAGTGTGCACTGTTCTTAGTAGATACTTTATAATATTCTGTGGTGTATTTCCCAAGAGAGTTTCACTGTCTGCAATAAAGTAAACACTGTTTACAGTACCCACTTTTCTACTCATATCAGCTTCTTTTCTCAATGAAGGTTCAGTGACTGAAGGATTTGATATAGATTAAGGCTGTCTGTAGTAGGGCATTAGGTTAGAAGCAGACATTTAGTATTCTTGAGGAACTTGGTTTCTCTGAACAGTTGTATACAGATTGAACATCATCAATGTTGCAAATGACACAAACGTTTCTATACCTAAGGGAAGTATCTGGGATGGCATTAATGATGCTGCATATTATTCTAGGCTATTTTGTACTTACTTTCAAACCTCAAATCCATTTTTCGTTTGTAGAGTAATGGGTACAAAACTTGGATGAAGTCATCAGTGATGTCATCAATGATGTCATTTGAGGTGTCATCAGTGATGTTATAAATGATGTAATGGAACATGTCATGAGTGATGGATTATGTGAGATCATAAGCAGTGCATGGCGGGGGCGCAAGTCATAATTAGCTCTGCTAACTACAACTGATGAATTTCTGTGTCTTTTTTAGTTCAAAATGTTAATGTTGTCACTGACATATTGACCCAACTATAACGTCGCTTTAACCTTTGTGTTTTTTCAGTGAATTTCTAAAAAAATTTAAAACAAAAACAGATCTTTTATCATACCTAACTATAACGTTACTTTACCTTTCTTTCATTCAATTAATTCCTAGGTTTTTTTAACGTAATGTAATATTTTATTACCATATGTAAAGCCAAACCCCTGCCATGTACGGCCTTCGGCGTGGCAAGGGATTTGGATGCAGGGCCAACCCCCTGAAGGCAGCCAAACCAATGCTGTGCGCAACCTTCGGCCATGCACAGCAGGAGGTTGGCAACCGAGCATGGCCTGTGGCCATGCCCTGTGGCCAACCCACCCAGAGGCAGCCAACCCCAATCTGTGCATGGCTTTTCGTCATCCAGGAAGTGGGGTTGGCCACAGGGCCTAGCTTGCAGCCACACCCTGCATTCAACTCCCCACAGGCAGTCACCAGGAGGCAGCCAACTCAACGCCGCTCACAGCCTTTGGTTGTGTGTGGCATGGTGTTGGCCGCAAGCCATGTGTCCAACTCCCTGTAGACAGCCAATCCCTTGCTGCGCATGACCTTTGATAGTGCATGGCTTGGGGTTAGCCACAGGGCCTGGCTTGCAGCCAGGCCCTGCGTCCAACTCCCTACAGGCAACCAACCCCATGCTGTGCACAGCATTAGGGCGTGTGCAGCGGGTGGTTGGCCACAGGATTTGGCCTGCCACCAGGCCCTGTGCTCAAACTCCTAGCAGGCTGCCAACCCATGCCGCGCACAGCCTTTGGCGTGCACAGCATGGGACTGGCCTTTAGGCGTTGGGGACAACATTCCCGGGGGCCAAAACATACATATTATGGGGAGGGGGCATGCCTCCCCTTCCCTGAGCCTTAATTGGCTCCAGGACCGCATCCCCAGGGGACAATTTCCAATATAAAAGGGAGGGGGCAGTGTGGCCCTCCTCCCTAGGCCTTAAAAAGCCCCGGGGACGCCATCCCCAAGGCCAAATACAATTAAACAGGGCACCCACGTCCAAATTCCAAGGTGAGGGGGGCGTCTAACCCCCCCCTCACCGAGACTTAATAGGCCCCAGGGACCCCATTCACATGGGGCCAAATACAATAAAAAAAGGGGAGAGGGCAGCGCAGCTCCCATCCCCGAGCCTTATCAGACCCCCAAAACTCCATCCCCAGGGCCAAATATATTAAAAAAGGTAGGGGTTCACGTGGCCCTCCTTCTGAAGCCTATTATAACCCTGGGGACCCCATCCATCTGAGCCTTCATCAGTTATAGATGGGTGCCACGTTGCCCACCCGAGACACCCACCAAAAAACACCTTGGGGGCTGCGGGGGAGTCCCAGGTCCCCTGTGGCCCCAGCCGGCTCCCCACAGTTGCTTGCTATGTGTTCTGTTTCCCACAGAACACAAGTCTGCTCCCAGCCGGGGAGGAGCATAGATTCATCTCCCTCCTACCACTCACCTTCCTGCCCATAAATATACCCGGCCCGAGGGGATGCAGTCCCTGGGGCCCAAAACGGGCTTGGGGACTGAGGCCCTACTCACACCCCTCTCACCATCTATGTAACAAAGAAACTGGCAGCTGCGATCCCACGGGAGTCCCGTACTTTGTTTGCCCTGCCCCTCCTCATCCTGTTCGCAGCTTTTTTGTTTTTTATGTTCTATCCCCTCCTACAAGCTTCTCCATTGCTCCCTCGTCCCTTCATTCTTTGGGTTGCTCAGCAACATCCACGATCCATCAAGTTGCTCGCCTCCCCTCTGTTCCTTCGTTGCTTCCTCCACACCTCCCAAATTTGCCTGGCAGTTGCAGTTTGCTCCAAGATAGAAAATTCACAATAAAATAAAATAGACGCTGCAACATCAGGAAACATATCGCCATTTTGAATGTTTTTTTTTTAGTTTTGCCCATGCTGTTCAGTTTTGGCAACAACCATCTTTTTTTCTTTTTGATGATGGTGGCATCTGCACCGGCACCAAGCACTGGCAAAGCTAAACGTTTGGCTAAAACCTTTCAAAGGCATGGCCAATTGCCTTTGCCCGTGTTTTATGTGAAAGTTTTTCTTTGATAATTGGCTAGTTTAGATGTGTGATATGCAGATAAGTGAGTCGATGAATAGGAGAATAAATCTGTGGGTGGATGATGAGTAGATTTATGGAACGATGAATCTGTGAGTGATGTTTTATGGATGATGAATTTGGGAGAGAGCAGATGAGCAAGTGGGAGGATGAATGGATGAGTGAGTGGATGTGTGAGTGGATGGGGATATTTGTGCCTGGATAACTGAATGGATGAATAAGTGAGTGGATGAATGAGAAGTAAAGTAGAGTCTTCATTATATTCTCTCACGTGGCGACAGTCCAAAGTGTGCATACCACAGGTTGCATTAGCAGCAACACCCTCAGCCCTCCACACATGATGCCTACAAAAGAGCACAACATATTTTTAGACACCTCGCCTATCCAATACAAAAAGCCTGCTTTAAAGTGTACAAAGAAGAGAAGGGGCAGTGAAATCTCATGGTTTGAAGAGTAAACACCTATGCCAGGAATATTACCTAGCTTTAGTAAGTAACCAAATACAACTGGCTGAAGGTGTTGCACATGACATTAAGCCACTTCGCAACTTCTATGAAAATGCACACTTCTGCAAAGAAATGGAGACTTGCCAATTGCGTATATTTATTTTTTCCTTTATCTCACATCCCTTAGCATCCGCTAAACGGGACAAGCAGCTCACAACATCACAATGCCTGATCTTCTTAGTTCCCACTGCACTGTCGATATGAAATTCAGTGAGGCCGAGAGCCAGGCCGGGCAGATCATTTCCTTCTCCATGTCTACAGTTCACGAGGCATACACAAATAAAATTGGCAAAGATACCAACTAAGAACAGTTGTGCATGAAGCCCAAATGAAATCAGCAGGAAGTTTAAGATAGGACATTTCATAGAGCTGGAAAAAAACATGTTATTTCAGACAACTTATAATGCAATAGTTAGCCACTTAAAATGTCTACTTATGCTGCAGTTAACTCTTTACAACTTGATACAACGTCAGTAAACATACTTTCATTTTCAAAGATGATCTTGAAGATATTGCAGTCCTACATAAGAATCTGACGCTTAAAAACTGGGCACTTTACCCCTGCTAAGCAGAGATAAAGTGCTTGTATTCCTCCTTTCAACATGGTATAATTGGTATACACCTGATTAGTTTAGTTAATTTGCCTAGAAGTCCATAGTATGTGATACCAAGTGTACCTAGGGCCTGTAAATAAAAGCTGCTAGTGGGCTGCAGCACTCACTGTGCCATTCACTGCAGTAGCAATGTAAAGCATGCCCCCAGGCCTACCTGGCTGTGCAGTTTTCAACAGCAAATTCGACATGTCAAAATAACCCCTTTTTGACAGGCCTAAACCTTCCTTTTAAATATTAGCTAAATAGGCCTCTTTCCCCATTAGACAGGGTGCATGGCATTTAAAAGCAGGACATGTAAAGGTGTAATGTCAATCATGTCCTTACACTGAAAAGGCCCAAAAAGCTATTTTCACTGTTGCAGAGTTGGCTATTCCATAGGAAACCATTAGGATACAATATTACGTTTATTAAATATTATCTCCGGCTAGGAAAGAGCCACAAATTTAATTTTTGGGACATTTTGAAATATTTATTAGAAGCCCAATTCACAGGTAAATTAGGATTTGTAATAACCGTTCTGGAAAGATGACTATTAGAAAGTTACCTTTGCCCTGCCTGAAGTCCCTGAAAGCTAAATCTGAATTTTGCTCTCCCATTTCTGCCATCCAGTAATTAGCATTTGAATAGGCATGAATGAGGTGTGAACATGAGCCCAGGAGGTGGCGCTGTGAGGATGAAGATTCTTTTTGACATTAAAATGTTATATCTTCATTGAATGCACATCCTGCTCGACACGTCTGCTGGAGCTTTTCATATGACATTTGGAGCATGCGAGTCTCTAAGTGCCTCCCCTGAAGTCCTAAGGGGCTCTAGAAGTATACTCCTGTGGTGTACCGGGACTTAAAGGACTAAAGTCAAAAAGTAAAATCTCTGAACAGGATGAACCTGGTTAGTGTATCCAACACGCTGCCCATCACAGTCCGCATCAGATTGTACTTAGGTCCTGTTCTACCATGGCCATTACTTTCATTGGCCCTTTTTGCTTCTTGGCTCTATTTCTACTTAAAACTTTAAAAATCATATTTCCGTTTTTCCCCTATTGGATTTCATAATTTTGGTGCCATTCTGTTTATTTAACTTTACTCTATTTGTCTGATTCACTGGGGATTTTTATTGTTTTGTATTTCAACTTTATTACTGTTTTAGTACTATTTTACACATTGATTCTAAGTTAAGCCTGACTGCTCTGTTGAATAGCTACTGGGGTTAAGCTCAAGTTAATTTAGTAACTTTAGTGAAGTACCATTACAAGGACTGTGGTTATTACCTGAGGTGTGTACCTACTTTCCATAACTAATAATCCAATTTCTTACACTCGGGACGAAGCAACAACATTTTATGGCCTTCCTAGCAATAATTGTTAGCCCTGCAACTTGGTGAAAAAACGCAGAAATGTAAGAGGGAGGTCAGACAAAGAGGTTGAGAGGAGGGCCCTATGGTGACCATGGTGGTGTCTCCAACAGCTCGTCACTCGAAACCCAAGTAGCCCCAAAATGCGGAAGGTAGTGATTTACTGCACGCTCTTATGATGCGAGCACAGGCTGCACCACATATGCTACTTTGGAATTGCACTCGTGCCACCCTCCAAGGAAAGCCCATGTGCCTGAGAGCCCTAGGGAAGGCCTCTATGTGTGTGAGTGAGGTGGGGAGGGGGGCATTGCCATGTCTCTACCTCCATTGCTGGACTCCTTTGCCATGCTGTGCTGGCCCTTCCCTGTTCAACCTTATATAACTGTTCTATAAATGAAATGACCAAATGTAGGAAAAGAGGAAAAACTCAATACATCGCGACTGACAATTACAGTTAACTAATGGCTGAATGGCTGATGAACGTGGGTTGGCCAATATGTTAAAGACACAACAACCAATGTCTGAGGCAGCGACAGTTTGTAGTTTTCTTGGAATAGATCTAGTAAGCTTGTGTGAGACAGCATAAACTGTGTTTGGCAGACTTCAACATGAAGTAAATTTAAAAGAAGGTTTAAGATCCAATCATCTTTCTTCTTCAGTGAACTTTCTTTCAGTCAGCTAACTGGTTTTTCCACCAACTATAGTTACAACAATCGGCTCGGTCGCACCCTTCAGTTAAACTCTTGTTCGTTCAGAGCAGTTCAGGGACTGCATACTTTCTCAGCTAATTCGAGTCAGAATGGCTCTCTGGTCTGTGAGCTTCCTTAGCAGTCTCCTTTCTCATCAGACTGCCTCTGTTCAGTAGAGGTCTAGTAACATTCAAAGGCTTGATAGCAGGATTCACTCTTTGGATTTTGCCTCTCCATTGTGTTGTTCTTATTCCAAAGGTATTCTGGGGTAGTGATGACCAGCAACCTTATGTCTGTGTTCTGTACAGTAAGCTAATAACAATCAACAGCATCATCGTTTATGCATGCTTCCAGTATATTACAGCCCTCCAACTGTTTATTCACTCACCGTTATCAGTTTTAAATGCAAATTTAAATATTATCTTCTTCAGTCAAGAGGTTGGGGGCATACACAGCAGGTTTAGATTATGGGTGCTAATGTAGGTCCATGAGGACCAGATTTTTAAGATAAAATTTAGATACAATTATTTTAAATAACGGGTTTACACACTATAAAAATGTGTACACAAATACGTTTGCAAAGTTTAACAATATAAGGCTACCTATAATGCTCCCTGATTAGATGCAAATATTTGCAGAAGCTTCAAAGCAAGATTGATGATTCTTTGCTTTCAAAATAAAATGTTCACAAAAAAATGCAACTAGGAAAAAAAACATTTTGTTAAAGCGCTGTGAAATTTTAGGTACCATTTCTTTGAAGCATCATTTAGTAAAATGTGTTGATGCATGCTAGTATTTCCCAAACATATTCATAATGGAAAATCAGTGTAAGCAGTTTCAAAAAGATTATGTGAAACAGGAAAATAAACAAGCATTGGCAAAGCAAATTGGTCTGACATTGGTGTTCAGCCTTTTGGTTTTGTCAATGTGTGTCTTGTTTTGACATGGTTTGTGTAAAACTTTATTGTTGTGGGAGAATCTGGGCCCTCCCCATTATAACAAACATTGGCAAAAAACTAGAATATTTTTGGAATCAAAAAGCATGCATTGCCACAGTAGTTTCTAGCACTGAACAAAACTACTTTGTGTGTCGATATGCTCCTTGTGAAAGAGCAGAATACTGTCACTCACAGTGAAGCCAGCCAATGGATAGATAGAGAGATATAATTTTAATAAAAACAAACAGTCTCGATTAATGCCAGACTTAATTAGGGGCCCAATTCTTTAAAAAAAAGTCACAAAAATGCCCCATGGTATATGTCCGTGCATTAGTGCAGATTTATGGCTTTCATAAATTCACAAGAATTTACAGAATTAGGCCAAGAAATCGTGCTCCTTGAAAATATTTGTGAACTGCAGTTTAGCACGAGCAAATATGCATGTTTAGACTTGCTCATACAAAAATCTGTTGAGCGTTTACAAGTTCACTTTCCCTCCAACCACTTTTTTCTCAACCCTAGAAGAAGTTTTACTTCTGCCCTTGTCAGGAGTACATTTCCAACCTTTTTTAGTATGGGAAAAGATTAAAGAAGAGCTGGTGAAAAACCCTAAAACATGCAAGTTAGTAGGTTTTCACAGGCTCACAAGGGCATACCAACCTGGAACTATTTCTTACTGCTACTTCCAGCCCCAGTATGTAGATCTGTGGAAACATTGCAAAATAATGGAGTTGCTAGTATTCAAACCCTACTATAGTATGAGCTCTGGCATAGTCAGAAAGGCTATTATCAGAGGTCTTATATAATGAGATTGCTGCCATAATTTGTCACCACACTACGTGGCACCAAAGGGGAATTTTCTTTTTTTTTTTTTTACAGGACAAGTAGATTTATGAAGCAATCTTTCTCATGGACAAGTAGATATTTTATTAAATTCCACACCCATGAAATATACAGCATGAATCCATTCTGCCTGAAAATACACTAAACAACACATGCCTTAAATATCTCACCACTGCACATCAGCATTGGTCGGTGACTGCAGCATGAGCTTCGGCATTTGTTTCTCAAGAGGTATATATAACTTCTCAAATGCAGTTGATCAGGGTCCTTGTACATGGCACTCCCCGGGCACCAATCTCAATAGTGCCCACTACGTTGTGTTAAAAACCCTTTTATAGCACGACGACTCACTCCCGAAGGAATATCTCTGCGCTTGCTACTGGACAGTGGCACAAAGGAATTAAAACAACCAAGTTTTTAGGAGTTTTTTTAAACGTGGGGTGGTCAAGACAGGTGCAAATATGGAGGGGAAGTTTGTTCCACTAAACTGGAGCGAGGTAAGAAAAAGATTGATCCCTAAATCAGGCCGTGCAGATACGCGGGATCTTTAGGAATGCCTTGTTAGCAGACCGGAGTGCCCTAGAGGGTTGCTAGTGGAGCAGTCTAGAATGAAGATAGGTGGGTAGTGAGTGACTGAGAGCTTTATGGGTCAGACAACAAAGTTTGAAAATGGCAGGTTTTCTGATGGGCAACCAGTGTAATGTTTCTAAAATAGGTGCAGAGGAAGGCCGAGAGGGGAGGTTGCAGTTCAGGCATGCGGCGGCGGTATTCTGCACTTCCTGCAATTTGGATAACAAGGTGTCGTTGGCCTCCACAAGTAAAGTGTTGCCATAGCCAAGGTGACTCGTGATTAGTCCCTGGACCAATGTTTTTCTAGAAGTGAAGGAATCCAAGGGAATACTATTTTTTTAGGAGACGCATAGTGGCAAAGCAGATACCACAGGTAGTGGGTCGCTGTTAGACTTGGCATCTTTTGGCGTGTTTCCCCTGACTTTTTGCTTTCTGACCTCCCGGTTTTGACTCTGTTTTTGCTGGTGTAATGATTCTGCGCACTTTCCTCACTGCGATCCAGTGGGAAAGTGCAAGTGCTCCTGTATAAAATGCGTTATGGATTGGTGTTTCCATGATTGGCCTATTTGGTTTATGTGTCAGTCCCTTGTAAAGTGCACTGCGAGTGCCAGGGCCTATAGACCAAATGCTGTTGGTGGGCTGCAGCACTGGATTGTGCCACCCACACAAACAGCCCGTAAAGTGTAACTCGGGCCTGCCATCGCAGAGCCCGTGCGCAGCCTGGGGCTGCCATGTCGACTTGGCAAGTGCACACCCTTGCAAGTCCCTAAACCTTCCCTTTTGCTGCATGTTAGTCACCCCTAAGGTAGGCCCAAGGTACCCCTGTGGGCAGGGTGCGTTGTACGCGAAAGGTAGGACATGCCCGGGTGTGTGCGGCATGTCCTGATAGTGAATTACAGCCTAGTTCGTTTTTCACTATTGCAAGGCTACCTGTTCCCCCTAGGCCAGAACGGGCGGTTTTGATAATTACAGTATATAATCCTAACTGACCCCGGGAACATGGTAGAAATTCGAGTGTAGTATGCCTGGACTCAGAATGATAAAATGCAGCTTTTAGTGAAGTTGGTTTTAACATTCTGTGTTTGAAAATACCACTTTTAGAAAGTGGGTATTTTCTTGTCTAACCATCCAAGCCTGCCTCTGCGAGGTTGTGTATTCCGTGTCTGGAATGTGAGTGACAGGGGCTGGGGGATGCCAGGAGACAGGGTGAGTCAGCGCAGGGCTGAATAGCCAGATCGACCTGTAGATGGGTGGGAGGGGTCGCACCTGGGCCCTGAATAGGACAGTGCCTTACCTCCACAATGCTGGCTCCACCTCCTGTGGTGCGTCTGATGTCCCTGGCCTACTCACTGAAAGAAGGGACGGAGACTTGTCAACAAAGTGCTCCAGAACTGGTTTGGACTAGGCGAAGGCCTCTCTGCCTTCAGAGAACAAAGGAATTTGGGATATAAATATTGGGGCCCTGACCCCATGAATTTAGATCTCGCTGGAATCAAGGAACCTGCCAAGACGAAGAGCTGGAAGAGCTGCCAGGAGGAGTACTGCCCCTTTGCTGTGTTGTTGCTTTGTTGGGTTGGCCTGCAGTTGCTGCTTCTGTCTTGGGCAGTGAAAGGACTGGACTGAACTTTCTCCAAACTTGTGCTGAGTATCTCCAAGGGCCAGGAACCGAGCTGGCCTCCTGTTAAGAAGTCTCAGGGACTACAAAGACTTCACAAGCCTCTGGGTACCGCTTCTGGAACGCTGTTTCAGTTGCCACAGAGGAAGGGAACCGCAACCGACTCCGTCAACCGAATCCATCCCTGGCCGGTGACCTGTTTGCACCGCAGACCGCATCGCCCGCTTCGCATCGCAACCCTGGTCTCACCGTGGGCAACGTCCAACGCCGCCAACATCGAGCCGCTGCTTGCACCGTGACCTGTGGGCACCGCAGTTCGCATCGCATCGCTTCACTGAACCAACCGGACCCGACCGACGAGGTCGCTGCAACTGGCTCAAGAGTCGAGACCGCACCGCATTTGGGGCACCGCTCGCACGTCTGCGACGCACCGCTCCGACTCGCACCGCTGTCCGACGCCAGCTCCCGCACTCCGGCTAGGTCGCCTGCATCGCAACCTGTCAGCACCGCATCGAGCATCGTCTCACCCTGCATCGCACGCCTTGGACTCACCGACTCCGTCTGCACGACGCTCATCGAGCCGCTGCCTGCACCGCATCGAGGGACACCGCACCTTGCATCGCTCCGTCTTGCACCGCAACCGCGACGAACGCCGACCGGCTCGTACACTCCGTACCAGCCACAACGAGAAAGGTACTGTAACCGAGTCTGTTCACGACTCTGCTGGCCCGTATCGACGCGGTCGGCTGGAACTGTTAGACTCTGTGGTTTTCAGCATCACGGTAGGCTCGGACGGAGCTACCGACTCGTACGAACTTTGCTTTTGTGCTATTCCTGCAAAGAAGAAGTTAACGTATCAAGTATTCATTCGTAAAGTATAGTATTGTGGATTTTTGTCGTAATTGGTCTTGTCTTGAGTATATAAAATATTGGTTATTTTTCTAAACTGGTGTGGTGTCCGTTTGTAGTGCTTACACTGTATTACTGTTGGTTATGTGCAAATGCTTTACACACTGCCTCTGAATTAAGCCTGACTGCTCGTGCCAAGCTACCACGAGGGTGAGCAGGGGTTACTTCACGAGTGTAACAACCCTTACCCTGACTAGGAAGAAGGGTCCCTACTTGGACAAAGGTGCAAGCCCTTGCCAACTAGAGATCCCATTTCTAACATTGGTTGTCAGCGGTGAGGATAGGACTTGTGTTTGCACTTGACTTACAGTGATTGGTGTGCACTACTACCATATCGCAGACCATTACGTACCACATACTGGTTCTTTTTCTTTTGGCCTATTTTTGATCTTGCCAGTTTTCAACTCACGACTTTTGTCATGCCTGAATCAATTGCATCATCCGTTGCATCTCTGGAAGTTATCTTTGAGGAGGACAGGTTGGAATCCTACGCCGTAAAGGAGTTACGAGCGATTTGTAAAAACCTGAAAGTCCAAATTAAAGGCCTCACAAGGAAGGAGGAGCTACAGAAGGCGCTGAGGGCCTGGGTAGCAGCCAGACATGCCAATGGGCAGCCTGGTGATCTCAGTGAGGAGGCGGAGGAGCCTATTTCCAGGGTGGATGTGCTTTTGGGTAGGGGGAACCCGCCAGGTCGGGCAGCAGCAGTCTGTCCCCAGAGGAGCTGGAGGACAGGCGGGAGGCAAGGCAGTTCGAGCTGCAGAAGCTCAGGCTGGAGAGTGAGCGGGAGGAGAAGAGATTGGCCATAGAGGAGAGGAAGATGCTCTTAGAGCATGAGAGAGAACTGAAGGAGCTAGAACTTAGGAGTAAGTCAGGCTCAGATGGTGGCAGCAATTCGTCCAGAAAGGCAGACAGGATTGTGCACATTCCCAAGAACGTAGGCAAGGAGTTCAAGAAGGGGGATGACATACAAAGGTGGTTCCAGGGTTATGAGGCAGCCATACACATGAATGGGGTCCCTGAGGAGAATTGGGGAGCAGGATTGTGGCCACTTTTCCCGGAAGAAGCAAGGGATGCTCTGATAGCTTTGGGTAAGGGGTATCACCTCACCTATGCTGACATGAAGGATGCCCTTCTCACGAAGTATGGTCTTACTCCTGAAAAGTACAGGGATCAGTTCAGGTCCAGTAAGAAGTCTGATGTCAACACTTGGTTGGAATGTGTGGATGTGTTCTGCAGGTCTCTGGATGGTTGGGTGAAGGGCAGTAGTGTAACAGATTTTCAGGGGCTCTACAACTTGATTGCATGGGAGCACTTGTCTAGTCTATGTTTTGCAGATCTGCGCCAGCACCTAGTTGATAGTAAGCTAACTGACCCCAGGAAGCTTGCTATGGAAGCGGACCGCTGGGTGAGTACCAGGGTCCACAAGAAAGCGTTTGGGGGAGACTCAGCCAAAGGTGGGCAGGGTCCCCAGCAGAAAGGTGGGGGGGACAAGGGTAAAGCACAGGAGTTCTCTAAAGGGCCCCAAACTAGTACCCAGGGTAAAGGTTCCCAGCCCCCGGTGATAAGAAGAAAGGGGTCTCTACAGGGAAGCCTGTTGAGACCGGCCCCCGCAAGTGTTATGCATGTGACCAGGTAGGTCACTTTAAGGGGGACCCCAAGTGCCCGAAGGGGACACAGCCACCCACCGGTGGACAGTCCAAAGTGTTGGCTAGTGTAGCGCTTGGGGAGGAGGGGTGCCCACAGGAGGGTGGGGATCCCGCAGAAATGACCCTTGTCTCACTCGGGGACAGTGAGATGGTCCCAGGAAACCAGGTGCCCCCTAACACAAAGAAATATAGCACCTGGGTGACCATTAACGGGAACAGGGTAGAGGCTCTCAGAGATACTGGAGCCAGTGTGACCTCAGTCCGGTGTCACCTGGTGTCTGAGAAGCAAGTAGTCCCAGGAGCATTCCACCAAGTAGTTGCTGTCGACAACTCTGAGCGCCAGTGTATGGTGGCGCAGGTTCCCTTTGAATGGGGGGGGGTCTCAGGTCCCTTGAGGGTGGTTGTGAGCCCTACCATGCCTGTCGATTGTCTGCTAGGAAACGACCTGGAGCAGTCCTCATGGAAGGAGGTTGAGCTCAGGTCTCACTTGGAGATGCTTGGGTTGCCAGAGTGGGCATGCGTGTCTACTCGGTCAATGGCAGCCAGAAAGGGTGATCAAGAGGACTTGGAGCCTGAAACAGTGGCCCAAGTCCCTGCCAAGAGAAAGGGCAGGGGGCGCGGGAAACCGGCCCCCGAAGTTCCCACGGACCGGGAGGAGGCGGACCTCGAGGGGGACGCCCCGGTGCCTACAGGGGAGCAGGTAGCCGAACTGGGAGACATCTCTGAGCTGACCCATTGGCAGCAAGAAGGGGGTCCCACCAGGGAGGAGTTCTGCAGGGAGCAGAACGAGTGCCCTACTCTGGAGGGTCTGCGGCGGCAGGCTGCAGACCAGGCAGCTGGTAATCAGTCCGGGTCACATCTGATCTACTGGGAGAGTGGTCTCCTATACAGTGAGCCTAAGGTTGCTGAGCCTGGGTCAGCCCGTGTGCTGGTGGTACCCCAGCGCTTCAGGACCTTCCTACTGGGTCTGGCTCATGACGTGCCTTTGGCAGGACATTTGGGGCAGGACAAGACCTTTGACAGGCTTGTCACCCACTTCTTTTGGCCCCAAATGCGAAGGCAGTCAGATGCACACTGCAGGTCTTGCCAAACTTGCCAGGCAAGTGGTAAGAGTGGGAGGAAGGTCAAAGCTCCTCTCCAACCTTTTCCGGTTGTTGGAACACCCTTTGAAAGGGTAGGGATGGATATTGTGGGGCCACTGGATCCCAAGACAGCCATGGGCAACAGGTACATCCTGGTCTTGGTGGACCATGCCACCCGGTACCCGGAGGCAATCCCTCTCAGGACAACGACGGCGCCAGTGGTGGGCCGGGCGTTAATGGGGATCTTTTCCCGTGTGGGATTCCCCAGAGAGGTGGTTTCCGATAGGGGGACCAATTTCATATCGAAGTATATGACATCCCTGTGGAAGGAGTGTGGTGTAACCTACAAGTTCACCACTCCTTACCACCCACAAGGAAACGGTCTGGTGGAGAGATTCAACCAGACCTTGAAAGGCATGATCAAGGGTCTAACAGAACCCATGAGGCGTAAGTGGGACGTCCTCTTGCCATGCCTACTCTTTGCATACAGGGAGGTGCCTCAGAAGTCTCTTGGGTACAGCCCCTTTGAGCTCCTGTATGGCCACCCTGTCAGAGGACCTCTGAGTTTGGTAAAGGAAGGCTGGGAGGCGGCTCCCAGGAAAACTCCCCAGGATGTATTTAGCTACATGCTGGCCTTTAGAAACCAAACTGCCCGCTTCAGGAAACTCGCTCAGGCGAACCTAGAAGCAAGCCAGGAAGAAATGAAGAGATGGTATGACCAGAACGCCACTCTGGTCGAATTTCAACCTGGGCAGAAAGTGTGGGTAATGGCCCCAGTGGCACCTTGTGCCTTGCAGGACAAGTGGACTGGGCCATATGAGGTAAAGGAGCGCAAAAGTGACGTCACCTACCTGGTGGATTTGCAGGCTCCAAGGAACCCGTTGAGGGTCCTTCACGTGAACCGCCTCAAGCCCCACTTCGAGAGGTCCGAAGTGAGTATGCTCTTGGCGACAGATGATGGGGTGGAAGAGGAGAGCGAGCCTCTCCCTGACCTCCTGTCTACCAAGGAGCATGATGGGTCAGTAGAGGGTGTGATCCTCTCCCCTACTCTGACTCAGGAGCAGCAGGGGGACTGTCGCCAGTTGTTGGGACAGTTCGCCCCACTGTTCTCTCTGACCCCCGGTGTTACTCACTGGTGTACCCATGACGTGGACACCGGTGACAGCCATCCTGTGAAGCACAAGATTTACAGGTTGACTGACCGGGTCAGAGCCAGCATCAAGGAGGAGGTCTCTAAGATGTTGGCGTTAGGGGTGATTGAGCCCTCCCACAGTCCTTGGGCCAGCCCAGTGGTCTTGGTCCCAAAGGCTGCGGCGCCCGGTGCCACTCCAGAACTCCGGTTTTGTGTGGACTACCGTGGGCTCAATGCCGTCACCAGGACTGACGCGCACCCCATCCCCAGAGCTGATGAGCTCATTGATCGGTTGGGAGCTGCCCGGTTCCTCAGCACGTTTGATTTGACGTCTGGGTACTGGCAGATTGCCTTAACCGATGGGGCCAAGGAGAGATCAGCATTCTCAACCCCAGAAGGTCATTACCAATTCCGGGTGATGCCCTTTGGGTTGAAGAATGCCCCTGCCACCTTTCAGAGGTTGGTCAATCAGGTGTTGGCTGGGCTGGAGGATTTCAGTGCCGCCTACCTGGATGACATTGCTGTGTTCAGTTCCAGCTGGGAAGAACATTTACAGCACCTTGAGAAAGTGTTGAGGGCTCTGCAAGGTGCAGGCCTCACGATCAAGGCCAGTAAGTGCCAGATCGGGCAGGGTTCTGTGGTGTACTTGGGACACCAGGTAGGAAGCGGCCAGGTGGCGCCCCTACAACCCAAGATTGACACCATTCTGGCTTGGGAGCCCCCAAGACCCAGACAGAGGTGAGAGCCTTCTTAGGTCTCACCGGTTACTATAGGAGATTTGTTAAGGGCTATGGCACCATCGTTGCCCCCTTAACAGAGCTGACCTCTAAGAGGCAGCCCAGGAAAGTGATCTGGACTGAGTCCTGCCAGAAAGCTTTTGATGCCCTGAAGGCAGCCATGTGCACGGCGCCCGTGCTCAAGGCACCTGACTTCTCCAAGGAATTCGTCGTGCAGACTGACGCTTCAGAGCATGGTGTGGGAGCGGTGCTCTCACAACTGAACGAAGAGGGCCTGGATCAGCCTGTAGTCTTCCTTAGCAGGAGACTACTTCCCAGGGAACAGAGGTGGAGTGCCATAGAAAGGGAAGCTTTTGCTGTGGTCTGGGCACTGAAGAAGTTGAGACCATACCTGTTTGGGACTCACTTCCGGGTTCAGACAGACCACAGGCCCCTCAGATGGTTGATGCAAATGAGGGGCGAGAATCCAAAACTGCTGAGGTGGTCCATCTCCCTACAGGGAATGGACTTTACGGTGGAACACCGTCCTGGTACAGAACACGCCAACGCAGATGGTCTGTCCAGGTTCTTCCGCCTTAGTGAAGAGAACTCCAATGGGGTTGGGTAGTTCTCCCTACTTTCAGCTGGAGGGGACATGTGTTAGACTTGGCATCTTTTGGCGTGTTTCCCCTGACTTTTTGCTTTCTGACCTCCCGGTTTTGACTCTGTTTTTGCTGGTGTAATGATTCTGCGCACTTTCCTCACTGCGGTCCAGTGGGAAAGTGCAAGTGCTCCTGTATAAAATGTGTTATGGATTGGTGTTTCCATGATTGGCCTATTTGGTTTATGTGTCAGTCCCTTGTAAAGTGCACTGCGAGTGCCAGGGCCTATAGACCAAATGCTGTTGGTGGGCTGCAGCACTGGATTGTGCCACCCACGCAAACAGCCCGTAAAGTGTAACTCGGGCCTGCCAACGCAGAGCCCGTGCGCAGCCTGGGGCTGCCATGTCGACTTGGCAAGTGCACACACTTGCAAGTCCCTAAACCTTCCCTTTGCTGCATGTTAGTCACCCCTAAGGTAGGCCCAAGGTACCCCTGTGGGCAGGGTGCGTTGTATGCGAAAGGTAGGACATGCCCGGGTGTGTGCGGCATGTCCTGATAGTGAATTACAGCCTAGTTCGTTTTTCACTATTGCAAGGCTACCTGTTCCCCTAGGCCAGAACGGGCAGTTTTGATTATTACAGCTATATAATCCTAACTGACCCCGGGAACATGGTAGAAATTCGAGTTTAGTATGCCTGGACTCAGAATGATAAAATGCAGCTTTTAGTGAAGTTGGTTTTAACATTCTGTGTTTGAAAATACCACTTTTAGAAAGTGGGTATTTTCTTGGTCTAACCATCCAAGCCTGCCTCTGCGAGGTTGTGTATTCCGTGTCTGGAATGTGAGTGACAGGGGCTGGGGGATGCCAGGAGACAGGGTGAGTCAGCGCAGGGCTGAATAGCCAGATCGACCTGTAGATGGGTGGGAGGGGTCGCACCTGGGCCCTGAATAGGACAGTGCCTTCCCTCCACAATGCTGGCTCCACCTCCTGTGGTGCGTCTGATGTCCCTGGCCTACTCACTGAAAGAAGGGACGGAGACTTGTCAACAAAGTGCTCCAGAACTGGTTTGGACTAGGCAAAGGCCTCTCTGCCTTCAGAGAACAAAGGAATTTGGGATATAAATATTGGGGCCCTGACCCCATGAATTTAGATCTCGCTGGAATCAAGGAACCTGCCAAGACGAAGAGCTGGAAGAGCTGCCAGGAGGAGTACTGCCCCTTTGCTGTGTTGTTGCTTTGTTGGGTTGGCCTGCAGTTGCTGCTTCTGTCTTGGGCAGTGAAAGGACTGGACTGAACTTTCTCCAAACTTGTGCTGAGTATCTCCAAGGGCCAGGAACCGAGCTGGCCTCCTGTTAAGAAGTCTCAGGGACTACAAAGACTTCACAAGCCTCTGGGTACCGCTTCTGGAACGCTGTTTCAGTTGCCACAGAGGAAGGGAACCGCAACCGACTCCGTCAACCGAATCCATCCCTGGCCGGTGACCTGTTTGCACCGCAGACCGCATCGCCCCGCTTCGCATCGCAACCCTGGTCTCACCGTGGGCAACGTCCAACGCCGCCAACATCGAGCCGCTGCTTGCACCGTGACCTGTGGGCACCGCAGTTCGCATCGCATCGCTTCACTGAACCAACCGGACCCGACCGACGAGGTCGCTGCAACTGGCTCAAGAGTCGAGACCGCACCGCATTTGGGGCACCGCTCGCACGTCTGCGACGCACCGCTCCGACTCGCACCGCTGTCCGACGCCAGCTCCCGCACTCCGGCTAGGTCGCCTGCATCGCAACCTGTCAGCACCGCATCGAGCATCGTCTCACCCTGCATCGCACGCCTTGGACTCACCGACTCCGTCTGCACGACGCTCATCGAGCCGCTGCCTGCACCGCATCGAGGGACACCGCACCTTGCATCGCTCCGTCTTGCACCGCAACCGCGACGAACGCCGACCGGCTCGTACACTCCGTACCAGCCACAACGAGAAAGGTACTGTAACCGAGTCTGTTCATGACTCTGCTGGCCCGTATCGACGCGGTCGGCTGGAACTGTTAGACTCTGTGGTTTTCAGCATCACGGTAGGCTCGGACGGAGCTACCGACTCGTACGAACTTTGCTTTTGTGCTATTCCTGCAAAGAAGAAGTTAACGTATCAAGTATTCATTCGTAAAGTATAGTATTGTGGATTTTTGTCGTAATTGGTCTTGTCTTGAGTATATAAAATATTGGTTATTTTTCTAAACTGGTGTGGTGTCCGTTTGTAGTGCTTACACTGTATTACTGTTGGTTATGTGCAAATGCTTTACACACTGCCTCTGAATTAAGCCTGACTGCTCGTGCCAAGCTACCACGAGGGTGAGCAGGGGTTACTTCACGAGTGTAACAACCCTTACCCTGACTAGGAAGAAGGGTCCCTACTTGGACAAAGGTGCAAGCCCTTGCCAACTAGAGATCCCATTTCTAACAGTCGCTATTGATGGACCATTCATATTTCTCTTAAGCAAAAACCTGATCATTAGTTTAGGAGTATTGTGATCATGGCCAGTCCTCTCCAAAGGCTCTGCTCGAGGAGTTCTCCTTTTATCTTGGACATTTAGTGCCAGATGTACGAAGCCGTACAGCGGCTGCAAAGCATGCGAATCGCTAAATCACAGGGTGTGTGATGGCTAAATGTACTGAACCCATTTTGCGATTCAGTAGAAATGCATTACAAATCGCAAATTGGAATCCACGTGTTTAAGGCAACCCTTCCAAATTCTGATTTGCAATGCAATGTATCAATGGTTTGCAACCGCTATTGTGGTCACAAAATATAGATAGGTTACTGTTTTTTCAAAAGAGGTGGTAACCAATGCAAAGGAAAAGGGGTCCATGTGGATTCACTTCCCCTTTGTGAATGAATTAAAAAATAATTGTGTGGGACTGGGCAGTGGTCCAGCCAACTTTAAACCCAGCTCCGTTTCCATTCAGGAAAAGGGGCTGAGTTTAAAAAAAATGTTACTTTATTTAAATGCAATCACAGACATTGTGGTCTGCTGAACCCAGCAAGCCACCAGCTCTTTGATGCCATCCAATCGGAGTAAGTTGCAAATTGCGACTAACCTCATTAATACTCATGCGGTAGATTGTGACCCAGTTCAAATGGTGATTCTGCAAAATTGACCTATTAATACATAGACTAATTTGCAAAATCTGACATCATTTAAAAAAAAGTTGGTGCGCAATTTGCGCCCATTTTTTTGCAAATGAAATGTTAGTACATTCAGCTCAAAGTTTTTACAAACAACGATCCTCATTGCTTTACAGAGCATTGGGTCAGATGTTCAAAGCATTCTGTTGGTGCAAACCCTATGTTTCACAAAATTAGAGGATTTACGACTGCAAAATGGCTTTTTAGTATTCGTTAAACCCATTTAGTGATTCAGTAAAAGCTTAATGAATTTGAAAATGGGTTTAGAAATGGGTACTTGATCAAACTTTGGAATAGGCATCCCTTGTAATTGCAATTTGGTATCAGATGTATCAAAAGTTTGCAACCGCAATTCCAGTCGTAGACCATTGAAAAGTTACTGATATCTCAAAGGAGGTGTTAAGTCATTTACAAAAGAAAAGGGGTCCCCTTAGGCTCAATTTCCCTTTGTGAATGGTCAAAAAAATATATGCAGGAGAATGAATGGGCAGTTGTCAGTGGGATCACAGCCAACACCCAAAAAAACCTTTTCAAAAAAACTAAACTTTTCTTTTTAAACATAGCTCTGTTTCCTTTAAGGAAAACTGGCAGCATTTTTTTAATCAAAAGCTTATTTAAAGGCGATCACAGACCTGGTGGACTGTTTACTCTGGCAGGCCACCATCTCAGCGAGGGCCTCCAATATCTCAGTCATTGTAGGAGAGTAGGATCTGCTTCTTATACTTACCCCCACTTTTTGCTGATGTTTCACTGTTTTTTGACTTAGCCAGACTGAGGCCCTGCTATTCAGGACCCCAGTCTATCTGCTTTCTACTCTAAATTGATTGCATGTACTTTAGGTACACTCCAGATTGGATTCTGGGGTACCCTTATAAGTCCCTAGTATATGGTATACTATGTACCCAGGGCATAGGTACCCCAGAGGCCTACCAGGGGCTGCAGCATGTATTGTGCCACCCCTGGGAAGCCTTTTAAAATGACACTACAGGTCTGCTACGGCAGCCTGTGTAAGGTGGTGTATGCACCCCTTACTGAGATATAGGTTCCCTATATCTCTCCATATCACTGCACATGTAAACCTATCAGTCACCCCTATGGCAGGCCTTAACAATCCTGAAGGCAGGGTGCTGGGTTTCATGTGAGAGGGTGCCCATGCATGAGCAGAGCCCCTCTGCAGCTTTCGGAATCTTCATTCCGGGGTTGTTTGTGATGCAGCCAGACCATATACTCTTAAGTGCATTATAACCTCGCGGTAAATGCTAACTTTGAGAATGGCTGCATGGAAACATGTCGTGTTTGGTGTCAAACACCTTGGAATCATACCTCCACCCCAGTACTGGGGTGGGAGGTATGATTCCTCCCTTCTAGAGGGAGAAACATGGCATCACCGGTACACCCGGTACCAGCTTAACAGAACCCTGGCATCACAAAATGGATGCTGCCAGCCACAGACACGAGTCTGCCCTCCTGCTGCTGGACGAAACTCCGGCAGGGGAGGCCTGGACAATAGGTTTCCTGTCACAGGGAGGTGTGACCACCTCCCAGACAGGCTCTAGTGTATTGGGGCTGGGTGGGTGCACTCCAAGAGTGCTTTGAAGTCTGCACTGGGGGCACATTTGGTGTCCCTGTGCATAGTCCAGCTCAAACCGGTTGCAGGGACTCAGGCCCTGCTCTGGTGTGAAACTGGACAAAGGAAATGGGTGTAGCCACCCCTCTTTCCTGACCCTCCCATAGGTGGGTCCCCAGAGTTTGTCCCACCCCTTCCTTGGGTATAAAGTAGGAAACCCTGACTACAGGACTTTAGATTACACCTGGACTAAACTCTGTTACAGAAACCAAGTACTTCGACGATCTACACTACGCTGGATGACTGAAGAATCTCCCTTGGAGTAAAGGAGTTACTCCCCTGCAAGGCAGGCACCTTTAACGCAACTGACCGGTTGGCATCTCCGCAGCTCCTGAAGACTCCGAAGAATATTGCCACACAGGAGGTGGGTTTTCCAAGGTCTCGGAGGTCGATCTGTGCCCACAGCAAGTCTGAGGCCCGTATCCCTCGTGGTGACCGTGCAACCCGAACCCCTGGACACCGCGATCCATTTGCAGAAGCATCAGCTTTCCGGCAACCCCTGAGGCTGAGCTTTGGGTTACTTGTAGCCCTGACCCCGAGCAGTAATTACACCGAAGATTGCTGGCCTACACTCAACGAGTGTTCCGTGGGCCGCCATTTTGTGATTCCTCTCGAGGTCCCTTCGCGATCCCTGGTCCGTTGACCTGTGGGTCCCCAAGAAGGCAACTCTAACTTTTATTGGGCTTCCCTGGTTGCTCCAGATGTGCCCTGACTCTCCATCGCTTGGGGAGTCCCCAGGACCTTGCTGGTCCGCACAGAAGCATCTTTTCTCATCCTGCGTGGGTTGCTGTTGCCAAGGCTTGTTGTGGTCAATCCGATCACCGACACCCCAGCACTCGACAGCCTTCGTGGGACAGCTCGAATCCGGCTCCTGGCCGTCGTCGACGTCTCCGGGACCCCGTGGCTGCAGAGTCAAGCTTCACCTCTTCGCACCTGAAGCACCCGACATCGGTGGGCATTCGATTGCTCCGCTCCTGGTCACTGGCTAGTGACCCAGACTCTGTCCCCTCTGCTTTCAGGTTCTTCACATCTTCGATCCAGGCTTGGATCACACCCGGACACTTTTCTTCTTCACGGCAGCAGCACTTTGCAGCAGATCGCCATTGAAAACGACGACGATTCCCGACACCCTTTGACACCTATGCACCCGGCTTCCCTGGGCTGAGGTAACTCGAGTACTCCGGTGCTCACCTGGGTGTTGGCCCTAGAACCCCTTAAGTCTAAAGGGGTTTGCTGAAAGTCCTCTCCTAAGTGTCCTTTATCTTTAAAATTCCAACCGCGACTTTCCTCATTGAATCCTACGGCGCTCGCGGCTGTGTTCTCACACTGCACACGTCCTCCGTGGGTCTCCTGTGTCACTACCTTGGGTGGTTCCTTGGGGTCCCAGTGATTCTACGTGCTCTAGGCACTGTGTCTAGTCAAGTCGTGGTTCTTATACCACTTTCTTAATATATGGTTTGGTCCCCCCTGGGGCCCATTGTAGTATTGTGCTATTTACTGTCGTTTTAATACTGTGATATTGTGTATCTTGGACTCTAATCTCATAAAGAGATTAGTAGTGAGTGTTTAGAAATAAATACATATATTTTATATATATCTTGTGTGGTTCTCCTTTCATTTGGTCATTCAAGAGGTTATAATCTGGTAAACCAAGCTGCTTTACACTCCTTCAAGACTTAGCCTGAAGGCTGCTCTCCACAGCTACCACTAGGATAGCTTTCTATAAGGTTGTCTTTAAACCTAATCATCAATAAGGGTCATTTGGACTGGTTCAAGGTGTCCACTATAACTAGTGGACAGCATATACCAGGCCAACTTCTCACATTGGTGTGCAGCGGTGGGATTGAAGCTTGCTATTGCTTTACCAGTTAATCTCTTTGAGTGACTAACTGAAAACCACTATAGGTACATAGGTACATATAAATCAAGTTTAGAATACAGTAAGTTCTACTGAACTTAGAGTTGTGTGTCAAGGGCTTAGCACACCCTTTCTACAACTCAAGAGAGTTTAGTAGGCCCCACTAGAGTAGGTAGGTGCATACACCACACCACACTAGTCATGTCTTCAAGGGCAGAAGCCAGTGGGTCTCTCCCAACTAAGTATGACCAGGTCTCATACCAGGAATTGAGGACTATGTGTGCCTCTAGGAAACTGAAGACAGGGAAAAGCCCAACCACACAACATCTCATAAAGTTGTTGCTTGCAGATGACCTCAGAAAGACCCCAGGGTCTGATGAGGTTGGCAGAGTGGGTGGGACAACAGAAGAGGAAAGGCCAGGTAGTGAACACTACTATGACCCAGACTCTGATGCTGGCCAGGAGGATCAAAATGATTCTAACCTGGAAAATCCAATTCTTCCTGCAGGTGAGGAAGGCCTCAGTGGCCCTCTCTTTACTCCCCCAGGAAGGATTAATAGTCTACCAAGAAGATCAAGATCTCCTTCAGAGGAATCTAATCATTCTGGTTCTTCTATAGGGTCCTCTGCTTCTCATAAAAGGGAATCCTCTTATGAGAAGAAATGCCAACTGCTTAAGTTTGAGAGAGCTAAGCTCAGAATTAAGAGAGAGCAATTGGCCTTAGACAGGGAATCCCTGGAGCTTCAGAGAGCTTCTCAGAAGCTGGGACTAGAGTCCCATGGTGGCAGCAACAGTGTCCCTAGAGTTAGAGAACATACTCATGACCATAGGAACCTGAGCAAGATTGTCCCTCCCTACCAGAGTGGGGATGACATCCACAAATGGATAACTGCACTGGAGAGGGCCTGTAAAGTACAGAGGGTCCCTCAGGAGCAGTGGGCAGCAATCTTGTGGCTCTCCTTTGCAGACAAAGGTAGAGATAAGCTCCTCACTGTTAGAGAAGAGGACGCTGATAATTATACAGTCCTGAAGAGTGCTCTGATTGATGGGTTTGGCCTAACCACTGAACAATACAGGTTAGAGTTCAGAGACACCCAAAAAGCACAGACTCAGGACTGGGTTGACTTTGTAGATTGTGCTTCTAAGGCTCTGGAAGGT
This sequence comes from Calotriton arnoldi, assembly GCA_963921515.1. Lineage (NCBI taxonomy): Eukaryota > Metazoa > Chordata > Amphibia > Caudata > Salamandridae > Calotriton > Calotriton arnoldi. The sequence goes on along the minus strand of CAWUFW010001733.1, from coordinate 2,265,423 downwards.
TGGATACATGGCAGCAAGGTGCATGACTTTTTAGGATTGTACAATTTGATTATGAGTGAGCAGATCCTTAATAATTGTAAAAACCAGCTTTTACACCAGTACCTGGTGGACTCTGATCTGACCTCTCCCCAAGAATTGGGAAAGAAGGCAGACAAATGGGTCAGAACCAGAGTAAAGCCAAAGAATCAGGGTGGTGACCAGAAGAAAGATTCTTCCAAAAACCAAGAGAAAGGTGGGGATAAATCAAAAGATAAATCCACTACAGGGCCCCAAAAGTCTTCTTCTGGGGGTGGGTCCCAAACTCCTTCCTCCCCTGAAAAGAAACCTTATTGCCATATATGTAAGAAGCCTGGCCACTGGAAAAATGACCCCAGTTGCCCTAAGGCCAGCAATAAGGAAAATGTTCCTCCCAGCAATACTACCACTCCTCCTGGTACTACAAGTAGTAATCCCCCAGGTGGTAGTAATGCACCCAAAAAGTTAGGTGGGTTGGTGTGGGGAACTGAGGTGGACCCCCGCTTATCAAGGTCCCCCTCACATGCCTCCTTAGTCTGTGATGGTGGCATGGGATTTGCCTCTTTTACTGTCAGTCCTAATTCTTTGGGCAAGTACAGACAGGAGCCACTGATAAATGGTCAGAAAGCTTTGGCATTGTGTAGGAGAGTAGGATCTGCTTCTTATAGTTACCCCCACTTTTTTTGCTGATGTTTCACTGTTTTTTGACTTAGCCAGACTGAGGCCCTGCTATTCAGGACCCCAGTCTATCTGCTTTCTACTCTAAATTGATTGCATGTACTTTAGGTACACTCCAGATTGGATTCTGGGGTACCCTTATAAGTCCCTAGTATATGGTATACTATATACCCAGGGCATAGGTACCCCAGAGGCCTACCAGGGGCTGCAGCATGTATTGTGCCACCCCTGGGAAGCCTTTTAAAATGACACTACAGGTCTGCTACAGCAGCCTGTGTAAGGTGGTGTATGCACCCCTTACTGAGATATAGGTTCCCTATATCTCTCCATATCACTGCACATGTAAACCTATCAGTCACCCCTATGGCAGGCCTTAACAATCCTGAAGGCAGGGTGCTGGGTTTCATGTGAGAGGGTGCCCATGCATGAGCAGAGCCCCTCTGCAGCTTTTGGAATCTTCATTCCGGGGTTGTTTGTGATGCAGCCAGACCATATACTCTTAAGTGCATTATAACCTCGCGGTAAATGCTAACTTTGAAATGGCTGCATGGAAACATGTCGTGTTTGGTGTCAAACACCTTGGAATCATACCTCCACCCCAGTACTGGGGTGGGAGGGATGATTCCACCCTACTAGAGGGAGAAACATGGCACCACCGGTACACCCGGTACCAGCTTAACAGAACCCTGGCATCACAAAATGGATGCTGCTGCCACAGACACAAGTCTGCCCTCCTGCTGCTGGAAGAAACTCCGGCAGGGGAGGCCTGGACAATAGGTTTCCTGTCACAGGGAGGTGTGACCACCTCCCAGACAGGCTCTAGTGTATTGGTCCTGGGTGGGTGCACTCCAAGAGTGCTTTGAAGTCTGCACTGGGGGCACATTTTGTGTCCCTGTGCATAGTCCAGCTCAAACCGGTTGCAGGGACTACCAGACCCTGCTCTGGCGTGAAACTGGTCAAAGGAAATGGGTGTAGCCACTCCTCTTTCCTGACCCTCCCATAGGTGGGTCCCCAGAGTTTGTCCCACCCCTTCCTTGGGTATAAAGTAGGAACCCTGACTACAGGACTTTAGATTACACCTGGACTAAACTCTGTTACAGAAAGCAAGTACTTCGACGATCTACACTACGCTGGATGACTGAAGAATCTCCCTTGGAGTAAAGGAGTTACTCCCCTGCAAGGCAGGCACCTTTAACGCAACTGACCGGTTGGCATCTCCGAAGCTCCTGCAGACTCCGAAGAATATAGCCACACAGGAGGTGGGTTTTCCAAGGTCTTAGAGATCGATCTGTGCCCACAGCAAGTCTGAGGCCCGTATCCCTCATGGTGACCGTGCAACCCAACCCCCTGGGCAACATGTCCATTTGCAGAAGCATCAGCTTTCCTGCAACCCCTGAGGCTGAGCTTTGGGTTACTTGTAGCCCTGACCCCGAGCAGTAATTACACTGAAGATTGCTGGCCTACACTCAACAAGTGTTCCGTGGGCCGCCATTTTGTGATTCCTCTCGAGGTCCCTTCGCGATCCCTGGTCTGTTGACTTGTGGGTCCCCAAGAAGGCAACTCTAATTTTTATTGGGCTTCCCTTGATGCTCCAGATGTGCCCTGACTCTCCATCGCTTGGGGAGTCCCCAGGACCTTGCTGGTCCGCACAGAAGCATCTTTTCTCTTCCTGCATGGGTTGCTTTTGCCAAGGCTTGTTGTGGTCAATCCTATCACCGATACCCCAGCACTCGACATCCTTCATGGTCACCCCGTGGCTGCAGAGTCAAGCTTCACCTCTTCGCACCTGAAGCACCCGACATCGGTGGGCATTCGATTGCTCCGCTCCTGGTCACTGGCTAGTGACCCAGACTCTGTCCCCTCTGCTTTCAGGTTCTTCACAGCTTTGATCCAGGCTTGGATCAACCCGGACACTTTTCTTCTTCACGGCAGCAGCACTTTGCAGCAGATCGCCATTGAAATCAACGACGATTCCCGACACCCTTTGACACCTATGCACCCGGCTTCCCTGGCTGAGGTAACTCGAATACTCCGGTGCTCACGTGGGTGTTGGCCCTAGAACCCCTTAAGTCTAAAGGGGTTTGCTGAAAGTCCTCTCCTAAGTGTCCTTTATCTTTAAAATTCCAACCGCGACTTTCCGCATTGAATCCTACGGCGCTAGCGGCTGTGTTCTCACACTGCACACGTCCCCGTGGGTCTCCTGTGTCACTACCTTGGGTGGTTCCTTGGGGTCCCAGTGATTCTACGTGCTCTAGGCACGGTGTCTAGTCAAGTCATGGTTCTTATACCACTTTCTTAATATATGGTTTGGTCCCCCCCTGGGGCCCATTGTATATTGTGCTATTTACTGTCGTTTTAATACTGTGATATTGTGTATCTTGGACTCTAATCTCATAAAGAGATTAGTAGTGAGTGTTTAGAAATAAATACATATATTTTATATATATCTTGTGTGGTTCTCCTTTCATTTGGTCATTCAAGAGGTTATAATCTGGTAAACCAAGCTGCTTTACACTCCTTCAAGACTTAGCCTGAAGGCTGCTCTCCACAGCTACCACTAGGATAGCTTTCTATAAGGTTGTCTTTAAACCTAATCATCAATAAGGGTCATTTGGACTGGTTCAAGGTGTCCACTATAACTAGTGGACAGCATAGTGCCAGGCCAACTTCTCCCATTGTCATCATCAAAGAACTTTATTTGGATTATTTTAAATAATTATAAAAACACAAATAACAAGCATTGGCATAGCCAATAGGTCGCTATTGGGACCTTATAAGTGTTTAGTTATCAGCACAATACCCTTGGTGCAACAACATCAACTGTTGCATGGCTAAACACTTATAAGGTCCCAAAGGCGAGACCTGTTAACTATGCTAATGCTTGTTTTCCTTCTTATGATCCATTTTTCTAAATCCAGCATTGATAAATGTGAACGTATCTAGGTAAAAAATGTGATGGCCACAAAGTCTCACAAAATATGCAAATTTCACATCATGTGAATTTAACTTCACTTTAAATTTTGTGAGACTTTATAAGTGCAAAGTTTTGCTCATTTTTGTGCCTGCGGGGAGTTGTTTATGTATAATTAAGAAATAGACCTTGCACATGACCTTAAAACTATAAAATCAACAAAGTGACGCATAGCATATGCGTTGGATAAATAAAATGCAGTTAGACAAGGATTGTGGATCTGCTTTGAAACTTTTGTAGTTTTTTAAGATTATAAGATGGCCGACGGATGAGGAGCTCCGGCCGGGAGCTCCCGGCCAGGGATTGCCTTTCGGCCTAAATCCCCGATTTTCTTCCTCCCCCTGGACCCTCTTGCTCACCTGGGGTCCTGCTCGACAGCGGTCTTCATCTTCTCCAATCTCGACTCGAGATCTTCAGAGGATTGCGGGATCGTTGTTTTCAGGCTGCGGAGCTCGAGCAAACATGGCCGATGCCCGGTGGAGCTGCCAGACAGCTGTAGGGGAGATTGGCTCCGGTTTCGCCGCCGCGGCGTCACCTACCCAGCCGGGCATCGGGCATAGTCTCTCCTCGCCTCTCCTGCGTGCCTCCCTCTTCCCCGTCTTCCTGATGATGCCCTGATGAGGGGTTTCTTTCTTCCGTGGTGGCTGTTGGGAATTGGCGGGGACGCACTCCTCCCGGCCATCGCCTATCTTTCGGATTGAAGACGGGGTTGCTGGGCATCCTGCTGCGCTGGAATGAGAACCAACAGCGAGTGCAGAGTTGCTCTTCCTTCTGACCGGCTGTTGCCTTTCCACTTCTTGGGGCTGCTGCCTGGACGCCCGCGCTCTTCCCCTGCAGTGGATTACCCGGGAGATAACAGCGATTTTCGACCTTGCCTCCCCTCCAGTGCCAAGCTGCTGCTTTCCCCATTCAGCTCTGCCTTTGGGGTAGGTTTTTTGCACTCCACGCAGCCCGCCATCTTGTCTTTGTAACTCTTGGGGTCCGAGTCCTTGGTGCCTCCATCTTGTGATTTTGGCTGTGCCCCTGACTGTTCCTTGCCACTAGCCAGCTCCCTCTGCCTCTGGTGTGGTCATTGCCCCTCTTGCTCGGCTTCACTGTGCGCTCAGTGTTTCGGCTTGAAGGGACTCGGCGTGCAGCTCGACACCACTGCTGCCCTCGCGGCCCAGAGCCTGGGCATCCGGACAGACTGTTTGGGTTCAACACCCTCGGCGACTCTGCTGCCCCAGCAACCTAAACGTTGGCTCGTTTGTCTGTGTTCGGCGATCCTCGAATCCCTTCCCCTCCTGCACCCGTGACTGTCCCCCCTTACTCTGCTCCATAGTTCCAGCGCCCTCGTTATTTTGCAGATTGGATCTCTTGAGCTGCATCGCCATTTTGTGACTTTGCTTACGGTGCCCGTATCCCGGGTCATCCATCTTGGAGGATTCGTCCGCCTCGCCCACTGCCGGACTACGCACTTTTGTCCACTGACTATACTTTTACTCTGTCCTGCCCCCCCATTGGTCTCCCTCCTCTCTCCTTTCAGTCACTGTGCTTCCGGATGTGTTGACTACTGACCCCCTTTTGAATTTTCTTATTGTCTTTTGGTCCCCTAGAGCACCTCCATCCCTCCCTGTTCCTCCTGGCCCGATCCTCTTTCCTCCCCTATTCTCCTTTTCCCCCTGCCTTACTTACCCCTTTGGACATGTCTATATTTTATGCTAAGTTATTGTAACTGCTGTTATTGTGCAACACTGTTTTTAAATGTGTAACTCGCTGTTCCTTATGTAAAGCGCTCTGATACCTCCGGGTCTAGCCAGCGCTATATAAAACTCTAAAAAAAAAAAAAAAAAAAAAAATAAACATTACATCGGAAGGAGGTGCACTGACAAACAGTTGTCATTTGCTGCACATTGCATAAGCTGCAGTTCTCAATACTTCTAGCGGTATGCAGATGGGAAGCAACAGACACTGCTAACCACAGACCCGAATCCTGTGCATGAAAGACCAGTACCCACCTGCCAATCTGAGAACAAAAAGCAATCAAAAGACCACTCAGAGTTTTACATGGTAAATGAGAAAGTAAGTACCAGATTAATCACCGTACAGCACACAGACATGCCAGACTCCTTATCTTTGCAGCTGCCATTTTTGTGGTTAGTGATGAAACAAGGTAAGGTTACCTACTACCTCAGCTGATGCAGTCACAACAGCGAGTTTACAGGATATGAAACCATTAAACTGATTAGGTAGATAAAATGAGGTTGGTTGAACGGTTCTGGCTGTCTACAGGGTCCGTTTTCAAAAACCACATTTCCATTTAACTCAATGCCGTACTACACTATATTTTAAGAACTTCAAGGAGCTAGACAGCGCTTTATTCCGACCGGTACAGCTGGTAGCCCGGCATCGCGCTCAAGGCTCAACTATGTTGCGTCGGTCAATGGGCACGTTGGCGAGTGCACAATGTATACCGTCTCGTGAGCATAAAGGCTGTGTCGTCAATGGTTACCTTCATTGAAACCCACACAGAGGAGTCTAGTGAGCATTAATTGTTCCATAGTCTTCCGCGACTGGAGGGGGAGAGAGCAGCCGTCTTACACCAAGATACACACACCGAGGACTTGCACTAGGCACCGAAGAGAGGCATGGAGTGGGGAAGCCAACCAGAAGGTAGTGGTAATGATCATATATATATAACGAGAAAAACAGCGATCCAGTCTGTGTACAGAGATGGCAGGGGAAGAGGATAGACATCTAGCAAGATCGAAGGAAGAGAGAGAAAGTGGGAGGGGGAAGAGGAGGTGCCGTGCAGAGAGGAGGAAGAGGAGGTGCAAGAAGAGGCAACGATGGGCAGAGGTAGGCACCGAAATCGAGAACATGGACTAAGTAGGCAAGAGATATGTAGGAAGAGGGAAAGTAGTAGCAGAAGGGGAACAGTCAGGCGACGGAGGATGCAGGGAGAGAGTAGTAGTGGATTTAAGGTGGGGACAGGGTGGTAGAGAGCAAGAAACGGGAATGAAGCACAGATGAGGAACACAGGAGAGGGCAGAAAGAAGGCAGCTAAGTTAAGGCTCAGAAGCGGAAGGGGTGTCAGTGGATGAGCCAGGAGGAGGTTGCGAGATGGGAGGGAAGGGGGGGACAAGACAGGGAGAGTGAAGGAGAGAGGCAGGGAGTGACTCGGAGAGGGGGTATGAAGCAGAGATGAATTAGAGAAAGAACAACGCAAAGGATAAGGTAAAGTGGCCGGTTACTGCAAACGCTTGTGATACAGGCGGTGCTCAAAAAGACACTGATCAGCTCCTACCTGAACAAGACGCGCGGCCGCGAGACGCGCTCTGTGGTGGGGGAGGAGCGTTGAAGCGCGAGCAAGCAAGACGGAGAGGCGGAGCGAGGCGCGCGTGCTTGTGCGCGTAACCGCACGCTCTATGCCTCACAAAAAGCTGTGGTCTGCTTTTTTGATGCCCACTAACTAAAAGTCTCGCCAGAGCAGCGCATGCGCTGGCTCAGGCGAGACCTAAAAACAGTACATTTGTTCAAAATAGAACCATATATTAAATGATTCATTACAATAAACTGGATTAAAAATTCATAGCTATGCAAAAGTGTTGCATTTTTTAAAAGCAAAAGGAACAAATGATGGACGGAATGCTGAACAATGCAAACATTCTCCCCCAGTCACAAGGATCTGGGTTTAATCCACTGTTCTTTTGCTCACCACGCCACCCCAGTTTGGATGGACCCAGCCATATGCAAAACAGTCTTGACCCTGTGCCTCATGGGAACAGTCCAGCCCGAACTGCCAAGCCACGTCCTCCCTGAACCAGAAACAAGCATCCTGGGACCGGGTTTGAGGCATCACCCCTCATTAGCCAAGCTAGCTTGAATCCAGTGGTGCAGTGAGCACGGGACCCAGTTCTGGGCATACCCTTCCTACTCGCGACGATAAAAAAGCAAAAGGAACAAATGATGGACGAAATGCTGAACAATGCAAACATTCACCCCCAGTCACAAGTGTCTGGGTTTAATCTATTGTTCTGTTGCTCACTACGCCACCCCAGTTCGGACCCAGCCATATGCACAAGGTCCCAGCTACTATTTCTCTTGTACTGTATAAACTTAATTACGCCAATGGCGTCTACCACGGTTCATTTAATATAAGTTATTTGATTAGGTGCTTATGGGTCCCTGTTTTAATCATCCATCACAATATGTAAATATCATAACATATTTTTTCTGCAAGTGCTTCACTATTTAAATATTGAGGAAAAGATAAAAAAAAAAAAATTATTAAAAAATTTGCTTCAAGTCCAATAACACTTGAAAGTCTGAGTTTGTACAATACAACTTTAAATCTTGATATATTATCTTCCTAATACACATATATCCTTTCTATGTAGTTATGTATCTTTATACTTATTACTTTACTCCTACTGTAGAAGAAAATATATATATATACACACGTGTGTGTATACCCTTTCTATGTAGTTCTGTGTCTATATATTTATTACTTTACTTCTACTGTAAAAGAAAAGAAAAAAACACCTTTGACTCTCAATGCACTACTCTCTCTAACCCTATACCTCTCTCAATATATCCTCTACCTCCACTCTCTGACTCATCCCAAACCTCATTCTACTACTATGATCTCCAAAATAAACCTTTCTAGACTCTTCCCCCATCTATCCGTCCTTGGCTCACCCGAAACCTTATTCTACTACTATGATCTTCCAAGCAATGCTTTCTAAATTCTTCCTTCATGCATCCCTCCTTTGACTCATCCCAAACCTCATTTTACTACTATGATTTCCCTAGTCTAGAGACTTTTCCCTCTTAATCTCTCCTTTTACTCATCTCAAGCCTCATGATCTCCCAAATAACACTTTCTAGACTCTTCCCTCTTCTATCCCTCCATTATCCTATTCAATCCAACTAACAGACTCGTATCTCCACCGCTCAAATTAACACATTTTTCCCTATACTAATCCACCACTAATTTTTTGGGGGTTCTGGAGTAGGGTGCTACTCGCGCTACTCACCGAAAAGCGCTTCGACGCTTTATCAGGGGTAGGAAGTGATATATAAATATAATTACATTTAAAATTACAATTATGTCTAGGATAACATGTTGTCTTCTACTGTTGCAACAGCCAGAGTTATGTTTTTGTCTGGATTTGGTGGTGGCTGGTTCAAGGCGGCACAAGCAGGGGACTCCGTGTCCCAGACTGCAGTGTGAGGAGGAGGAGCCCTGTTGGTTTCCCCACGCTGCATACACTTAAAAGCGCTGCTCACCTCCTGTGGCGCGAGACGCAAATTTGTCTGGATTTGGTGGAGGCTGGTTCAAGGCGGCACGAGCAGGGGACTCCGTGTTCCAGACTGCAGTGTGAGGAGGAGGAGCCCAGTTGGTTACACCGCGCCGCGCGTGCTGAAAAGCTCTGCTCACCTCCCACGACACGGGACGCGTGCAGGCCGCGCCAGGGTCAAGGACAGGCCTATCCGCACCCATCAGAGACCGGAGGAGGCCGGGCCACCCCTCTTGGTCTTCTGGTTTGGGACCTTTGGATGGAGACATTTGTCACTTTTTCTGGATACATAGTTTATCGAGGAGCTTAAGGGTCTCGAACACCAATACAAGGTAGGCCAAGCAGGGTGCCTTCTATCAACGACTTTGTATTCGGTTGTTCCTTGTGCCGTTTGTTAGACTGCTGTTTCCCTCTTACCTCCTGCTTCACTTGGTCATGTCTAGGCAATATCGGCTACAAGTTATTTTGTTGCCTTGTACTGATCTATTCTTGTTTCCAAGGCCAGTTTCCTATTTGGATACGCAAGACGGTTGTGGCAGCCCCTGCAATAACTTCAATGGATTCCTTTTTACAGCGAGCAGCAGGGTCCTAGATAAGGAGATGGAGCTGGTGGCACGACAGCTATCTCAGTCCCCTGATAATCATTTGCTCCCCAGCTTATTTAGCCCCCCAAGCGGTTCCGCATCTTAAAGCACGAAGTTGATTGTGCCAGAAAGGGGTCCTCCCTCTCTCCCACTGGTCAGGAAGCAGGTGGGGTGCCGGACTCACTTAATATCATGGATTAGGCTAACAAGGTAGCGTCAGCGTCCGTGCCTAGTCGTAGCAAGAGCATTATCAAGCCACCGGCCTCCCGCCCTCTTATCCTGGCAGGGGTGGGTACCAGTTCGGGTTCAGGGACTAGAACGAAGAGAAAGTGTTCTCTGACAGGGGGTAAGGCAAAGCGTCCTAGGGCGGAGGCCCCTTTGCCCAACGTACATGGTGCGCAAGCCCTCTCCAAGGCGGACATGGAGGCCTTGATGGAAGAATTTGTGGGTTCCCTGTTGGTAGGAATGGACTCAAAACTGGATCCAATTAAGCAACGCTTGCTCTCAATCAAACAGGAACTCTTTAAACTGAACCAGCATAATGACTTGGGTAGTAGTGCAGCTAAAATTGGATCTGTGGCCATTCCAGGCTGTATTGGCAAAGAAGGATTTAGTCAGTCTGGGCCATGTACCACGAACAAGGAGGACCTAATATCCCTCCAAGTGCAGCAGAGTATTCTCCAACCCACACGGCCCCCACCAACTCTAGTTTTGAAGGGAAGGTCAAAGGGGGAGGGACCCCCCCCATGAGAATCTCAGAATGAGGGTCTGTCCGGGTATCGCCATGACCAACAGGGGTGAGCCACGGATAGGAGTGGAAGTCACTCTAACGTATGGAGTGCCAGGTACCCAGAATCAGAGCCCTTTTTCCCTCCATCTGCCACCAGAAGGCACACCGTACGTTGTGGTTTTGGGGAATGTACCCGTGCTGAAGCCAGGTGTTACAGAGGATTTCCATCAATTGAAGAACAAAGCATTGTTTTGGCTGAACACTAACATCGTTTTAGGGAAAAGGGTGGAGAGATATAATAATATGGTGCATAGAGTTGCTTGGGTAGGGGGGGGTCGAAAATTATCTGTGATGGTGACTGTGTTATAATCAACTTCGATAGACCACACGTGGCAGAGAGAATCCTCCATGCGGCCAGCTCATGCACCTCTTCAGGTCCCGCCATGTCTTTTGTGGCCCTTCCCATGGGCTACTTTTACAGACCTTTGAATCTTCCAACATCTCCTGGTTTATGGTGCCCAAGGAGGTTTCACGGCCAAGCCAAGCAGGAGTGGCAATCAGGGACCCCGACCGTTCCCCTTTCTAGCGGCTTGGGTCCCCTGGGGTTCATGGATAACTGCGATTGACTTCCAGCGATAGCACCAACGAAAACGATAACTCCTACCCTAATGATGTTCCTACTCATCAGTTTGACTATTGTCCCCCTGGCGATAGTTCTATGGACAGTAATTCCTGTAAATTTATCTCACGGAACATAGCCAGACTGGCAAGCAAGTTTTCTGACTCAGGATGGTATTGTTTTATAAAAGGGTTTGATGTCATATGTCTGCAGGAGACATGGGGCATCGAAAACCCTTTTTTTTATGGAGGGGCATAAGTCTGTTTTGTGCCTGCTACCCCTTCGAGGGCAAGTCGACCTAAGGGGGGGCCTAGTCGTTTATGTTTCTCGAATGGTGAAATGTAGTATTGCTGTGTTGTCCACAGATAATCCATACTTGCAGGCTCTGTCACTCTCCAGTGGGTTTCGTAAACTGGTGCTTTTGACTTTTTATAATGCCACATTGTCTTTCCCAGAGGTTTGTAACATCTCTCAGCTGGGTGCATTTTTTAGCAATCTTCACGCTTCCATCCTCCCTAATAGGCACCTTATGCTGGTCAGAGACTTTAATATCCACCTATGTGGGGACCGGAGAGAGTTAGGCCCTAGAGCTCTAGGTTGTCCTCGTCTCACAGGGATGCATCTAGAACATACCAGCCAGGGGGATAACCTTAACGCCCTAGTAGATGAGTTTGACCAATTATCAACAATGGGCAACCGGACCTAGGCCGGATGGAAATTTTTCCTACATTTAAAGGGAATGGTAGTGATTTATTTATAGACTTTATTTTTGTTTCTACCCCGCTTTTTTACCTTATTTTGGACTTTTCCATCAAAGCGAGTATCCACACTGATCATAACCCTTTGTGTCTTAAAGCCGGTTGGCTCTCACTAGCCCAGACCAAGGGGGGAGGAAGGGTGGTTTTTTTAAAGCCTCAGATGGTGGGAGGAGGCTTAAGTGGACCCAGATTAGCCCTGATTCTTTTCACAAGACCTTATCAGCCAAATGTCATAAGGAGCTACAGACATGCCTGGCCCCGCAGCCAGAGCCAGGACACGTCATTAATGCTTTTGCAGTTATTTCCTGCTCCATAGCTGACTTATTGGAGGCTCCTGCCCCTAAAAGGCACTCAGACCGGGCCCCAAGATGGTTTGATTCCGTTTGCTCTTGCGCGTCTGAGAAGCTTAAGCAAGCACTACGTACCATTCCAAGAGATACTGGCCTAGTAAGGACCTGTAGAAAGCAGTATAAAGGAGTCTCGGCTAGGCGGAAAGAGGCGTTGAAGTTGGACGCCTGGAGCGAACTTATTGAGGCTAGTACCCTTAAGAGTAGCACCAAGTTCTGGGGTATTGTTAACAGCCCTTTTTTGGCATCGGACTCAGCAAATGCCCTTGATGCCCATATCACCGAGGATGAATGGGTCAGCCATTTTGGGGATACTTTCCGGTGCCCACCTGTTCAGAGTGCCTTTAGTGGAGCGGGAGATGGGAAATCCGCCTTGTCTGTTTTAGAGGGGGAAGTTAGGATGGGCACAGTTGGGTTGTCTTGTAACAAGACCCGGCACCTGATGGGATTCCTCCTGACTACTACATCTCTAATCTGGAGCTGTGGGCCCCTGCCCTCACTTCAATCATCAATGCGGCTGTTAGAGGTGGTCCTCCAAGTTCCTGGGCCACCTCCACTATTCCTGATTTTAAAAAAGGGAATAGAGACAGTACTCACTGTTATAGGCCAATCTCCCTGTTGGATTCAGTGGTCAAAGTGGTCGGACGTATTTTAATTGACAGGTTATCTAGTTGGGCAGATTACAATAACATCTTGTCAGAAGTTCAGTAGGGTTTTCGTCCTGGTCATTCGACCGTGGACTAATGCCTGAACCTGTTCATGATTCTTAATAAGTAAGCAGTTTCCCGTCCCGGTACTATTTACCGAGCCTTCATGGACCTGTCCCCCGCGTTAACAGAAGTAAGCTGTGGCAAACCTTGCTATCTATGGGGGTGGACATCGATATAATTCTTTTTCTACAAGATCTCAATCGAGACACGAAGGCGGAGGTCAGATACACTAAAGATTTTAAGGTAGCTCAGACAGTTCTCTATACAGAGAGAAGTCCGTCAGGGTTGTATTTTGGCTCTTTTTTGTTTAGTTTATACATAAACAACTTAGAGAAAGTATTACTGGAGTCTAAGGAGGATTATCCTCAGGTGGGACGGCGTGGCCTTCCTGTCCTTTTGTACGCAGACAACGCCTTCTTGATGGCCAGGACTGAGAAGGGGCTGCAAACTTTGCTTAACTCCTTTGCTCAATTTATGGAAGAGCAGGACTTATTGGTTAACAACTCTAAATCCTTCGTAATGCAAGTGAGACCTTGTTCGAGCAAGTCCTATATTTTTAAGGTCGGGTCTACCCCGGTCCCTAAAACCAGTGTTTTTTCCTACCTTGGGGTCCTGTTGGATGCTAAGATGAATTGGAGGCCTTTAAAAATATGTAACAAATGTGATCTTATTCGAGCAAATTCGGCTATTTTTAACTTTGCCTCTAGATTAGGCAACAGACCTGTTGGGACACTATTGCAGATCTATAGGGCCAAGTGCTTTGCTAAAGTACTGTATGGTAGTGAAATCTGAGGCTATATTGCCCTCGATGATCTACAAATAGGCAAAAACACCTTTTTGAGATGGCTCCTAGCTGTACCCCAGAGTACTTCCACCTTTGTTGTCCATGAAGAGCTTGGTATGACCTATCTCACTGATTTATTGGCATTCCGCCCCCTTTCATTATGGTTAAAAATCTGGCTCTGCAACGGGCCCTCATTAAACAAATTGATTTTAAAAGATTGTATGGCCCTTGATCATGCTTCCCATATCCCATGGCTCAAATATATCAAGGAGTGCTTTTTGAGCTTAGGGAGAGCAGACCTTTTTTTTAACTCGGAATCGAGTACCAACAAGGACCTGGTCTGGATTAAGGAGGCCTTTTTTAGACAGCAGTCAGCAGCTAGGGAAGATAAGGAGCTAATGAATCCCAGTGTACGTCGTTTTATTATGCTAAGAACAATGCAGCTGACTGGACCTTATTTATTGGGTTTGTTAATTCTTAAAATCGCTTTCTACTGACCAGGTTCGGTTTGACCGTTTCCATCTTCTTCTCACCCACCCAAGGGGTCAGAGTAAGGGCCAGAGGCTGTTGCCCTGTTACTGCGACGGCAGGTCCCCACAGGACATGCTTCACTTCTTAATGTTTTGTCGTTTTTACGATTTACCCAGGAAGTCTTAGCATCCCGATTCTGAAAAAGGTTAATTTTAGGCAAGTGCGTCCCACCTACATTTTTAGGTCTCGCCCTGAAGCCAGCGCTTGCGCTGGTCTGGGCGAGACATTTTGTAAGTGGGCTTTCAGAAATGCGACCACATTTTTTTTGGGCTTGCCTAGAGCGTGCGGGTACGCGCACAATGACGAGCAGAGGCGCCATATGGCTTTCCTCTCTCGTCACGGTGCGCGCACATCGCACACCACTCGCCAGCCTGCTTGCACGTGCACAGCTGCTGCTCGCACTCCCTCCTCCCTTCTCCCCTTCCTTTTCGTGAGCTTTGATCAAGCTCCTCTGCTGCTGGCATTCCCCCTCCCTTCTCGCCCAGCCCTTCTTGTCTAACTTTCTCTCTCTCTCGCCTGCCTCTGCTGCTGGCATTCCCCCCTCCCTTCTCGCTCAGCCCTTCTTGTCTAACTTTCTCTCTCTCTCGCCTGCACTGGGTCGAAATCTGATTATGAAAAACAAGCACTGGTCGCCCAAAACGAGTTCCGTGCCCACCACCCTCGACATGAAGAACTGGCTCCGCTATGGCTGAAACGTGCCCCTTTCCTGTGTCCGGTTTCTCTGCAGTGCTACGACGTGAAAACTACGGCGCTTTTCTCCCGGGAAGAAAATGAACTGTTTTCGTGCTGTGGTTTTGGATAAGACAGGATGCCCCTGGCCTCAGTGGTGCTGGAGCACTTCTGAGAGTGGGTCGTGCTGTGACCAATGGTAACAGCTCACTAAAAGCAGGGGTTTGAGAAATATCTACTCCGTAGCGAGTGAGTAGGCAGAGGAGTCACACTACTCCCCTGTTGAAGACTGTTTCCAAAAGGCTGATGGATCGAAACATGGGCGCCCGTGGTGCATTTTGGAGCATATTTTCCTAAAGATATTGGTAAAACTACACTTGAGTGTGTAGTACAGTTGTGCCTCGTCATTTGTGCAAACCACACTTTTTTTTAAGTACAGCGTCTCATGTCTGCAATGCCCTTGCTGCAATAAAAGTGTTCAATGTAAAGTGCCCGGCTTCTCCTTCAAATTAGGTGTGTGCAGTATCAAATGCCCGAAATGAATAAAGCATAACCGGATACGCACTGTGAACGAACGTGGGCATTTCAGGATGAGATGAAAGCACACATCTGACATGGGACTTAACAGTGGTTTGTTGGAAACAGTTCCAGCCTCTGACTGCCTAAAAGTATGTCACTTGCTGCAAAAAAAAAAAACTACAATAAATGCTTGTTTATTGCTCATTCTCCTGCCAAACTCTCTGCGAATTAACCTCTCTCTCTACCTCTCCCTCTCTCTACCTCTCCCTCTCTACCTCACTGCCACTCTATCTCTGCCTCTACCCCTCTATCTCTCTACCTCTCTCTCTCTACCTCTCTCTCTCTCTACCTCTCTCTACACCTCTCTACCTCTCTCTCTCTACCTCTCCCTCTCTCCACCTCTCTCCACCTCTCTCTCTACCTCTCTCTCTCTACCTCTCTCTCTCTACCTCTCTCTCTCTACCTCTCTCTCTCTACCTCTCTCTCTCTCTACCTCTCTACCTCACTACCTCTCTACCTCCCTACCTCTCTCTACCATCTCCTTCTACCTCTCTCAACTCTCTACCTCTCTCTCTCTCACCTCCCTCTCTCTACCTCTCTCTCTCTACCTCTCTCTCTACCTCTCTCTCTCTCTACTTCACTGCCACTCTACCTCTGCCTCTACCCCTACCCCTCTATCTCTCTACCTCTACCTCTACCTCTCTCTCTCTACCTCTCCCTCTTTCCACCTCTCTAACTCTCTCTCTCTCTACCTCGCTCTCTCTACCTCTCTCTCTACCTCTCTCTCTACCTCTCTCTCTACCTCTCTCTCCACCTCTCTACCTCTCTCTCTCTACCTCGCTCTCTATACCTCTCTCTACCTCTCTCTCTCTCCCTCTCTCCCACCTCTCTCTCTACCTCTCTCTCTACCTCTCTCTCTCTACCTCTCTCTCTCTACCTCACTACCACTCTACCATCTCCTTCTACCTCTCTAACTCTCTACCTCTCCCTCTCTACCTCTCTCTCCCTCCCTCTACCTCTCTCTCTACCTCTCTCCCTCTCTCTCTCTACCTCCCTCTACCTCTCTCTCTCTACCTCTCTCTCTCTCTACCTCTCTCCCCCTCTCTCTCTACCTCTCTCTCTACCTCTCTCCACCTCTCTCTCTCTACCTCTCTCTCTCTACCTCTCTCCCCCTCTCTCTCTACCTCTCTCTCTCTCTACCTCTCTCCACCTCTCTACCTCTCTCTCTCTACCTCTCTCTCTACCATCTCCTTCTACCTCTCTAACTCTCTACCTATCTCTCTACCGTCTCCTTCTACCTCTCTAACTCTCTACCTATCTCTCTACCTCTCTCTCTCCCTCTACCTCTCCCTCTCTCTCTACCTCTACCTCTC
Source organism: Calotriton arnoldi (assembly GCA_963921515.1). Lineage (NCBI taxonomy): Eukaryota > Metazoa > Chordata > Amphibia > Caudata > Salamandridae > Calotriton > Calotriton arnoldi. The sequence goes on along the minus strand of CAWUFW010001733.1, from coordinate 2,248,853 downwards.
TCCACCTCTCTCTCTCTACCTCTCTCTCTACCTCACTACCATCTCCTTCTACCTCTCTAACTCTCTACCTCTCTCTCTCTCTCCCTCTACCTCTCCCTCTACCTCTCCCTCTCTCCCTCTACCTCTCCCTCTCTCCCTCTACCTCTCTCTCTCTACCTCTCTCTCTCTCTACCTCTCTCTCTCTACCTCTCTACCTCTCCCTCTACCTCTCTCTCTACCTCTCTCTCAACCTCTCTCTCAACCTCTCTCTCTCAACCGCTCTCTCTCTCTACCTCTCTCTCTACCTCTCTCTACCTCTCTCTACCTCACTACCATCTCCTTCTACCTCTCTAACTCTCTACCTATCTCTCTACCTCTCCCTCTACCTCTCTCTACCTCTCTCTCTCTACCTCTCTCTCTCTACCTCTCTCTCTCTAACTCTCCCTCTCTCCACCTCTCTACCTCTCTCTCTCTAACTCTCCCTCTCTCCACCTCCCTAACTCTCTCTCTCTACCTCTCTCTCTCAACCTCTCTCTACCTCTCTCTCTACCTCACTACCACTCTACCATCTCCTTCTACCTCTCTAACTCTCTACCTATCTCTCTCTACCTCTCTCTCTCTACCTCTCTCTCTACCTCTCCCTCTCGCTCTACCTCTCTCTCTCTCTACCTCTCTCTCTCTACCTCTCTCTCTCTCTACCTCTCTCTCTCTACCTCTCTACCTCTCTCTCTCTACCTCTCTCTCTCTCTACCTCTCTCCCTCTCTCTACCTCTCTCTCTACCTCTCTCTACCTCTCTCTCTACCTCTCTCTCTCTACCTCTCTACCTCTCTCTACCTCTCCCTCTACTTCTCTACCTCTCTCTCTCTCTCTACCGCTCTCTCTCTCTACCTCTCTCTACCCTCTCCCTCTACCTCTCTCCCTCTCGCCCTCTCTCTATCTACCTCTCTACCCTCTCTCTCTCTCTCTCTCTCTCTACCTCTCTCTCTCTACCTCTCTCTCTCTACCACTGTACCTATCTCTCTCTACCTCTCTCTCTACCTCTCCCTCTCTCTCTCTCCCTCTCTACCTCACTGCCACTCTACCTCTGCCTCTACCCCTCTATCTCTCTACCTCGCTCTCTCTAACTCTCTCTCTCTACCTCTCTCCACCTCTCTCCCTCTCTCTCTCTACCTCTCTCTCGCTCTACCTCTCTCTCTACCTCTCTCTCTCTCTCTCTACCTCTCTCTCTACCACTCTCTCTCTCTACCTCTCTCTCTCTACCTCACTACCTCTCTCTACCTCTCTCTCTCTACCTCTCTCCATCTTTCTCTACCTCTACCTCTCTACCTCTCTCTACCTCTCTCTCTACCTCTCTACCTCTCTCTCTACCTCTCTACCTCTCTCTCTCTACCTCTCGCTACCTCTCTACCTCTGTCCACCTCTCTACCTCTGTCCACCTCTCTACCTCTGTCCACCTCTCTACCTCTCTCTACCTCTGTCCACCTCTCTACCTCTGTCCACCTCTCTACCTCTCTCTACATCTCTACATCTGTCTAGCTCTCTCTCTACCTCTATACACCTCTCTACCTTTCTCTACCTCGCTACCTCTCTCTATACTTCTCTACCTCTCTCTCTGCCTCTCTCTACCTCTCTCAAATATAGCTACGTCTACGTATAATACGGTACACTAAGTGGCAGCCGCAGCCTAAAATCACATCTTGTCCTTAAAGAAACAATCATTACCATATCCAATATATCTCCCCTTTATGACCTTATAAGTATTTACTTCTGCAGCACAATATCCTTTCGTCAACAACATCAAATGTTGCACAGCTAAACACTTATAAGGTCCCAAAGGCGAGACCTATTGGCTATGCCAATGCTTGTTTTATTAATGCTTACGGGCAGTACAGGTTTTTATGTGCTTCGTTTTTTAAAATTCGCAGTCAGGGTTAGATCCAGTTGTGACTAATCAGCGCAAAATTAACATATCATCTTTCGGCAGTCTTTTATAGAAGTTTTTGGGGTTTTATTTTTTAACGCAGCTGTAAAAACCAGTTAGTCTAAGGCACGATGCACTTTATTATGTCTTGCACACTCTACAAAAAACAAAGAAGGTCCATTATTATATCGTAGTTCATAGTGGTGTATCTTGTTCAAACTTTGCTTGGCACTTGTTCACCAATGGTTTATACCCGATGAGATTATTTGTTTTAATTTAGCTAGCTTTCCTATCTGGTGCTGTCTGTGGGAGACTTGTGCCTTTTGTATTGTGTCTTCTACACAAGTCTCGGATACTATTTTAATTGGTATGTCTTCTATAAGAGGATGTCTTTATTTGTATTTTATGCGTGTGCTTTTATGGTTTTTGTGAAAGAAAAGGAATAAAGATTGTTGATTGATGTTTTTATTTATGGGTTTTGTAAAGTGCTAACTGTGCTCTGTAAGGACTTCAGACTGTAAAAGTTGGAGGGGATAGTCAACAGCGAGGAGAAAATATGCACAAAAGACTAAGTTCCAATAATAAGCCTTAATTTGAAGAGACAAGTCTTTGGAGTTCAAGTTGGACTACAGTGGTTAAGTACGAAATTCAAAGGGGTAACATCTTCGTGAAATTATCTTCCACCAAGCCTTTTTGTGCTCAACCAGGTGGACGACTAAAGATTTGTAGATTTGTAGATGGCCAAGCTTGCAAAATACCACTGCCTCTACCCCTCTATCTCTCTACCTCTCTCTCTCTACCTCTCTCTCTCTCTCTACCTCTCTCTACACCTCTCTACCTCTCTCTCTCTACCTCTACTAAAATGGTTCACCTCCTTCCTTCAACACCGCTCGCAACAAATTAAAATCAACCTCTGTCTCTCGAAGCCAACAAAAGTCACACTTGGGGTCCCGCAAGGCTCGATCCTCTCCCCGTCCCTCTTCAATCTCTTCATGGAGCCCCTCACAATCATCTTGAAAAAAGCGGGAGTGAACTACCACCTCTACGCTGACGACACCCAAATCTATTTCAAAATCAAGTCTCCCAACGACATCCGACACCTCAATGTCACTCTAACCGAGATCCAAACTTGGTTCAACACTAAACACTTAAAGCTCAACCCAGATAAAACGGAACTAATCCTATTCTCTCCAAAAAGCAACCATCGACCAATCCAAGAGTGGCTCAAGAATCTGGTTGCCCTAAACTGCCCCCTCGTCCTATCCGACTCAGTGAAGTCGCTAGGCATCACCCTTGACAAGAACTTATCAATGGAGGCCCACATCAAAAACTATGCAAAAGGTGCTCTTTTCTCACTAAAACACCTCAAGAAATTGAAACCTTTTCTTCCCCAGGATGACCTCAAGACAGTAGTTCAATCCCTAGTTCTCTCTAAAATCGACTACGGGAACGCCATCCTAACAGGGACTCCAAAAGCTCACCTAGCCCCACTAAGGGCAGTGCTGAACATGGCCGCTCGACTCATATCTGGAGTGAAAAGATTTGAACACATCACTCCAGCTCTCAACTCCCTCAACTGGCTTCCTATGGAAGGAGGTGTATTTACAAGCTGGCCTGCATCACACACAAAACCCTTCACTCTCCGGCCCCCAACTACCTGAACAACAAACTGGTAAGAGCAGGTCAATCCAGAACACTGAGAAGTTCTAACTCACTCCTTCTTATCCCTCCGAAACTGAAAAAGAAAACCACCCAATACCGATCGTTTTCTGGCAACGCTCCCAGGATATGGAACGCTCTCCTAGAGTCCTCAGATGCAACCCCTCCTTCTCCTGTTTCAAAAGGGACCTGAAACTCCATCTCCTTAACAAATACTTTCCTGACCAACATCAACTAACCTAGACTTCAATATCCGAGTTAACTCCTCTCTCTCTTGACATTCAAGGATAGTGGTGACCGGTCTGTGTTAACCACCTTCGTTTGTTTTCTCTCCCTCCGCTGCACTGTTTATCTATTTTTCATGTTGCATTTTTTATCTCTGTTTTTGCTTCCCTACTGCCTTCCTACTAAGTAATGCAATTTCCTTTGGTTTTGTACAGTGTGTATGTAAAGCGCTCTGATACCCACGGGTCTAACTAGCGCTATATAAAACTTTTTTTAAATAAATCGCATGCCTATCTTAATCTCTCTTTGAAACCATATCCCTACGAACCAACAATATCTCTATTCATTCCATCAACCTTTGGATTCTCACATAACCTCCTCCAATGATCACAGCGAAGTCTTTAATGTAAAACAAAGAAACTGGAGTAGATTCATGTAATTGTTTTTTTGAGAGCACAAGTCTAATTCTAATAACCAATGGCACGAACTTAGGGCTCCGAGTAGGGTGCTATTTGTCGTAAAGCGCTTCAACGCCTCGTCACTCTTCAGTGGTTGTAAACGCTATGTAATTGAAATTTCAATACAGTATGGCAAAACAACACTGTACGAGGTCGGGAATAGTCACACCCTGGTCTCGTGTAAATACGGTATGCAAATAAACTTCACAAAGGTTTCATTCGTCTTAACGCGGATTTGGTAAACTGAATAAAGCCGACAGTAACACCTACAAAGGTTTGCATGGTTCACGTCGCAGAATCTGGGACATCGCCTCTGAGGGATATGTGTTTAGTGGCTACCACCTAGCTCCCGTGCCAAGGTATATTTGTAGATTCCTTTGATAATATAACTTTCCTTGCAAAGCTACCAAATGTTAACTTTTGGAAGTTGAAAGAGGAGCAAGTAGACATCATGCCAATAACAGTCTCGAAGAGTGTCTGTTAAAACGTACAACGCGAAAAGAACAAAATGCCCATGTTTTCCTCCAACGCCGTGCATCAAAAGGGTCACAACAGAAGGGTGGCAGACGTTTCTTCCGAACAGGGAACAGAGTTTGGAGAAAAGCTGCATTTAAATAATGTTAAAGTCCGAAGGAAGCTGAGACATTTGGGTATAAATAAAAACGTGGGGAACGCACTTTGGCATTGTCATCCTGTAATTAGCACATTCACCAAAACTCGACAGCATGCTTTCAAACGAGAACTGTACGTAAGCAACAGACACTGCTGACTCAAGCACGGGTTGGGAACAGATAGGTGACCCAGGCACTTTCACCAGCACAAACAAAATAAGCCGGTGACCTCGAAGAATAGCAAGCTTGGCTTACGTGCACACACTTAAAAGTAGACACAAGTAGTAAGAAACACTCACGGTGCAGGCTGCCCAGAGAAAAGGCATACTGGTGCCTCTCTCTATGCCACTGTAGGAGAGGGGGAAGCTCTTCTCAGGGATGTCTTCTGGTCCCACGAAGTAGAAAGGCGAGAGATGTCGGCGAACACTGATGGGACGTGGAGGATCCGTTCATTAAGTTCCCCAAGCGACAGATCTCCCAGGAAGTGCGCACGGATGTGTCACCCCGACAGAGTCAGTAACGTGCCTCTCGCCGCCCTCCTCTCTTTCACTTTCTCGATGGTCACTTCCTTAGTGCGAGCCGGGCCTCTTTCCCCTCCTCCTCTTTTACAGTTTAGTCCCTCCCCTTTTCTACTTCGCACGCTCGCAATTTCCACAGTCCAACGGAGACTTGTAGTTAGAGCGCAGCTGCGTACAGCAAAAGCAGAACAGCTATTTATTAGTGAAATCCTTCAGCGGGACCATATTCTGGACGCAAAAGTTTAGGTGGCAGCAGGGCCGGCTTTAGCGCTGGTGGGGCCCGGTGCGACAATGTTTGTTGGCGCCTCCCATCCACGTTGGAGCTGGTGACCATGGATTCCCTCAAGTATCCATAACCACTCTCTTTCATATGCATTTAATTAGTTATATAGCGTCACTCATACTAGTGTAGGATGTCGGAGCACTTTGCATCACACACACATTACAGAGAGGCAATCAATCATGCGTGTGTAAATAAATCAGTGTATAGGAAATGTTACATATACCAGAGGACTACAAGGTGGGAGTGACATGTCATCCATACTGGTAGATAGTAGAGTTAAAGAGTGCTTGGTCTGGAGAAGTACAAACTCAGAATTGAAAACGGAACATTTTAATAAGAAGAATCGATGTCTACCCAAATGAACCCTTTTTGCAACATTAATCCATGCTCTAATCTATACTTTGCAGTGTGCATGCAGTTCTCTGATGACAGTTAATAATTCACTGTTCTATATCAGGATTTTAACTTATGAACTGCAAGTAACAAAAGGATGTCTCTTAGAAAAGCGATAATCCACTGACCTATTTACATTATACGTGCTTCACCATCTACCGATCCACCAAAAGGACCTTCATCCAGAACAAGATCCTCGCCAACGCCGGCAACTCCAAGCAACTCTTCAGCGCCATCCAGGAATTCACCAAGCCCCCCAGCGAAACCACGGACATCACCCCTTCCCAGGACCTCTGCAACAAGCTCGGATCCTACTTCCATCTGAAAATCAAGGCACTCTACGACAACTTCAAAGACCAGACACCCAACTCCGAATCCACTTCCTGCTCCAGCAACGCCAGCCAGCCCACCATCTCCTCCTGGACCCCAGTCACCACCGAAGACACCTCCTTGACCATGAAAGGCATCCACTCAGGGGCCCCCACGGATCCCTGCCCCCCGCACATCTTCCACAGAGCCGCCATCGTGCCCGACCTACGACACACCATCAATACCACCTTCAAGACCGGCACCTATCCCGACGACTGGAAACGCGCAGAAGTCAGACCCCTGCTCAAGAAGCCCTCAGCAGACCCCACCGACCTCAAGAACTACCGACCCATCTCCCTCCTCCCCTTCGCGGCCAAAGTCACAGAAAAGACCGTCAATACACAACTAACCAAATTCATCAAAGCACACTCCATCCTGGACCCCTCCCAATCCGGATTCCGCAGCAACCACAGCACCGAAACCACCCTACTCGCAGCCACAGACGACATCCGTACCCTCCTCGACCAAGGACACACCGCGGCCCTGATCCTACTCGACCTCTCTGCAGCATTCAACACCATCTCCCACCGCCAGGCTCCACGACGCCGGCATACAAGGAACCGCCCTCGACTGGATCCGCTCGTTCCTCACCGGCAGAACCCAAAGAGTCAGACTACCACCCTTCCTCTCCGAACCCACGGAAATCAACTGCGGAGTGCCCCAAGGATCATCGCTCAGCCCCATGCTCTTCAACATCTACATGGCCCCCCTCGCCGCCATCGTCAGAAAGTACAGACTCAGCATAGTATCCTACGCCGACAACACCCAGCTCATCCTCTCCCTCACCAAGGACCCAATCACCACCAGACTCAACTTCCAGGAAGGAATGAAGGACGTCGCATCCTGGATGAGCAGAAACTGCCAGAAGCTCAAATCGAAGAAGACAGAAGTCCTCGTCCTTGGACCCTCCCCCTCGGCTTGGGACGACACCTGGTGGCCCACCGCCCTCGGCTGCCCCCCCACACCCACGAACCACGCCCGAAACCTCGGCATCGTATTCGACTCCTCCCTCTCCATGACCCTCCAGCTGCTTCAACACCCTCCGAATCCTCCGAAAGACCTTCAAGTGGATCCCCCACGAATCAAGGAAAGCCGTCACCCACGCGCTCATCACCAGCAGACTGGACTACGGCAACGCCCTCTACGCCGGGATCAACAAGTCTCTTATCCGCAAACTCCAGACCATACAGAACACCGCAGCCAGACTCATCCTCGACATCCCTCGACACGAGCACACCACCCAACACCTACGAAACCTCCACTGGCTCCCCATTGAGAAGAGAGTCACGTTCAAGATACTCACCCACGCCTACAAATGCATCCACAACACCGGACCACAGTACCTCAACGAGAGAATCTCCCTCCACGTAACTAAAAGAAACCTCCGATCCGCCGACCTCGCCGAAATCCCGCGCATCCGCAGAGCCAGAACAGGTGGAAGAACCTTCTCCTACGTCGCAACCAAGACCTGGAACGAGCTCCCGCTCAACATCAGACGCGCCCCCTCCCTGAACATCTTCAGGAAGACGCTCAAGACCTGGCTCTTCGACTGAACGGAGCTGCTTACCCCCCACCCCCAGCGCCTTGAGACCCTCACGGGTGAGTAGCGCGCTTATAATTCCCCTGATTGATTTTTGATTTGTGATCTTCATGGTACACATTCTTTGCAGCAGGCACAATAACCCTTTGTGCTATTTTATGATCAGTCAAAACCTCAACTAGACAAAACTCTGATCTGTCTCCAGGAAGAACAATAATCACCGGAGTTATCTTGACATTTTTATTGTTGCCTGGAAATTGCTGGACGCAAGGAACGGGCAGCAGGTGCTTTTAAAACCAAAATAAAGTTGCAAGCATGACGCCCCCTGAAGTCAGCACCCGGTGCGGTGGCACTGGTCGCACCGCCCTAGAGCCGGCCCTAGGTAGCAGTCGCACTGACCTGCTACCAGAGTCAGCCTTTGCCAGGATACCCCTGCCACTGGCAGAAATACCTAGGCCCACATATTGAATAAAGTGATGACACAGACACACAGATATGATGGGTGTAAAATGCCTCTGCCCGCATACTAAATAAAGTGATTATGTTTTTTTCCTTTTGTCAGGAATTTGTGTCTCGTTCAGAAGTATACAATCAAATGCTACTATTGGGCCTGCAGCACTGATTATGCCACCCACATGAGTAGCCCTGAAAAGGTATCTCAGACCTGCCACTGCAGGGTCTGCGCGCAGTTTGTAACTGCCATGTCGACCTGGCAAGTGCACCCACTTGCCAGGCCCTAATCTTCCCTTTTCTTACACATAAGTCACCCCTAAGGTAGGCCCAAGGTACCCCTGTGGGCAGGGTGCTGGGTATGTTAAAGGTAGGACATGTACTGGTGTGTGTGACATGTCCTGGTGGTGAATTACAGTGTATTTTGTTTTTCACCACTGCAAGGCTATCTGCCCCATAGTAAAGAATGGGAGTTTTACTTATAACATCTTATGAGCATAACTTCCCATTGGGACAAGATAGGGAAATGGAGTTTAGTATGCCTGGACTCAGAATGTAAAATGCATCTTTTAGTAAAGTTGATTTTTATGTTCTGTGTTTGAAAATACCACTTTTAGAAAGTAGGTGTTTTCTTGCTTAGCCATCCTTTGTGCCTCTGCTGAGTTTGTGGATTGACTGTCTGGCTTTGGAGTGACAGGGGCTGGGGATGTGCATTCTCTTCAGACAGCCTCTGGGGTGGGGGTGATCGAGGTGTGTCCTGCCTTTCCTGGATGAGTCAGGGCTGGGCTGAATAGACCTGGGCTGCATTTAGAGTAGTGGGAGGAGATTTCCTTGCACCTGAATGGGCCTGGTCTGCCTTGAACAATGCTGTCTCCACCTCTTGCCAGGAAGCTGGGCCAGAGAGGACAGAACTGGTTTGGACTAAGCACAGACACTCTCTGCCTGACAGAACAAAGGAATTTTGAGTCTAAATATTGGGGCCCAGACCCCAGAACTTTAGAACTTGCTGGAATCAAGTAACCTGCCAAGAAGAAGAGCTGGAAGAGCTGTCAGGAGGAGTACTGCCCCTTTGCTGTGTTGTTGCTTTGTTGGGTTGGACTGCAGTTGCTGCTTCTGCCTTGGGCAGTGAAAGGACTGGACTGAACTTTCTTTTACTTATGCTAAGTATCTCCAAGGGATTGAAGTAGAGCTTACCTCCTGTTCTGAAGTCTCAGGGACTGCAAAGACTTCATCAACCTATGGGTACCGCTTCTGGAACTGCTGTTTCAGTTGCCACAGAGAAGGGAAACGCAACCGACTCCGTCACTGACTCCGTCGCTGGCTCTGTGTCCTGATGGCACCCCAGAAGGCACCGTCCGCATCTCGCACCGCAACCCTGGTCACACCGACGACCGCCGCCGCCGGCACCGAGCCGCTGCTTGCACCGTGACCTGTGGGCACGGCACCGCACCGCCTCACTTCACTTCGCCATCTTGGTCTCACCGACGCCGTCGCTGCTGCTGACTTTGACACCCTTGACCGAATCGTGGCTGGGGGCACCGCTCGTAAGTTTCACGACGCACCACCTCGTCCCCCACAGCAGTCTGGGCTGACCGATGCCAGCTCCCGCCAATCGGCTCTGTCGCCTGCACCGCAACCTGCCAGCACCGCATCGAGCACCTCCTCGTCCTGCACTGTAAGCCTTGGTCTCACCAACGCCATCTGGACGATCGTCACCGAGCCGCTGCCTGCACCGCATCGAGAGGGCACCGCACCCTGCACCGCTTCCATTTTGCAACACAATCGCAACAGTTGCCACGACTGGTTCGCACCACCGTACCAGCCGCAACGAGAAAGGTATTGTTACCAAGTCTGTCCACGCTTTCGCTGGCCCGTACCGACGCGGTCGGCTGGAACTGTTAGACTCTGTTGTTTTCAGCATCGCTTTAGCCCCGGATGGAGCTACCGACTCATGCAAACAATGTTTTTGAGGTATTTCTGCAATGTTAAGGATATCTTGCAAAGTATATATTTTTAAAGTACTGTATGTTGGATTTTTATCGTTTTGGTCTTGTTTTGGATATATAAAAATATTGGATATTTTTCTAAACTGGTGTGGTGTCCTTTTGTAGTGCTTCCACTGTATTACTGTTGGTTATGTGCAAATGCTTTACACACTGCCTCTGAGATAAGCCTGACTGCTCCTGCCAAGCTACCAAGGGGGTGAGCAGGGGTTATTTTAGGAGTGTAACTCCCTTACCCTGACTAGGAAGAAGGGTCCCTACTTGGACAAAGGTACCAACTCTGTCAACTAGAGACCCTCATTTCTAACAGGGACCTTTATTTACTACTCTACAGAGACAGCCCACATTGTTTTACCAAACAAGGATCTCCTGATGTACTTTTATGACACCCACAACTTTATAAAAATCACATGGATTGATTGTACTTTTTGAGACAGTCCTCAGACCCGTTTCTGTAAACTATACTCCCGTCCGAAGTGTTTAATTAAACCAACTTTTCCTGTTTTGCCAAACGCCTCTTGTCTTTGTTTTTTCAAGGTAAATTCATATTCGAGCAACATTTTTGTGAGCCAGCCAGGAGAGATTGGTACCTCGAGCCCAACTGCAGCCGAAGGCAGGAGACCCCGCCCAGACAAATTTACATCTGCGCAGCAAGGAAGGTGAGCAGACACCGCAATTGATTGGAAGTTCTGCTGAATCCGGGGGCGAAGGCCCGTCATTAAGCCGCCGCCAGAGGTTAGGAGCCACATCTGATCCTTAGTCCCCAGCATTTGACGTATGGTAAACTAGGAAGAAGCACACACATTTAACCTACGCACAATGCCACTGACAGAAATCTGGCATGTCACCAACTTTATATGCCCAAATTGAGTAGCCGCAAGGTGGCCTTGGAGCTGTTCCCATGGAGGTCGCCTTTTTTTTGATAGTCAGCACGCTAGGAAGGATGAATTGGTTGTTGCTTGGACCACTGGGCGTGATACAGATGGTATGCTTGTCCCTGGCTGTAATACAGTGTTGACGCCTCACTGCTTAGACCGCTGGGCATGATACAGATAGTATGCATGGACCCTGAGTGTGATATAGGGTCGGCAGGGTTTTCTCAGTGCTACCGGTTTCTTAACACTGGTATCTGAAATAAGTGAGAGATGTTGTTCGCTTGGACTGCTGGGTATTACACAGATAGTACACTAAGCCCCTGGGTGTGAAAAGGGGTGCAATTCAACGTTAGTTAAAGATTTGGATCTGGGAGATCAGGTGTAGCTGGTGTTTGGCCAAGAGGGGCCTGTGGTTCTTCGAGTTATTCCTTTTCTCCATGAATTTTTTTTCATTTTCTTTGTCCCAGAGCTGATATTGACATACTATCAAGCTTACATAGTCCCAAGTACCACACAAGGCTTCCCCTAGTCACAGGATAGCATGGTGTAACAAGGTCCTTTGTAAATGAAGATGACAACGGCTCCTTGTCTGTTAAGATGTAGGTTTATTAAATCGTTTCAAAGCACAGACCCCATCCACATCCAATGTCTAATCCAGCTGCCATCTAACCAAAGAATGCATTCCCACTAGGCAACCACCCACATTTTAAGTTCCTTGCACCATCACTTGGATGCCAACACACTGTATCACAGGTTAAATACTGAACACCACATCACCTCCCTCACAATATTTCAAAAATAATGAAAGATACTTAAACTAAAAATAAATAAATAAATATAACTCAACAAAACAGACCACTTAAAATGAACACATTCACAGTTTTCAACAAATACAATCCTGTAACTGGAGTGGGACTTTTCTGTACGTTGTAGTCTAGCAACACTTACTTGTTTAACACCTGTTCCAGTCCCTACTTTCCATTGGATTGAAATTTGGCAATCCTACTCAAATTCCAAAACTCTGTGGTCATTGATTTTCACTGTGTTTTTAAAAATCTTGATGACTCTGAATGGTTGACTGAACTTGGAGTTTTTTCCCATCTTTCTTGGTGACTTGATCTCTACCCAATCTCCTATATTCACCACATTGTTCTTCACAGCTCTTCTGACACCAAACCACCTTTTCCTTTTCTCAATTTTCTTTCTCTCTCTTTTTCTCCATTCCTCCATGCTTCCAACACTTTCATCCTCCACAGACCTTTTAATTGTGACCCAAGAGGGTGTTAACTCAGTGTTTGCAACTCTTCCTTTAAATAATTGAAAAGGAGCCACAACCGTTGAAGAATGTGGTGTAAATCTGTACTCACGTACACTGTTCCCTTTAAGGTGAGCGCGCGCACACCTCTCTCCCCGCGAGCGCGCACTGCAGTGTGTGGAGATCGCACACACACAGGACATTCCGCGAGAGAGTTCGCACCGCCGCTTTAAAAAAGCGAGCGGCGCGAAAAACGAGCACTTCCTGGATGCAGTGTGGACAGAGGAAGAGTTGGGAGTGCAGGTAAGGCTGTCTCGGCTTGGGGCTAGGGGCTGTTGGCACTTGCTGTATGCTTTTGTTAGTAAAGCGCAGTGCGGGACAGATATTGTGCTTTTGTTTAAGTATTCATGTTAATCACAGCCCCTTCTCAAGCTGTGATTGACATGAATACTTAAACAAAAGCACACAATCTGCCCTGCACCACGCTTTACTAACAAAAGAGTGCAGCAAGTTTAAAAACACAGCGTGTACTTTCAATTTATTCTGAAAGCACATGCCCTGTTTTTAAACTTGCTGTACTCGTTTGTTAGTAAAGCGCAGTGCGGGGCAGATTGCGTGCTTTTGTTTAAGTATTCATGTTAATCACAGCCCCTTCACGAGCTGTGATTAACATGAATACTTAAACAAAAGCACACAATCTGCATAGCTGCCAAGGTTTCAGAATGCTTACATGTGAAAGGTTTGCAAAAGCATTCTGGGCCAGGAGGCCACTTTGGGACTAAGATTGCTCATAATTTCCAAGTGATAGTTAGTCAACAGATAGGCCATCCTAGTGCCCAACTGACAGAGTAGTAATATTGAGAGAAGATTCCCCAACTTCTACCTGAGCTTTACCTGTGCAAAGCTTTCATTGCTTCTGGTGATTGAGTGCCTGTTGCGTATCTGAGCGAGACAATTATGTACTGCTGCTGTCCATGCTGTACCAGTTGTCTGTGTGACAAAAGCTTTCCCTTCTATGGCCTTTGCTTTGCCTATTCATTTTATGCTAGTGTAGCTAGAGAAGGCTTTTCCTATGTAAAAGCTGAAATAAATGTTTTTGGGTCAATGCTCATTCAAAAAAAAATAGAATAAGAATTATTTGACCCAAAATGAGCCTGCGAGCAACCCATTATGTTTGCATCAATCAGAAACAGCACATCCATCTTTGATCAATTTTTTGATACTTACATTAAATTGATTTTGATCTTTGTAAAACACAGATAAAGTGAACAAGGCAGGGGTTCAAACTTCGATTTTGAATAACTTCTTGAACCTAAGTGGGATTTGCTGGCATATCATAAATGTTCACATTGTGTCCTCTTTCTATTACTGCCCTCTCCACAGGGGGTTTCACCTAGCAGTAATATGTGAACTAGTGGTTACAGGCTGTAAGCAAGAAATCAGTACCCGCCTCGTATGGGACAGTTAGGGAAAATTATGTGGCACCATTGATGTTGCCTCATCAAAATGCCTGGGGTAGTGGGGAACTTGAAGTGAAATCACACACCCTGGACCATGATGATATCACAGAAAGTGACATCATATGACATTTGTCACTCAATCTTCCCAGGACGTGATGTCACTTAACCTTCGCCCTGATGACATCACGATTATTGACATTGCTGAAGTTCTATAATACCTGCCTGATTAATATAAGAAGACAAATGTCTGTTTTAGATGCCAGGAGAGCATTACTCATTTTTTTGTATTACATGGGAAATTATACAAAACACAAGACAGCACTGGGAACCTAAATTATTTGTACCACAAATTCTCATGATTTGATAGTTCCTTTAGTCTATACTACAATGAGAAATATATTGATGAATCATAGGATGAGAAAACAAGATTGCAATAAAATAATAGTTATGTGCACATTTATTGATATTTACCATATATTAAATATGAGCACTGTTATTGGCCTAAACTATTCCTTACTGTTAATACATTTTGATTTAAGACTCATGTGAAGCACAGAGGTGGAGTCTTTAATCAAACAATTAATTTTTAATGTACTCACAATAATGAAACATGAGCACAGCTTGTTTACCATTGTTGTTTTTTAGTTCTTTTTTAATTTAATCAGTAGAGTGCACATTAAATTGCTAAATTAAATAATTTTTTACAAAACCTCAAGTGTAATGTCCTAGTCCAAGGAGAGTCTGCAGAAAGTAAACAGTGCTCATCAAGACACTGTCTACCTTCTGTTCCTGGAGTGGCGGCTGGTTATTTTTTAAAGTGGCGAGCCATAATACTTGCCCTGAACTGTAGAGAGAGTGCAAAGCAAGCTAACCTGAACTTGAGGAATGTTTTGGTGGAAGAGGGTTCTTTCCCTGAGACAATTCTGAAAAACAAAACAGTCAGAGAGTTCATTTTAAAGTACAGTTTTCACTTAAATGTGCTAAAATGGCACAGGTTGAGAAAGGGCACTCTTTATAGAGTCAACCCCTTTTATGGTGTGCCAAGCCAATGAAAACTGATGCTCCCCAGGAGTTGGACCAATTGTTTCCAAAATGCGTTGTGGTTGCCCTCATATGTCAAAAATTATCTCATTGTACCAGAGCCAGCATTTTGCCATGGGTGCTCCCCATATGCCATGGATTCCCATTTAGGCCAACAATTACATATAATATGCCATTGCTAGAATGTTGCCATATGCCAAGGGTGACCCTCTTGCGAAACATTACCTCTTACTTGTCAGGGGCAGCATTTTACCATCACCCCCACCCCCTCCCATATGTCACAATTGTCCTTCTTTATGCCAAGAATCAGAATCAATGTGCCAGTGGCAGCAGTTTTTCACAGGTGCCCCATGCCAAGAATTACATTCAGTATGTCAACACCATCAATCAACCATAAGTGTCCCCTTATGCCAAGTATACTTCCAGTACAAAACACACTTCCAGTACAAAATGCTATGCCCAGACAAACTTTGAAACCTTTTACACACTGGATGTGTGATGTACACTATACCACCCATTCAATGTGTGAAAAGTTAGGAGAAACTAAAACATCAAGGAGGTGTTATTTCTTGATGCAAAGCCCTGTCTAAATACTTTAGTAGATAGGGCTTTGCGTAAAAATTAACCATGTGTTGTAGTGTGGAAACACCCATGGTATACCCATTTTGATGCAAAGCACTATTTGCAATACTTTAAGGGTACTTTCAAGGTCGAAATATGATTTGAACTGGAAAGTAGATAGTTATCAAACATTTGCACTAGTTTGAGTCACTTTGCATTGGCACAAAATCTTGATAAATCTCCACCTCTATGTCACTCTTTCTCACTCACTGCCTCTCACTCACTCACTCTCACTCACTTACACATACACACACTTTTTCACACAAACACACTCCATACAACATACTTTTAAAAGTTTTTTATTTTACTTACCAAAGCTGTCAGCGAAAGCCCCATTCCAGCTCCTGGTGCTTCATTTGTTATTACACTAATTGTGAAAAAAACACAATCATTCCCTATTAGCATAATAAAAAATGGGCAGAAAAGGAGAGTGGAGCCTTGACGCTAACAAGGATGAGCTGCGCTCTTGCCACTGATTTTGCCATATCCGAGGCCAGGGGTTGCAAAAGCAGTGTCAGCGTTTTCGAAGGACAAGCCATGGCAGGGGTTGCAACTGTGACCCCTGGCCACCCCTAGTTGACTTCCATGGGAGTCACATACTAGATTCAAATAACGTGGTCTGTCGCAGGTTTTCTGCCATTGCAATCAATGGGAATGCAGCTCTTAGATAGTTAATAGCTCACTGTTCTATATTAGGATTTAAACTTATAAACTGCACGTAACAAAAGGGGCTCTCTGACTGAAGCAGTAATGCACTGACCTATTTACATTGCATGCAATTTGTGATCTGCATGGTTCACCAGCTTCTTTGCATCAGGCATTTTAACCTCCTCCGCTACTTTATGGTGAGTCAAAACTTCCACTAGACAAAACTCAGATCTCTCTGCAGCAGGTCCATCAATCTTCAGAGTTATCTTGACATTTTTATGGTTGCCTGAAAATTGCTAGAAAGTCTTTATCATAGTTTTTGCACGCCACTGCATCATCTTCAGGTGGGATCTTTTGATGGCTTGTGTGCTGCTTAGTCCTCCTTGTGAATTTCCTTGTTCACCCAACTCAACCATTTGCGCAGTTTGAATGCCAGGGAAAAGGTGCATCACAGAAGGTGTAACACACAATACAGATTTATAGACCAGTTTAAGATAATGGATGCTAATAATGAAGCACATGGGCACGTGCCTGTTTAGCCTAAACTAGAATCCCAGGTAACTATTTGGTCATTTATTTTCCTATTGGGGTCTCTAGACCGGTCCCATTCATAGTTTGTAACTCTTCGAGCGTTTGCTAACGATCTTGTCTTCAATTGCAGGTTTCCAGTCTGTAAGGTATTTGGATTTGAGTGGTCAGGTGCGAGTACCCACAAAGCCAAGGTAATTCTGTTTACGTTCCTCGTCGGGTTGGGGGTTGCTGGGTAAATAGTTTCACAATCTGCACCCCTTTTCTTTTGCAGGTTTGTGAGACCGTACTACAAATACAATGCACAGGCAGACGTGAGTACAGGCAGAACAAACAGGTAATTTTTTGGTAGAGTTAAACTGTGGTGCCTCTTGTACATTGTAGTATAACATACTTACCCATGTTTTCTTCTGTTGCAGGTTTCACAGACAGTACCCCACACATTTAAACGGGCGTACGTGAGTACAAGCAGAACAGGTAACTGTTTGGTAGAGTTAAACTGTGGTGCATCTTGTACATTGTAGTATAACATACCTTACCCATGTTTTCTTCTGTTGCAGGTTTCGTAGACAGTACCCCACACATTTAAATGGGTGTACGTGAGTACAAGCAGAACAGGTAATTTATTGGTAGAGTTAAACTGTGGTGCCTCTTGTACATTGTAGTATAACATACTTACCCATGTTTTTCTTTTGTTGCAGGTTTCGCAGACAGTATCCCACACATTTAAACAGGTGTACGTGAGTACAAGCAGAACAGGTCATTGTTTGGTAGAGTTAAACTGTGGTGCCTCTTGTACATTGTATTATAACATACCTTACCCATGTTTTCTTCTGTTGCAGGTTTTGCAGATAGTACCCCACACATTTAAACGGGCGTACGTGAGTACAAGCAGAACAGGTAATTGTTTGGTAGAGTTAATCTGTGGTGCATCTTGTACATTGTAGTATAACAACATACCTTACTCATGTTTTCTTCTGTTTCAGTGTCGTAGCCGTGTCCCAGAGGAAATGGTCCCTGCACCCTCTGGAACGTAAATGAGGCAAAGGCAGTGGGTTAGGCTCAAGGGGTGTTTTATTACTGTATTCAGTCCTTTCAGGGTTTGCAATCAAATGAAAGTTCCTTTGCCATTCGGCAGCTTGCCTCTGGCCGGGTTCAGGTTCAGATCTCCTGGGTTCACGGTCTTCTCTTCTCTTTTATTCGGGTTACAGCACTCAGGAGATCCAATGAGACAAAAGGGGGGGGGGGAAGAAAAGAACTCTTCAGGCTACTGCCACTTTATAAAGTATTGGGGAAAAAGGGGTTTGTGTACCACCACCAGTGACCCTATCAGTGTGGTGCCTAAGTGAGGGAAGTTAAGGTGCTGA
This sequence comes from Calotriton arnoldi, assembly GCA_963921515.1. Lineage (NCBI taxonomy): Eukaryota > Metazoa > Chordata > Amphibia > Caudata > Salamandridae > Calotriton > Calotriton arnoldi. The sequence continues at coordinate 2,230,648 of CAWUFW010001733.1, read as the reverse complement.
GGTCGGTGTGGCCCTTATTCCTGCCCACCAGCCCCTCAACGAAAACGGACGCACAGCAGCCACTTGCCTGGGCCCACGACCCTCCTGGGCCGTGGTGTGGTGAGAACCCGCCTCCTCGTCTCTCCTCAGAGGGCCGGTCTCGCTCACAGTATGCGGGAAGCTGTCTCCCGGGATCCTGGGTCGCCCTGCCTCGCTGTCCTCATCCGGGGGTCCGCTCTGTCCTCGCTCGCCTTTACCAGCCGCAACGTCCTTTTCCTCGTCTTCTCTCGTCTCCCTGCTCTCCGCCCGATCTCGCTTCTCCGCTTCCGCGCTCGCGGCTCCTTTTCCGGCCGCGATGGGCGTGGTCTCGCCGCGGTGAGGCATAAAGACTATACCGCCTGTGTTACTTCCTGTTGGCGCGAGCGCCGCGGCCATCTTCGAGTAGTCCGTGTCCCCGCAAAGGGGTAGCGCCTCGGGGAGCCCATTACACTGCCTTCCCCCCAGGAATGGACGCGTGGGCCATTCAGTCACAGGGCACCGTGACAGGAAGTCCACATTGGTCTGAAACTTGCCAGGAACGTGCATGGTGCTGAACGAGAAGGGCTGCAAGGCAAGAAACCACCGGAGAACTTTAGGGTTTGAATCCTTATGGAGAGATAACCATGTAAGAGGTGCATGGTCGGTGAGTAAGATAAAGTGACGGCCTAGGAGGTAATATTGAAGGGCTTCTACTGCCCATTTGATGGCCAAGCACACCTTTTCTATGGTAGCGTAACCCATCTCTCTTGGGAACAGTTTACGGCTAAGGTATAGAATAGGGTGTAGGTCACCGAGGTCGTTGGGTTGAGAAAGGATGGCCCCTAGGTCCCTACCCGACGCGTCAGTTGGCAGTATGAATGTTTGGTTAAAGTTCGGACAGGAAAGCACAGGATCATGGCAATGGGACTCCCTGAGTGTGCGGAAACTCTGCTCGTGTGCCTCGGTCCACTGAAACTTGCTACTGGAATGTGCCTTAGTGAGGAGGTCAGTAAGGGGACTGGCTATGTCGGAAAAACCTGGGATAAATCGTGTGTAGTATCCCACCAGTCCTAGGAAGGAGCGATCCTCCTTTCGTGAGGTAGGTCGGGGTACGTGGGAGATGGCTTCTCCCTTGCTCACTTGGGGTCTGATTTGTCCTGCCCTAATGTCATATCCTAAGTACTCTATGTGGTTGGCTCCAAACGTCGTCTTTTTGGAATTGATCGTGAGCCCTGCTTGCTGTAGTGTTTTTGGGATATTCTCTAGATGTATCAGATGGGTCTCCCAGTCCGGGCTGTGTACCACAATGTCATCAAGGTATGCCATGGCGTAGGCTTGGTGGGAAGACAGGACCACGTCCATGAGCCTTTGAAACGTAGCGGGGGCTCCGTGCAGCCCAAAGGGAAGTACTTTGAATTGGAACAAACCAAAGGAGGGTAGAGAAGGCGGTCTTATCCCTGATGTCGGGTTTCAGAGGTATCTGCCAATATCCTTTTGTGAGGTCTATAGTGGACATTATTTTGGCGTCTCTGAGTTTTTCGATAAGCTCATCTACCCGTGGCATAGGATATGCATCGAATTTAGACACCGCATTCAACCTGCGGAAGTCAATGCAGAATCATATGCTCCCATCGGGTTTGGGAACTAGAACAACCGGGGACGACCAGGCACTATGTGAGGGCTCTATTATGTCTGCTTCTAGCATTGCTTTTACCTCTTGTTCTACGTCTCTTCTTCGGGCAGCGGGGATATGGTAGGGACGTTGTTTGATCGGCTGGGACGTGGTGGTGACAATATCATGTTCGACTAAGGTGGTTCTTCCTGGTGCACCGGACAAGACAGACGGGTAGGATGCACACAAGATCTTCAATTGTTTTTTTGTTCTTCTGTGGTTTGGGGGCCCCAATTAGGGTGGGGTTGGTCTATCGTTTTTTTGGGAAGCAGGGAGACCTCCAAGGGTTTGTTCAGGGCGACGTGTTGTATGCAGATATTCGTACACAAGGACACCGGGACGGGTCCCTCCCAAGCCTTCAATAAGTTGACATGGTATATTTGGCTTGTCTTGACTTTGTGTGGGACGGCTACGCGATAGGTGACTGGAGTAACCTTACTCAGAATAGGGAAGGGGCCCTGCCAAGTGGCCAACAGTTTTTTGTCAGTGGTGGGCAATAGAATTAGAACTTGGTTGCCTACTGCAAACTCCCTCAATTTGGTGTTCCTGTCGTACCAGCGTTTCTGTTGGCCTTGGGATTTCTCTAGATTCCTGTGTGCTTCATCCCAGAGGGATGTCAGGGTGTCCTCAAGGGATTCGCTGTATTGTAATAATGGTTTTCCCTCATCCTCGTCCTCCGTCCACTGTTCTACCGCCATGTCCAGAAGCGTACGGGGCCTTCGACCGAACAGCAACTCAAAGGGTGAAAACCCCGTAGACTTCTGTTCATGTGTCCTTATAGCATAAAGGACTAACGGTAATTGTCGGTCCCAGTCCCTCCCAGCTCGGTCTATGGTCTTCCTCAGCATCGTTTTGATGGTCTTGTTATATCTTTCCACAAGTCCATCTGTTTGTGGATGGTATACCGCTGTCCTGATTTGTTTGATTTGTAACAGGTCACATACTTGTTTCATCAAACGAGACATAAAGTGGGTCCCTTGGTCGGTCAGGAGTTCGTGTGGAAATCCGACACGTGAGAACAAGGTGATCATGGCTTGTGCTACAGCCTTGGTGGTGGCAGTAGTCAGGGGAAACGCTTCCGGATACCGGGTGGCGTAATCCACAATTACGAGTATATATCTCTGGCCGCGGGCAGAAGGCACAAGGGGGCCTACCAAATCCATCCCCACTCTTCGAAAGGGGACATCAATGATCGGGAGGGGCTGGAGGGGAGCAGGTGGTAACAAGGGTGTGTTAACTAGTTGGCATCTCTTACATGAGGCACAGAATCTTGTCACCTCCTGATACACACCAGGCCAATAGAACTTTTCCAGCAAGTATTTGAGGGTGTTTTCTTTCCCATAATGACCTCCCCCAGTCTGGCTATGGGCTAGCGACAAGACCTGTTCGCGAAAAGCTTTGGGGACTAAGACTTGCTCCTTCCTATGGTTGTTTTCATGTGGGATTCTGTACAAAAGACCCTTCTTTACAGAAAAGTAGGGACCTATCTTTCCTGGTTGTTCGTCTTGGGCTTGTCCCCAGGCATGTTGTAGGGTAGCATCGTCCTTCTGGGCCACCCGGAAGCTTCTAGTCAGTACTTGAGGTGTCCCTGAGGAAGTAAGGACAGAGATAGGTATGGCACTCTTGGTCTGACTGTAGAATGCCCTCTCTTCTCTTTTTTCCCTACGTGTTTTTGTTCTTTTGGTTACGGACGCCTGTATGTCATGGTTAGAGAAGGGGGCGCTTTCTAACCAGTCTGCTAGTGGGGTTGGGGTGTTCCAGGAACGTAGATATTCGTGGAACCTGGGTAGGTCGGTTCCTAGGAGTGCCATCTCTGGTAGTGAGGGAACGACCCCAACTCTCCTCAACTGGGGTTCTCTGTTGATGTCTAGGACTACCTCTGCCAGGGGATATAGTTTCTTTTCCCCATGAACGCATGTAACTTGGAAGTATTCTCCTGTCAATATTTGGGAGTCGGGTACAAGCTCTCCCGAAACTACGGTGTGGTGACAGCCAGTGTCAAGTAGAGATGTTACTGCCTTCCCGTTTACATGGATCTTTATCTTGTATTGCATGGGGTTGTGTCCTGTGGTCAATACCCTCCCGCGTGTGTATCCTACCTCCATGGGTTCCGGGATTGGGGTGCGTGTAGGGCAGTGTCGAGCTATATGTCCCCACTCCGCACAGTGGAAGCATTGTGGCCCTTGTGTTGGAGCCATGATGGGAGATGGTTTCAGGGGGGCTTTCGGAAAAAAAGGGACCCTTGGGTTCTATCTGATGTATGGGTGTCCTCGTCAGGGGTTTCGGAGAAGAGAGAGAGGGCCGATTTGATGGGGGTCGGAAATCAGGTGAACGGTGATATGCATAAGCTAAGTCTACTGCTACGGTGACGGAGAGGTTGGGATGCTGTTTGATCCATGCTCGGGTGTTACAGGGAAGGGCATCAAGGTATTGTTCCAGGTAGATCTTCTCTGTTATTTCATCTGGAGAGGAAACCGCGGGTTGCAGCCAACGGTTTCCGAGATCCCGGATACGATAGTACAGTGCACGGGGGTTATCCCCTATACTCCATTTCTCCTTTCTGAACCGGCTGCGATAGTACTCCTGGTCTCATCCTAGCCGCTCTAGTATGGCCTTCTTAATATCAGGATAACTGGTCGTTCCTGCAGGATTGGCTGCCTGGTAGGCGGCTTGCAGTTCCCCGGAAAGCAGGGAGCTATGTATTGGCCCCATCTCTCTGGGGGCCATGAAGCTGTTGTTGCGACCCGCTCAAAATTGACAGAAAAATAGTCCGGATCGTCACCGCTTTGAAATTTCTGAAGAACTGACCCAGGCACGTTGGGATGCACCCTCACACTCGAGATGGCATCTGTGAGTCTCAGGATAGCAGTGTCCTGTACCTGCTGGTTGAGGACATGAGAGAGGCTTGCTCTTTGATCGCTGTGTGTAGTTCGTCCCGGTCTTTTTGGGCCTGTTTAGTTTGCTGCTCCATGACCAGTTGCAGGTGGCGCTGTCCTTCGGCCAGCTGAGTAATGATGGCCTCCATTGTGACAGGTTGGGTCATTGTATCAGGACCGGTTATCCCACTTCTGACACCACTGTCGTAGCGGACCCCGAGGAAATGGTCCCCGCACCCTCTGGAACGTAAATGAGGCAAAGGCAGTGGGTTAGGCTCAAGGGGTGTTTTATTACTGTATTCAGTCCTTTCAGGGTTTGCAATCAAATGAAAGTTCCTTTGCCGTTCGGCAGCTCGCCTCTGGCCGGGTTCAGGTTCAGATCTCCTGGGTTCACAGTCTTCTCTTCTCTTTTATTCGGGTTACAGCACTCGGGAGGACCAATGAGACAAAAGGGGGGGGGAGAAAAGAAAAGAACTCTTCAGGCTACTGCCACTTTATAAAGTATTGGGGAAAAAGGGGTTCGTGTACCACAACCAGTGACCCTATCAGTGTGGTGCCTAAGTGAGGGAAGTTAAGGTGCTGAGGTCGGTGTGGCCCTTATTCCTGCCCACCAGCCCCTCAACGAAAACGGACGCGCAGCAGCCACTTGCCTGGGTCCACGACCCTCCTGGGCCGTGGTGTGGTGAGAACCCGCCTCCTCGTCTCTCCTCACAGGGCCGGTCTCGCTCATAGTACGCGGGAAGCTGTCTCTTGGGATCCTGGGTCACCCCGCCTCGCTGTCCTCGTCCGGGGGTCCGCTCTGTCCTCGCTCGCCTTCACCAGCCGCAAAGTCCTTTTCCTCGTCTTCTCTCGCCACCCTGCTCTCCGCCCGATCTCGCTTCTCCGCTTCCATGCTCTCGGCTCCTTTTCTGGCCGCGATGGGCGTGGTCTCGCCGCGGTGAGTCGAAATGACTATACCGCCTGTGTTACTTCTGCTCGCGCCGCGGCCATCTTCGAGTAGTCCGTGTCCCCGCAAAGGGGTAGCGCCTCGGGGAGCCCATCACATGCAGGTTTCGCACACAGTACATCACACATTTGAATGGGCATATGTCAGTACAAGCACAACAGGTAATTGTTTTAGTCGAGTTCCCTTATGGTGCACATGGTATATTGCTGTATCACAATGTGCTGTATCACACTGTGCCATAACAATCTTTTCTTCTATTGAAGGCTCTATGGATAGTGCTACATATAAGTTTGAAAGGGCAGGGCAGAGAACAGAAAAATCCAGGTAATTACACTCTACGTTTTGTCGGTGATGCCTCAGTACTACGTGACAGATTGCATTCATGAGCATAGGCATCAACGTAAGCCATGTTCCTTTATTTTGCAGGCTTTGTGGCACAGCAGGTTCAAACCGGCGGGCACGGAAATGTTCAAGCGCAAAGCTGTAACTTCGGGAGAGTGCGGTGTTTCACCACAAAGGAAGAAATGTTGCCTTGTATTTAAGGAAGAGTGGATGAAAGAAATTGTGGAGGCTGAGACACAGAAATCACGAAGCGGGGGTCTCCGAGGATAGCGCTGCATAAGCTATACAGGGGGGTCTATGACGGGGGTCTAGCACTCCCTGATGTGAAACTGTACTATTGGGCATCGCAGCTGCAGGTGGTCAATGACTGGGTATATACTGATGGCGGTGAACCGGCATATAGGGTGGACAGGATGGTTATGCCAGGGGGTCATTGTGAGCCCCTCCTGTATGCTAGGCGGTCACACCCGGGGTGGCCAGAACATACCAGGGTGGTGATACAGTGTTGGAGGGAGGCGAACAAACTCCTAGGGTGGACAGGAAAACTGACTGAGAGAACCCCTTATGGCTGGTCGACCAGTTGGGAGAGGTGGCCACGCTCACGGGCTTTAGAGGGTGGAAACTGTTAGGGATCGAGTACCTGGGCGACGTATGGAAGGGGGACTCTCCCCGTACATTTGAATATCTCCAGAAGGAGTATGACCTCCATCAGTCACAGAGGTACCACCATCTCTGGCTTCTGCATGCCCTGCGATCGCACATACATAGTGGTCTGGTCATGCCGGAATACTCCCACTGGAGGATAGGCTGTTACTGGACCCCATTAAGGAGAAACCCACGTCCACCATTTACCGTAAATTAATAAATAATATGCCAGACTCCCTGATACATCTTAGAGCTGCCTGGACTAGAGATCTTGGCAGCCTGGACGATGATGACTGGCAGGATGCGCTGCAGGGTCCCAGGGAAATCGCAATACGCTCACGGTTCCGTCTGGTGCAGTTTAAAATCCTCCATCGCACCTATTATCCACGCACACACCTGTACGCCTGGGGAAGGAGCCAGACAGCACTGTGTGTACGGGGTTGCCAAGGGGAGGGTACCTTCTTCCACATCTTGTGGGATTGTCCAGAGATTATCCCCTTTTGGCTGAAGGTTACGGACACTCTGACTAGTGTAGTGGGAAAGACTGTCCCTATGGACCCGAAGTGGCTGCTATTAATGATCAAAGGTGACACTGATTGGCCGAGGTATATGGCTATATGGCTGGTCCTAGCGGTAGGGGTAGCAAAGCGCAATATCGCAAGGTGCTGGGGGGCGCGGATGCCCCCGCAATTGGATGACTGGAAGCGAGATCTAGACTGGTGCCAAAGAGCGGAGGAAACTGTTTACAATAGTAGGGGGTGTACCAAAAAGTGGAAGAAGGTGTGGGTGCCCTGGCGAAAGTACAGGAATTCTGAGGTTGATGTAGTGGGCTGAATGACGGGGGTGTTATCCTGGTCCTTGTTGCACCCACGTGACATGTTTAACATTGATCTGTGCAATATCTCCAACTGTGATTTATTGGTATTCTTATGTATTGTATGGTCTCACGAGCGTTATTAATAAAAAGATTTTTAAAAAAAAGAAATCACGAAGCAAGGTTCGCGTGCAACTCGGGGAACTATTTCAATACAGTCCAGACGTGGGCTTGATTTGAAAAGCATGTGCCGAAGCCAAGATTGTTGGGGACTTTTCTACAGGGAAGAAATGGAGTGATGGCTGGAAACTGGATTACATGAAACGCCATCTAATTAGCAAAGTTCACGAGTCTGCCATGGTGATATTGAGAAACAGAAGTGCTGCTGACAGGTTTGGTTATGAAGTGCGGGCAATGCTGACAGAAACTGCCACTGACAAAGCAAATAGAATGGAAGTAGTTGAACGACAAAGATCCCTGCCTGAGGAGATAAAGATTCTCATCAACAACGTGTTGCTGGCAGTCAAGATGAATACTTCAATGTTATCTGTACAAGACATCCATGACCACTTAGTTTTGTATGTGAAGATACCAGACAGCTGGAGGAGCAAGAACTATGCAAACACAAGGAGATGATGGACGGAGCACTGAAACTTTTCAGACACTCACCCCCAGTCACAGATCTGGGTTGAATCCATCATCGTTGTTTAGCTCAATTCGCCACCCCAGTTCAGACATAGCTATATGCAAATCAGTCTTGGCCCTGTGCCTCATGGGAACAGTCCAGCCGAACCGTCAAGCCATGTCTTCTCTGGACCGGAAACAAGCATCCTGGGATCGGTTTCGGGCTAACAGCCCTCATCAGCCAGGCTAGCTTGAATCCAGTGGCAAAGTGAGCAAGGGACCCACATCTGGGCATACCCTGCAAACTTAGGGCGAACAAAGCAAACACAAGGAGATGATGGACGGAGCACTGAAACTTTTCAGACACTCACCCCCAGTCACAGATCTGGGTTGAATCCATCATCGTTGTTTAGCTCACTTCGCCACCCCAGTTCAGACACAGCTATATGCAAATCAGGCTTGGCCCTGTGCCTCATGGGAACAGTCCAGCCCGAACTGCTGAGCCATGTCTGCCCTGGACCGGAAACAAGCATCCTGGGACCGGTTTCGGGCTAACAGCCCTCATCAGCCAGGCTAGCTTGAATCCAGTGGCAAAGTGAGCAAGGGACCCACGTCTGGGCATACCCTGCCAACTTAGGGCGAACAAAGCAAACACAAGGAGATGATGGACCGAGCACTGAAACTTTTCAGACACTCATGTGGTTCGAGAGCCTCCAGAAGCGCCAGCACCCTTTTGCTCAAACCAGAAAAATTCAAGGAAAAAAAGACCTATAATCGAGCCTTCTCAGGTATGGCTCCGAGGATGTAGAACTCCCTTCCCTCCGAAGTCAGGGTGAACCCTTCCACTTCAAAAAAGAAGTCAAAGGGCTCCTGATGAAGAAATTTCTGCCTCAATCGGGCCTCTCCATCTGATTCTGGGACATAGACGTTGATTTGTGGCCCAGCTGCCTGGCTCATGAGAATGTTGGACATTATAAGACTGTGAATTTTTCGCTTTGTTGATTCTGTTTTGTTTGATGGTACCCCTATTGTTGCATAAACTGTAAAGCGCTCTGATACCCTCGGTGGTCATGTTCGCGCTATATAAAACTTTCTAAATAAATAAATAGTTGGGTCTGTACTGAGGTGGCAAAGTGAGCTAAAGAACGATGATGGATTCAACCCAGATCTGTAACTGGGGGTGAGTGTCTGAAACGTTTCAGCGCTCCGTCCATCATCTCCTTGTGTTTGCTTTGTTCACCCTAAGTTGGCAGGGTATGCCCAGACGTGGGTCCCTTGCTCACTTTGTCATTGGATTCAAGCTAGCCTAGCTGAAGAGGGGTGATACCCCGAAACCGGTCCCAGGTTGCTTGTTTCCGGTTCAGGGAAGACCTGGCTTGGCAGTTCGGGATGGACTGTTCCCATGAGGCACAGGGTCAGACTGATTTGCATATAGTTGGGTCTGAACTGAGGTGGCGAAGTGAGCTAAAGAACAATGATGGATTCAACCCAGATCTGTGACTGGGGTTGAGTGTCTGAAAAGTTTCCGCGCTCCGTCCATCATCTCCTTGTGTTTGCTTTGTTCACCCTAAGTTGGCAGGGTATGCCCAGACGTGGGTCCCTTGCTCACTTTGTCACTGGATTCAAGCTAACCTGGCTGACGAGGGGTGATACCCCGAAACCGGTCCCAGGATGCTTGTTTCCGTTCAGGGAAGACCTGGCTTGGCAGTCCGGGCTGGACTGTTCCCATGAGGCACAGGGTCAGACTGATTTGCATATAGTTGGGTCTGAACTGAGGTGGCGAAGTGAGCTATAGAACGATGATGGATTCAACCCAGATCTGTGACTGGGGGTGAGTGTCTGAAAAGTTTCAGCGCTCCGTCCATCATCTCCTTGTGTTTGCTTTGTTCACCCTAAGTTGGCAGGGTATGCCCAGACGTGGGTCCCTTGCTCACTTTGTCACTGGATTCAAGCTAGCCTGGCTGAAGAGGGGTGATACCCCAAAACCGGTCACAGGTTGCTTGTTTCCGGTTCAGGGAAGACCTGGCTTGGCAGTTCGGGATGGACTGTTCCCATGAGGCACAGGGTCAGACTGATTTGCATATAGTTGGGTCTGAACTGAGGTGGCGAAGTGAGCTAAAGAACGATGATGGATTCAACCCAGATCTGTGACTGGGGGTGAGTGTCTGAAAAGTTTCAGCGCTCCGTCCATCATCTCCTTGTGCATGCTTTGTTCACCCTAAGTTGGCAGGGTATGCCCAGACGTGGGTCCCTTGCTCACTTTGTCACTGGATTCAAGCTAGCCTGGCTGAAGAGGGGTGATACCCCGAAACCGGTCCCAGGATGCTTGTTTCCGGTTCAGGGAAGACCTGGCTTGGCAGTTCGGGCTGGACTGTTCCCATGAGGCACAGGGTCAGACTGATTTGCATATAGTTGGGTCTGAAGTGAGGTGGCGAAGTGAGCTGAAGAACGATTATGGATTCAACCCAGATCTGTGACAGGGGGTGAGTGTCTGAAAAGTTTCAGCGCTCCGTCCATCATCTCCTTGTGTTTGCTTGGAGCAAGAACTATGCCTTTGAGTTCCTTGAAGCCATCAATAGCGTGACACACTGTGAAGCTATGGCAGAACTTCGTAACGCTTTGTGTCACACATTGATAATTGATGAGAGCACAGATATTTCTGTTACAAAAATGCTCATCCTGTACTTCAAGTTCCGACCTGTAACACCAACAGAGCACAAAACACTGTTTGGGGGCATAGTGAAGCTGACTAGTTGTAATGCTGAGCCTATCACTACTGCTGTGAAAGAATTCTACACTGCCAATGAACTGGACCTCATGAAAATGGTCATGTTCACATCCGATGGTGCGTCTGTGATGCTGGGTAAGAATAATGGTGTTGCTATTCGCCTTAAACAATCCATTCCTCATCTAGTTGAGCAGCATTGTGTCGCCCATCAAGAAGATTTGGGAGTTGATGATGCCTGGAAGAGGGTTCCAATGATTAAAGAGATGGAGACATTATTGAGGACTTTCTACACTGTGTTCTTCAGATGTCCTGCAAGGAAGTCCAAGCTGGATGAAATCGCATCGGTCACTGAATGTGAAGTGGTCTCTTTTCGACCACTGAATGAAGTCAGGTGGCTTTCAAGGCATTTTGCTGTTGGTGCACTAATTCGTAATTACGAGGCTGTTCTTAAGTACTTTGAGCATGAGAAAGTTGATGAGAATGATCCAGTTGCTAAATATTGTTACAAAAAGCTATCAGACTCCAACTACCATATTTCCCTTGCAGTACTTAATGACATTCTGGGTGAATTTAAATTTTTGTGCAAACTATTCCAAAAAAGTTCTTTGACTACTGTTGAAGCTGTACAGTATGCAAGAGCAAAGATTGGCCAAATTAAGGAACAATATTTGGGGGACACTGTCTTTTGGAGCAGCAATGTAAGAGATCTGATGGTGTTGTACAAGGAAAGGCAAGAGTTTGACAGTGGGCCTATTTTGTCTTTTGTTTCCCTTCTTTGTGAGCACATGCAAAAAAGGTTCCCTGAAGATGAACTGAAAGAATGGGCAAGTTTTGAATTCCAGGCAATAGCAACACAATCACATTTTGATTTTGGAACTGAGACTGTACAAAGACTTGTTGAAAAGTATAAAAATGTCTTGGTCCTGGGTGATTGTGAAAAACAGGAAGATGTTGTTCGACAATACAGAGTAAATAAATATGTGGTGGCAGAACATGTAAAGGATGGGTTATTTACCACCTTTCAAGACATGGTGAATTTCACTGTACGCAATGCTGCTCAGTATAGTGTGGTGTCTCAGCTTGTTGATGTCTGCGCAACATTTCAAGCATCTAGTGCAGATTGTGAACGAGGATTCAGCCTCATGAATACTATCAAGAGTAAATTGAGAAATATACTAGAGCAGAAGCATTTGGATATGCTGATGAGGACAAAGGCCTACCTCCGGAATGGGAAAGTTGACCTCAATAGAGTTTATCAGCACTGGAAAAATGGCAAGGATCGCCGTGAGAAGCAACCATGTCACCCATCTAGTGATGGCACTTGACTTGCGTGAACGGCCCTCTCCCACAGTCCATGTTTGCCTGGATGTCACACTTTTACAGACTATCTTCTGGCGGGATAGCCCAACATTACTCAGTAGCTTTCACATCAAATTGTAAATATGTTATGTAATTTTGTAACTTATTGTGTATATGTGATCTTGTGTAGGCTCTCAACATTTCCCCACCCAATGAACAGTGCTCCAGTTAAGAATATTTAGTAAAATCTTATGATGGTACCACCATTAGAGTCTTGTGCTTTTCTAAACCTGAAGTGTACTTGCCTGTGTAACTCAATTCATGTCATGGCGTGTTTATCCAAATTGCAAACCTGCCTTAAGACCCTTAACGTGGCACTGTATGTGTGGAAATGCACCATCTTTTCACTTTTAAGTAAACGTTTGGAGTGATATTTGGCGCTGCACACACACGCGGTCTGGTTCCTGGCGCACATAGCCATGGTTGCAGCGCACAGAGACACTCCACTGCCGCACACAGAGGAAAAAAATTAGAGGGAACATTGCTCACGTACCTTCTTCCTCATAGCCAATTCACAGTTCAAACGAGACCCAACAAGCTGTTGTAAAGTCTCTTTGAGTACTTTTACAAATCTCTCAACTACTCCATTACTCTCTGGATGGTATAATGCCGACTTTTTATATTTGATTCCTCTACTTCTCAGAAACTCCTCTACAGCCCTAGAGGTAAACTGTACTCCATTGTCCGAGAGTGAGGACAATAGGAAACCCTCTCTCTCAAAGAGTTCTTCTAAAAAAATCAATGATTGCAACTGATTCAACAGAATTTACCACCTTGATTTCAGGCCACCATGAAAACATATCAAGACATACCAAAACATGACGGTCCTGAGACTTCAATCTCACTGGACCTAAAATGACAAAAGCAATGTCTGACCACGGACCACTGGCTTGTTCCCTCACTACCAGTGGCTGTGTCATACACTTTAAACTCTGTCACTGCATGAGCATTCGGCACAATTTCGACTTCTCTTTGTATATGCCTATCCATGGCAGGACACCAATAAGCTTCTCAAATTCTCTCTTTTGTCTTAGCAATTCCCATATGACTGGCATGAGCATTATTCAACAACCTGTTCTTAGTTTATATGGGGGAATCCGTTTGCTACCCCTCATCAGAGGACCATCCACAACAGCTAACTCCTCTCTAATCTGCCAGTACCTTTTAAGTTCATCCTCACAATCCTTCTACTCGCACCAGCTACGCGAAATCATTGCCATCACCTTTTGCAATACTTGATTATTGACTAAACATTCTTTCCAGTCTCCCTCAGAAATCAACCCTTCGGTAATTAAACACACATTGATCTTTTTGACAAATTCCTCACCACCAATCCACTCGCCTTCCTCAGACATTTCGCTTTCAAAATCCCCAATCTCAATAGACAGTCGGTCAAAATTTTACTGGCCCCAGGCAAATAAGACACTACAAAATCAAATTCCTGTAATGCAACCACCCATATCCATATCCGGTGTGAAACAAAGTCTATACCCTTCTTGGTGAAAACTTCCTTCAAGGGTTTATGGTCTGTCAAAACTTCAAACCTCTTCCCCCACAGAAACTTTCTCAATCTGCGCGCTGCCCAGAAAATGCCCAGAGCTTCCATTTCCACAACCGAATAGTTACACTCCACACCTCTCAAGGGCCTGGAAATAAATAAAATTGTCTTCTCCCTCCAATCAACTTTTTGCATCAGCACAGCCCATAACCCTTTTGAGCTGGTGTGCGTCATTATATATGATTTTTTTGTTGGATCAAAACTCCCTAAATTTGGTGCTTCACTGAGACACCTCTTAACAAACACAAACTCTTTGTCACAATCCTGAGACCACACAAAATCTCTCCCTTTTTGAGTAGATCTCTCACGCAGCAGGTTTTTTCTGCAAAATTTGGGACTAATTTATTGTAGAACTCCGCCATCCCCAAAAATGTTGCCAGTTCTTCCTTGTTTTGAGGGGCGTGAAGATTACAAATGGTGTCAACCAGGGAAGCTTTAGGTTTAATCCCAGGCACAGACACCAAATGTCCCAAGTATTCAATATCTTGAACATCAAACTTGCATTTATCTGGTCTAAGTGTGAGGCCTGCTTCACACAATTTCCCCCAGACTTTCCTCAGCCTACCATCATGTTCTTCAATATCAACACTAAAGATTAGCACATCATCCTGGTACACCTTGACACCCTCAACTCCCTTCAGAATGCGTTCCATCGCTCTCTGGAATACTGATGCTTGTGAGATGAGACCAAAGGGCATTCTTAGGAACTTGAAGGTGCCAAAGGGTGTGACGAATGCTGTGAGATCTTGAGACAAGGAATGTAACTTGACTTGATGGTAGGCAGAAGTTAAATCAAAGTGTTTTGTAGTTTCTACTAATTCGTAGGATCTACGCATTGTTTGGACAACATGAACTAAGGGCCTGGTGCCTAGACTGGTTCCTGACACCCCCGCAGGAAATGTTGGGCTATAGACCAGCTAGCTCACAGTGCCACTGTAAGGCCCTCTAACCTACCAGGGAGCGAACAGTTTCTGGCAACCACTGAACATGACAACCCTGATCACTCAGGGTTTGTGGAAACAGTATAGAATCTTTCGCTCAGTCACTCGTGCTTACTTTCTCCCAGAGAAGTATACAGAATACACAGTGGGACGTTTTCAATATATTTATTGAACCAAAGTTATTCTTGTATAAAATACATGTGCTGCAATGATTAGGAGACAGAAGCAAATAAAGGCGATTACAAGCACCAAAAGAGTAAACAGTAGATATATTTCTACCATGGTGCTGAAGCAATGAATATATGCAGGCATATATGCAATGTGGTAATCTAGCGTACTCCTACGATGCAGACTTTACACTAAGTGTACCTAGAGTGTGTATGGGTGTAGAGCCAAGAATCCCCCAAAGGGACGATCCAACCCCATTACCTGATAGGAGAGAGTAAAGGACCCCGTCTTGGTCTCGAGTTGGACAACCCTCATGGAATGTCAGAGGTGATTTCTCAGCATGCAGGGACCTTCAGTGTCAGCAGAGGTGACTCCTTTACCAAGCTATCAGGATGCCTATTATTTATAATAAAAAGCAGCCTTCGCGATGTGCATGCTGGATTAATGATGTTATGGATATGTAGATAGCGCTGTCGCCCCGTGGATGAAGATAGGAAGACTTTTGTACCTAGTGCGGAGAGATGCCTAGTACATGATGTTCAAGGCATCGTGATAACGTTGTGTGAAACTAGATGTGTAAACAAAGTAGTTTCAGGGAAACTAATCCAACATTGACGTGCATGCAAATGTTTGCAAAAGTTCACAGCTGAAATGTTATTTTCTAGGACAATGTAAGGAATAAGCTGCCTCGCTACATGGGCCTAACTCGGGAATATAACACCCACTCTTCATCCTAAGGGTCGATATATAAAAAGCTATCTAACAAGCCAGTATATCAGCATATCATAAAAATTGAATAAAAGGTAAAAACTACTCTTAACATCATCTAAAAGCAAGCTTCCCTTTAAAATATTCATAAGAGCCTTAAAGTCATTATACTTTGGAAATCCTAAGCACTCCGAAAGCCATGGTGCCTAGAAAAATACAAATAAAACAAAACTGTTTTGGATGAATTTTGTTTATAAAAACTAGCCGGATTATTCCTACATGGAAAATGGCCAATTATTTCATGTGTTCCGAGTGGCAGATGACATAACCACCGACGACGATCCCAGAGGTGCACCTCGAAGAAGATTTATGGAGCAAAGGTGATTCCATCCAATTCCCACAGCAGCCGCTGAGGGAGAGACTGCATCCTGTATGCGTATCGTAGAGCCGTTGTCCAAGTCACTAGGAGCTGAGGCATCCCAGGGTAGTTCAAGAAATGCATTCATCAGCAATGGAAGACGCTGAGGACAACAATACCCATGGGCAGTTAACGGGTCCAGCAGTACATCAGTGTCCAATGGCGCAGCCAGTTGTGATCCTAGGCATATGTCTAATACGCATTCATGACCGCAAAGCAGGCAGTAAAATACAAGTTTTATGCAGTTAAACCAAACAGGCTAGAAGGACAAGAACCAGTACTCATCCAGTTCTCGAAGTCAAAGTGTGCCGAACATGTGAACCATGTGCTCACGGCATTGTAGCACAAGCAGTGCTGTCTCCCTTCCAAATCGAACTGGGGCGTCCATTGCGGAGCAGAAAAAGTTAAATCAGGGTTCCCGCCAAAAGTAGCAGGACAAGCAGGAGCCCTCCAAAAACACTTCCCAGCATTGAGGGTATGAATGATGGATTAACTCCGAAGATTGTCTGAAAGGGGCTAACCAGTCCAGAGCTGATACATTTATAAAAATACACTATTCCTCTAGTATGAGAAATGTTCAAGATACGATGGACTAGCTCTCCAAAATGCAGTGGGAAGTTAGTGTGGAGTAGTGTCTGTATATAAGACGAGGACCTTGCAACCTGGAGATCAAACGTCTCTCTGGCCGATATTAAGGCCACAACCTGTTGAAAAAGCATGGCTTTCAGTCTGCTAAGGGAAACAAAGCATATGTTGGTAATATTTATCGAAGGCCACAGCACTGCCTCCCTAATTTTGTGGGCAGGTAGAAACAGTACTTGTGTACAACAAGTGACTAAGGAATTAACCGTCACCAGATAAGCGATGCCCGGTTCCATGCCACCACAACCTTGATCATTCAGCATCAAGTAGCTCCAGTTCGAGAGTAACTTGAAAACCGGACATATCATGGCAGCTGGGGAACCCTTCAGATAACAGGACAAGTTCGCAACAGAGCATTGCATGTCCCGTAAGAGAAATGCCTTTGCAAACTAAGAACCCGCTTAAGGCTTCTTCACAGTGGGAACCACTCGGAAAAACTCCTGCATTTAAACCTGAAAGGTAACTCCCAATACTCATGCACATAACCTTCCCCTAGCGCTTCGTATCTGCCTACCTGTTGGTATTGGAGACAATATCGGAATTAGAAAGTCGTGACCGGTAGAGTGATATAACCATGGATAATCCAATCTGTGGATGGTGTCTCTGCCACGGTAAAAGGTAATTGGTCAAATTTTTCAACGTGCAACGTGCAACATGGTGTATTTTGCATCTCTGCATGCCATAGTTATCTGTCTTTCCATCAGATCATATTCAGAAAACACACTGGTAGTGTTGATGTAACGCCACAGCACGTGGCCAGAACGTACTGTTTGCAACGTCCAGCTCAGTATTACGATGGAACATAATTGTGACTGTCCATGTTGTAAAATAGACATGTCCTGCTGAATTATGTCGATTGCAGAAGACACAATGTTGCCCAATGAATACATCCTGGATGATAAAGTGGTCATACCATTGGCAACCACAGCCAAAGCCTTTTCCATATTTACCCTGTCAATCTCGCGCAATCTCTTTGCAGCTTCCTGCTGAGAAATCTTCCATAGCTCGTTGTATATTCCAGACAAGAAGCGCTTTTGATGTGGGTTTCTGGAACCTAGTAAAAAATCCCTGAGATCCAGATCATCAGAAAGAAGGGACACGTGTTTCACCTGGGAAAGTGTTGAGATCTTTAGCCAATCTAGGCATTACTTCCCAACACTATGTGATCTCACCACCCCTGCGTGTTCTGTTTGTATGTAGCGTAGATCAGGACTGTTGATCTTAAATACTTCCGTGTTACCCAGGAATCTAGACTGACATTTATTTGTGTCTAGAGGCCAAACCAAACAACCCTGCTGATCGGGGTCTGATGTATTGTATGATCCGTTTCGGAGCATGGCATCTTATGTATCCTCACTATACTTTGTGTATTGTTGCCATGTTCAAAGTGTGCAAATGTGGGAATGCAAGGTATGTTAAAATCTTTTGCCTTAGCTAAACCAAGACAGGAAGTCTGTCACACTGTTTTATTCAGGAAAATCATTTGATGTAGTATGAGGCATGCTCTAAATAAGGCCTCTTGTCCCTGAACCTGCCAATCTCTTGTTCCCCAGAAAGATTTTGTGTCTTTCCAAAAGTTGAAACCTTGTATAGACAGTGGGAAATAAAGGAAGCAGAGTAAATCAGCTTGGTGTTCGTGAGCATACTTTTCTTTGCAGATGTAGGTGCAAGCCTATAGTAATAAGAGGCTGGGTCTGATTTGTCAAAACCAGAAAAATATGCAAACTTTCTTGCAAATGTATTTGAACTACCTTCGGTGGTGTTGGGCAGTGTTCCCATTGGGGGTAATTGTAAACAGCATGTGGGATACTAGCTTTGTGTGAAAAATGGTGACCATAATGTTGGTAACAGAACATGTCCCCAAAATTACTTGTGCCATCATACAATTCAGCATTAGAAAATGCTGCTGATTGCTCTAGATCTGAAAGCAAATTATGCACAGTTTCAATGTCCCAATCCTCAGAAAATGTACTAGAAGTGGTGATATTGTTTAAAATATGGAATTATTTTCGAACATTCAGTAGGACTATACACATCATACGATAGATGCCCTGTCCTGCACTATTCCATCAGGAACTGCTGACATGTTCACCAGGGAAAGGTCCCTCAGTTCTCAGTGCGATGATGCATATGGTTTTAGTACCAACTTCACATGCTGGACTGCAGAGCGTTCTGGGAGATAATGTCCATTCAGAAGTAGAAAAAAGACAGTCACCAAACCAATCCAGAGTACCAGGAAAAGTAATCCATTTGTAACCCAGAGATGTATCCAGGGAGCATCAAGGTATGTCCTTTTCAGACAAAGATAGAGAAAATTAACTCATAGCTTGAAAGGGAGGGTCGGTGTTGGCAGTTCAGGTTCACTTGGATCCGATAAAAAGTTGTCATAATGCATGAAGTAGCCAGATGCCGTCTGGTCTATTTTTGGCAGCTCAGCAGGTTTTGTAGAACTGGGAGTGTTGCAGGGATTCTGCACAAACACAGAACTATGCGCCGGAATATGGGCCCTTGGTGTATAGGGACTGGGTCTTCCTACCACCTGAGTACTCACAAACCCAGGACCGACTAGCTATAGTGTCTCACTTGCTCTCCTACTCACTTCCCAGAGAAACAAATGATTAGACACCCCAGAACACAACACTCCCAGATCTCTCAGGAATCGCAGTAACAGGACACACCCTTTCGCTCACACCATTGTACTTGTCCACAATAAGATCTGACAGAGACACGGAACAGTTTAAAATGTTTATTTTAACTAACGTGCCCTAACATGCAGTATACGTGCCACAACAAGCAGGAAAATGCATAATACAAATATAGTCAGCATAGCAGCCAGTCCATACATCATGAAGGGAGATGTCATTATAAAAGGACAATGGAGAAAAGACTATAGTGCCTAACCTCCCTCCCCTTCCTAAGAAGAAGTATTATTATATAATAGAAGATCTCTGGGCTTTGTCAGCAGACCCCATACCTTAGCCTTTCGATGGTGTATCTACATCATAGGTCTTCTCCCTGGAAAGGTCCCTCTCCAAGTGCCTCTCACCTATTCGTGTACCCTACTAAAAACCCAAGTATGCTGTCCAAACAGCATCTGCATCGGTATGTTTAGTCTAAGGGCTAAGGTCTGGCCAGAAAAGAATAACAAGGGGCATTGTTGTTCGACCTTGCACATAATGTTCAGTCAAAATCCCAGGAACTTGCAGAGAGTGAACACAGCGATGAGTTCCCATGTGAAAGCAGTCATTGAATTATTGCAAAAATAAAGATGTGTAGTAACGTGCGCAAAAGCAGCAGGCAAGCTGCGAAGTGCTCATGCTAACTTAGTGAAAAACGACAATGTCCCCATGGGCCACGTGACAGGAGATGACTCGATCTGTGGCATGTTGACATAGACGTCGTCAATTTTTCGAACTGAAATTTCTGTACTTGTTGACGGTACAGTTGTAGTTGTTTCAATAGGGAGAAGTATCATTTCATTGTTGTCTACTGCTGCTCTTTGGAAAGTGGAGTCTTCATTTGATATTAAAGCTTCCATCTGAACTTCCTGCACGGTAGCTAGAGGAGATCGGTGGCTACCCAGGAGCCAACGCTGCCTACTGTTGAGAATCGGTCACATAGTGTGGTTTGATCAGATCGATGGAGACAAACCTTTTGTTTCGGCGTCTGCAAGAGGCGGAAGAAGTACAGTTCTGGTACCTTCAACAGCAGGACAGGTACAGGCGCTCTATAAGATGGCCCAAATTCTTTCTTGTCCACTATTTTTTCTCTGACCAGGTCCCCAATCTTCGGGACCCAGGAAGGTCTTGCCGATACTGCTTTCACTTCCCCAGTGGTGGTGCATTTCACGTGGACATTGCTCTGTAAAGCTCTGTATTTTTTAAAGTCCTGTAAAACACCCAAATGATCATTGACGTCAAAGGGAGTTTCAGCCGCCACTGTGCTGACACTATCGAGGTCTGGTACCCACATTCTCACCACTAACAGGAGCTCATAGGGTGTACGGACCCCCTAGGGATTTTCTTGGCATGTTATTAAGTGCCCTCTGGACCCCTTATAGGTGATTGACCCAACTGCAACCCCAGCCTAGTACCCTAGTAGTTAAGGATTGCTTTAAGTCCTGGTTTTTCCTCTCAACAACAGCATTTCACTCTGGATGATAGGGGGAGGAGTACCGCAAGGCCACACCCAAACTTGCCATGGCTTCTTTGTAAGCCAAAGAGCTAAACGCCGGACCCTGGTCGGAATGCAGTGTTCCAATTGCATATGTCCCGATAAAGACTTGCAAATCCTTTATAACAGTTTGGGCCTCAGCCGAGCGCTGGGGCCAAACCCATAGGAATCTAGAGCATGAATCCATTGCCACCAAGATGTACTTGTAAGCCTGTCAGAGTGTAAGGGACCGCAGTGATCCAAATAGACACATTCAAGAGGTTTGTCTGAGATCAATAAAGGTGTTTGCGGTGAACGTGCTACAGTGGAGCCTTTCATCTGCTGGCAGATGTCGCTTTTGAGGACAAAGTCCTTGGTTTGTTTAGTGAGACCTGGCCACCAGTAGCGCTGCTTCAGTAATGAGACTGTAGCAGTAATCCCTCATGTGCAGCTAGTAATAATCCCAATCTGCGATCAGTGTTTGGTATTACTCTATCCCCCACTCCTGAATCTGAGCATACAGAATATTTTGCGCATTTAACTTGTAGGAGTACTTGAGTGGAAAGCCTTTCGGCAGTACTGAGCTGTTGCGTGTGGCATTAACAGCTATCATAGTTGTTCCATCTATTCTTGTACTAGAACAAATGATTGCAGCAATGGCAGCAGTACGAACCATTGCTTTGGCGGCTTCATCCGCCATTGAATTCCCTTCAACGTGAACGCCAACACACTGATGACTCAATGTATGTATGAATAACATGAGCCTGTGGCAGGCCTTCTTTCAGCTTTGCTACTTGTTCCCAAAGCATCTTGTGCTTGATTGTACAACCCTTGGAATCTCGAAACCCATTTTGGTCCCAATAGTGAAGGTTTTCATTGTAAGACTGGACACAGTAAAATGAATCACATAAGATAAGTGTGGGGAATTTGCGATCTGTATTTTGTAGTGCCAGTATCAGGGCTTTTAGTTCTTTCAGCTGCGCTGTACAGTCCCCCAGGGGCTGTGTGTGTGTTTTTTCAGGAAGAAACTTTCCGTCTTGCATGCGCCTTTTCACTATTGCACATGCCGCGGAATATTGTTGTTTCAATCCTACGGCAGGCTGAGCAGATCCATTGGTGTAAATGATACATTCATATTGATCCTGAGGCATTATTTCATTCGGCAGAGGATATTCTTGGTCGTACTACAGGAATGCTTGTGTTTGTAGGGAAGACCTGGCTTGGCAGTTCGGGCTGGACTGTTCCCTTGCGGCACAGGGCCAAGACTGATCTGCATATAGCTGGGTCTAAACTGGGATGGCGAAGTGAGCTAAAGAACGATTATGGATTCAACTCAGATCTGTGACTGGGGGTGAGTGTCTGAAAAGTTTTAGCGCTCCGTCCATCATCTCCTTGTGTTTGCTTTGTTCGCCCTAAGTTGGCAGGGTATGCCCAGACGTGGGTCCCTTGCTCACTTTGCCACTGGATTCAAGCTAGCCTGGCTGATGAGGGGTGTTACCCTGAAACCGGTCCCAGGATGCTTGTTTCTGGTCCAGGGAAGACCTGGATTGGCAGTTCGGGCTGAACTGTTCCCATGAGGCACAGGGTCAAGACTGATTTGCATAAACCAAGGATTATTCATAGATGAGGTGCAATTCTCTATTACACCCTGGTACTCAAGTTGATCTAAGATCTCCCTGACTTGTTTCTTTGCTTCATGTTTAATTGGGTATTGTCTCTGCGGTTGAGGGATCGTTTTTTAACGGATCTCGTGATGGGGAGACTCATCATCCCACACAACATGATTGCAGTATATGCGGTATAAAGCAGGCGCTAAAGCTGATGCCCACTCCTGCGCATATACATTTTTAACTGATTCTACTATGAGTTCGTAGAAAGCAGGTAAAATTACTTCTTCCCCCATTGGGCTATCTATTAAGAACTCAGGTGGCCAATCCGTTTCAGACAAAAGAATGTTGTAACCATGTGTCAGGTCCTCCCAAAAGAGACCCTTCACCTGTCTTTGTACGTCCCCTTCTATTTGAAGTGTTATTTTGTGTAATCGATGTAGGACATGTACTCTCGAATCAGGTGTTTCCACTGTGATATACTCACTCAGCGCTACTACTTCAAGAAAATCCATCAGGTTCTGGCGAGCTATTGTGACTTCTGCTGCGCTGTCCAGCATCGTCACTGCCCATTCCCCATTCAGAAGCAGAGTCCTCAGCAGCCTGGGCATTTCTGATCCTAATCCCTGCTACCTTTTTATTTTTTAATTGAAGTTTCGTTGATTTTTGTTTATCTTCTTGTTCGATGATGTAGTCTGAAGTGAGATGTGTCTCCCTTTTAGGCTTGACTCGCTCTTCTGATCTTTGCTCTGACTGTCCTCCTTTCTCTGAGCGTTTCTCAGATTGATCCTGAAAGGAACAAGAGGAACGTGTATCAGTATCCTGATATCTGTCAGGGTTTCTAATGTTATCACGGTTTCTGAGATTGCATCTCTTTTCAGTGTGCTCCTGTTGAGGAGACCCACTCTGTGACTGTTGTTTGTTTTGTTTATTGTCCCATTTCTTTTTGGAAGAATCGGGTGCTTGCTTAGAGTTATCCTTCTCAGAATTACCCTTAACCACTGGTTTCCCAGGTCTGGCTCTTAGATTATCTCTTCCCAGAGAAGTGTATGTTTCTGCAATAATCTTAGGTAACTCCCTCTCCTGTTGTATAAGAGTCAATTCCCTCAAGTGTGGCGCATAGCCATCGCGACTGGCTATGGCCACGCATAATTGCTGAAACTTTGGCAAAATTGCCTATTAGTTTCATCCCTAAGTCCAGGGCAGGTTCTGCCCCGTACTCATTCTGTATTTGTTTCAATACATCTGGTATTACTGCTATTGAAGGGTTACCATGAGTTCTGGTGCAAACGGCAGCAAAGACTGTACCCCAAGTGGCACAACCTGCTAATGGGGGAGCCATCCCCATTGGCAAGCAAATTGTTAGAATTCTGTGTTTGTCCTGTGGGCCAGTATGGGGAAAAACCGTTTCAAGCTGTTCTGTTCTTTGTCCTATCCAGAACGGTACTTGCTCCAGACTGGTGGGAATTTTTGCCATTACGGCATTCAGCGTACTCGTAGTAGCCAATTGAGGTTGTGCATCCGGAGCAGCCCTCACAGGTTGAACTATAAGTGTTTGCATTATGAATTGTGTAAGGTTTCTGTAAATTTTTACTAAATCTTCGTATAGTGTGTGCATTTCTGCTGCTGGTAACCTGTGAATGTCGGGGTTTGGTGTATACGAAGCTAAGACCAGCCAGGTCGCTCCTTCTTTACTGAGTGCACAGAGTCCCACATTTTCTACAGTGTGGGGGAGGGTGCCTTTAAACTAATTTATATGCTCTTGGTAAGTTAACAGGACTTCTATGTTCACGCATGGAAAGTATTCATCTGGTTTCTCATCTTCAATGTTAGTGTGAAACAATTTTGGATGTGCTTCTGCAGCTGGGGATGTAACCCAAGAATAAAATACCTCTGTCCTGAATGCTTTGTGTGCCTCGACCCCGAAGGTAACATCTCCACCCATTGCTGGGAGGCCATGTTGTAATAATTTCATAGTAACTGCCTGTCTGAAATTTTCTGAAATATTTAGAGTAGCTGCTTGTACTTCAACGTCCTTTCCATGTTCGGACATTGTAAAAATGAAAAATGTTTTTTTATGAAAATTAATTTATTGAGATTCGGTTTGCACAATATGGGAATATTCTTTAATCCTGCAAGCTTGATAAAACTTACAGCCAATACATAGGACGTACCTACTCAGCTGAGACGGATTTCCTTTTCCCGCTACGGATGTCTCTGGTTAAAGTGTGAGTAGGGGTCTCTGAGAAAGCATGACTGAACTACTCAGATTTGACCGTTAAATACTTGCCTAACCAACGTTGGCGGCGCCATGTCGTGTAGTTCATACTAATCTGTAGGATCTGCGCATTGCTTGGACAACATAAACTAACGGCTTGGTGCCTAGACTGGTTCCGGACACCCCGCAGGATATGTTGGCCTATAGACCAGCTAGCTCACAGTGCCACTGTAGCCCCCTGACCTACCAAGGAACAAATAGTTTCTTGCAACCACTGAACACTGACAACCCTGATCACTCAGGCATTGTGGAAACAGTACACAATCTTTCGCTCAGTCACTCATGCTTACTTTCTCCCAGAGAAGTATACAAAATACACAGTGGGATGTTTTCAATATATTTATCGAACCAACGTTATTCTTTTATAAAATACATGTGGTGTAATAATTAGGACGTTTCAAATGTGAACCCCTTCAGAAGAGAAAGGGGTTCAGGGGGGACAGGGAGCTGGTTCAAGAGGTCCAGAAGCCCATGCTCCTAGAGGCAATTACAAAATTCAATCATAGGGCTAGTGTTCCTTGGTAGAACTAGAGAGTAAGGGAGGCACAAATTCCCAAAGTGTAGAGGATGCCTCTGCTGGGGTATTGGGAGTGGACAGTCAATAAGACTGTTTATGTTGCCCTCACACATCCCCTAGAGGATGTCATGCTTCATCATTGGGCGATGCTCCTTGTTGGGCCGGCGCTGCAATGCGCAACTGGTCCCCCGAAGGGTCGCTTTGGCAGAGATCTTTTTCGAGGCTGCGTATAGATGAGTGAAAGTGAGGGGGTTGTGACGTGGGGTGTAGTGTGTAAAGTTAAAACTGGTAAGGGAGTTTCCTAACGCTAAGCTTTATTGGCAGGAATACCCTTCCAGGAATAAAAAACCTATGGTAGGTTAGGGCTACCTTTGGGTTTCAAAGGAAACCGGTTAGTCAACAAGTGTGCGAACAAGTAAGAGAACTATATTTACTGTCTCAAGAGTGTGACCTAGTGGTGGTCACCCCTCAATAAATGTGTCAACATGTTTCATGCCTGTGTTGGTCATAAGGATCCAGGGCGCTTCATCAGGACAAAAAACATAAAAACATATAGTGGATAAACGACCCCACACTGAGCGGTGCCTGTTCGTTCTACCTACTGTGTTTGTGTTGTGTTGTTCCAGGTCCG
This sequence comes from Calotriton arnoldi, assembly GCA_963921515.1. Classification (NCBI taxonomy): domain Eukaryota; kingdom Metazoa; phylum Chordata; class Amphibia; order Caudata; family Salamandridae; genus Calotriton; species Calotriton arnoldi. The sequence goes on along the minus strand of CAWUFW010001733.1, from coordinate 2,205,025 downwards.
ACCTAAAGTTCGGTGGACTCCAGCATCATCGGGTGACACGGAGGTGCCACGTGATACGCGTGCTACGGTTTCGGTGTGCGGCCAGATCAAGAGCACCTACCCTCCTCTGAGTCCCCGCAATAATTAGAAGACAGAAGCAAATAAAGGAGATTACAAGCACCAAAAGAGTAAACAATAGATACATTTCTACCATGGTGCCGAAGCAATGAATATATGCAGGCATATATGCAATGTGGTAATCTAATGTACTCCTACGATGCGGACCCTACACTAAGTGTACCTAGAGTGTGTATGGGTGTAGAGCCAAGAATCCCCCAAGGGACGATCCAACCCTATTACCTGATAGGAGAGAGTGAAGGACCCCGTCTTGGTCTCGAGTTGGACACCCCTCATGGAATGTTAGACCAGTGCGTTGTGATTTCTCAGCATGCAGGGACCTTCAGTGTCAGCAGAAGTGCCTCCTCTACCAACCTATCGGGATGCCTATAATTTAATATAAAAATGCAGCCTTCACGATGTGCGCGCTAGATTAGTGATGTTATGGATATGTAGATATCGCTGTTGCCCCGTGGATGAAGATAGGACGACTTTTGTGCCTATTGCGTAGAGAGGCCCAGTACATGATGGTCAAGGCATTGTGATAATGTTGTGCGAAGCAGGATGTGTAAACAAAGTAGTTTCAGAGAAACTAATCCAACATTGTCGTGCATGCAAATGTGTGCAAAAGGTCACCGCTGCAATGTTATTTTCTAGGACAATGTAAGGAATAAGCTGCCTCGCTACATGGGCCTAACTTGGGAACATAACACAAGGAAGAGAAGTGCTTCGCCACTTCAAGCGAACACAACATCTCACTTATGTTGGGAAGTAGATAGTGGTCTACCACTACAGCCTTGTTGAGTTCTCCTAAATCAACACAGAGCCTGGCCCCAGATAGGCCTTCCATGCCATAAAAACCAGAGACAACCACTCTGTGGCCTCAAATGTGTACAAAAGGTCACCGCTGCAATGTTATTTTCTAGGACAATGTAAGAAATAAGCTGCCTTGCTACATGGGCCTAACTCGGGAACATAACACAAGGAAGAGAAGTGCTTCGCCCCTTCAAGAGAACACAACGTCTCGCTTATGTTGGGAAGTAGATAGTGGTCTACCACTACAGCCTTGTTGAGTTCTCTTAAATCAACAGAAAGCCTGACCCCCGATTGGCCTTCCATGCCATAAAAACCAGAGACAACCACTCTGTGGCCTCAACTTCCTGTATAATTCCATTCTCAATAGGTTTATCTAAGTCCACTCATATTTTCCTTCACCAAGAGTGGTATATTTCTAACCTTGACTTTTTTGGGTACAACACCTGGTTTAATTTTTATGAGGTGTGTATAATTCTTAAGACAGCCCAATTTGCTGACAAACACTTCGGGAAAATCTCTGATCCAAATTTCACTCCCTCCTTACACAGATCTGACAGGTGGCATCTCCTTTAGACTCAGTGAAGGGTTTTCATTGGGTTCCAGAAATACATGTAAATCATGTTGGTGAAACCAGCTAATAGTGAGTCACCCTTCATAGAGACATATACTTTACTTTACTTCTTTTAAGATCTATTGTACCCCAAAAATAGCCTAACAGATCTATAGTCTCACCCCCATACCCTTTTGGTTTTATATCAGGTTTTAATAATTTTACTTTGCCCAAAAGACACTGTTTATAAAATGTCTTCGGTATCAGTGTTATTTTGGCCCGAGTCAAAAACCATGTTCACTGGTGCATCATTGATCATAACTATCTCTAATGGACCCTCACCAGCAGATCCTTTGATTTGAAGAATGTTGACTTCTTCCACTACCTCTTCATACAGATCAAACTCTCTGACCTTCTTCAGGTCTTTACTTGATCTGCTACATATGGAAAAATGACCTTTCCGTCCACAAATGTTGCACGTGACTTTCCAGCCAGGACAATCTTTGAAGTTTGCCACATGTCCTGAGTTACCACACCAAAAGCATTTACTCTGAAAATCTTTCAAAATGGAGGTCTTGGTTCCGGTGCTTGTGCAAGGTTTTTCTTTTGTGGATGTGTCTTGCACCACCTTTACCACCCCACCATCATTTTTCTCTATAGGAATATCTTTACGAATGGTTTCAACACATGCTTTCGAATGTTCATACATTTTGGCTATTGTAAGAAACTCCTGCAAAGAAGGATTGTCATTTTGCCACAAGCTCTCTCTGGGTTTGTCGAGGACACAGCCTAACATTAGTTGATCTCTTCGTCAAATTCCTCACCAACAAATCACTCTCCTTCCTCAAACATTTTGCTTTCAACATCTCCTAATCTCGATAGACAGTGGGCCAAAATGTTACTGGCCCCAGGCAAATAAGACACTACAAAATCGGCACTCCTCCGATCAACACACACAAGAGCGTAATCCACAGCGTCTTGACAAGAACAGGAAAGGTGAGACACCGTTTATTCGTGTCCCTTGATCGCTATTTCTTGTATCCGTTGTTCCCATTAAAGCACCACCACAAGTAGAGATAAGATGCTTCTCACAGCAGAGACCACATCCACATCCAATGTCTAATCCAACTGCCATCAAATCAAAGAATGCATTCCCACTGGGCAATCACCCACATTCTAAGTTCCTTGCATCATCACTTGGATACCTACACACTGTATCACAGGTTAGATACAGAACACCACAAGCGGGCTACCATATTTTTGACAAATTCATTATTTTTTCTCTGTCAGTATTTTTCTTATTGTAGTTTTGAAATTCATACAAGGTATTTGATGTTGTGATGATTTGATACTGTGATGCTGGTAGAATAATGCAACTGTATTTTGTCTGAATATTGTGTTTTGTTGATGTCTCAATGTGCTATATGAAGGTGTTGCTATTTTCACAATCGTTATTTCATCTCACAGTAAAGTCTGCTATTTGCTGACAATTTCATGAGTCTTTAACAATTGTACTTTTTTCCAGGTTGTGACCCTTCATATACATTGTTATTTTGTGTTTGTGAAATGTATATGTATTGATGCATGTGTACATAGCGTTGAGCTCATAATAAGTAGTTAGGACCAGCAATCCCCGTGTATAATATTTTCCCCAAAACCAGAGTAGAACTTAAAAATTCCCCAAAAAAGCCAGAAAAACTAGGGCGGAAAAAATCTTCAGTCGGCGCGGCGACTGAAGATTTTTTCCGACAGCAAACGCAGAACCTTCTGGGATTACGAAACGAGAAGGGTCATCACTTTCATTTTTTGAGCCAACAAAGGAACCCCAATTTTGAAAGCCTAATACTTGAAATTTCCACGCTCTGAAGAACCCCCAGGCTGAAAGGCCATTAATAGGGGGCGAAACACATGTTGGCTGTGCCACACACCTTTTGTTTCTGTTTTTACTTTGTCCTGAAAGACTCTGAGAGTCAAGGAGTCTCCTTCAAAACCAAATCTGGACGCCCTGAGGGAAATGTTCCCTGACTGCCCAGATGTAAGAGGGTTAATGGCAAAAACTATGAAACCTGGGGAGACCATAACTGAGTTTCTGGATAGAAAGAGGGAATGATGGGGACTGATACGGGCCCACAAGTCGCGTTCTCTTATAACATTCTCAAAAAGGGGCTAACCACCGAGATACAAAGTGCTTTGGGCAGCGTAGTAGGGTTAGACACCAAACCCTGGCTGGAGATACAGGCCCACATATTACACTATTACAAAAGGAAACAAGCGAAGGATAGGTAGAAACAAGAGCAAACCCAGAGAGATAGCGCTAAATTGGGTCAACACAAGTTGAAAAAGTCCGCCCTCTAGGGGGCCGCGTTGGCCACGAGCATACAAATGGCACCAGTCTTGAAAGGGACTCACCGCAAAACCCCAGAGGGTTCCAACCGGACTATAATGGCAGGAATCAGGGAGGTTGGCAGCAGACAGACATCATAGAATGTAACTTTTGCCACAGGATGGGCCACATGGCCGACGGTGCAGGCTATAAGCATATCAGGCACAGAGGTTGATAGACGTGATCCAGTCCCTACAAAACCCCCATCCACAACAGCAAACACAGGGGGACCTGAACCAACCATACAAACAGCCTCAGAGATGTCAGTCAGCTACTGCACCGCCACAACAGGAATCAGGTAGTTGGGCAAAAGCATGGCAACTGCAACAACAGACAGGGAACCCAGCCCAGCAGGGACTGGGGCCACAACCATGGCACGGAGGTGTAACTGTTGGGGGAGGCAATGCCTTCGTGCAAATGCAGAACTCAAATATGCAGTGAGTCCAAACCACCTATAACGAACCATCCGTTTCATGCACACCTCACAATTCAGTGTACCAAAATTAGAAATCCAAGCTTTTATTTGAGTTCGTGAAATTCAGGGCTGCTGGACATAGTTTGTCAGAATCCACCATTCCGGGTGCCTGTGGGAGCCTAGGCCCCACTCTGCTGCTGATCACCCAGGGCGGGCTGGCTTACCACACCCTATGGGGAGGGCAGTCTGATGAGGGGGGGGCAGGGTGGCTCCTGTCCAATCCTTAAAAGCAGGTACCCAGGCTTCAGCATCCACAAGTCGATTGAGACAGGATCCGATCACTAAATGAAAAGGATCCCATTCTTGGGCCTCCAGCCCGGGACCAAAATTTCTTCATGGTGTGAGGTTCCATCCGCACCCCCAAATGTTAGCAGCCTCCAGTCAACGGAGGCCCCTTTAAGTTCCAAAACTAAGCTGTCCTCCAGTGTCGGGAGCCAGAGTAGTGAAGACCCCATCACCTCCACCGCATAGGATCCAACAAGTTGCGAGGCACCGTGCGGAGCCGAGTCAGTCGGAAGGGGAGGTCTGCCCGAACAGCCAACTATCCCAGTCCATCACCTTCATTGGATGAGTTTCAACTAATTCTTGACCTTAGATTCCAGGTTCTCTATGCAGCAATGTTTTCTCCTCCTTTCTCCCTCAAAACTTTCCAAGCATAAAAGAAGGGTGAGGGGGGATGTCAGGGGGAACGGGGAGTCCGCAAAGATTCATCACAGCTCCGTACAGGATTAGAACTCGAGAATGTGCTCACTCCCTTATCAGGCCTAGTAGTCAGCCACACTGAGTACATGGCTGGGAGCTTGTCAATACGAGTTCCACAGCTCCATGATAGCTTCACTAAATTCCAAGATGTTTGGTACCAAGCAGATCAGATAAATGAGCCCACACTGATGCCAGTGTTGGATTAATTAATAAATGCACTTAGAGGGCACCTCAGAGGTGCCCCCTGAAAACCTACCAAACCACTTGTGTGTAGCTGACTAGTCTGCACCAGCCTGCCACTTTCAGACATGTTTCTGACCCCCTGAGGTTGGAGCCTTGTCCTCTCGTGGGTCAGAGACAAAGCCGGCTTTGGGTGGAGGTGCTTCACCCCTACCCCCAAGCAGGAACAGCATTCAAGGGTGGTGAGCCTTAAAGGCTTCCTGCTCTTTGTTAGGCTAGCCAGGGCTCTCCAGCAATTGGAGATGCCCACCCCCCTGACCAAGCCCCACTTTTGGCGGCAAGGTCACAGGAAAATTAGTAAGCAGGAGAGGTCTGTCCTCTCTCAGCCAGGACCACCCCTAAGATGCCCTGAGCTGAAGTGACCCCCTCCTTTGAAAATCCTCCATTATGGTCGTGAGGAATTCAGGCAATAGGATTAGTATGTCCCCTCCCCAAAAGGCAGTGAACATCCAAAGGGTGCAGTCACCCTAAAAGTAAGTAGTCCATTGGTTACTACCTGTCAGCACCTGCAATGCCCCTAAATTGAGTTTTTAGGGGCACCCCTGAACCTCAATCTTCAGATTCCTGGTGACCTAAAGAAGAAGAAGGACCAAAGAGCCGTACCAGCAGAGAAGACTCCAGACGACAACTGACTTGTCCCCAGCCCCACCGGCCTGTTTGCAGCCCTCGAAGAAACCTGCTCCAAAAAGTGACTCGTCCTGCAGGCCCAGCGATCTCCAAAACCCTGGGAGGACTGCCTGCCTTCTCCAAAGATCAAGAACTCTCGAGGACAGCGGCCTTGTCCACAAAGAAACCAATACCAAGAGCTCCAATGCCCTGCCGAACCGCACAACCAGACCTTCGGACCCACCTCTACACCTGATGCCTCCAGCCCGAGTCAAAGTGGACCACTGGTCCCAAGAAGGTTCCCCAGTGGTACTGAGCTCATGTCCACCCCAGAGTGACCTCTTCTGGACTCCACGACAATGCCTGCAGCCTCAACACGAAGGGTCCCCCAACCGCGACCGGCTGCGGTAAGACTTTTTCGATGTCTAAAGACACCCCTGCACCCGCAGCCCCCAGGCCTTGGGGAGCTCCCCTGATGGTGTACCTGAGTTCTTCAGCATCCCAACTTACCTCCAGAGCCACCGGTTCCCTTCGTCCAGCTTCCTGCTCTGAGCCTGCAGCCTTGGTTTCGAAATCTTCATTCTCCATTTGTTTGTATTGGGTGCCCGAAGCTGTGTAGGCACTCTGCACCTGGCTGCCTCCGTGCCGTTTAGGATGTGTGGTTGGTACTGCCTCATGGCCGCCTCCAGTGCTAATTTAAACCCGCGGAGATTGACCCCGAACTCTGATTTTACCTACCTTTTTGAGTGCCCCTAGTCTCCATTGATGAATATTGAGCCCCAGTGACCAAATTTGACCTCTGCACCCGGCCGCCCCGGGCCGCTGGTGGTGCAGTCTCTACACTTACCTGACCCTTGCCCAGTGTTGATCCTAAAACCCAAAGACTGGAATTGTAAGTTGTGTACTTACCAGTGAAATTGCATTATTGTTTTCCTTCCATAGGTTGACATTGAACTCATTGAAAAATGCAGGGTCCACTTTTTATACTGAAAAACGGTGATATTCCAAAACGTATTTTACTGCAACAAAGTATCTTTGGTTCTAAGTAATAAACATACAAAAAGCAATATTTTTTACAAACAATTAGTTTCGGATTTAGTCATTGAGTGTGTGTAATCATTTCTTGCCACAGTGTGCACAACAAATGCTTAGCAAAGCCCTTTGAGAAGCCTAACTGCGCACACATAATACCACAAAAGAGAGCATTAGTATTATCTACTTTAGCCTCTGTAAAGCCTCTAGGGATCCATTGGACTCTGTGCACACTATACCTTACTTTGGTATAGGATATATAGAGCCAGCTTCCTACACAGGCATGGGCACATTCCCAGATGTGATGGTAGGACATCTCGCGTCTGCAGTACTTTCTCTTGGGCAGGACTTGTATCTGTTGAGCCCTCTTGTGTGCATGAAGGCTCTTACTGGCATACCTCATGAGATGGCCATCCAGGGGATGTCCTTGTGATGGTTGGTCATGTGTTTGGAGACGACGTTCTCCCACATGTGGTCCGCTGTAGCAGATGGGAGGGTGCTGATCTGTTTGCTGATGTCCCTCGCATGGATCTGGCATTGGATGATCTTTGGAGTCCACTGTTTTGGGGTGGTAGGCACCATGACCAAACTCCTTGATGAACTTTTTAACTTTCTTGTAGAACCATGGGGGTATCCCAGTTCTATGGGGTGGCGCTCACCCACTCTGCCCATATGAGGTGCCTCCACGTTGGCAACAGGAAGAAGTGTGCCATCTGAAAGCCGGCATGGCTTTCATCTTCAGTCCTCAGGGTGCTCCTCACGCAGTAGTGCACGAAGATTCCCCTTAGGATGGTGATGATGTCCGGCACTCCCTTGCCTCCCTTGTTGTGGGTCTTGAACAACACCTCCCTCGTCACTCTGTCCATCTTGAAGTCCCAGATGAAGTAGAAGATCATTCTCGTGATGGCCTAGGCCATTCAAGGCTGCACTGACCACACTTGAGCGACGTACTGGAGCAATGGAAAGGTCTCATTCAACAGGACCAAAGACTTCTCTTCGAACGTCAGCTTATGGAGGCTCCAGAGTCCCAGCTTCTACTTCATCTTCGCCAGTCTCTTTTCCCCTGTCTTCTCCGCTGCTCCTTCTCCGCCAAACCAGACTTCAAGAATCTTCAGGAAATCCTGCTTGATAGGGAACAACAGTGGGTCTCGAGTGGTGGTACAATGGCCAAAGAGTAGGGTTTCAGACTTGGCCTTGTTGACCTTCACTCCTGACGCCTTTCCAAACTCGATACAAGTCCTCTCCAGTTCCTTCACAGAGTGCCCATCCATACAGAAGACAGAGACGTCGAACATGGAGAGGGAGCACTTCACTTCGCCCTTCCTGCTTCTTTCCAGTACTGTCACTCCTCTGATGTTCCTGTTCTGTCTGATGCATTCGGCGAGGAGCTCTATAACACAAATGAACAGAAGAGGTTTCCAGGATACTCATCTTCTCACATTTGATCCGTTACATCAGGACCACGACCACGACCACGACATTCCCCCAGGCCAATTTTTGTTACATGGCAGCTATTGGCGGCAATTGGGACTCTGTGGAGCACAGTGGACGAAGAACCCCCTACCTATGCAATAATGCATACCTTACACACAATGGGGGGAGGGTGTCACTTAGTAACATGGCTCTACAAAGCAATCAGAGAACACCTGAGGACCCCCCTGACTCATCTTTGCGATGTCTTGAAAGAGGATTTGGCACAACCCTTACAGGATAAGGAATGGTCCCGAGCCATGCAGTCCCCCCAGGTTGTATCCTGAAACGCACACTTTAAAAACATTCAATATATGGTGTGACAGTCCAGGGCTGGCTTTAGGGTGGTGTGACCAGTGCAGCCGCACTGGGCGCTGACCTCGGGGGTAGGGGGGAGTGCTGTGATTAGCAATAACGTACAATTTGAAAACAGCTGCTGCTGAGTTCCTTGTGCGTTCAGCTCATAGGCAGCAATAAAAATGTCAAGATAACTCTTGTAATTAATGTTCCTGCTAGAGAGAGAGCTCAGAGTTTTGTCTTGTGGCAGATTTTGATCACCATGTGGTAGCGCAGGGGGTTAATATGCCTGCTGCAAAGAACGCATACCCTGCAGATCACAGATCTGTATTTTATGTTGATAGCTGAGAGGATTACTGCTTTTGTCACAGAGATTGTTACTTTAGTTCATAAGATATAACCCTAATACAGAACAGTGACTTTTACTGAACTGTCTTCAAAGAGCTGCATGCAAACTGCAGTATAAATAGGATAGGAAGTTATGTATTTCTTCTCCAGTCTTTCATTATCTATTCCTAATGTTGCTAAAAAGGATTTGTTGGGGTAGATATACATTCTTATTAGTAAAGGCAGCCTTTACCAGTGCTTTAAGACAATGGAAATGAGTATGAGAAAAGGGCTGTGGAGAGATGAGGGGCACTTTGCCCTGGTGGTAGTGAGAGAGTTCGAGGAGGAGGTCATGGGGGGGGGGAGGGGGAGGGGGGGCCGCTAAAAATGATTGGCACACAGGGCGCCACAAGTGCTAAAGCCGGCCCTATTCTACACAGGGTATATCTCATGCCCTCTCAACTGAACCACATGCTCCCCAGGGCGGTCTCACCTGCCCCAGATGCTGGGCTCTCATAGCCAACCTCCAGCACATGCTCTGTATAGAAGGCAACTGGCACGCAATACACGCCACACTGTTCACGGAACTCGAGATGTTGAACTCCTGGGAGTTCACTGCCCTAGAATCTTGCCTAGGAGGAAAAACCATGAAGTGCGGGCATACTTTGCTAATCTTGCCCTCCTGCTAACTGAACAACTTCTTACAATACATTGGAAAGCCCACCTGCCCCCGACCGCTCCCCAATGGCATAGGGCATTTCTCCATTGAGGGGAGGCAAAGAGTACTGCATTAGACGGGGAGGAAGCACAGTAAATCAGTAAACCCCCTCTAGCAGCAGTCTGGGACACTATGCTTACCCGATTAATTCAAAGAGCTGACTGCTGATAGCCCTGCCCCTCCCCCTCGCCTCCTCCCCTCTAATCCTCTGTGTTCCTGGTTGATGACTCTGTTGGCCCAACACTGCATCTTTCCCTCTCCCCACCTCCCACTGCTGAGGAGGGTGGGCCTGAGGACTCATATAGCTGACACCTTCAACGCTCCCATCCCCTTGTGTCACTAGCCCCTGTTCCAATCCTTTCGACTAGATACTCACATGGTACCTCACTCGTGCCCCTCCCCTTCATTACCTCTTACATTTCACTTTCCCCAGCTTCCCAGCTCGCCCTGTTAACCAGAGAGGTTTTTCTTCTTCCTTCTCAACCAAATTCGTTCCTATGGAGCACCTAAGATGCTTCAGTTTTCATCCTAAAGTAACTGACTCCAAGTAGATGAACGTTATGGAACTCATAACTTGTTATACGAAGTGGCACACACTGCAGAACTTGCCTGTTTGATATGTATATTAATCTATGCCTGCTCATCTCATGTATGCATCTACCCGTAGGTGCAGTTTCTCATTATTGTGCATTGATGGCTAACTGTTTTCTATTCTTCTTGTATCACACAAGGCATGATGTAACCTGACCCTCCCACAAAAGTTATAAAACCTCAATAAAAAAAAAATATTTTTTAAAAATGAACAGAAGAGGTAAGAGTGGACAGCCCTGTCTAACACCCTACAGGACGGGGAAGGGTTCGGTTTTCCATCCATTAACTAACACTGTGCTAGAGATATCTCTATACATTGTGGTCACCACATTGCAAAAGAAGTTGCCCAGTCCTAGTGCTCTGAGTGTCCGGCCCATGAACTCATGGGATACGCGGTTGGACCCTTTTTTCCTGGTCCAGGCTGGCCAAGGCCACCTGAGCCTTGCAGCTCTCCACATACTCGATCATGTCCCCGACCAGGGCAAGACTGTCTGTGATTTGCCGACCTGGTATCTCCGAAGACTGGTCAGGGTGAATTATCTTTGCTATTACCTTCTTTAGGTGTTTGGCAATTACCTTCGCTAGGATTTTGTAGCCCACATTGAGGAGCGAGATGGGCCTCCTGTTCTTGAGGTCCTCTCTCTCCCTTCTGAAGTGATGACACAGACACACAGTTATAGTGGGTGTAACTGGCCCAGGGCACGTGCGCCTGGTCCCTTTTATTTGAAGGGTCACCTGACTAGTGACGCCTGTGTTGGATGGGTGAGGGGTGGGTGTTAGCACCGCCCGTAGGGAGGAGCTGCTGCATGACATGTCTTGCAGGACACTACAATCCAAAAGAAAAAAAAGTCCAGCCTATGCAAACAAAACAACAATACACTGGATACCGCGTGGCCCATCAGTCTCTAGAGTCAGCCAGCACGACAACAGTGGAAGTATGGGCTGATGACAAGAACTGCAACAAGACATCTTTGCTCGCATTCATAATTTAATCTGAGTGGTTCAGGACTTGAACGCAGGCTCAGAGACATCAGGGACCTTCTGACTGCATGCTGGTTGAAGTCATGTCCATTGTGTATAGCTGGCCCGCACTGCAGATGATCCAGATGATTTGTTGTTAGTACCAACAGTTCAAAAACAGGGTGCATCAGGAGCATTATCGGAGTCCACTGCGAAGCATCCATCATGATGCATGCTTTGTGATGTTGCTTGGCTCTTTCAACACATCCACAACCTGTTGATGTCCCCGCTGCAAAGCCTTGCTACCTCCTGGAAATCCGTTGGTGAGGTAAATGTCAAGTCCATCTCTCATGCTTGAGGAGGCCCCTTGGATGGCTTGCCATGGAACTGCACGTGGCCTGCGCTGGGGCTGTGTGTGTGCCACGTCTGGGCTGCATCAAGACCGCTGAGGAGCCACTGTCTAGTCGCTCATACAACCACAGGGGTAGATGGGTCCTGGTCAAAACTCGCTCTCGCCACCTGGCAGGGTGAGCAGGCAGTCTCTGGTTGTCTTACTCTTCCGCTTGTCACTGGTGCTTCTTGTCTGTAATTCTGATAGCTGTGTTGGACTCAACTCAGGATGTTTACTGCTCAATGGATGACAGTGATGATGTACTAGTCAGAGGTGGGCATGATGGGTTTGCCAGTTGTGTGGTGAACCTGTATGACAGGTGGAGACAAATTTCTTTGATGATTACAGTCCTACTTTCTTGGTTCATCGACAACTGGGAGTAATGGTGGCCAGGTGTTTCCATTCTTTCTCTAAGGAGGGTTCTGCATCCTTGTGCCTGGATCTTTTGGGTTGCTGAGCCACTGGGAAGTGTGGGGCAAAGACTTGGTTCATGCATGCTTGCGGTTTATTCTCGATTATCCTGCTGTGCTGTCACCAGGTTGCCCTCATTTCCCCTCTGTAGCTTGCTGCTTGTGTGTCTAGATGTGCTCCGTCAGCAGCTCAAGTCTTCTCAGGCATGCCTTTCAGGCCTGGCCTCTCTTGAAGCCTCCTGGGCTTGGTTACTCATCATATTTCCCATTATGGACCAGCAGGTCACCCTTCCTTCTCCCCTTTCTCCTTGGTGCTTCAGCATGCACTTTCTTGTCACTTATGCCGGTGAGACTTCTCAATGCTTGCATCTCTTCTCCTGGATGCAGCGGCAGGCACCGTTATCAACAGTGGTCGACTGTCTCCGTAGGCCATAGTGTGGCATCTGGCCACGTGTCTCATGTTCCCTCTTCAGGGACCTTCTTGGAACTCCTACTCCGATGTGTTCCATCTTCTGGGACACTCTTCCATTGGTAGTAGAGAGCTGTGATTCTGTCCCCATCGCTGGGTGGTGCACGACTTGTTCTTTGAGGCGTCACTGCCATCAGGCAGGGTTGGTGGGGTGTGGCACAGTGTGCCTTGAAGGTACAGGACTATTAGTACTAGTGTTTGGTACACCGTAGTGGCGTTGTGTGGTTCTGTCTATCTTCTTGTCTGGCATTGCTTTCTTTGGACCTTCTTTTGCTTGGGGCTGTGTCCATCTGGCAGTCTTAGACAGACAATGTGATGTCTCTGGAGATCTCAGTCTCTTTAGTGGGTTGCACCTCATGATCCGGGTTCCTTCCTGGGCTACTTCCACATCTCTGGCCTGCTGAGGTAGCGTTCATAGCGCTCACCTCCATTTTGCTTCCCGGCTCGTCCAATCCTCGTTGGAACAACAGGCTCCTGTCCACTCCCTCTCTGGAACAGGCTCTTTAGTGATGCCACAGTGCAGTAGCGGTCTCTCCTTCCAGTTCTTCAGACAGTACCTGGGTGTCTCTGGGGCCAACTGCTGCTGTAGGCTCTTGGCTGGGGTTGCTTTGTAGGCCTTGGCACTCTGATTCGCTTGCACTGTATCTTTGGCAATGCACCTACTTTTATTAATGCTTTTGGGCAGGTGATGAACCGGTGCAGTACCACTGCACTGTAATGGAGTAGCATTCGATCATGCAGCCATTGACCTTGATGTATTGGGTAATGTACCACGTTTGTGGGCCTTGGGGTGTTGGCTTACATCCCCAGGGCATCATCTGCAGGAGTTATGGTCTGTGGCTACTGAGATGGCTTGGAGTGTTTAAGTGATGCTGCCTCTTCTGTGTGGACTCTAGTGCACCTTGTGGTAACCATGTCTAACCATGTCTCTTCAGTGTCTGTGCAGGGCTCCTAGGGCTGCTGCAAGACCGTAGTTAAAATCATTACATTGCAAATTTAAATTCAAATTCATGTGTTTTGTGTCGCACTACTGCGCGGAGATCACTTCTGAGCACAGTATTAATTTGTAATTGCATTTATAGGCCACTTACTGCCATTAACGTTGATAGGACCCAGTGAAGCAATCTTTGTTGGTGCTCCATCCCCGTGACCTCCATCTTCACAGATTACTCACTTCCCCCCATAAAACGCGGCCCTAGTTAGACATGTAACACAAGCCCCAGAAGCCCCTAATGTACAGGGGGCCCCAACCCTTCAGGCCTCTCCAACCCTACATGAGGTCCCATTCAGCACAAAGCTGAGGTTGTTTGTGAGAAATGTGAGACACAGATGCCCCTCTTTACATTCTGCAGGGTGTCCCCATAGTTTTGCGTTACCCCACTGTTACTCATCTTTCCATAAACACTCTCTCTCACATTTATTTAATTTTTATTATAGCATTACTCATCCCAGTGTACCAACACACATATTATAAAAGAGATAATGAATCACACTAGTGTGTAAATCAAAGTATAAGAAATGTTATAGACCACCAGATCAATGCTGTCTCATCATTCTGCTTCCAGACGCTATGCCTGCTCCAAAAGATCTTCAAGTGGATCCCCACTGAGTCCAGAAAAACGGTCAGCCATGCAGAATCAACTACGGCAACGCACTCTATGCCGGAATTACACAGAAACTCCTCAAGAAACTGCAGAACACTCAGAACGTCACCGCTAGACTCATCCTTAACAAAGTGGCAGCACTTCGCTAAGGCAGAGGAGCGTCACCCCACAAGAAAAATAAAATTATAATAACGATGTTATTATTATTTTATTTTTCACTATTGTGGTGCACTGTAAAGGTGCAGGAGGGGCTGTGCCGGCCGCAGAGAAGGGGGAGGAGTGGAGAGCACACTATAAAGTGGGCCAGCCAAACAGCCATGCACACTTTGCATGTTCCCCACCAGGCTGCATTACACAGCCTGGTGGGAAACATGCCCAGGCTCCCATTCCCTGTCTGAGCGCTGGCGCTCAGATCAATCACAATGCTGCATTGCAGTGTTGTGATTGGCTTAGGGGAGGGAGCCAGGGTGCTTCCTGTTCCTGCGTGCGTCGTGGAAGAAGAGGACGGAGAGTTGGCTGCCAGAAAGGTAAGTGGGTTTTTCTCCCCACCCTTTTCTTTTATTTAACACCCCCTGCCCACCCCACCTCTACTCCCCGGTAGCAGCCGCTACTGCCTCAACATCCCCTGCCGCAACCCCATCATTGGCCAACTGAGAGACCTCCACTGGCTTCCAGTCAACAAAAGAATCACCTTCAAGCACCTCACACACCCCTACAAAGCCCTACACGATGTGGAACCTGAGTACCGCGACCACCGCCTCGCATTCCACGCACCCACCAGGAGCCTCCGCTCCGCCCATCTGGTCCTGGCCACTATCCCACGCATCCGCAAGACCACAGCTGGAGGAAGATCCTTCTCCTACCTCGCAGCAAAGACCTGGAACACCCTGCCTCTCCACCTCAGGCAATCACCGTCACTGCCTCAATTCAGGAAGGACCTCAAGACCTGGCTACGATGGGAGAGTGGGAAGTGGGACTGTAGACTGGGACAAACTTCACCTCCATATTCGCACCTGTCCTGACCACCTCATGTTTAAAAAGCTTGGTTGTTTTAATTCCTCTGTGCCACTGTCCAGTAGCAAGCACCGAGATACTCCTTGGGACGTCTCCTCCCTCCTTTCCGTTGTCCTCTCTAGGGTCAGGCTTTTCGCCGTCAGGGCCCTGCTTCCTCTTCTCCTCCTGTTTACCGTCTTCTGACCGTTTATGTCCTTGTGCTCCGCCTCCTTCTTGAATAAGGGAGTCCGTTGTTACTCCTGTCTCTGCCCTCCATATCCCTGTGTCCATCTCCTCTTTATCTTCCCCTTTCCTCCTTGACTACTTCTGTTCCCTGGAGGTGGCACGTCACCCTGAGCATTGTGGGATAGCGGTCTCCTGCCGCAGGTAAGTTCCTCTTTGTTCTCTCTATCCCCTCACAGGGACTCAGGGGACTGCCTATTAAACATTAGAGCCCTGGCCTCAGGGGCTTTATGAATTGTTTGTGTATGCCGTATTTCACTTTGTGTCCATATATAAATACTACTTTTTTCAAAAAAGAAAGTGGTCAATTATTTATTGCTGCGATTTACCATCCTTAACACAGTGGCAGCACTTCGCTAAGGCAGAGGAGCGTCGCCCCACAAGAAAAATAAAATTATAATAACAATGTTATTATTATTTTATTTTTCACTATTGTGGTGCACTGTAAAGGTGCAGGAGGGGCTGTGCTGGCCGCAGAGAAGGGGGAGGAGTGGAGAGCACACTCTAAAGTGGGCCAGCCAAACAGCCATGCACACTTTGCATGTTCCCCACCAGGCTGCATTACACAGCCTGGTGGGAAACATGCCCAGGCTCCCATTCCCTGTCTGAGTGCTGAACCACGGCGCTCAGATCAATCACAATGCTGCATTGCAGTGTTGTGATTGGCTTAGGGGAGGGAGCCAGGGTGCTTCCTGTTCCTGTGTGCGTCGTGGAAGAAGAGGACGGAGAGTCGGCTGCCAGAAAGGTAAGTGGGTTTTTCTCCCCACTCTTTTCTTTTATTTAACACCCCCTGCCCACCCCACCTCTACTCCCCGGTAGCAGCCGCTACTGCCTCAACATCCCCTGCCGCAACCCCATCATTGGCCAACTGAGAGACCTCCACTGGCTTCCAGTCAACAAAAGAATCACCTTCAAGCACCTCACACACCCCTACAAAGCCCTACACGATGTGGAACCTGAGTACCGCGACATCCGCCTCACATTCCACGCACCCACCAGGAGCCCCCGCTCCGCCCATCTGGCCCTGGCCACTATCCCACGCATCCGCAAGACCCCAGCTGGAGGAAGATCCTTCTCCTACCTCACAGCAAAGACCTGGAACACCCTGCCTCTCCACCTCAGGCAATCACCGTCACTGCCTCAATTCAGGAAGGACCTCAAGACCTGGCTACGATGGGAGAGTGGGAAGTGGGACTGTAGACTGGGACAAACTTCACCTCCATATTCGCACCTGTCCTGACCACCTCATGTTTAAAAAACTTGGTTGTTTTAATTCCTCTGTGCCCCTGTCCAGTAGCAAGCACCGAGATACTCCTTGGGACGTCTCCTCCCTCCTTTCCGTTGTCTTCTCTAGGGTCAGGCTTTTCGCCGTCTGGGCCCTGCTTCCTCTTCTCCTCCTGTTTACCGTCTTCTGACCGTTTATGTCCTTGTGCTCCGCCTCCTTCTTGAATAAGGGAGTCCGTTGTTACTCCTGTCTCTGCCCTCCATATCCCTGTGTCCATCTCCTCTTTATCTTCCCCTTTCCTCCTTGACTACTTCTGTTCCCTGGAGGTGGCACGTCACCCTGAGCATTGTGGGATAGCGGTCTCCTGCCGCAGGTAAGTTCCTCTTTGTTCTGTCAATCCCCTCACAGGGACTCAGGGGAGTGCCTATTAAACATTAGAGCCCTGGCCTCAGGGGCTTTATGAATTGTTTGTGTATGCCGTATTTCACTTTGTGTCCATATATAAATACTACTTTTTTCAAAAAAGAAAGTGGTCAATTATTTATTGCTGCTATTTAGCATTTTTACGTTTTTAGCCTGTGTTCAGCCCTCCTGTGTCTACCTCCCCCTGAGAAGTCTTGGACTGCTCAACTTATGCTACCACTGACTCTAGTGGCTCTCGACAGACTACTTACAAGTATTACGTAATCGGATGGGTGTGGCTGGGCGTGGTTAATAAAGTTTGTGACGCAGTGTGTTCAGTTAACGATTGCACTCTGAAGAATAAAGACGAGCACTACATAGCTCCGTGTGTGGCGTGGTCATTTGCTACTGGGCTGGGGAGACACTACAACTGGCGACAAGATAGGGGATCTGTAACCTGAAGAAACAAGATTGCTCTCCCTGTGAGTTTGCCAAGGTCCAGCAAACTGCTATTGCATGCCACGTGCACCTCAGTCGAAATGAAGCCATTGACGGTTGTCGTATGCAGAGTCAAAGTGACACTCCAGCCAGTACAAGGCTTTTGAAGAAGACAAAGGCCCCATGGAAAGTTCAGTCACAGTCAGCCCGGAACCTGCTGATGAGGCGGAAAGAAGAGAGAATGCGCTGCAACATAATATAGAGCTAGCATACCTACACGATAATGCTAAAGGCAGTGAAAACCAGGTATGATGCATAAGGGTGAGAATGATAATGACCATGTACACGAGAGAAAACAGCTTCTCACTGCCAAAGATGACAAAGAGGCCTTATGACATCAGATCGGCCGCAACAACACTGATGCAAGCAGGCAGCTGGAGTTTAAAGATGATCTGAATAGAGCCGATTCAAGCGAGCAGTAGACTGCGCTGGAGAGGCCCTACTCTCAACGTCAGTGAGGTCCACAACTGGCTATAATGCTGCAGTTTTCCTGAAACCGCAGCTTCCATTTGATCCTGCCAAAAAGCACAGTATTGACGCCAGATAGACTGAATGGATTAAACCAAATGATGATTTCATCGATGTTCTGAAGGAAACAGATGATAAAAAGATCATCAAATACTTAAAGAACCTTGCAGTAAAAGAGGTGATAAAGAAAATATCACAAGCTGGTGAAATATCATACCGTCAAATCAAGAAGACGTTGGAGGACAAGTTCAATCCAATGCCGAATGTCGAATATTAAAGGTACATTTTCAACCAAGCAAGACAGCAACCTCGTGAGATGATGGATGAGTTCGTTGAGAGACTTGATACGCTTATATAGCACTGCAAATTCAATTAATTTAATGATGAGGAAGCCATGTATCTTAAAGTTATTGATGGTTGCCTCTCCGACTCATTCCGACGAAGCATGCTGAGAGAAAAGCTCAATTTGGAGAAAGTGCTAATGACTGCAAGAGTGGAGGACCATGCCGATTGACATGCTGACAATATGGAAGCTGGAACAACCCAAAACAAATCAGCATTGAGCATGAAAAGTAAGCTGAAACACAAGGCAGAGGCCTACTGAGTGATGTCTTTGAAAAAAAAGAAATTGTATTTTCTCTGTGTAGTCTCCTTTCCATGTGAAGGTAAATGTCCTGCTATAGGACAAATATGCCAATGCTGCAGGAAGGAAAACCATTTCATAATGGTTTGCAAAGCGAAACTAAGTGCGTCATGAAGATACAAGAAGATGGACACAAAAAAGTTCCAGAAGCATTCTAGGCACTCCCACAAGGCCAAACAATAACATCGACTAAGGCAAGTGGAAACAAAACGAAGTCAATCGTTATCAAATTTAATGTCCAATGGTTCATTGACGTCATCGAGTGATGATGAGGAACATGGATGTGCGATGGTCATGTCAGTCACAGATCAACGTGCGCATTGGTCGCTTGCAAGAAAAAACACGTCTGAAAAGAATACTATATGAAGCAACAAAGTTCCTTTGGACATTGTCCTAAAATCATGCTCTAGGTGAATGGGTGCCCTACAACTTTCATTATAGACAGTGGTGCATCGATAAACATCATGCCAGCAGAAAAGTACACAGAACTGTCTCAGATACCACGTCTCACACTAACAAGAACCAAGGTGTTTACCTGGGCAGCTTCTACACCCTTGCGGAGTAAGGGATCCTTTCTGGCGACCATGCAGCACAAGAAAACGACAGTGCAAGCGCGGATTCATGTGCTCCCAAGTACTTCGTTGAGTGCATGCTTATTAAGTTTCAACATTGCTGCTGACATGGAACTGATTTTTATTAACTACAACTTGAATGCCCATTCTGAAATAGTGAGTCAGTTCCTGACATTGTTTCATGAACTTGGGAAACTTAAGACAATGAAGGTACAGCTTCACATTAATGAAGATATTCACCCCATTGCAAAGCGACACTGTTGAATTGTTTTCCAATTACAGGAAGCCTTTGAGAAAGAACTAGAAAGGCTGTAAAAGCATGACATCATTGAGCGCTCTACTGGGTTTCGCCCATTGTGGTAGTGCCAAAAAAGGACAGTGGGGGTTCAGTACGCATTTGTGTTGACAGGCAACAGGTCAGCAAAGCAATCAAAAGAGAAAGACATTCAGGTCCACACATTGCGGACATGATCACACAGCTGAATGGCGCCAAAGTCTTCTCCCGCCTTGATCTGAACAAAGGTTACCATCAACTTGAACTGGAAGAAAACTGTTGGTACATTACTACTTTTTCAACACATATTGGTTTGTTCAGATATAAAAGACTCTGTTTTGGTAGGTCGTCAGCTGCAGTAATCTTTCAAGATGTCATTTGTCGAGTAATTCGGCCTGTCACACATGCTTTTAACTACAGTGATGATTTACTGGTGTTTGGGGCTACACGAAAGGAACATGACAAAGCACTCAAACAAGTATGCCATCTGCTTGCTGATGCAGGTCTCACACTGAATGCTGAGAAGTGTAAATTTCACAAAAACAGACTGAAATTCTTTAGCCATATTTTCCTTGAAAAGGGGATGACTCCTGACAGGGCCGGCGCTAGGCATGGGCAGTGTGGGCAGCTGCCCAGGGCCTCGCGCTCAGCTGAAAGACAGGGGGCCCCGCTTCCGTGTGAAAGGCCACACTTTCACAGTTAGCCCACCTGCTCCTACGAGGCCCCCTGCCCCACACTATCACAATACACATCTTGAGTCGACCTTGCTGGTCAGGGCGTCGTCGTGGCATTCCTGGGGGTGCAGGGGTGGGGGGAGGTACAAACAGAGTGGGGAAGGCACAGCAGCCAGGCCAGCAATTATGGCTCACAGTGTCAGGGGAGGGGCAGCACCTCTGTTAAGTACCGGCCATTCCCTTTCTGCATTTTGTTGCTAGGTGACAGAAGGCCCCTTTGTTTCCAGGACCAGCCAGACACAGGTAAGGCGAGGTGGATGAGGGGAGGAGGGAGTAGCCAGATCAACTGGCTTTTGTTAACTTTTACATCACGCATTTTTTTTTATGGGAATGTGTATTTAAAATGTATGTAGTACTGCCAGTGCTAGGGCAGTGTTTTACAAAATGCCTCGTTACTGCTTCGAAGGCCCAGGGGAGGGGGCCCCCTTTCTCTGGGCCTCTAAGCACTAGAGCAAGCTGAGAGGTCCAGGTGTGGGGGCCCCCTTCCCTGGGTCCCTGGGCCTTGTAGCCAGTACTCCCTCTTTTCTTTCCTTTATTTGTTCCCCTGTGAAATTAATCCAAAATATAAAAACGCTTTTGTTGGAAAGGTCAGTCTTTTTCTGACATTTTTCACTTCCAAAGTGCAGCCTTGGGATGGAGAGAAATAAAAGGTTCAAAATGTAAAAAATAACTAAAGCAAGACAGAGTGGGTCGAAAAGGGGCCAGATTGATTTTATTCACACCCAAAACACATTAGTGCCACTTTACAGAGTTTGCCAGTGAAGCGCTACTTTTTTGTTTTCCTCGGGTGGGGAAGTGCACCATTCCTGGATGTACTGCAATACCTGCTTGATGGGCGGATTCGAAAACAAAATGCATACTGCGGCTCTGTATTCACGAATGTGGTATTTTTAAACCATATTGCTTACGTTTTGTAAGGAGATAAGCAATGGACATTGAAACTGGTCCCTTCCGGCCCTGTAGTCATGGCCTTAACTTTTCATGCAAAAGCACTCATAGATTTCTGAATAATAAGTGCAAAAGCGTTAAGGTAACCATGTTGTTCCTGCTTACATTTCACATGCTTTTACTTAATCTTGCATTCCTTATGAGTGTTTGCTTTTTCCAGGATGTTGTCACTTTTTTTTTAGGCAGCATATTGCTCTTGTCTAGTGCATAATTTGAATTGAGTCGCCTCCATGTGTTTATAGCGGGGTGCAATTGGGTTGTAGTTGAAGGCAGTGCGAGTTTCTCTCAGTGGGGCAGTATGGTGTTCAGTGGGGGAGAGAATGTGGCACTATGGTCAGAGCTGCCGAATTTGGAACTGGGGAACCAGGTTCAACCTTCATGACCAGACCACTCTCCTGAGACAGCACATTTCCATGCTAGACCTTAGAAGGCCCCGAAAGACCTTAGAAGAGTGGTGTCTGAGCACCAGCAAGTGGACCATAGCGGTGGCAAGTGTGGGTTAACCTTGAAGGCCTGTCCACTACAACCCCTATTGAAGCTCACCTCGAGTCTTTTGGGCAGGCCTACGAAGCAGCACACCCTAGAGCAACAGTGACTCTGTCATTGAGGTCACAGGACCCTTGAGGAGGAAGGCTCTAGGGCGGTGCGACTGATGAGATCGCACTGAGGCGCTGACTTTGGGTGGGGGCATCATGTTTGCAAGTATATTATGTTTCTAAAAGCCCTTGCTGCCTCCTTCCTGGCCTCCTGCAATTATCGGCAACAATAAAAATGTCATGATAACTCCGGTGATTAATGTTCTTCCTAGAGAGAGATGGAGTTTTGTCAAGTGGAAGTTTTGACTTGTGGAAAGGTAGCACAGAGGGTTAATGTGCCTGCTGCAAAGAACATGTACCATGCAGATCACTAAGTCCACATAATGTAAAAAGGCCAGTGGGTTACTGCTTTTGTCAGAGAGATCCTATTGTTACTTGCAGTTTATAAGTCAAAATTTTAACATAGAACAATGAGCTATTAACTGTCATCTAAGAGCTGCATGCAAACTGCAAGGTATAAATTACAGCATTATGGTTTTTTCCCCAGCCTTTGATTATCCTAATGTTGCAAAAAGGGTTCATTTGGACAGAAATCAATTCTGGTTATTAAAGAGAACCCCCAACCATGGTATTACGTTCTAAATTCAGAGTTTGTGTTTCTCCAGATCAATCACTATTAAACTATACTGCCTACTAGTATGATTGTCATGTGACTCCTAGTCCTTTGTCTTATGTAACATTACCTCTTGTGATTTACACACGTATGATTGATTGTCTCTGTGTAATGTGTGATATAAAGTTCTCTGGCACCCTACACTGGTATCAGTGGCGCTGTAAATCAAATTAAATGCATCTGAGCGAGAATGTGGTTATGGTGACTTCAGGAGCACTGCTAAAGGGTGGTAGTGAGGGAATCCGTGGCAGAGCGAGTCATTGGGGGGCACCAACATTGTCGCACAGGGCTCCACCAGCGCTAAAGGCGGTCACTTCTACTTCCTACAGTTCTAACACCAAATCAAAAACGTTGATTTGAAAACCCCTTGAATCTGAAGCATACCTTCAAGTCAATGTATGATTTAGCAGTGGTCTCGGTTGTTCTAAGTCTTTTTTTATTTATGTACAATCTTTATTTGTTTGCAATGGTGTCTTGTAATTTTGTACTATATGTGTTGTGTTTTTGCACTTAACATAATTCTGGCGAGTAAAGAGCCCACACACAAAAAAGATTGTCCTACGTCTCTTAGCATGTGCGTGTGGGATACTGGTGAGAGGATTTACGTTAAAACAAATTGCAAAGTATTAATGTCATCCTAAGGTAGCACAATAATGGCACAGAAAGATAAGGGAGCCTTTTGAAATTTGCAATTATATCCATGGTGTGAGAGGTTTTCTCTTGTTGTATCCAAGGGGGGGACTGGAAGCTAGGTTATGAGGTCCTGCACACTGGCTCCCAAAAGAGACTAGTAATTGAAAAGGGTATGCAGTTCCTATGGGGATTGGGCAGTGGAGGGAGAAGACAGGTCTTTCTTCATACAGTTTTTAAATATATGGACTTATTTCATTTGTATATTTATATTTTTGTCCATGTTACTGATATCCACGTTAGGTCTCTTCAGTGATGCCAAATAAGATCAATAGTCCTGCGATGTCACTTTCTGTGATGTCACTTCTTGTGATGTTACCAAGGGCGGCTCCTCCACTAGGGGGAGGAGCGTCACCCACTGCTTTCTCGCAGTGCGAGAAGCAGAAACACAAAAATGCTAAAACTACCATTTTATGTTTCTGCTTCTCGCACTGCGAAAAGCAGAAGTGTTTGGTTGGGGCGGGCGGGTCTGCTTTAGGGCAGGGGAGGAGTGCCTTGCCCACTGCTAAGGGCGCTGACTGTTTGGTCGGTCCTCCGGGGCCAACCAAACCAGTCATGCACACTCTGGCCTTTCTCAGCCTACATGGAGAAAATGGCCTCCCCATAGGCGCCTGGCTGGTCGGCGTCCCGAACAATCACAATGCTGCCATTGCAGCGTTGTGATTGGCTTAGGGGAGGGGAGGGAGGCTGCCGGCTTCCTGTTCTTGCCAGAGGCAGGAAAGCAGGAGAAAGGTCAGGAGCAGAGACGACGCGAGGACCGGGAAGGTAAGTTTATTTTATTTTTAAATTAACCCCCCCCGCGCGCGCGAACCCCCGCGAGACCCTCCACCCGCGAGTCATGCCGGCCGCGACTGGATGTTACATGCAAATTAGAGGGGCCTCACATCTTCCCTTTCGCCCGGGGCCCCAGAAGTTCTAGGACCGGCCCTGACTCCTGAACCCGAAAAGGTACATGCATTGTCATCTACTTGCCCACCAAAATATGTGATCATGATTGGATCCTTCATGGGCATATCCAGCTACTGCTCCAAGTATATTTGTGACTTTGCCACTGTGAGGGCCCCTCTAAGAGAACAAACAAACCAAGGTGTTCCATTTGAATGGTCATCTGAATGTGACTGAAGTTTCAATAAAATAAAACATGCAATTGAAAATGCACCTGAAATGGCTTACTTTGATCCGAAATTGCATACAGAAATTGTGGTGGATCCAAGGTATGTGGGGTTGGGAGCGATCCTTGCCCAGCATAATGGACAACCCGATGCTCAGAGACATATTGTGGCCTATGCTAGCCGGAGTCTATCTCAGACTGAACATGCTTATTCTTAAACGAGAAAGAACGCATAGCTGTAGTATGGGCACGTGAACACTTCCATGTGTTTCTGTATGGAAAGCATTTCACTCTTGTCACAGATCATCAATCGTTGCTCACCATTTTTAGAAATCCGAAAGCCAAGATGCCGCCTCGCATCGAGAGGTGGGGGTTGCATCTGTAGGAGTATAATTACACTATTGTGCACAAACCGGGGAAAGATCAAAACCCAGCAGACTACTTTTCATGAGTGCTGATACAGCGTCATAGCGCAATGTCCAAAGCGGCTGAGGCCTACATCAATTTCATAGTAAAGTCAAGTGTGCCTGCAGCTCTTTCTATTGAGCAAATTCTGACAGCCACCAATACAGACAAAGAGATGCGTAAGCTCAAGGAAATCATAGCAACACAATCATGGAGGAAACATACTTGACCTCTTACAGATGATGTTGAATGCTAGAAATTCAAAAATGTTCGTGAAGAACTTTCTGTCACACGTGATGGTGTCATACTACCAGGGGCAAGAATAGTTATCCCTGAAAGACTGAGGCAGAAAGTGATTCATCTGGCACATGAAGGACATTGTGGTGGTACTGCTGCTGCTAAAAGAGCCCTAAGGGATTGAATGTGGTTCCCGAGCCTTGAACTCACGTTTTCCTCTAGGGGAAGACTTATCATCAACCACACATGACAAAGTCATCAAAAGGCTGGATGACATTTTCATGACATGGGGTGTTTCCTTCATTCTCAAATCTGACAACAGTCCACCCTTCAATTGAAGAGAGTTCAAAGACTTTCTTAATCGTTTGAACTACAAACATCAGAAAAGTACACCTCTCTGGCCACAGGCAAATGGTGTTGTTGAACGATGTATGAGTACTTTAAAAAGGGTGGTTCAACATGCTGCAGTGGAAGGCATCGACCTCAAGTCTGCTTTGCGCCCAGTCTTTTGTGCCTAGCATTCCACTCCTCATTCCACAACAGTAGAAAGTTCTGCCACCTTACTGTTCGGGATAGCTCCAGGAACGAAGATACCTCAATGGACCACCAGCCGGTCAATTAACCCTAACGAGATTAGTGTCACTGACACCTTTTGCAAATGCGAAATGAAGGCCTACGCTGACAAGCACCAGCATGCTTGAGACATGGTTTTCTTGAAAGGAGGCTGAGTTCTTGTTGAGCAAAAGAGGACACGCAAGACGGACACTTCATTTGATGCTGAACCGCTGAGAGTTGCAGCGAGCAAAGGACATATGGTAATTGCCCAACGACCAGGAAAGTCAATAACCAGGGACTTGTCACACTTTAAGCCTTTGCTGTGATGTTTGTCAGCTCCAGACCTCGCGAGTGAGGCAAGTCCTCCTGATTGCCCACGTCAAGCATCCGACTCTTCTGTGGCAATGCCAGACGAGGCTGCCCCTCCTCTTTCTCATACAACTAGATATGGAAGGCTGGTGTGAGCACCTTGACAACTCATCAAGGAATTGTAATGTGTATAGGTGTATATATTTGTTCATACTTTTTATTTACCAAAGGGGGAGATGTTGTGTCCTGAATTTATGTGCATGTAGACTATAGGGGCCCTCGACAGACTCCTTACAAGTATTACGTAATCGGATGGGTGTGGCGAATAAAGGTTTTGACGCAGTGCGTTCAGTTAACGATTGCACTCTAAAGAATAAAGACGTGCACTACAGAGCTCTGTGTGTGGCATGGTCTTTTGCATGCTACTGGGCTGGGGGGACCGCTACACTCAGGATCCATAGTAGGTTGGACCCCAGGGGTAAAAGCCCTGAACCCCCACGGGTTGGGCACAGTAGCTTCTGCTTACCCCGTGGCCCTCTGAACGGGATTTTGACACACGCGATGCAACTTTTTAAAGCTACATTTCTTCAGGTGTCAGTAAGGCTCAGTTTTGCAGTCTACTTATGCTAACTTAAACACACAAAAATGAACATGAATTTTTATTAATAGATAAGCTCTCACACCTTTCTACTTCGACCTCCCCTCCCGTCAGAGGGCAAACAGAACATTTTCCTCCCCACAGCATGGTGCTTGGTGAAGTGGCACCGGTCACACAGCCCTAAAGCTGGCACTTCTTACTACCCCTGCTGAGGCACTGAAGCTCTTTACGGCAAGTAGCATGCTACTCCAGAACCCAAAGATAGTGGTGAATCCAGTGGTTATTGTTTGTTATTGGGATTAGCGCATTATGCACACCAGTGCATATTATCATAGGAGGCTCAATACGTGCATGCAGGTTCTTTGTAAGTGGGTTCATGTTTCTTTGCAAAAAAGTCTAGTACATACACACCCATAGTCTGAAATCAACACGTTTTTGCAGAATTAAGTTAGCCCTGTTAGAAAGAATGCTGAGTACTTTAGAGCCTGCTAAGCAAGTTACCATGAATGAATGAGACGAAGATGTCGGACATTTTATGCAGGTTTATGGCTTGAGTGATATACCTTTATATTCTTAATTGAAAGATCGCAGTATATGCATATTGATGCTCGCATATATTACACAGCGTGTAGTAGAATGGATAGCCTTAACTCATGCGGCCTCATCCTGCCTATGTCTTGCCCATCCTATGGGATATGCATTGGGATGTCTCAGAAATTCCAGTGAATGGTGTCTTTGCCTCCATGGAGAATGTGCTTTTCCCAGCATTTTGCTCTCTAATTCTTCAGTACGAGCTCGGTTAGTGAATTCCCTTCTTAGTCTCTAGAACCCATGACTCTGACCTGTGCTCTCCTCCTGTGTTCCCCATTATGCCTTAGCTAATGCCCTGTATCAAGAGAGAGGCCGCTTGTTTGAGCAGTAGTACTGCTCTATGTCTTGATTTCTCATCCCTGATGGTTGCATCTCAGGAATGGATTCTGACATTTCTGAACTCACATCCATTTCCAGTTTCTCTACCAAGAGGTTCTTGGAAGACTGAGAAGGTTAAGAAGGCTAGGACTAGCTAAATTTATTGATTATCTGTATTGGACATATTATTGTGCGATTAGGTCCTGGGCTGGTGCAGAAGGTAGTGTCTACCTTCTATAGAGAACAGGCAGTTGTGCGCATGCTGAACCTGCCCCGCTAAAGGAGGAGATAAGAGGCATCCTTTAGTTGTCTGGGTATTTGTAGGGTGGTGTCCTATTATATGGGTAGAACAGTAAAGCCTTCTTATTGCATTTGGGTCTGGTTGAACGGGGAGTTTAACTATGAACCATTGAGTTTGAGCCACGGTACTCATGCTTTGTTCTTCGGTTGGCAAGCTCTCTTGTGGTTTTCAGTGGTTTTCTACCAGGGGTGATTGCTTCCTAAGTCATGGCACTGTGCGCTTCCTTTTGAAATATCTATCGTATGAGGAACTGGGCTTCTGCTTCGCCCTTTTTCGGCTGAAATTGTGGAACT
Organism: Calotriton arnoldi; assembly: GCA_963921515.1. Classification (NCBI taxonomy): domain Eukaryota; kingdom Metazoa; phylum Chordata; class Amphibia; order Caudata; family Salamandridae; genus Calotriton; species Calotriton arnoldi. The sequence goes on along the minus strand of CAWUFW010001733.1, from coordinate 2,177,271 downwards.
CAGGGAAGGCAGAATATGAAACAAGGGGTCCAACAGCTGTGACTCAGAGTGAGGTGCGTTCTAATAAAAGCACCACTACCGGGGTCTCTGGTGGATAGATGGCCTCACAAATGAATGTTTCAACCTTGACAAGTAAGGACTAGGGAAAGATGAGGAGTATCAGAGCATTATTAGTGCTGTTACCTATCAGAGGTTAGAGTAGGTGCCACATGCGTGCTTTGGTTGAGTGCACTGGTGCCTGTATTTTCTGTTAATTACGTACCTATACGTGTGTTACTCGCACATGTGAAGGAGATGGTGTTCATATATGCAGGCATACCACACACATACTGGAAAAATATTGGCTTGTCGATCGGAGCCGTAGCGGGGGGTTGGGGGGGTGGGGGGGGGCATTTTAGGGCTGGGCCAGAGGTGCGGAGTTCAGAAGGTGAATGAGCAATAAAATGTCTTGTTACATTTGCTGCTGTTCCAAGACAGGTTACATAAATGTCAGGCTGTTTTCTGACGAATGTATGCTTATTCTTTTATTGTGGACATGTTTACTTTATTCCTTTGACTGCAAAGTGAGAGGATTTTGTAAAGTGAACTGTGTGATCATTTCTCTGTGGTACAGACAGGGCCGCTGTGATTAGGCAGCAGTGGAAGCCTAAATTATGCAGCAAAATTAACTAAATTATGAGGCAAGAAAACACAAAATATTCTGTCTTATGCTGCACATTTTTTAATAGTATCACTTCATTATTTTGAAATTTTTGCACATGTTAGCACTGTCTGGGCAACGGTTTCACTTTAGTTGTACCAGTTGCACATCCAAATACTGCTCACTGTAAGTAACTGAAAAGTGACCAGTCAACCTTTGCGAAGAACCTTCCACTGCACTACAGCCCGTGTTGCAGCATTTTTAGTAACTTTTGATCTGTTTGAGCTAGAAACAAAATGTGTTTTTTTGTTAAAATCAGCAAATTATGCAGCGGATGATGGAAGATGTGGCAAATGAGGTAAATTTATAATTAAGCGGTAAAGACATGACCGTAGAATTGCATAATTCCAGTGGCTTTGTGTTTCAGGGTGTGCAAAACAAATACTGTAGGATGTCAATTTGTTTCTAAGTCTCAAAAAAACGTAAATACTTGTAAATGAACAGTACAAATATCTCAACATATACCAAAGGTTACCAAAGCACAAATGAAGCTCATTTTGTTTTGTAATTCTGCAGTAATGGAAACAAACATTTTAATAGGATCAAAACAAATCTTGATTTTGCACAAGTGATAAATATTGTATTGTATTACGCATTTGTATAGCACTTACTACCCATATGTGTGGCACTGAAGAGCTTACTTACATGGGCAGCAAGCTACGCCAGATAGGGTGATATTTGGTTAGAAGGGTGTTGTCTTTGTTTTGTGAACCAATGTGGGAAGTGTTTCCATGTCGTGTGTGATGACCACTGAGTTGCAGTTCTCATGTTATGAGACGTAGCGCGTAGCAGTATGGTGGATGATGAGCTGTGAGAAAGACACGCAATTTCTGGATTTTCAGTACTCTTGCAGCTTAGAACAGCTCTGCGGATCCCATTATGTTATTTCTTTTGTTTATAGTCTGCTTAGCTGGTTACCGCACTCGGTTGTCCAATCAGATTTTTTTGGGCAGTTTTGCTTACATTTCACGCAATGCAGCGAAACAGCTTCCTGCACTGTGCTGCATGTAAGGCAGATAGCAGAAAAGCACAATTTTTACAAACATTTGGCTCATTTCTGCTGTCTCCTAACATTGGTGCACTGTGTAATGCCTAGTGCCAATGCAGGCACCTTTGTGCCATGGTGTAAGAGTTCCTGCATAAAAAGTAGGATTGTTTTTGTGCAGGAAGGGACAACTTCCTGCATAAACACGACCCATAGAGGCACAATGTAGCACACATAGAATGAGGAAGTAACAAAAAGAAATACCAAAATTCCTCCTTCTTACACTTCACTAGGGAAGGCGTTACATTTTGACTCATCCCCAAGTATACTAGCTTTAGTAAATCTGGGAATGCACTAAGTTCCATTGGTGGATGTATGAGAACGCCAATGCTCCACCCATGGAACGTCTACCCAATGCACGGTAACTCAAGGCAGCAATATGCACTGCTGTGCATTGCTTTGTATCTACTAAACTACACAAGGCTACACAAAGGGGCTTTGGAGTGCTTAGTAAACACCAAAAATGATTTTGTGTCGGGCTGCACCACAAAAGTGGAGCAAGCCCAACCCAAAATCTTAGTAAATCTGCCCCCTACTGTATAGTTCTGGGCCAAAGCTGGCATTGTTGGAGGGAGAGAGAAGTGGAGAGAGATTCTGGGATGTGTATTGTTACTATCATCTCATATCTGAAAGCGATTGTGAGATGTAAAGAAGCGGCCTGGTGTATAGATAGTTAGGACCTTCAGTTATGGACTAGATAAATAAAGTCCTTCAATCGAGCTACAGTGTGTGACAGATCTCTTCACTTATTCCATGCCTGTTCATTTAGTGATGGCTGATTTATTGGCTGCACAGTACTGGTGATGGACATCCCTGGTAGCAGATCTGTCTTATGTGAATGTAACAGATGTAAGTTACAGTTGACTGCCGACCGCTGAGTGTTATGAAATTAGTATCAGTGTGGGCCAGAAAAGTTATGTATGAACTGACATAACTATATAATACCCCGGTGAAGCATAGGTCAGCTCTCCTTAACTTACTGGCTTACCGAAAGTAGTTTACTGGTTGAATTGTTTCCAATCTGTGGATCGTAAGCTGAAGATTAAGTTTGAGGGTGCAACTGTCTTTTCAGGTTCTGTTGCAGGAATTGTGGTGGTGTAGTTGTCTTGGAAATAGCCGATTCCAACTGTCTTCTGAAGTGTATCGGCTCCTTGATGCTGCGAATGCTGGCTGGTTGGGTGTTCTAGAGCTTGGCATCTTGTACTGAGAAAGCAGTGCCTTCCACGGATTTCTTAAGGTAAGGTGATATGATAAGTGGTGCAAGCCTGGAGTGCAGTGTCCTGATTTGTTTGCATTCTTGAATTTAGCTTGTAAGTAAAGCTGCCCTTTTCACTGGAAGCTCTTTGAACAATGCAAAGTGCCTAGAACATTGCCTTTATTGCTATAGATAGCCAGTGGAGTGATTGGAAGACTGCAGTTGTGTGTCCTCTTGGGTGAATGGCTGAGAAGAAATATTGCAGCAGTATTTTGGATGAGTTGTATTTTGCGCATTATGAATGTGAGTGTGCCAAACTAGCCAAGCGAAACATCACCACACACTGGAAGGCTACACAAGGTCCCACCATAGCAAGGTGGAAAGCAGAATTCATAAAATGGGCTGAATGTGAGGGAGTGATCCGGCTGCAGTTAGCGCATCGAGCCGGGAATGATAAGGCCCTGGAAGGGGCGAGAGCATGGGAAGCGCTGGTTGCTGCACTCAAAGCTCCCGAAGAGATAGATGATAGTGACCCCCTAGACGCCCAGGGCGAGGATGCAGTATAACATGCGAATAGTCCTCTGATCCCCACGACCTGCCACCTTGGATACGGGGATGGTCCTAGACAACTTCGTTGGATCACCACACTCGAAGCCATGCCCCCATTCCAACACGTCCCATTGATATGGGCTTTGACCCGTTGGCCCCTTTTGCTATCTCAACTTAGTGACACGCCTGGGGGGTGGGAAGATTGGGGAGGGAGGGGGGTTAGTTTGGGATAAGGTTTTGTAATAGGTGCATTTATTCACTGAGCAGTTTGCATACTTTGCATAATTTGCCTGACGGGATGGCTTGGACACTTAATTTTGCCATCTGATTTCAATGTCATGCTTGTAACTTTGTCTTCCACTGAGAGGTGTCCCCGGACCCTCTGACTGTTTTTGTGCAAATCAATAAAAATCTGTTTTTAAAAAGAATGAATGTGAGTGTGCCAAGGTATAGGCTTTTGGTATAGTGAAGCTTGGAGAATACAAGCATGAGGATGGCTTTCACTTCATGCTGGTATCCATACTATGGCAGGATGCAACCTAGTGTTTTCATTGTGTAGAAGGCACTCTGTTTTACGTTGTTAACATGTGGTATCAAATATGGGACTGAATCAATGGTTACCACTAGGTTTCTGATTTCTCTTGATATTGTTGAAGGGGCCCCATATTCCGTAGGCCATATGGCAGTAGGCTGGTATTTTGTCACTGTCTGCAGTCATAAGCTCTGTCATTGCAGTATGACCCAATATAGCCTGCCATGTCACAAAGGGCTGCTATAACTGACTATCTTTCAAAAATGGTTTAATATCTAGATAACACTGCCAGAGTCAACACACTGAGGATTCATCTCCTTCAACCAAATAATGTGGAAACCATAATCAGGGCATTTGAGGCTGAAAACCTTTGTTTTATAGTTGATCTCTCTAGACATCTCCACATGGCATCGACTAACATTTTCCGATTTATGTATAATGTAATTTACGATCTGTGTAGTATGAATTTGCTTTTTTAACTTTATTGACACCTATGAAATTCTGCTTTATCTTTATCCAATTTATGGTCATAGGAGACAAATTGCTGTTATGAGGTCCAATTTAATTCATGTACTAAATGAAAAATATTAGATGAACATTTGGGGTAGTGTTTGTATTGGGAGAAGTGTGGGAACGTTGGGTGGTAGGAATTATATGAATCCTGACAGATTCCAGAATTGTCCTTCACAGAAATATGAGGAAAATCTGTGATTCTCCCAAAGTTTGAAATTTGCAGGCCATTTTGGGTAAGAAAAAGTTTTGGAATCCATGCAAACTACACCACCCCAGACTTCCCTAGGTACCTTGTTTAAAAAATGTTTGGGTCTAGAAGGTTACTCTAGGTGCTAACTGAGCCCTGGCCGAAATACCACAGCTACCCACATTGCCAGAATTGGTCAATTTGCAAGACAAAATCTTGATTTTTCCTTGGGTCTTAGGGGCCTTAGGGATCCTTTCATTTCACTGGCGATAGCTCAGTCACGCAAGTGGGGTACTACTGTTATTGGGAGCAGTGTAGGAACACTGGATGGTTGGACCCTTGTTAATCCCCAGAGATTCCATAGTGCAATTTGCTTTCACTTTCATGTTGCTATGTAACATCAGTGTGCACAGCATGCTGCGCAATACAGCATAACAAAAATTAAACTTGGGAATCGTGGGTAGAATTTCTCTTGTGTACCGACTTTGAATTTTGAAAAAAACATTTTTCTGGTGTTTCTTCCAGAAATATGAGTCTTTCCAGTACTGTGGATGACCCATTGAAGTCCACCGCACTGCGTAAGTAGTGTGGTGGATGTCAATGAGTTGTCTGCCCTAAAGCAGTTAAAACCCACCATTTCATGCAGCCGGATGTCCTGTCCAACAACAATTGAGGACAAGCTGTGGGGATATGATAGCCACATTGCATTAATTTCTTTGGGGCATATTAGCAAGACCGGCGATAAAATTATCGCCGTTTTAGCGGCAGGAAACTGCCGCTAAAACGGCGATAATGGAGCTTAGTAATATGCGTTATAGAATTCCAATAGAAGCCCAGGTTAGATGTGCAGGACATCTAACCTGGGCTTCTATTGAATTCCATAACGCATATTAGCAAGCCCATTATCGCCGTTTTAGCGGCAGTTTCCTGCCGCTAAAACGGCGATAATTTTAACGTGGGTCTTGCTAATATGCCCCTTTGTTCCATGATCGTAGTTGACTTCTCCAGTTCCAGGAGGCCCACAGGGTGGTTGGCTTCTGGGACTGGGGAACTGCGAAAGGCACAGTGGTCAATTAAAGGTGGCAGGTGCTGCTAATAGCCATGCACAGCCAAGAGAACGTCTTAGTTGCCATACATGGTCTATAGAGAAGAGGGTTAGAGAGAAAATTAAAAATATTGAGAAGTACAAAGAGGATAGAGGAGAAGATAGAGAGAGACGTTCTAGAAAAGAAGAGAAGATTAAGAGAAAGAAAGGAGAGTAAATAGAAAACGCAAGAGAGAGCAGGAGAGACAAGAAAGTGAAGATAGATGCAGCAGCAAACAGAAAGGGGTAGCGGGGAAAAGGTTGAGAGAGGCAGCAGGGGCAGAGTTTGGGAGACTGGGAGTAAACAGAGAACGTAAGAGAGAGCTAAAAGGAGCAAAATCATAGCTAGGTACATGTAGATGAATGGTGAATGTTAATTTTAAGTGGATTTTATAAACTTATCATGTTTTGACCAATACACCTGGCCCAATGTGATTTCAAAGCACGGTTTTGCACTTTATTTTCTAAAAGTGATCTTAGTGTAAGATCCACAAATCACCTTGCAGAGTGGTATTTAAAATACTATTTAGATCTAACCATGGTTACTTGATCCACATTGCTTTTTGCAGATTGCTTAACAATTGCACCCTTTTGGTTTTTGTTACTAAGTGGTCTTTGTGAGAAGTGCTGACACCTTCTCTTCTAATGCATATCATCCATGTCTACATTTGCTGGTATAATCGCTGTAAAGTACAACCTACTTGCTAAGAAGTTAAAGTTCTGTTTAGGAGGTGATTTGGCTTTCTAGTGTATATTTAAATATGGCAGTCTCTTAACTGTTTCATAACATGAAGTTTTACTTTTATCTACACCTGTAGTAATGTCAAACAATCCCTCTGCAGTAAATATTTTCCCTTTCTAGTACACATGGCAGGCTTCCATGTTTAAAATACACAAAGCTGCCAGTCAGCCTACTTTACAACTTTACATCCTTCTACTTTAAGTCCCATTTAATTTATAGGATTTAATGTTGGACTGTGAAAAGCTGATTAATTGTGCTTTAATATGTACCTCAAAAAATCCACATATTCCTTCACATAGAATCATCCTTAATATCAAAACCAGTATATCGATGGCAGAATATCGAATCGAAAATATTGACAGGTAAGCAAGTATAATTTTCAATTCCTTATGCCACATATGTACCTGTTTCACTGCAAAAGTGACAAAGCGCACACCTTTTTTATCGTTTTAAATGTCTTTCTTTGTTCTTTGTTGTGCTCTTTTTCGGCGTGCTATCCGGAAAACGTGGCCAGCCCAACGCCACGCTGTTATGAATACTCCACAATGGAGGGGCGATGTGTCACCCCATACTGGATGCACAGCCTTCATTATCATTGCATTTTGCAAATGCCAACAACTTCATCGTTTGTCTCCAAGTTTTTAATTTTTTCATTATTCTCCAACATTTTCATTTCTTCATATTTTTTATATTTTTTCGCAAATCACAAGAGAGACGCTTACATCATCACTGGATTCTAAATGGTGCAAATATGCTAATCCAAGCCTTATCTTGCATCACGAAAGTGTACGTAAGTTTTTATCCACAAAACATCAATCTTGTTTTCCCAATGCATTTCGGGCCTGATTTCCGGCCCTTCGTCAGGGGTTTGATTAATCTATAGATATAAAACACACTGATTAGACTATGTTTAACCCAATCCCACTCATTAATTGATGTGCATAACCACCCATGACGTTCCCCTAAATCAAAGTTTTCCCGCTAAAGGTCATAACTTAAAAATACCCCTTTGGATGAATGCTTCAACTTTCTATTGTTAATCCAAAACTACCTTCCTCCCCTCGTGCTTCTCAACAAGTGCAACTTCTGTGTTCCTTACATTCCACCCCCCCCTTCAATGACGTATTAGTTTTCTCCCCTCCTTGCATCTATGTTCCTTACACTGCCCCACCTTACAGACATTCACTCGATTTCCGTGATGTAAACTTCCTGGCTATTTTATCTCTAGTTATATTCCGTACCTTTCGTTCTGTAATCCATGTTTTTAAACTGTCAGCGCTCTCGTCCTCTCTGTTTCTCCGACACCAAACCGGGATCAGCCTAATGTGCAACATTTTAAAACGTTCTTCTTATGCTGCTACTTATCTCCGCCCCTCTCCGGCACCTGTTACTAATTAGATACCCTCCCATACGTCACCCTAGTCCTTCTCTGCCTCTCGTCTCAATACCTGCCCACCCACAAATGTCTTATCTTACATTGATTGTTTGATATAACCACCCCTCGATATTCCGAACATCTGCTTAAAATCAAGCTGCATAACAGCTTGATTTTAAGCAGACGTTCGGAATATCGAGGGGTGGTTATATCAAACAATCAATGTAAGATAAGACATTTGTGGGTGGGCGGTGCACTGAAGGTTGGTACTTCGGCAGATGATGTGGGTAGAGAACAGCAGGGTAGGGATTAGGGGGTAATCGGTGCTTCATACCATAGAGATCGGTTGACACACGAAGTGCACTGTGGGTTTGGTAGGCAGGTATTGAGACGAGAGGCAGAGAAGGACTAGGGTGACGTATGGGAGGGTATCTAATTAGTAACAGGTGCCGGAGAGGTACGAAAGGTACGGAATATAACTAGAGATAAAATAGCCAGGAAGTTTACATCACGGAAATCGAGTGAATGTCTGTAAGGTGGGGCAGTGTAAGGAACATAGATGCAAGGAGGGGAGAAAAGTAATACGTCATTGAAGGGGGGGGTGGAATGTAAGGAACACAGAAGTTGCACTTGTTGAGAAGCACGAGGGGAGGAAGGTAGTTTTGGATTAACAATAGAAAGTTGAAGCATTCATCCAAAGGGGTATTTTTAAGTTATGACCTTTAGCGGGAAAACGTTGATTTGGGGGAACGTCATGGGTGGTTATGCACATCAATTAATGAGTGGGATTGGGTTAAACATAGTCTAATCAGTGTGTTTTATATCTATAGATTAATCAAACCCCTGACGAAGGGCCTGAAATCAGGCCCGAAGTGCATTGGGAAAACAAGATTGATGTTTTGTGGATAAAAACTTATGTACACTTTCGTGATGCAAGATACGGCTTGGATTAGCATATTTGCACCATTTAGAATCCAGTGATGATGTAAGCGTCTCTCTTGTGATTTGAGAAAAAATATAAAAAATATGAAGAAATGAAAAATGTTGGAGAATAATGAAAAAATTAAAAAACTTGGAGACAAACGATGAAGTTGTTGGCATTTGCAAAATGCAATGATAATGAAGGCTGTGCATCCAGTATGGGGTGACACATATGTACCTGTGCAATATATCTCAATATATCTATATCTTCCAGGTATGTAGATGTGGGGATAGGAATAGTAAATCTATACTTCCCTATATGCACTTACCTTTGTATATTCTGTCCTCAATGTTCTTGTATCACGATATTATGAGAGTCATTATTTAGTAGTACAACCAGTATTTGCCAAAGAATGCACCTATAGAGCACAGCTATAATGTTTGGTCATAGTTGAGGGCTATGCCCCCCTAAAAATATACTTCTGCTACAGGTCTATTGTGAATGCTTTTGTGTTTGATACTACAGAAACAGGCCTGTATAAAGCCATTGGTGCTTATATGTTTTTTACTATAGTCAGAAATCAGCTTTCTTCATGTGTCCTGCATACACTGTAAGGACATGCAAAGCGCTATCTCATTCTTTGAGTGCGTTGGGCATTTGTAATTCCAGTGTGTTGGAACACATTTCTAGGATTTCAGTGGCACACACTCAACGAGAAAGCATATTGTAACTGCAAGTATCTTTTTAATTTTCCTTAGACCAGAGTAGTCACTTTCTTTTTAGAAGGCACGCTCTAAGCCGAAGCACCTTTGGTTGCTGTTATTTTATTGCAATTAAGAGATAAATGCAGGAAGGCACTTAAAGTGTTTTGTCCAAGATCACAGTTTTGAAACGCAAAACCTGTATTTGAAATACTATAACACTCCTCTCTTTTGGATGTGTGACAGCGATCCCATTTTACAGAACTTGGGCCCATTGGAATAAATGGATCTTGCATTTGCAAATTTGCGACTTCCTATTAGGAAATCGCAAATTTGCAATTTCCCAATAGCAAATGCGAATCCGTAGGAATCGCTATCAGGAAATTGCAGGTTACATAAATTACCTTTTTTGATTCCAAATAGCGATTTCTACGAATTCGCTATTTGGGAATCGCAAATATGGAATTTCGCACCTATGGGCCAAAATGCTTGGTGCCAGAGTAGGGTTATCCTTTGATGTTTGAACCCCAGTGGAATTGCAAAGTCTTTGGACTTTCTGCCATTGAAAGGCAGGCTACTATGTGATCTGACATTGGAAGGAATTCTAAAGTAGAGAACACTTTGTTTGTTGAAGCAACAACTTCAGTGTCATAAGTCCCTTGCAGGCCCATTGTCGTTTTCCCTATGTCAGCATGAGCACGTTGCAGATTGTCCTCTGCTTTGCACACATTACCTTACAGATAAATTTTGCTTTATGCCACAATGTACTTTCACACAAAACACGCTGTTGTTTTGCGCTCTGTTCTTTTCCTGGGATTTAGTCTGAACATGTAGACAAGGTCGAACAACAATGCCTCTTGTTATTCTGTTCTGGTCAGGCCCTAGCACCTATACAAAACACAAATGCAGCTGTTGTTTAGGAACACGTACTTTCTGTCATATAGGTATACACTGATAGGTAACACACATTTGTCCTCTCATAAAATGAAAAGAGACCAGTCCCTTGTGAACATTCCAGCGGTCCCCGTCACTGATGGAATTGTATGGGATAAAGTACCATTCGATGTATTTGGTCCTACGGAGACGTTACAGATACCATAAGTATTCCGTGTTTCTATGGGTGATGTGATAATACCTGGGGTACAATCAGATGATTGGGATGTAAAGGCTGTTAATTCCAAGTTTTCTGAATTGCAATATTACACTGTTATTGATTCTGAAGATTTATATCTGAATTCTGCTAACTATGCCGATTTATTCTGTTATCAACATTATGGTCATCACTTTCTGAATAGATAAACCAATCAATCAATCAATATGCATTTATAAAGCGCAACAGCTACCTCATCAGAGGTGTCCCAGCGCTAGTGCAGACTAACAGCAAAATTCAGGGTAGGAATGCTACATCTGTGAAAAAAGCAGAGTCTTTAAGGTCTTCCTGAACTCTTGTTCTGACTTGATCAGGCATATATAGGGGGGCAAGGCGTTCCAGAGTTTGGCTGCCCTGACCAAGAAGGACCTTCCCCCTTGACACTCTTTGATGTATCGAGGCACACGGACCAGACACGAGTGCCTAGATCTCAGTATGCGATCCTGATGATAAAGGCTAAGCCTCTGCTTAAGATAGCAGGGGCCCAGGCCTCTTCTGGCTCTGAAGGTCAGCGTCAAGGCCTTGAACTCAATCCTCTTGCTCACCGGGAGCCAATATAGCCATCTCAGATGAGGGGAAATATGATGTCGAAAGGGCACCCGGCAGATCAGCCTTGCGGACGCATTCTGAACAGTCTGTAGCCTGTGAACCAAATAAGCTGGGTGCCCAATATAAAGGCTGTTTGCATAGTCCAGCTGGGAGGTTACCAGGGCATGTATGATGATCTTACGGCTCTCCTCCGGCAGACTTTCCTCAATGACCGTAACTTCCAGAAGCAAGAGGCCGAAACCTGTTGGATATGTGTCGTAAAAGAGAGATCAGTATCAAACCTGATACCCAAATTTCTCACGGACTCGGCGGGCGTTGGAGTGGGGTTCAATTCCTCCGGCCACCAGAGATTGGATGGTGGTAGTCAGCTCTGATTAAAGAACAAGACCTCAGTCTTATCCGCATTCAACTTCAAACAATTATCATACATCCATGTGGAAATCTGCTTCATACATTCTTTGAATTTGTTGAATGCCGCCAGGGAGTGCTCTTTGAAGGAAAAAAACAGCAGCATCCCTATTTTAACTATACTCAATGGCAACATTGCCCGACTCCATCTCAGGGTAGTTCTAACACACACAAAATGAAGTACAACTATTTCACCTGTTATAATCTTTCGGATCCGGTATCATAATATTTTAAATTGACTTCCAATCTTTAAAAAAAAACATGCTCACTCAGACCAAGTTAATTTATGCATCTCATTTTATTGACAACTTAGCATTAAAAGCATACGATTTTTGGAAAGACAACATCGATTTGAAATCGGTATGGGGTACTAGGTACTGGCAGGTCCAAGGTGTTAAATCTTTATTCCGTGCATGTTTGATACCTGCTCAAATTATTTTTCTTAATGACACAGTACAACAGACTACTTGTCTGGGGTTAGCTAAGATTAAATAATTGAATATTCCTACTATTCCTTCCTTGGCCTTTTTTGACAATTGGCAATCCTATACCAATTATACTGCAGACCAACTAAATAGTATGATACAAAATGGTACATTTAACTCGACTGTCATATCCCCATCTAGATGGTCATTATGGCCTCTGAACACGAATGTCTGTCATTCTCATTTTGTGAACACGACTTCAGGATTTACATTGCATTGACCTGATCCACGTTACCCACTTTCTAACACTGTTACCACTTATTTTGTAGGTTAATTGTGTCAATAATGCTTAGAACATCCCACATTGTCTGCCGTGAAACATCATCCTTTTCTCCTATCGGATGACATAAGCCTTTCTGATTTCCTTTTAGGTCCCACATCCCCTCGTACCAAATGATTTGTTTATGCTGCATATAATGAAATTTGGAAATTGTCTCAAATGGAAGCTGCTGTGCGTTTACATCAAATTGAACAAGACAATATAGACAAAGTGCTTGCTGTTGCCGACAACAGCATTAATACATTATCATCTCGTATTTATACTCTAAATAACATTGTGTCTTCTGTCATTGATATTGTACAAAATGAAGTCTCTACCTTGTATCATGGTCAACATCAACTTAAATCAGCTATGCAATTTGGTTGGACACTACAGACAATAAAAAATGGGCGCGTACCTTGGCATTACCTAAATTGTAGCGCATTGTTCTTACCCTTCAATGTAACACGTAAACAGCAGTTAATGGCTATGAAAGACGCAACTTATACCATGCTACATATAGGAAAACTTGAACAGCTTCCCTTCACTGTAGCGGAGACTAATTCGGCATTATGGTTAATACACAGGGTTATCTCATTGCCCATCTCGATGTTTCAATTTACTGCCTGCATGAAACACTGCCCTATGGGTAGATATTAACCCCTTGGTAGCTGGTACATTCATGAGTTATGGTCCCTGCCTTTTACATATCATTGTCAACGGACTGAGAGAGAGGTTTTTCTAAAGGGAGAAATGTGTGATTCCACTGCTGGCCATTCCCTTGTCTATCAACAAGTAAAAATCCACGGCGCCTGTAATGTTTCAGCCCCTAATCTGGCTTGTTATTTGAAAGGAACTCCACTTCCTGCTATTATTCCTACCCTCACAATGCTTTCAAATGGCAGTTATCTTGTTTTTAATAATCATGACTGCTGCGGGCGGGAATCCCGTATGTAGTGTCTGTTTCCCAGCTAGTTATTTGTTGCAACAACGTACTGTTTCCCCCTCCACATGGGAGTGTAGATAGTTCGTTGTGGCCTTCCATTCCAACCCTGAAAACAGATTTCAATAAACTAAGCAGACTCGAAGCACTATTGTTTCAACAAGAAGTGGCTCTCACTTCAGCTCGTGAGACCATCAAATTGTAGGTGGCTAGAACGTCTAGTGAACAATCATTACTGAACACAAATCTCCCCCTGCATTTCGGGGAATTTATACATCAAATATTTAATGCGTCTGATACCACGGGCCTTGCACACTTTTTTAAACTCGTGGGCTCCGTCCTCGTGACTTCGTTTCAAACTGTTTTCGGAGTAATTCCAGCTTTTATACATTCCATTTTTTCCAGCGTATTTGGTGGGTTCCCGCTGCTGCTCGTCTTGATTTGTGGCATTGTCGTGCTGTTCCTTCTATTCCACAATGGCTGCTCCATCTGTGGTCCTACCGGGACAGGCATCGCTGCAGCTGTACGGTGAGCGGATGCTACAATTTTTTGGAATGGTGCCTCTAGATGCTCTAGACGCCGAATTTTGTCTAACCTTCTGATATGCTTATGTCACCTGTGTGCAACCTGTGTTTCATTGTATCCGGTGCCCCTTTCAGTGGGACCAGGATGTCTGCCTGGCCACCCCATCTCAGCCTGCCCTGGATTTCGAACTGTCGATGGGTCCCTTAGTAGTCCATAACCAGAACTGTTCCTTGGGTATGCAGCTTGTATACAACCCAGCGTTGGGGCCACTGGACAGAGGTAGTCCCTGTGCAACTGCATGGTGTCTCTTCGATCTCAGTTTCATCGAAGTTCACACAGGTTCTCTGTGGATGGTTCTGTCAACAACTGGAAATGAGGAGCATGTTTGCTCTTTTGACCTGCTCAATTGGATGGCAGTAATTGCCAATTTGCAAGGTTCAGATATGTTACTGGAATTGATGTCATTCTATTTGGCATCCTACATCTTGGGTCCCAGCAATACGCTGTAATTGGATATATTTTTGTCCACCAAAATTTCCTTTGCATTCGACAATGCACACATTTTTGGAGACACTCTTGCCCTGCACTGTTTACGCACTTTGGTTCTGCTTACCGTTTGACTTCTGTCATCATTCAGTGCTACTGTCCTGACCAAGGGGAGGGTGTCATAAGTCCTGTGCAGGCCCATTGTCGTTTCCCCTATGTTAGCATGAGCACATTGCAGACTGTCCTCTGCTTTGCACACGTTACCTTACAGATATATTTTGCTTTATGCCACAGTGTACTTTCACACAAAACACGCTGTTGTTTTGCGCTCTGTTCTTTTCCTGGGATTTAGTCTGAACATGTAGACAAGGTCGAACAACAATGCCCCTTGTTATTCTGTTCTGGTCAGGCCCTAGCACCTAGACAAAACACGCAAATGCAGCTGTTGTTTGGGAACATGTACTTTCTGTCATATAGGTATACACAGATAGGTAACACACACTTGGAGAGGGACCTTTCCAGGGAAAAGATCGTGATAACGTCTGGGATGTAGAGCTTTCATCTGTGTATACTGAGGTACGGGGTCTGCTCCTAACACCTAGAGATCTTCTGATATATATATATATATATATATATATATATGTATATATATATATATTATACTCCATCTACTCCTTTGCAAGCAGACAAGGGGACACAGCAGGGCTCCAGAAAACTGTTTAATTTGATTTCGGCATGACGCCTTTCGGCAAAAAGCCTTTTTCTAATGCCTTGCATGTTTGTGGTTTCTTTGGTGTCTCGTTTTGAATGCGCTTCTCTCTTCCCATTGGCGGAAGCCCACGTGACTCATTCACTTGGAGACAGTTCGTGCAGCACGATGTAAGACTGCAAGTTCCATCATGCATCACAATATCAACATGAAAAAACGTCTCCTTCAGCCCAAGATACACATAGCTCATAGTGAGTACAGGCTGTTCACAAGTGTTCCTCTGGTAAGAACTGCAGCGTTGTTACTAACCAAACAGTCTCTTTGCCCCTACTTCCAGCCACAATTTACAAACGCCAGCATACCTGGAGACGTCGGTACAGTGAGCGCGTCTCTCCATACAGTGATGGACTGTTCCTTGACAGCAGTAACTCTGCTTGCTTTGTGTTGCAGCGGTGTACGGTTTCCAATCCTTTGGAAGTCGTTACTCTTGAGTTTGCCACTGTAGACCGTGAACTCTTATTGGAAGGGTCCCCTGCGTGTCACTGGCTACACGCTTTATATTATACTCCATCTCCTCCTTTGCAAGCAGACAAGGGGACACAGCGGGGCTCCAGAAAACTGTTTAATTTGATTTCGGCATAACGCGTTTCGGCAAAAAGCCTTTTTCTAATGCCTTGCATGTATGTAGTTTCTTTGGTGTCTCGTTTTGAATGCGCTTCTCTCTTCCCATTGGCGGAAGCACACGTGACTCATTCACTTGGAGACAGTTCGTGCAGCACGATGTAAGACTGCAAGTTCCATCATGCATCACAATATCAACATGAAAAAATGCCTCCTTCAGCCCAAGATACACATAGCTCATAGTGAGTACAGGCTGTTCACAAGTGTTCGTCTGGTAAGAACCGCAGCATTGTTACTAACCAAACAGTCTCTTTGCCCCTACTTTCAGTCACAATTTACAAATGCCAGCATACCTGGCGTTGCTTCTGTAGAAGGGGAGGGAGGTTAGGCTATGCTGTCGTATATAATGACAGCTCCATTTGTGATTTACGGACCACTAGCTATGCTAACCGTATTTGTGTTGGGGATTTTTCTACTTGTTGTGGCACGTATACTGCATACTAGAGCACAATAGTTAAAATAAACATTTTTAACTTTTCTTGTTTCTCTCTCAGAACTTATTGTGGACTAGTACGAGTGTGAGAGCGAAAGGGTGTGTCCTGCAACCGCGATTCCTGAGAGGGTCGGGAGTGTTGTGTTCTGGGGTGTCTAATCACTTGTTCCTCTGTGAGTGAGTAGGAGGGCAAGTGAGACACTATAGCTAGTCGGTCCCGTGCTCATGGGTACTCAGATGGTAGGATGACTCAGTCCCTGCCTACTAAGGTTCTATAAACCCAAGCATAGTTCTGTGACTCCGCAGAATCCCTGCGACATCAGCAGCTGATCTGGGCACAGCCATCACCTCTGGGAATCAGGGGCATTCATCCATGACGGCCAACCAATGGTGGCCAGTGGCGATGGGCTTCTATAAAGTCAACAGCAACTTTGTCCCATATATGGGTTGGTAGAGAAGACTTTGGAGTGGCTCAGGCGCAGTGTGGTTGCTCAGTGCTTTAAATAGGAGGCATTCACCTAAATTTACTCCATCAGTGCATCAAGAGCTGGGAACAATTTAACAGAGTAGCAGTTTAGTTTCTACTGCTTTCCAGAAGCCTTGATGTACTAGCTCCATGACTTGTGTCTGCATTGCATGAGGTACAATGAGGCAAGTACCTGTGAAGATTAGTCCATGATAGCTCAAAGCCAGTTTAGACTGAACATGCCTAAATAACTCCAGGTCCAATAGTTGACTGCGCTTGTGTTGTATGTGAGCATGTTCCATTTCTCGTCATTGGTGGGTGTCGGTGAGTTCTGACACCACTTGCAGGGGGGGGGGTATTTAAAGATGCTTGGAAGAGGACTGTCTTGTGTAGGCCACAGGGTTTAAATTGTTTAATCACATTCCTAAAATACCCCTCAGATAGAGACAGTCTGCTTTTGATATTTGTGGGGGAAAACCTGGGCATATGTCTGCATGTTTTGTAATTTCCAGGCCTGTGGACAAATGTGAAGTTGTAGTCATGCAAACAAAGTACTCCTTATTTCTGTTCCAGGAGATATTTTTGTTTTTGGTTTGCCAAACAGTGCCAGAAAAGCTTGATGTTTGGTGACAACAGCAAACACTTTTGCATAAAAAAACAGAGGAAAGTGCTCAGAGGTCCACACACTAGCAAGGCTGTCCTCAGCTATAGAATAGGGCTGCTCCAGCTTGCCGAGTCTATGACTGTCATAAGCTATGATCCGGCGTGGTGCCTCAGGGTCAAGGTCTCTCTTCATCAGTATAGCTCCTAGATCTATAGAGCTGGCACCCTGTGCAGAGAGGGATCATAATACGCTAGATTCTCCAGAGGTGAAATTTTCTGCTCAATGATGTCAAAAGCAGACTTGCAGTCCTTCACCACTTGAAAGAACTGCCCGACTTGAGATCTCTCAGAGGCGCACTAACAGTGGTACATTCCAGAATGTAAAGAGCCCAGTGTCTAGCTAGGCCCAGAAAAGATCTGAGGGCTAACATGTTGTCGGGCACCAAAGCAGATACAAGCACAGCCACCTTATCAGGATCAGTACAGCCACTTTATCAGGATCAGTAAGTACTCTGTACTTTGACAAGATAAGGTAAAAAAACAATTAGCGAGTTGTTGACAAAATGACACGTCTTTATTGAGTGTATGGGTTGCATCTTTGAGGACTTAGCAAACTTTTAAGCGTAATGGAGCAAGGTAAATAAGAATTTTTTGAACCCCCTAATATTAATGCTAATAATTAATGTTATTAATTGTTTTGACGACTAATCAACATTTTGCGTCTTTATAGACATCTTTGGTAACTGGCAATTTATGTGCAAAACTAACCTACTTACAATTGTAAAAGTGGAATAATATTAATATAATGATTTGCGTACTAATTAGAATGATATTGCATGATTTGTGCTATGTAGTAAATTGTATTGTGGCAAAAGAATGCGGATGGTAAGTAAACATAGCTTTACATGTCGCTTTTGCTAGGTAACACCTAAATGGGGTACGTAGAATAACGGGTGGGAAACGAAAAGGCTTATTTTCTTTATTTTAATTATGATTGTGTTTGTTTTCATGATAGTTCGTTCGGGCCTGTTAGGCCGTGCTGTAAAGATGGCTGCCGAGGCAGATGAGCTTAATGCGCAAGTGCAAAATGGCTTCCAAGCGGAAGAAAGCTGCAGAAACATATCACGTGGTTACAAGTAAAGCCCAGAGTGAAAAATGTCAAGGACAGCGTGACCTGTCACCAAATGAGTGCCAAGAAGGACTCAGCGAGAATCTATGAGAACCGAAGATGCAGCTGTGAATTAACAATGAACTGTTTAAAATAAAGTTACAAAAGAAGATACATGTGATGAACTGTCAATCGGATTGGTAATGTCCTAAAGCCGTGAGAAAGGACAAAGTTATAAACATTTTCGGAACCGGTTAAAGCAAGGAGGGCAATGAGGAGATGCTTGCCACCCCTCCAATGGACCAATTAGCGTGATTCTCGCCCCCAAAGAATGTAACTTTTCTGTTTAGTAAGCTAGTAATAGGGTATAAGAGGACCTACTCTTAAGTAGGAGGAGCGCTAGTTATACATAATTTTTGAGCACAGGACGTTGACACTGGAGAGCTGCTGCTATTTTCCATAGGCCATATTATTAATATAATTAATCTTTTTGCTTTAAATCTGACTGGGAAGGAACGAGACCGTTGCGGGAAACCTGTATAGGTGGTCCGTCGAGGAGGCCTGTTTAGCGGGACAGACAGTCAGTTTTTGGGAGTTCTATGCTGTGATCTGCAATTTATCTGCCGTGGCGAACTTTTATTTTTCATCTAAAAGGGTATGCATAATTTCTTTTAAAGTTTATTTCTTATAATGATATTAAACGTATTAAACTGATTAATAAAATTGAAACTTATTCATGCATTTAAAGAAAGTAGATAAACTTTATTACAATTAAAACTATGAGTCTGTGGTTCTTTAGCTCAATAATAAGTGTAATGTTTTAATAGGTTTAAATGTGATTGAGCTGGTCTTAATCACCATCAACTTATTCTTACTAGTTGGTCCATCGACCAAAGAGCGGAATACCTTGATGTCTTAGAAACCGACAGGATTTAAAACTAATTATGTATGATGTTTGAGAAACTATCTTGTTGACTTTAAAAGGTATCCCGTTCTCCTCCAGCAGTCTTAACTTTTTCTCCTAGGTAAAAGTGGATGGGATCCAGGGAATATTTGAGTGAGTGAATGTTTATGCAGTGTTATGGGCCCCACCGTCATATTGGTATAGTTGTTAAAAGAGTGTTTCAACCTGGATGTCATGTCCAAAGGAGAAGAAATTATATTAGTCGCGCTGGATCAGATTTCTTGGTAGCAGAGTTATGGTTACTATAGATTAGTTTGGTGATGATTGATTATTGATTATTTCATGTCTAACACTTCATGTTGAGTTGTATTACGTTATATGTAAGTCGAAAATTTTGAAGCTTCCAGGAAGTAGGAAGTGGACACGTGTGGCAAGAGAAGTCACATGGAATAGTGCATTGTCTGGTTTTCAAATTGGTGATAACACAGGTTGTGTTATGATAGGGACATTTTCTGTATAAAACTTGTATGAGTGAAATAGCAACTCGTTTTCTTGTGAAACTCTGGCCTTAATTCTCAGGAGCAGTGTAGTCTCCACATGTGTTTTATCCCCAGAGAAACGGGTTTACCCCTTGCTTGAAAGAAGGGTAAGGTAGAGGGAAGTGCTACACTTATCGAACGGAACTGTATTCTTGCAAAATAGAGTAAACTATCACTTTTGTTTAGCGAAAACAGACAATGGAAATGTGTTTTTTATGTCGTAACTAATCAAATATAGTCGAGAACAAACTGCCAATAAATTTTGTAAAGGAGGGGTCAGGAGTAGAACTGACGTTGACAAAAGACCGTGCTGGGATTGGCCAGTGCAATAGAAACACGGAAAACGCCCTGATTGGTGCGTTAGTGTGAGACGCGCTGGGATAGGTCTGAAAAGCAGTGACGTAGAAGCTTCGGATTGGTGCGTTGCTGTGAGTCGCGCTGGGATAGGTCCGAATAGCACATAGAGGAACAGAGCAAAGTTACGAGCTTGCAGAAGGAAAGGAAATCGTGAAGTATGGCTTATTATGAATATGGTAGAGAGAAACCGTCATGGATAGCGAAAATTAAGAACTTATTTAAGAAAGACAAAAAGGTAGTGACTAGAGAGGGACAGGTAATTCCTCCGCCGAAAACACCAGCTTCGCATATGATGCTGAAATACGGTTATCATACTTGCATTTGGTTAGAAAATTGGACAAAATATACTCAGAATGATGGAGTACAGGCTTTTCCAGAGAATGGTTCGTTTAGCATAGCGGTTCTTCGAAATTTGAGAGAGAAAATGACGAAGCTTGAGCCAAAACCTAGACCGACACAGTTTGAAGCGTTAGGTGAATGGGAAGACGAGATGTATGAACGAGATAGATACAGAGGTGCAAAGAATCATAGTTTAGTTCCTGGAAGGCTGTGGGGAGTGAATCATGAGGACAGGATGAAGCGTTGGAGATATGCTAATATGACAGAAGGTTTGTTTCCAGCTTTTACAGTTGAAGAGGGTACAGGAAAGAAGTGTACAGAGAAAAAGAAACATACAGTTGCAGGAAGGTACGGGTATGGAGGTAGCGAGACAGAGGATGAGTTGCTGGAAGAAATTTTAAACAGAAACCCACCTCCATATCAACAGAATTCTGCGGTGGTGACACCCAATGCACCGCCAATGGAAACTGGGAGGAATAAAAGTCCAGAACGAAGATACGAGATAAATAGGTCAAATGAACAGCTAAAAACCCCACAAAGTGAAAAATTTGACAGTGACAATGCAGCCGAGTTAGCAAAAACTACAAAAGAATTGACTGAGAAAATAAGAGAGTTAACAATGAACATGGAAGCTGTGACTGTGCCAGTGACAATAGGACCAGTAATACCAGTTTTTGAGAACCAGAAAATAGATGAGCATTCCTTAGTCATCCCCATGAACTCGAATTTGCAAAGAATGAGAGAAGGGATGGAACTAGAAACTGAAGGGGCAAGAAATTTGGTCAGTTCATATAGACCGAGCCCACCTACTAACCTGACAGTAAATGAGAGTGAGATAAGGAGGATTCCTATGGGAACCGAGTCTGCATCAGAAACACCAGAGAGGAATAGAAATTAGATAGAAATAAATAGTACTCCTGTAGGTCCAACTCCAGACGAATTAAGTGAATGGATGAGAAACTTGCAAAAGAAAGAGACAGAACCGAAACCATTAGATGTAATTAGGTTAAAGATAGATATGGAAGAGTTAATTTTAGGGACTATTGGTACAGAAAAATTGAAAACATATCAGGACGACGAGATAATGTTCTTATGTAAGAGCATTACTTGGAGAGCTAGAAATTTACATGACAAATTGAAAGAGACAGCGAATGAACTATGAGTGGAATTTGTAAAGGTCAGGAGTTTGCAGAAACCGTATAGGGTAGATTTTTGTGAGAAAGATATAGAAAATCTGAACACATCAGGACGGTTAACCCAGATAAAAGAACTGATTGTTTTGTTGAGAAAATGGGGTGATGTGGACAGATGGAGAAGCAGGTGGACTAAAAGGAATGAGAGAACAACAGACAAAGCGTCTTTGGCGTTTGCGGTGACAGACAAGGAATCGGTTGTAAGGGAGTATCCGATGAGGAAAACCCCAGGAGGTAGTTATGTACATGTCCCCTGGTCCAGACAAGATATACTGTCATTTACAAATGACTTTCCAAAATTGAGAGAAAAACCCGTAGAATGGTACAGACAAGTGGAAAGGTTTGTCAAAGTTTCGAAGGTGTTGTGGGTAGATTTGGATGGATTATTTGACATTGTAGTACCAACCGATTTATGGACAGAATGTAAAATTACCATTGATTGGCCAACTGTAGAATACCCAAGAGACACAAAAACAGGAGCGCCAGGACCAGAATTGATGAGGAAATATGATCAAGTTATTACCTTTTTGAAAAATAAAATTCCACCCAAAGAAACTGATTGGGTAAAAATTGACAGAACTACGCAGGAGAGTAAGGAGTCTGTACATGCCTACTATGAGAGGCTACTTTTGGTTTTCAAACAGTATAGCGGTTATGAGACTCTGAATGAGAAGGACATGAGTCATTTTGTATATAGATTTGTTTATGGGTTGAAACCAGAAATAAGCGAAATGATTAAACAGCATATGATATGCTGGCAAAACAGTACAGTGGACGAAGTATTGAGGTATGCCAAGTATTGTAGTGATGACATTGAATGTAGACAGCGTAAATTAAAGGAGATAGCAATGTGGGCACAAGTGAAAGTTGCAGAAAAACAAGAAGCTCAACTGAATAATCAGGTTAATGAGACAGGACAAACTAAATCCAAACCGAATATAGGTAAAGGCAAAGGTCAAATGAGTATAGAAGAAGCAAAGAAGAAGTGGCCATGCCACAATTGCGGAAAGTTAGGGCATTGGAGAAACAAGTGTAAATTTCCTACAAAAGCTAATACGGAAAATCAATCATTAATTCCACAGGTGCAGAGTGAGGTGAGTTACCAACAGCTGCAGCAACCACAGGTAGTTACTCAGCAGTGTCAGGTGCCACAACCACCACTTCCCAAGAGTGTAAACCCACAGAGATACAGTGCAGAGACAGGATTCTACGGAGGAGAGCAGGTAACACAATTGCCGCGCGCAGCTGCGATAACGCAGTATTGGTTACGACAGGATGGGAATGAATCGGATGAAAATTTATGACGGTGCCTAGGAGAGGAGGAAGAGTGCGTACTTGGCGCAACTCTAGAGGTAGATCAGGCAGGTCCATTTGTGGATGGATAAGTGAATGGTGCAAATGTAACATTCCTTGTGGACACTGGAGCTACCCGTTCGACTGTTAGATCAGTGGAAATTCCAAACCTTCCTCTCTCAGGTGAATATATCCAAGTCGTTAGTGTCTCAAACCAGCAAATTAAGGCGCCTCTTACCAAACTAGTAGAAGTAAAAGTTGGACCATTCAGAGAAATGCACCGATTTGTGGTGTGTGATTGCAGTCCTGTAAATTTACTTGGACGCGATCTACTTTGCAAAATGAATTGCACCATCTATTGTACTCCGGATGGGATTGCATTTCAGACACCAGATGAAGATGTACTATATAAAATGACAATGGCAGAATTAGAGCCAGGAGTGAATGACATGTTTCCTGTGTTCGATGTAGAGAAAATCCCAATTGAGTTAAAAGAAACAGTCAAACAGGAGGTATGGGATTTTACAGGCGAAGACATTGGGTTAATGAGATGAGTAGACCCTGTTAAAATTTCTGTTAGAGAAGGAACAAATTACCCAAATACTCCACAATATAAATTGACGCCAGAAATCATTGAAGGAATAACAGCTGTAATAAATAAAATGATTGAACAAGGAATTTTGAAAGAAATAATGAGCAGTCCATGTAATTCGCCTATAATGGGACTGAAAAAGCCGAATGGAACATATAGGATAGTGCAAGATTTACGGAAGGTTAATAAAATCGTTGTTCCTTGTTGTCCAATTGTACCAAACCCTGCTGTAATACTGTATCAGATTCCACATGAGGCAGAATGGTACACCGTCATTGATTTGTGCCATGCATTTTTCTGTATCCCGTTACATCCAGATAGCCAGCCATTATTTGCGTTCAGGTTCGGAGAGCGTATTTTGGCATGGTGCCGAATTCCTCATGGGTATACAGAAAGTCCCTCGATCTTTAATCAGATCCTAAAGAGATCGTTGGAAGATTTAAAAATGCCAGAAAAATCTGTGATGGTTCAGTACATTGATGACCTATTGGTGGCATCAAAAACCAGAGAAGCATGTGTTACTGACACAATTGCTTTACTGAACCATTTAGCAGGAGGAAGACATAAGGTGTCCCCATCAAAATTACAGTTTTGTCAACAGGAGGTTCAATACCTAGGTCATAAAATTGAAAAGGGAATGCGAAAGGTAACGACTGAGAGAATAAAAATTATCCGAGGAATGAGAGCTCCAATGACACAAAGAGAGGTAAGAATGTTCCTGGGAATGGTTGGATTTTGTCGACAGTGGATAAGTGGATTTTCACTAATTGCGAAACCATTACAGCGATTGACAAAAAAGGATGTTAAAGATCCGTTTGAATTGAATGATGAAGAAATGAAAGCATTCAGAGAACTAAAAGCGAGACTGTGTGAAGCACCGGCACTGGGAATGCCTGACTATGAAAAAGAATTTGAGCTGTACTGTAGTGAGAGAGATGGGTGTGCACTTTCAGTTTTAGTGCAAAGACATGGAAATATGAAAAGACCTATTGCATATTTTTCAGCTGTTTTAGACCCGGTAGCAAAAGCATTGCCTGGATGTCTGAAAGCAGTAGCTGCTACTTGTGTGAGTCTGGAACAAAGTGAAGGCATTGTGATGGGATACCCACTGAGAGTATATGTTCCACATTCAGTCGAAATTCTCTTGACAAGAACCAAAACTCAATACATGACACATAGTCGGCTGACTAGGTATGAAAAAGTGATTTTAAGTGCAGACAATGTAACCATTGACAGATGCACAAGTGTGAATCCTTCGACATCATTGCCGGATGAAGAGAGTGTGACAGACAAAGATGAAGTTGACCATGATTGCTTGAACGTACTTGAATACTGTACAAAAAGGCCAGACATCAGAGATGAGCCTTTAAAAGAATCGGATTATGTGATGTTTGTGGATGGCTCATGCTTGAGGACAAGTGAAGGAGTTTTGAGTGCGGCGTATGCTGTATGTACAGTAGCTGAAATAATGGAAGCATCTTGTTTGAGAGGGATACGTTCCGCCCAAGTGGCTGAACTGATTGCTCTAATTCAGGCATGCAAACTGGGAAAGAATGTTCGAATCACAGTGATCACAAATAGCCAGTATGGCTTCGGAGTGGTCCATGATTTTGGGCAGATCTGGTCCCAAAGAAGTTTCTTGACGTCTACAGGAACTCCAATTAGAAATGGTGAGTTTGTGAAGAAATTACTTGAGGCGATACAGCTGCCTAAACAGATTGCAGTGGTGAAGTGTACTGCGCACAAAAATGGGGAGGACTACATAACTGTGGGCAACAAGTATGCTGACGAGATAGCTCAGTATTGTGCTAAAAATGTAGTCTCGTTGAATCGAAGAAGAGAAAGAGAGCATGTTTCATGTCCCTTGCTGTTTACTAACATTGTCGAAACATGGGCTGAGGTGAGACAATTACAGGAAGAAGCAAATGATGAGGAAAAAGATAGCTGGATAAAAGCAGGATGCAGGAAAAGGGAGGAAGATGATGTTTGGGTTTACAGAGATGAAAGACCAGTTATGCCTGATAGCATGATTTCTAACATGGCACGGATGTACCATGGACAAGCTCATATTGGAAGGGATGCCATGATCCGACTTTTTAGACAAACCTGGTATAACCCAAAATTCAGAGCTATAGCTGAAAGTCTTTGTCAAAGATGTCTTATCTGCCAACAGATAAATCCAGGAAGGAAAACAGTAGTGAGTTTAGGAACAATAGGACGAGAGGGAGGTCCTTTCACGAGAATGCAACTGGATTTCATAGAAATGCCCCCAAGCAATAGACTGAGGTATGTTCTTGTGGTTGTTTGTTTGTTTTCTCGTTGGGTGGAAGCCTATCCGACCAGAAGGAATGATGGGATTACAGTAGCTAAGCTCTTGCTGAGAGAATTCATTCCAAGGTACGGTTTTCCAGTAACGATTGAAACAGATAGAGGAACACATTTTCAAAACGAACTAATTCAACTGATATGTGAAGCTCTTGGTATTCAACAGAAATTGCACTGTGCATACAGACCAGAGGCTTCTGGAGTGGTAGAACAAGAGAATGGAACAATAAAGAATAGGTTAGGGAAAATGCGTCAAGCCACAGGACTCAAATGGCCAGATGCCCTTCCACTGGTACTAATGACTATCAGAAGCATACCTGATAGAAAAACAGGTCTGAGTCCCCACGAAATAATCATGGGACGAGCAATGAGACAAGCACATGTACCTGTCAACAGACTGCTGACTATAACTGATGATCTTGTGTTGGATTATTGCAAAGGATTGGCTGATGTGGTACATTCTGTGTTTCATCAGGTTGGACCGGATGCGACCACTCTTGAAAGAAAACCAGCTCATGATTTGAATCCAGGAGACTGGGTCCGCATAAAAGTCCACAGAAGAAGAAACTGTTTGGTTCCTCGCTGGGACCAACCACGACAAGTGATCCTGGTGACAACAACTGCAGTCAAATGTGCAGGAGTGAAAAACTGGGTACATGCCAGCCACACTATCAGAGTTCCAGATCCTGAAGCTCGACCTGTAAGTCGACATCTGGAGATATCTGATACCAGTTCAGAAGACAAAACAAACAGGGTTCCAGAACTTGAAGATCGACCTGTAAGTCGACATCTGGAAGACCAAGGTACAAGTTTAACAACAGGAGAAGAAGTTGAAATAACAAAGGTTCCAGAACTTGAAGATCGACCTGTAAGTCGACATCTGGAAATATCAGACACCAGTTCAGCATCTGATACAGACCAATCAGATTGTGATGAAAAGCTAAAGAAGAAATGGAAAATTGACATCATAAACGAAGAAACTGAACCAAGAGACAGTGACAGTGATCAGCCAAGCACAAGTTATGGTAAAAATCCTTCAAAAAATTATCAAATTAGACAAGGGAGGGATAGATTCAAATAGAGAGATAGAAGAATCGGAAGAACCCCGAGGAGCAATAGGGACAGACCAACAAACAAAAGAACAGGGAAATATAGAAACAGACAGAGAGATCAACGAGAATTCGGAAGAACCTCGAGGAGGGATAGAAACAAGTGGTCGAACAGAAAAGACACAGGAAGAATCAGAGCTAGACAAAGAAGGTGAAATCATAAAGTTCAAAATAAGAGGAAATGAAGTAAGGTCTGAAACAGAATCAGAAGAAAGTGAAGAAGAGAGAAAACAGAGACTAGGACCAAGAAAAAGAACTTGGAGAGCTGAACGAGAAGAAAAAGAAAGTGAACCGAAAAGGCAGAGAAAAGGAGATAATTGGCCCCACGAAGTCAAAAGATTGAGATACAAAATCATAAACATAAACAGAGATAATGCAGACCAAGTAAATGAGATAACAAGTCAAAAGGAACAAGGAAAACAAAGTGGAAAACAATTGCAGAAAACGAAAAGAGTGAAGAAAGCAAATTTGAAATATAAGTCACCTGAATGGCTATACATCGCATTGACTGATATCAAAGAAGAAGAAATCACTCATGAGAACCCAAAAGAAAGCTGCATACCAATGGGTGAAAGTGAAGTGCAACAAGTTTGAAGAGATTAAAAAGGAAAAAGCCGGACTGGACACTAAAAACCTGAATAAGACAAGAAAGAGTTCTGAGAAGAACTAAAGAGAGTACCAAACGAGACAAAGTGAGAAAGTAGAGTGGCTGAAACGTCATTCTGAGGTGTGGTGACACATTTTCTGTACAAATATATATATTTAGGTAATAGAATAAGATGGTAGACACAGAGAATAGATGTGAGTTTTTACGTAGATGGTGTAGAATGTGTTTCTTTTGTACAGGTTTATTAATGTTTGTATGGCTTATTTTAGCAATCACCATTCCAATTAGATTAGCTGTAGAAGAGACGTCCATATTAGAGAATAACACAAAGAAAGATAAGGAAGTTAACATACAGAACACAGCAACATTAATAGATAGCGCAGAGTTACATAAGGATAGATCCATAACTGATTTTTCAAAGAATGTTTTCACAAAATTATTATATGAATATGTAGAAACAATGGATGTGAGAGATTGTTATGCTTGTATGCAATTACCTGCGTCTGTTTCAGAAGGTATGACCTTCCTTTGACATATGGAATAACATGTAGTGTTTTAGCTAGTTTGTTTTATAGAACAGGTAGATTAGAATATTATTATACTGACATAAATAAGATTTTTGCAAAAATTCCTATAATTCCTGAATTGAACAAGGTGAAAGAAGCAAGGATGTTTGGTGAATTTTTCTTAGAAAATAAAGATCTGACATTAGATGATATAGTTAAACACAACCTTACCTGTGAGTTAAAGAAGGAAGAAAAGGTATTTTTAGAGATGGTAGAAAGCAGAAGAGTCAAATTTCAAAGAAAGGTAATAGAGGAAGAGACAAAAACACCCCTTTGGGCATTTGAAGGAGAAAGTAATGATAAGAAAAAGACAAATGCAGCTATGACTTTAGATTGGCCCCAACAGGGAAAGCTGTGCATTAGTAGAAATAGAACTAGGTATGATAACTATTTCGTGGGTTCCAGTGACTGCCGAGACAATTATAAAATTTTAGGGGGATGGGGATTCAAAGGAGGAAAAGATCCAATATTTCCAGGGATCTATTATATTTGTGGAAACAGAGCTTACTACAGGTTGCCGGACCATTGGTATGGGTCGTGCTACTTAGGCCTGGTCTTTCCAAAGATCTTTCATGTAGATAGAGAAGAAAAAGGAACACACGAAATGGGTGAAACATTCACACGTAGGAAAAGGGAAAGTTTTTCAGAAATTGTGGGTGACATTTTTGGAGCAATGATACCAGCAGTGGGAATATCTTTGGATGCATTTAAAATTCAGAAATTGTCCACAGTAGTAGATCGTTTATCAACGAATACTGCTGGAGGGTTCTTGATGGTAAATACCGAGATGGTTGCCATGAGAGCTATGGTGATGCAAAATCGACTTGCCCTTGACATTCTTTTGGCAAAAGAGGGAGGAGTCTGTGGAATGCTGAAAGTCCAACATTGTTGCGCTTACATTCCAGATAAAAGTGAAAATATACAAAAGTATATAAAGAATATTACTAATTTGCACAAAGAACTTGTTCCACTGGAGGTTGAAAATGCCTGGGAGAAACTTGGTAAGAGTTTTTCCTCAATACCAAAATGGTTCACTGAAATAGGTAGTTCTATTGTAGGGAAAGTTTTGATATCAGCAACAGTAGTAATCTTAGTGGTGTTATTTGCGAAATTTGTTATTATATGTATTAAAAGGAGAAAAAGACAAAACAAAATAAAAAGAGAAAATAAGATAAATAAAGAAAGAGAACGAGAATTAGGTGAAATAGAACTTGAAGAACTAAAAGAAAGCATGTATGAGAGAACAAAAGACAAGATGAAAGGGATACTGATGTGTAAAACTAACAAGAAGCAAATGGACAAGAAACATACTATCTGAAAAATTTGTGTAACATGGGTTTTTGTGGTGATATTAAAAATCACCAAAGGGGGGAGTTGATGGAGCAAGGTAAATAAGACATTTTTGAACCCCCTAATATTAATGCTAATAATTAATGTTATTAATTGTTTTGAAAACAGACTTTATTGGTCGGGTGGCACATACCTTGCAGGGCTCTGTACCCCAGAGGCCTCT
Organism: Calotriton arnoldi; assembly: GCA_963921515.1. Lineage (NCBI taxonomy): Eukaryota > Metazoa > Chordata > Amphibia > Caudata > Salamandridae > Calotriton > Calotriton arnoldi. The sequence goes on along the minus strand of CAWUFW010001733.1, from coordinate 2,147,584 downwards.
GCAGGAGCAAAGCATATATTGTACATACACCATGGACACTTTTATGTAGCGACAATATAACAATCAAACATATACTAAACAACACCCCCCCCTCCCCACTCCCCCCCACCCCCCCCAGTAGTCGCGCAATAGTCTCAAAGTCCTACCCACCACCCGCGTACAACTGAAACAAATCATAGTTTGATAGTATACAGCTCCCCAGGGCCCACCCCCCGCCCACCGATGTCCCGCCAATGCCGTCGTTACCCCAGTAGGTGTAGCTCCTGTGTCGCCGGCGGTGCCAACCATATGCCCCGGTAGTCTGCCCAACGCTTCCATATTTTATAGTGCTTACTCGGACAGCCCCTAGCCGTGAAGATGGGCTGCTCGAGCCCCATACCAAAGTCCAGGGCGTTCTTCCAGGCGGCTACCGAGGGGGCCTGCGGGGCCTTCCACGCCCTAGCTATATCACGCTTTGCCAATACCAGTCCCAATAGCAAGAGATGATGTTTATAAATATTGCCCCCTATGCCCTCCATAACATGAAGCAGGGCCAGCCGCGGCGTACGGGGAGCTCCCACCCCAGGACCTCCGAAAGGCAGGACCACACCCCCTTCAGAATCTGTCCAGGGAAGAACACTGCCAGACCGTGTGCATGAATGTGCCTTCCTCCCGACCGCACCGAAGACACTCCGGGGAGGCTATCAACCCCGCCCACCACAATGGAGCCCGTGTAAAGTAGACCCTATGCAGATACTTAAATTGGATGAGGCGGAGGCGCACCGCTATGGCGGCGCCCCGTGGGGCTGCCAACGCCTCCCTCCAATCCTCCTCCTCCATCGTGCCCACATCCGCCTCCCAGTCCCTACGAAGCTTCTGGAGTGTAGGGGCGCTGTGCGTTACTAGTGACAGATATATCCGGGAAATCTTCTTTTCCCTGAGATCCCCCATGAAGACTTTCGCTTCCAGCGGACTAAAATCGGGAGGGAGTCCAGGCCCACGAGGCTAGGGGACAGGGCATGGCGAAATTGAAGGTACCGGTAGAACTGGGACCGGGGCATGGCGAACTCTCTCTGCAAATCCTGAAAGGACTTAAGTGTTGTGCCCCTCATAACATCTCCCAGGGTAGATATCCCTATGGCATCCCAGCCCCAAAACCCCTGCAATGCCGCCAGCCCCGGTATGTGCCCATTATGCCAGAGGGGGGGTCTCTCGCGTCAGAGTATTCCACCAACCCATGCGCCGCAGCGCCTGCCTCCAGATCTGAAATACCACTCGCGTAGCCGGCGGCAGAGCGCGCCGTAGCGGCGCTGAGTAGAGAATAGAGTGCAACGTGTGGGTCCCCATAAGTCTGCGTTCCAAAGCGTACGCCGGATCCCCCCTGTCCCCGTACCACCATTCATTGAGGACCAACAGATGCGAGGCCTGATAATATGAGAGGAGGTCCGCAGCTGCCAGCCTGCCACAGTATGTGGATAAGAAGCAGGTGCGCAGGGCCACACGTATTGTTCCCCCTCCCCACAGGAATTGCCCAAGCGCCGAATTTACCTTTCGGAACCATGCGGGGGGGATCGGATAGGGATGATTCTGTAGCTGATAGAGCAGCCGGGGGAGTGCCACCATTTTAAAAATTGCCGATCTGCCATATATAGTCAAAGGCATACGCGACCAGGACCTAAGATCCGTGCAGACCCTCTCCCAGACTGGGGCCAAGTTACGCTCCCACGAAATGGCAGGCACGTCCGTCAGGAACACCCCTAAGTACTTCAGGCCACCCACTGCTTCTTGAAGCGGAGACGCCCATTCACCTACCCCCACCCGCTCCCCCACCACCCATAACGTGGACTTACAGGGGTTTATATATAGCCCTGATGACTCCCCAAAAATCTGTAGAATCCGGAGGAGCTGTGGCCCCGTCCTGTCCATGTCCGTAAGAAAAAAGAGGACATCGTCCGCATATAATGCGATTCTGTCGGACAGGCCCGGCGCCCACTCAAAGCCTTGAATCTGCGCATCCATGCGCACCCACGCCGCTAGCGGCTCCATTGCCAGGGCAAAGAGATACGGCGACAGGGGGCAGCCCTGCTGCGTACCCCGTCCAAGAGGGAAAGTGGAGGAGACCGCGCCAGCCACTCGCACCGGAGCCGTCAGCTCCGTATAGAGGAGCGTCAGATATGAGAGAAAGCGGGGACCTAGGTTAAGTGTATGCAGCAGTGCAAACAGATACGTCCAGCTAATTGAGTCGAAGGCCCTGTCCATATCGGCCAACAAGAGTGCCGCCGACCTCCCCGTCTGTTGGATGGCCGCTACCGCCACGTGCGCCCGCCTTATGTTGTGTCTGGTCGCCCTCTGGGGCATAAACCCGGCCTGGTCTGGGTGCACAAGCGTTAAGATATGGGGCAGGAGGAGGTTGGCCAAGGCCTTAGCCAAGACCTTGGCCTCCACATTCAGAAGAGAGATGGGGCGATAGGAGGCGTGCTGTTCCGGGGGTCAGCCGGACTTGTGGAACACCACCACCTCAGCATGTCTCCAGTCAGGGGGGAGCCGGCCCTCCTCTCGAGCCTCCTCTACCACCGCCCTGTAGTAAGGGGCTAGCTGTGTGTTATAGCATCTGAAGAACTCGCTCGGGAACCCATTGGGGCCCGGCGCCTTCCCAGAGTTAAGCTCGCCCAAGGCCGCGCCCAGTTCCTCATCTGTCAATGGCAGATCCAGCTGGTCGTGTACCGCATCCGACACCGTCCTAGGCGGCAAGTCTGTAATAAATTTAAAAATGACCGACGCAGGCAGGCTCTCCCGAGGCGCATACATCTGAGCATAATATGTTGCAAAGCTTTCGGCTAATTGGGCGGGATCTGTGATCTGTGACCCCACCTCATCCAGGAGACCCGGGAGGGCCTGATAATGAAACGCGCCCTGGCATAGCCGGTGCAACATCTTACCTGACTTATCCCCCCATTGACACACCCTGCTACGCGTCGCCAGCCATGCCTGCCGGGCTTCGTCCATCAGAAGGGCCGCATATGTCTGCTGGGCAAGGAGCTGCTGTCTCACCAAGCTTTCCCCTCCCCCCTCCCATCCCCGACGCTCAAGCGCCTCTACCTCCGCCTCTACACGGATCAAATCCTCCCTTCGTTTCTTGCGTGCCGCCGCGCACCAAGAGATATCTATGCCCCGCAGGGTAGGTTTCAGCGCCTCCCATAGAGTCCCGGCGGCAGAGACGGAGCCATCATTTGTAGCAAAATATTGTTCAATGGCCTCGCCCATATGCGACACATATTCCTCCTTCTGTAAGTGCCACACCGAGAGATGCCAACGGAACGGCTGTCGCCTCCGGCCGATCTGGAGTTCCAGGGACACCGGAGAGTGGTCGGAGAGACCACGAGGCAGAATTGCGGCCGATACCACCCTGCCCGCCTCCGCTCGGGGAACAAAAATGTAATCAAGTCGGGAAAAGGATTTATGTACCGCTGAGAGATACGTGTATTCCCGTTTGTCCCCATGGACATGGCGCCATGTATCAACCCAATCGAGGCCTGTCACTAGGGAGTGTAGTTTCGTGGGCGGCTACCACTCAGAGGGCCACCAGCCCCACTTCTGTCCTTCACCATATCCATCACATCATTCCAGTCCCCCCCACTACGGACACCCCCTCTGGCATATCTGCCCAGATAGTAAACACTCTCTCCACTAGCGCCCACTGCAAGGGAGGGGGAGCATATACACATCCCATGACTATGGGGTCTTCCCCCACCGTACCCCTGAGGAACAAATAACGCCCCTGCGGATCCGACCATTGTTGGGCGAGCACATATGGGACCCTGCGATGCACTAAGATCGCCACACCCCTCGACCCCCGCGTGAACCCCGTGTGGAAGACCTGCTGGAATCCATAGCGCTGTAGACAGAAGGCCTTTGTGCCCATGAGATGGGTTTCTTGCAGCATAAGGATATCAGTCCCAGCCCTCTTGGCCTGATGGAGGATAGCCCCCCGTTTAATCTTGTCCAGCGCTCCACGCACGTTCCAACTGGTAATGCGGAGGGAACCCGGGGTTACCGACCCTCTAGTGGGTGGACTGGCCATGGCGAGACCAAGGGCATCTCCCTGCACACGGATAAGCATATCCGAATGGATGAGTGGTCATTGACCTTCTAGCATATGCGCGACTGACCTCCCCCCACCCCCTTCCCCCCAAACCAAGAACAAACCCCCCACCCCATACCTCAATAGAACGCTGAAGTATCTGTCGCGGCTGGGCTAGCTCCCGATCCCCAACCGGGGGACAAGGGCCGCTCCAGCCAATGGATCCCCAACTAACAGCCTCTTTCATCTGGGCGCCGACTTCACCAGTACCCGACTGGTATAGGCCAGCCCACGCTAATACTCCCCCCTCAGTTATTCACGTAGGCGTGCACCAGCCCACCAGGGGAAATCACCACCACCGCACCCCATTACATGCCCATATTAAGATTCCAGTGTCTGTGACCGTTGCACGGAGAATGTTATTAATTGTTTTGACGACTAATCAACATTTTGCGTCTTTATAGACATCTTTGGTAACTGGCAATTTATGTGCAAAACTAACCTACTTACAATTGTAAAAGTGGAATAATATTAATATAATGATTTGCGTACTAATTAGAATGATATTGCATGATTTGTGCTATGTAGTAAATTGTATTGTGGCAAAAGAATGCGGATGGTAAGTAAACATAGCTTTACATGTCGCTTTTGCTAGGTAACACCTAAATGGGGTACGTAGAATGACGGGTGGGAAACGAAAAGGCTTATTTTCTTTATTTTAATTATGATTGTGTTTGTTTTCATGATAGTTCGTTCGGGCCTGTTAGGCCGTGCTGTAAAGATGGCTGCCGAGGCAGATGAGCTTAATGCGCAAGTGCAAAATGGCTTCCAAGCGGAAGAAAGCTGCAGAAACATATCACGTGGTTACAAGTAAAGCCCAGAGTGAAAAATGTCAAGGACAGCATGACCTGTCACCAAATGAGTGCCAAGAAGGACTCAGCGAGAATCTATGAGAACCGAAGATGCAGCTGTGAATTAACAATGGACTGTTTAAAATAAAGTTACAAAAGAAGATACATGTGATGAACTGTCAATCGGATTGGTAATGTCCTAAAGCCGTGAGAAAGGACAAAGTTATAAACATTTTCGGAACCGGTTAAAGCAAGGAGGGCGATGAGGAGATGCTTGCCACCCCTCCAATGGACCAATTAGCGTGATTCTCGCCCCCAAAGAATGTAACTTTTCTGTTTAGTAAGCTAGTAATAGGGTATAAGAGGACCTACTCTTAAGTAGGAGTAGCGCTATTCATACATAATTTTTGAGCACTGGACGTTGACGCTGGAGAGCTGCTGCTATTTTCCATAGGCCATATTTTTAATATAATTAATCTTTTTGCTTTAAATCTGACTGGGAAGGAACGAGACCGTTGCGGGAAACCTGTATAGGTGGTCCGTCGAGGAGGCCTGTTTAGCGGGACAGACAGTCAGTTTTTGGGAGTTCTATGCTGTGATCTGCAATTTATCTGCCGTGGCGAACTTTTATTTTTCATCTAAAAAGGGTATGCATAAATTCTTTTAAAGTTTATTTCTTATAATGATATTAAACGTATTAAACTGATTAATAAAATTGAAACTTATTCATGCATTTAAAGAAAGTAGATAAACTTTATTACAATTAAAACTATGAGTCTGTGGTTCTTTAGCTCAATAATAAGTGTAATGTTTTATTAGGTTTAAATGTGATTGAGCTGGTCTTAATCACCATCAACTTATTCTTACTAGTTGGTCCATCGACCAAAGAGCGGAATACCTTGATGTCTTAGAAACCGACAGGATTTAAAACTAATTATGTATGATGTTTGAGAAACTATCTTGTCGACTTTAAAAGGAATCCCGTTCTCCTCCAGCAGTCTTAACTTTTTCTCCTAGGTAAAAGTGGATGGGATCCAGGGAATATTTGAGTGAGTGAATGTTTATGCGGTGTTATGGGCCCCACCGTCATATTGGTCCGTCATATTGGTATAGTTGTTAAAAAGAGTGTTTCAACCTGGATGTCATGTCCAAAGGAGAAGAAATTATATTAGTCACGCTGGATCAAGCGCTTGTAATGAAAAAGTCTGCAGTGTGTGGCAAACATGGTGATTGATGTAGCAAAGTAGTTCAAGTTGACCGTATTCTTTGGTTAGGTCTCGGTTTGAGAGGATTTGAGCGCCGTTGAGATGATGAATCATGTCTTGTATTAAAATACCAGTATGTCTTTCATGGTGTATTATATTGAATCGCGTGCCTCTCAAATGTTGAGCCACAGGTGGAACTATGCCATCAATGTGATGGGGGGTGCATCTGTCTTTATTATGTTTCCCATCCCCTTAGAAGAGCTTAGCCAAAATTTGAATCTCATCAATCCACTGGCTTTCATTTAATAGGGTAAGTTTGGCACAGGACTTTGAGGAGATCCGTTTGTAAGCTCTCTTGAAATTTCGAAGGCATCCTGTGCCAGCAGCAGTTCCCAGCACTAGATATCGCAGCGAGCCGCGAGGCTGTCATGTTTGAAGCCTGTTTGAAAACACCCTTTGGAATTATCTTCCTGAACGATGGGCATACATGCTGACCTGTGTGGATGTTAGGGAAAGTTTATTTCTAGCTTCAGCAAACCCAGTGTCCATAATGACGTTGAATGTGACTCATGTCTCTATTAAGACTGGGATAAGTGTGCCATTTATGTCCAAGTCAAGAACAAGCTAAGTGGTTCTTCCTCTCCTTATGCGAGACGATCTTGGCAGATGTCATTGAGCTTTCGTCAGAGGAAGTTAATTGGAGGTGGCATGTACATGAGTTCCAACTTCCCTCAGGCATTGCCTGGAACATGGTGCATGGTGACCACCAGAGTTCTTTTCATTTTGAGGAGGTGGTGAAGGAATCAGCTTCCAAGTGGGTCTGGCACAATTCGAGCTTATGCACATGGACTAAAATTGGCTGATTTTTCAACAACTATAGCCCATGGTTAGCAACACTGGAAAGGGCACTGCGTGTCCAAGTCACCCAACAGAGCGCGGGCAGGTGGAATTGGAAGTGCCTTCCATAACATGTCCATTATTTAATGATTTGCAAATTAATTCATAACAGCATGCGACTTGTGTTTCTGAACGAGATCAGCTTGATACTCAGGTACAAGTGGCGTCCATTTAAGAGTCATAATTGTGTTTAGTTTGCAAGGCATTCTGAGGAGCTCCTGTGGAAATGTAACAAATTTGCAGCCGGCAAGAGCTTGAGAGCATATGGTTTCTGTTACTGAATAATTGCTGAAATCACAGCGTTGAACAAACTCCTCCAGGCAGGTCACAAAAGAGCCAATAATCTCACCAGTCTTTTGAAAGGTGGCGTTAGCATAATCAACTTTCTTATTAGGCAAGAAGCAGTCACTCGATTTCCCAGTTTGGTATATGACTCTCTCTCAACCTCGTCGAACTATAAAATGACATCTCTCATGTTGGGACCAACAGAATGCACTAATAGATACAAAAGTTGTTTTTCATCAAAGATCCAAAGATCCCAAGATCCCCGGCATAGATTTCGAATTCAGTAACCCACTTACACCATCTGGGCCCCAGTGAACACAGTGCCCAGGTGGCAGTGGCAACGTGCACAACAGGAACATGTCAGTGACATCAGATATGCACGATATATAAGTTAGACAATAATTTGTATGCGAATAAATATATTACTGGATCATAATAATATTGATGTGTGCTGGTGGATGCCTCGAATGAAGATGGTGTTGTAACATATTTTTATGCACATTTGTTTATTGTTGAAGTATCATCAGAAGGTTGTTTTTTTAAATGTCATATATTGATGCAAACACATTCTTCGTGACAAACACCAGCCTCAACTTCAGTTCAACCACATTTATATTTAAACCTAAATTTATAATTCTAGATTTCGTCCAAATTCTATAAAAAGTCAAAATAAAAACACAATTTAAGATTATATTTACAAGTGCATAATTATTTCTTCTTAAAGAAACATTATTTCAAATAATAATTTCTATGAAAGATTGACACTTGATTGTCATATATTTTATGCTGCTTTACTGATAGAGTGATATCTTCACACTCTTAATTACCTGATCATAGTGTGAGCATTCATGTTGGCAGATGTTAGAGCCAGAGAGTGTGCGGCTGGACGGAGAGTCTTTCTCGCGCTCCTGCGTCCACCTAAAGCGCCTCCAGTCCGCATATCCCTTCCCGCCTGTAGTGGAAGCACCAGCCTGGGCTCAGGAAACTACAGGCAGACCAGGCTATTTCAGGAAACTACAAGGGCTAGATGCAATGCATAGAGATGGCACCCATATTTCATCGCCGGATTCCAGTGAACCTCAATGCAGGGTCGGATTGGGATCACAATTTGGCCCGGGCACTGACGAAAAAAGTGGCCCACATTCGCGGGGCATGGCCCACATTCGCGGGGCATGGCCCACATTCGCGGGGCGTGGCCCACATTCGCGGGCGTGCCCTTTCATGAAACACACAAGGAATGTAAGTGGGAGGATATTGTTCTTGGGAAGGACACAGGGCCAAGGTGACAATGTCCTACAAGCTGAGCAACTGATAAACAGCGAGGCCCCTTTCTATTACAAAATGATTCCCCAGCCCTCCAGGGCAGTAGCACCTGAAAAACAGCGAAGACCCTTTCTATTACAAAATTATTCCCCAGCCCTCCAGCGCAGGAGCACCTGAAAAACAGTGAGGCCCCTTTCGCCTAAAAAATTATTACCCAGCCCTCCAGGACAGGAGCACCTGAAAAACAGCGAGCCCCCTTTCTATTAAAAAAATATTCCCCAGCCCTCCAGGGCAGGAGCACCTAAAAAACAGGAGGCCCCTTTCTATTACAAAATTATTTCCCAGCCCTCCAGCGGAGGAGCACCTGAAAAACAGCGAGGCCCCTTTCTCTTCAAAAATTATTCCCCAGCCCTCCAGGGCAGAAGCACCTGAAAAGCAGCGAGGCCCCTAACTATTAAAAAATTATTCCCCAGCCCTCCAGGGCAGGAGCACCTGAAAAGCAGCGAGGCCCCTTTCTATTAAAAAATTATTCCCCAGCCCTTCAGGGCAGGAGCACCTGAAAAGCAGCGAGGCCCCTTTCTCTTCAAAACTTATTCCCCAGCCCTCCAGGGCAGGAGCACCTGAAAAGCAGCGAGGACCCTTTCTATTCAAAAATTATTCCCCAGCCCTCCAGGACAGGAGCACCTGAAAAGAAGCGAGGCCCCTTTCTATTAAAAAATTATTCCCCAGCCCTCCAGGGCAGGAGCACCTGAAAAGCAGCGAGGCCCCTTTCTCTTAAAAAATTATTCCCCAGCCCTCCAGGGCAGGAGCACCTGAAAAGCAGCGAGGCCCCTTTCTATTAAAAAATTATTCCCCAGCCCTCCAGGACAGGAACACCTGAAAAGCAGCGAGGCCCCTTTCTATTAAAAAATTATTCCCCAGCCCTCCAGGGCAGGAGCACCTGAAAAGCAGCGAGGCCCCTTTCTATTCAAAAATTATTCCCCAGCCCTCCAGGGCAGGAGCACCTGAAAAGCAGCGAGGCCCCTTTCTATTCAAAAATTATTCCCCAGCCCTCCAGGGCAGGAGCACCTGAAAAGCAGCGAGGCCCCTTTCTCTTCAAAAATTATTCCCCAGCCCTCCAGCGCAGGAGCACCTGAAAAGCAGTGAGGCCCCAGCTATTTGTAAATTACTCAGTCCTCCCCAGCCCTTCACTGCTTCGGGGCAATGGCCTGGCAGGAGAGGGGATAAAGCAAAAAACACAGCTGCTGGGCCATCCATGGGGGTGGGAGGGAGGCTAAGGTGAAGATGGTGCCAGTTCCCAACATTACCTGGCCCCCACAGAGAGACCCATTCTTCCTCGCCCACTATGCCTTGAATGAGAAGGGCTGTGGGCGAGGTGTTAAAGCAAACACTGTTTCAGGGCTGCGTGGGCCCCAGGGGGGCCGAGGTGAAAATGGCTCAATGGCCTGAGCAACACCTGGCCCCCTGGGAGGCCGATTCTGGCACACAATCACCCCTTCCCAGCCCACCATCAGCGTGATTGCTTGGCAGGGCAGGGGGTCAAGGAGAGGCCACAGCTGATCATCGCTGAACGGCCGCACAGCGAGGCTGCTTTCCTCTCCCTGTCCAGGGCTCTCTCTGGACTGGGAAAGGGGGAAAAAACGGCCCACAGAGGACACTGAGACACCGGCCCTTCGGCCAATGCCCGAGTGCCCGCATTATCCGTCCCTGCCTCAATGCACTATTGTACTTTTTTGAGAAACTGAGCCATCATGGTTTGTGACCATTTTTAACTAATTTGCTACAGACCCTTAGATTTCAGTACCAAACCTCATGCCCTACATTCAAGGCTTTGCAATTCCAGTGGTCACTCTGTCAGGTCATTCCCTAGAAGTACAGCTAACGTTTCTCCCTATCTGGTGAGCATTCACTTCCGGTCCCTTTTGTGTGCTGGCTGATTGATAGTGGTCGTTTATTTTCAGTGTTTCCAGATACCTCTGTGCTGACTTGATCGTTCACAATAAGCTTTCCAGGTGAGGGACCACCTTTCGCCCTTCACAATATCTGCACCACAAAGGAGAGGTATGGTGCAGCGGCCGCGCGGCTGATTCTGGAGTGTGGGGCTCGCGGTTCGATCCCTGAATCCGGCGGCAGCTCAGCCCAGCATCATGTGACTCGAGGCAATAGCTCACTTAATCTCCCCGACGGCCCCAGTGTCTTGAAGCCTTAAGGGGTGATATGTCCGCGCTTTACAAATAGGAATTATATATATATTTATTATATCTTGCACTTCTAGCATTCCTGACACTAGTCCCTCTTGGGTGTCCATTGGTCATTGTTGGCTGAGGGATATTTCTGATCAAATAAACTCCATGTCCTCTAGATCCTTGGCTAAGTAGTCATGGATGTATTCATTCTCTGTAAGAAGGGGCCCCAGCTCTGTGAAGTTTTTCCCTCCGTGATGGTCAATGATATCGGTTGTTGACTCTTTTCTACCTCCTCCAAACGTCCCTTTGTAGGCCAGACATCCTAATCACCTTTATTCAAGTGTCTTTCAAATTGAACCTGGCCAACTGAAATTGTGCAACACAAACAACTGCAGCTCTCTGATCTATTCATCTACCTGTGGTCCCCACAAGCTGAAGAGGGAGATCGTGGGAGTTAGAATTACAGATAGCAGTGCACTCCCCTCCATTTCCTGAGGTGCTTTGACTTCCGGGTGTACACTGCAGAGGATTAACACTTAGCAACAAAGCAAAGGCATTATCAGGGTTATATCATATTGTTTGTGTCCACAAGCGAGGCACCAGTGGGGTGAACCCGTCCTTAGGATCACACAGGACACAAGTGAGTGCACTTTCTTTTCGCAAATCACTCTCCAGACCATCCTTGCAGAATTCGACTGGCTCAGCCTGGATTGCCATTCGTCATCATTGTATGAACATACAGAAGAGGACAGTGCAAGCTGAGACTAAGGGAATCTAGGACTGGGTAACTTTGGAATAAATGCACCTTAAAGACCATGTAGATATCCAGGTAACAAGACAATGGTCCCTCTCTTTTCCGTGTTTTTTCTAAATACCAACATCACGAAAAGGGCACTCTGATTAAGAAAGGGTTTCAGTGCAATGCTGATGGTTGAAGATGCTACATAAATGTGCATAACAATAGCATGTATCTGTGGGTTGGTCCCATTTGTCAGGTTTTGTTACCTTGAATACACCTGTCAAAAGAAGAGCAACAAATGCCTTGATATGTATTAAAGACTTCAGTCTAACCACATTACTTTTGTAGGATTTGTGTATATGAGACTGTGAAGGTTACACTGCCTCTCCTTGTACTCTTCTCCCCAGGGCAACCAAGGCCGACTAATACTCATCCTCAGGTGCCCCCCTCCACCAACATGACATTTATGTATAAAAGTGACTCTGGCTGCGGGGAATAACTTGTTTTTCTTCTACTACTCTCATTGTACAAACCGAAAACCGACAACTGACCAGACAATCAATACTTAACAGACATTCCTTACAACTGGGAACCATCACACTACTGATAACCCATATTTGGGAGTTAATCAGACATCCAGCAGAATTTTAGACCCAACAATAACACCACACACCATTGTTCCAGTTGAACCTACAAATATCGTACTCAAACAGCACATGCTAGACAGAACCCACCACCCACCATCATGTGGACAACATGTTCTTGTATCCTTAGAGTTGGCAAAGCACGGCCAAATCAGCAGCACTGCCACACACCACACCAACAAACACTGTAGGATCAGCACATTAAACTAGCACAAACAGAACATGTGTCGGCACTAGTTTCACAGTCATTCTGTTTTGCTCAGCCCCAAGGAATGCAGGCTGAGGAGATGTTCACCACTCTTGAAATCCACCTTCTGAAGGCAAGGCGAACTGCTCTTTGAAACTTCAATTTAAGTGCAAGCTGGGCATTTTTGTAAGCCCCGGGCCAGCATTTTGGCGTCCTGCAGGTAAACAATATGTCGGTGTGATACAGTTGGCCAGCTAGGTGCGGTCAGGCTCAAAGTATGAGCACTGGTAAGAATGTTAACTTGGTAAGACCGGTAAATTACCACTCAGGATATGAGTTGTTAACATGCTACACAAATAGCCAACCCACATTGGCAATTTTACCACTGATGGATGCCTAATTTCCTGAAAGTCAGGCAGGAAGTATGATGCATTGGACTATGAGAATCAATGAGAATCAATTGAAGCTGTGTGTTCTGCAAGGAGTATATGGACATATTAATATTTACGATGGAGACTTCTGTTGATTTCAGCTTGGTTCTGCTTTACTTGTTTAAGTTTTTATAGAGTACTAAGGGGCATATTACCAAGTGCGTTATCACCGCTTTAGCGGCACTTTTTGCCGCTAAAGCGGCGATATTTCTATCACCCTATTAGCAAGCTGTCGCTAACAGCTGTTAGCAACAGCTTTATGGCGAAAGCGACCGTTTTGGTGCCGCTTTGCATGTCAGCGATATATATCGCTAATGACATGCAAAGTAGGCGTTCCCAACTAAAAGCGACTGAAAACAGTCGCAAACACAACTTCCCCCTATTAGCAATGCCCGCGAAGCGAAAAAAAAATTCGCGCTAACCGCGATTATTGCTGGACTCTAACACCTGCTAAAAACCTGACTTAACCATTATAGTCAATGGGAGGTGGATTGTAAGGTTAAGTCCTCACCTGCCTATTAGCAAGATTTTCATTAGCGCGATGAATTCATCGCTGGATTTCTCGCGCTATTGCTGGGTTTCGCCACTATCGCTGGATTTTTTATCGCCTTGGAGATAAGCGTTGATAATAACGTGTTATCTCCGCGATGAAATCCAGCGATAGCCGGCGATAAAAAAAACAACGCTAAGCGCGCTTTGCGATAATTATCGCAATTCCTTGGTAATATCCCCCAATGTGTTTTCTTTCAGTTAGTTTAGGACTCTCTGTATCATCTGAAGACATACACAGGAACAACTAACATGCTTATTTTTCTACAGACCTAGCGAAACTAGCAGCTAATATCTCCGATGTCACTTTGCATGTGCACTCGATTGGCAAAACCATAACGCCCTACACGCGGAGAGCATAAGCAGCAAGTTACACTCAATTTTGTCAGCAAATGGCAATTTTCATATTTGATGCTTTCAATAATTCCGAAACTGTCTGGGTACTCCAGTATAATTAGCTTTCACCGTTCAAGCAGCATGTCCCAAGACAAAATGAGGTAGTCACATTGCATGGTGTTGGATTAGTGCCATTCAGGTTGGTGTGGTAAGGGAGATCTGTACATGTTGCTGATAGAAGTACAAGTGGGGAACGATAAACTGAGCACCAGGGAGTTTAATAAATGTGGGAAATTCACCCAGCTTAAGGTGGCCTGGGCTAGGATACCAGAGGGTAGTTGTTAGACTTGGCATCTTTTGGCGTGTTTCCCCTGAGTTTTTGCTTTCTGACCTCCCGGTTTTGACTCTGTTTTTGCTGGCTTAGTGTCTCTGTGAACTTTTCTCACTGCTGATCAGTGGTAAAGTGCAAGTGCTCCTGTTGTAAACTGTGTTATGGATTGGTGTTTCCATGATTGGCATATTTGATTTACTTGTCAGTCCCTAGTAAAGTGCACTGAGCGTGCCAGGGGCGTGTAAATCAAATGCTGTTAGTGGGCTGCAGCACTGGATTGTGCCACCCACGCAAACGTCCTGTAAATGTAACTCTGGCCTGCCATTGCAGAGCCTGTGTGCAGTCTGGGACTGCCATGTCGACTTGGCAAGTGTACCCACTTGCCAGGCCCTAACCTTCCCTTTTCTTACATGTCAGTCACCCCTAAGGTAGGCCCAAGGTACCCCTGTGGGCAGGGTGCAGTGTTTGTGAAAGGTAGGACATGCCCTGCTGTGTGTGGCATGTCCTGATAGTTAATTACTGCCAATTTCGTTTTTCACTATTGCAAGGCTACCTGTTCCCATAGGACAGAATGGGAAGTTTGTTTATAACATCTTATAAACATAACTGGCCCTGGGAACTAGGTAGAAAAATAAAGTTTAGTATGCCTGAACTCAGAATCTAAAGATGCATCTTTTAGTGAAGGTGATTTTTACATTCTGTGTTTGAAAATACCACTTTTAGAAAGTAGGTCTTTTCTTGCTCAGCCATCCAGTAGGCCTCTGCTGGGGTTGTGGATTGACTGTCTGTGTTTTGGATGACAGGGGATGGGGAGGAGCCGTGGCTCCAGATAGGCTAGGTGGGTCAGAAAAGGGCTGAATAGACCTGGGCTGCATTTAGCGTAGGGGGAGGAGATTTCCTTTCACCTGAATGGGTCTGGTCTGCCTCTGACAATGCCGTCCCCACCTCCTGCCAGGAAGCCACACCAGAGAGGGCAGAACTGGTTCTGGCTGGGCACAGACACTCTCTGCCTGAAAGGACAAAGGATTTTGGGCTACAAAAAGTGGGGCCCAAACCCCTGAACTTTAGAACTCTTTTGGACCAAGAAGACTGCCAAGAAGAAGAGCTGGAGAAGCTGTGAGGAGGAACTACCACTTAGCTGAGTGCTTTGCTGTGTTGGCCTGCAGTGGCTGCTTCTGTCTTGGGCAGTGAAAGGACTGGACTGAACTTTCTGCAATCTATTTTCGTGAGTTTCTCCAAGGGCTTGAGGTAGAGCTTGCCCACTGTTCAAGAAGTCCCAGGAACAGCAAAGACTTCAAGTTCTTCTGCCCTCAGCACTGGGGACTGTGTGTTTTGTGCTGCAACAGAAGAAAAAGCAACCCAACGATGTCTACGACGCCGCTGCAGACTCCGTGTCCTGAAGGCACTGCAGAAGGCACCGCCGCACCGCAACCCTGGTCTCACCGACGACGCCTGCTGACGCCGCCACCGAGCCGCTGCTTGCACCGCGACCTGTGGGCACCGCACTCCGCACCGCCTTGGTATCCCCGACAACGACGCTCCATGCCGAAATCGACGCCACTGCCTGCACCGTGGTTTAAGGGCACCGCTTGTAAAGTTAAATAACGCACCGCCCTCATCCCGCACCGCAGCCTTGGCCTACCGACGCCGGCACAATCGACTCCAGTTCGTCAGCCGACGACAGCACTTCAGCAACGACGACGCCGCTGCTTGCACCGTGTCCTGCCAGCACCGCAACGAGCACCGCATCACTTCGCACCGCGACCCTGGTCTCACCGACGACGCCATCTGACACCGCCACCGAGCCGCTGCTCGCACCGCGACCTGAGAGCATCGCACGCCGCACCGCTGCACTTCGCACTGCAGCACCCGACGCCTGCCGACGCCAGCGCTCCTGACTTCAACCGCGAGGAGTTCGATCTGCAACGCGTGTGACTTCAAGGGCCTGAGGACTCCTGCACCAACCTCCGGAACCGACGCCTGCGGACGCCGTGCTTTCGGAGGCTCAAGAGGCCGCCGAAGCCCTGCATTTCTAAAGGTACTGTTTTGCGGGTCTTCCCGACACCGTAGCTGGCCCGCGATGCCGCGGTCAGCCAGAACTGTTTGGATTTGTTTGTTCACGATGCCGTGATAGCCCCAGAGGGAGCTATCAACTTCAAGGAACTGTTTTTCAAGGTTATTTTGATAAGTGAAGATTTCTAAGTGCTGTATTGTGGATTTTTATCGTTTTTGGTCTTGTCTTAAGTATATAAAAATATTGGATATTTTTCTAAACTGGTGTGGTGTCCTTTTGTAGTGCTTACACTGTATTACTGTTGGTTATGTGCAAATGCTTTACACACTGCCTCTAAGATAAGCCTGACTGCTCGTGCCAAGCTACCAAGGGGGTGAGCAGGGGTTATTTTAGGAGTGTAACTCCCTTATCCTGACTAGGAAGAAGGGTCCCTACTTGGACAAAGGTGCAACTAGAGACCCCCATTTCTAACATTGGTTGTCAGCGGTGATGATAGGACTTGCTTTTGCACTTGACTTACAGTGGTTGGTGTGCACTACTACCATATCGCAGACCATTGCGTACCACATACTGGTTCTCTTTCTTTTTGGCCTATTTTTGATCTTGCCAGATTTCTGAGAACTTGAACTTGCTACTTCATCATGCCTGAATCAAGAGCATCATCTGCTGCATCTTTGGAAGTGGCCTTTGAGGAGGATAGGTTGGAATCCTACAATGTGAAAGAATTGAAGGTTATTTGCAAAAACCTAAAAGTCCAAGTCAGAGGCCTCACCAGGAAGGAGGAGCTACAAAAGGTGCTGAGGGCCTGGGTAGCAGCCAGACATGCCAGCGAGCAGTCTGGCGATCTCAGTGGAGAGGCGGAGGAGCCTATTCCTAGGGTGGATGTGCTGTTGGGAGGGGGAGAACCCTCCAGGCCAGGCAGCAGTGGCCTGTCCCCAGAGGAGCTGGAGGACAGATGGGAAGCGAGGAAGTTCGAGTTGGAAAAACTCAGGATGGAAAGTGAGAGGGAAGACAAAAGGATAGCCATGGAGGAAAGGAAGATGATCTTAGATCATGAGCGAAGTCTTAAGGAGCTGGAGCTAAGGAGTAGGCCCAGCTCAGATGGTGGCAGCAATTTGTCAGGGCAGTCAGATAGAATTGTACACATCCCCAAGAATGTAGGCAAGGAGTACAAGAAGGGTGATGACATACAAAGGTGGTTCCAGGGGTATGAGGCGTCTATTCATATGAATGGGGTTCCTGAAAGGAATTGGGGGGCAGGGTTGTGGCCTCTCTTCCCAGAAAAAGCTAGGGATACTCTGATAGCTTTGGGTAAGGGGCAGAACCTCACCTATGCTGACATGAAAGACGCTCTCCTCACCAGGTATGGACTCACTCCTGAAAAGTACAGGGATCAGTTTAGGTCCAGTAAGAAGTCTGATGCCAACACTTGGTTGGAATGTGTGGATTCGTTCTGCAGGTCTCTGGATGGCTGGGTGAAAGGCAGTAATGTAACAGATTTTCAGGGGCTCTGCAATTTGATTGCATGGGAGCACTTGTCTAGTCTATGTTTTGCAGAGCTGCGCCAGCACTTGGTTGATAGTAAGCTGACTGACCCCAGGAAGCTTGCTATGGAGGCGGACCGCTGGATGAGTACCAGGGTCCACAAGAAAGTGTTTGGGGAAGACTCAGCCAAAGATGGGCAGGGTCCCCAGCAGAAAAGTGGGGGGGGACAAGGGTAAAGCACAGGAGTTCTCTAAAGGGCCCCAAACTAACACCCAGGGTAAAGGTTCCATCCCCCAGGAGATAAGATGCAAGGGGTCTCTTCAGGAAAGCCTGCTGAGACCGGCCCCCGCAAGTGTTTTGCATGTGACCAGGAGGGTCACTGAAAGGGGACCCCAAGTGTCCCAAGAGGGCACAGCCACCCACCGTTGGGTAGTCCAAGGTGTTGGCTAGTGTAGCGCTTGGGGAGGAGGGGTGCCTACAGGAGGGTGGGGATCCCGGAGAAATGACCCTCGTCTCACTAGGGGACAGTGAGATGGTCCCAGGAAACCAGGTGCCCCTAACACAAAGAAATACAGCACCTAGGTGACCATCAATGGGAAAAGGGTAGAGGCTCTCAGAGATACTGGAGCCAGTGTGACCTCAGTCCGGTGTCACCTTGTCTCTGAAGAGCAGGTAGTCCCAGGGGCATTCCACCAAGTAGTTGCTGTGGACAACTCAGAGCGCCAGTGTATGGTGGTGCAGGTTCCCTTTGAATAGGAGGGGGTCTCAGGTCCCTTGAGGGTGGTTGTGAGCCCTACCATGCCTGTAGATTGTCTGCTAGGTAATGACCTGGAGCAGTCCTTATGGGAGGATGTTGAGCTCAGGTCTCACTTGGAGATGCTTGGGTTGCCAGAGTGGGCATGTGTGTCCACTCGGTCAATGGCGGCCAGAAAGGGTGATCAGAAGGACTTGGAGCCTGAAACAGTGGCCCAGGTCCCTGCCAAGAAAAAAGGGCAGGGGGTGCAGGATACCGCCCCCTGAAGTTCCCACGGACCGGGAGGAGGAGGATCTTGAGGAGGTCGCCCCGGTGCCTACAGGGGAACAAGTAGCTGAACTGGGGGACATCTCTGAGCTGACCCATTGGCAGCAAGAAGGGGGTCCCACCAGGGAAGAATTCTGCAGGGAGCAGAAAGAGTGCCCTTCTCTGGAGGGTCTGTGGTGGCAGGCTGCAGACCAGGCAGCTGGTGATTAGTCTGGATCACATTGGATCTACTGGGAGAATGGTCTCCTGTATAGTGAGCCTAAGGTCGCTGAGCCTGGGTCAGCCCGTGTGCTGGTGGTACCCCAGCGCTTCAGGACCTTCCTACTGGGTCTGGCTCATGACGTGCCTTTGGCAGGCCATTTGAGGTGGGACAAGACCTTTGACAGGCTTGTCACCCACTTCTTCTGGACCCAAATGCGAAGGCAGTCGGATGGACATTGTAGGTCTTGCCAAACTTGCCAGGCAAGTGGTAAGAGTGGGAGGAAGGTCAAAGCTCCTCTCCAACCTTTTCCAGTTGTTGGAACACCCTTTGAAAGGGTAGGGATGGACATTGTGGGGCCACTGGATCCCAAGACAGCCATGGGTAACAGGTACATCCTGGTCTTGGTGGACCATGCCACCCTGTACCCGGAGGCAATATCTCTCAGGACAACGACGGCGCCAGTGGTGGGCCGGGCGTTAATGGGGATCGTTTCCCGCGTGGGGTTCCCCAGAGAGGTGGTTTCTGACAGGGGAACCAATTTTATATCCAAGTATATGACATCCCTGTGGAAGGAGTGTGGTGTAACCTACAAGTTCACCACTCCTTACCACCCACAAGGTAACGGTCTGGTGGAGAGATTCAACCAGACCTTGAAGGGCATGATTAAGGGTCTAACAGAACCCATGAGGCGTAAGTGGGACGTCCTCTTGCCATGCCATCTCTTTGCGTACAGGGAGGTGCCACAGAAGTCTCTTGGGTTCAGTCCCTTTGAGCTTCTGTATGGTCACCCTGTGAGAGGACCTCTGAGTTTGGTGAAGGAAGGCTGGGAGGCAGCTCCCAAGAAAACTCCACAGGATGTGTTTAGTTACATGCTGGCCTTCAGAAACCAAACTGCCTGCTTCAGGAAACTCGCTCAGGCGAACCTAGAAGCAAGCCAGGAAGAAATGAAGAAGTAGTATGACCAGAATGCCACTCTGGTCGATTTTCAACCTGGGCAAAAAGTGTTGGTCATGGCCCCAGTGGAACCTTGTGCCTTGCAGGACAAGTGGACTGGGCCGTTTGAGGTGGTGGAGTGCAAAAGTGATGTCACCTACCTGGTGGATTTGCGGACTCCAAGGAACCCTTTGAGGGTCCTCCACGTGAACCGCCTCAAGCCCCACTTCGAGAGGTCCGAAGTGAGCGTGCTTTTTGCGACAGATGGTGGGGTGGAAGAGGAGAGTGAACCTCTCCCTCACCTCCTGTCCACCAAGGAGCACGATGGGTCAGTGGAAGGTGTGATCCTCTGCCCTACACTGACTCCAGAGCAGCAGAGCGACTGTCACCAGTTGTTGGGACAGTTGGCCCCTCCTTTCTGTCTGACCCCAGGTGTTACTCACTGGTGTACCCATGACGTGGACACCGGTGACAGCCCTCCTGTAAAACACAAGATTTACAGGTTGACTGACCGGGTTAGGGCCAGCATCAAAGAGGAGGTCTCTAAGATGTTGGCGTTGGGGTTGATCGAGCCCTCCAACAGTCCTTGGGCCAGCCCAGTGGTCTTGGTCCCAAAGGCTGCTGCACCCAGTGCCACTCCAGAACTGCGGTTTTGTGTGGACTACCGTGGGCTCAATGCCGTCACCAGGACTGACGCACACCCCATCCCCAGAGCTGATGAGCTCATTGATCGGTTGGGAGTTGCCAAGTTCCTCAGCATGTTTGATTTAACGTCTGGGTACTGGCAGATTGCCTTAACCGATGGGGCCAAGGAGAGGTCAGCATTCTCAACCCCAGAAGGACATTACCAGTTCCGGATGATGCCCTTTGGGTTGAAGAATGCCCCTGCCATCTTTCAGAGGTTGGTCAATTAGGTGTTGGCTGGACTGGAGGATTTCAGTGCCGCCTACCTGGATGACATTGCAGTGTTCAGTTCCAGCTGGAAGAACACTTGCAGCACCTCGGGGAAGTGTTGATGGCTCTGCAGAGGGCAGGCCTCACGATCAAGGCCAGTAAGTGCCAGATTGGGCAGGGTTCAGTGGTGTACTTGGGACACCAGGTAGGAAGCGGCCAGGTGGCGCCCCTACAGCCCAAGATTGACACCATTCTGGCTTGGGAGCCCCCCAAGACCCAGACAGAGGTGAGAGCCTTTTTAGGCCTCACCCGTTACTTCAGGAGGTTTGTTAAGGGCTATGGCACCATTGTTGCCCCCTTAACAGAGCTGACTTCCAGGAAGCAGCCAAAGAAGGTGATATGGACTGAGTCCTACCAGAAGGCTTTTGATGCCCTGAAGGCCGCCATGTGCATGGCGCACGTGCTAAAGGCACCGACTTCTCCAAGGAATTCGTCATGCAGACTGATGCTTCAGAGCATGGTGTGGGAGCGGTGCTGTCACAACTGAACGAAGAGGGCCTAGACCAGCCTGTAGTCTTCCTTAGCAGGAGACTACTCCCCAGGGAACAGAGGTGGAGTGCCATAGAAAGGGAAGCTTTCGCTGTGGTCTGGGCACTGAAGAATCTGAGGCCCTACCTGTTTGGGACTCACTTCCGGGTTCAGACAGACCACAGGCCCCTCAGATGGTTGATGCAAATGAGGGGTGAGAATCCAAAACTGCTGAAGTGGTCCATCTCCCTACAGGGAATGGACTTTACGGTGGAACACCGCCCTGGCACAGAACACGCCAATGCAGATGGTCTGTCCAGGTTCTTCTGCCTTAGTGAAGAGAACTCCCAGGAGGTTGGGTAGTTCCCCCTACTTTCAGCTGGAGGAGACATGTGTTAGACTTGGGATCTTTTGGCGTGTTTCTCCTGAGTTTTTGCTTTCTGACCTCCCGGTTTTGACTCCGTTTTTGCTGGCTTACTGTCTCTGCGCACTTTTCTCACTGCTGATCAGTGGTAGAGTGCAAGTGCTCCTGTTGTAAACTGTGTTATGGATTGGTGTTTCCATGATTGGCATATTTGATTTACCTGTCAGTCCCTAGTAAAGTGCACTGAGCATGCCAGGGCCTGTAAATCAAATGCTGTTAGTGGGCTGCAGCACTGGATTGTGCCCCCCACGCAAACGGCCTGTAAATGTAACTCTGGCCTGCCATTGCAGAGCCTGTGTGCAGTCTGGGACTGCCATGTCGACTTGGCAAGTGTACCCACTTGCCAGGCCCTAACCTTCCCTTTTCTTACATGTCAGTAACCCCTAAGGTAGGCCCACGGTACCCCTGTGGGCATGATGCAGTGTATGTGAAAGGTAGGACATGCCCTGGTGTGTGTGGCATGTCCTGATAGTGAATTACTGCCAATTTCGTTTTTCACTATTGCAAGGCTACCTGTTCCCATAGGACAGAATGGGAAGTTTGTTTATAACATCTTATAAACATAACTGGCCCTGGGAACTAGGTAGAAAAATAAAGTTTAGTATGCCTGAACTCAGAATCTAAAGATGCATCTTTTAGTGAAGGTGATTTTTACATTCTGTGTTTGAAAATACCACTTTTAGAAAGTAGGTATTTTCTTGCTCAGCCATCCAGTAGGCCTCTCCTGGGGTTGTGGATTGACTGTCTGTGTTTTGGATGACAGGGGCTGGGGAGGAGCCGTCGCTCCAGATAGTCTAGGTGGGTCAGGAAAGGGCTGAATAGACCTGGGCTGCATTTAGAGTAGGGGGAGGAGATTTCCTTTCACCTGAATGGGTCTGTTCTGCCTTTGACAATGCCGTCTCCACCTCCTGCCAGGAAGCCACACCAGAGAGGGCAGAACTGGTTCTGGCTGGGCACAGACACTCTCTGCCTGAGATGATAAAGGAATTTGGGCTATAAAAAGGGGGCCAAACCCCTGAACTTTAGAACTCTTTTGGACCAAGATGACTGCCAAGAAGAAGAGCTGCAGAAGCTGTGAGGAGGAACTACCACTTTGCTGAGTGCGTTGCTGTGTTGGCCTGCAGTGGCTGCTTCTGTCTTGGGCAGTGAAAGGACTGGACTGAACTTTCTGCAATCTATTTTTGTGAGTTTCTCCAAGGGCTTGAGGTAGAGCTTGTCCCCTGTACAAGGAACAGCAAAGACTTCAAGTTCTTCTGCCGTCAGCACTGGGGACTGTGTGTTTTGTGCTGCAACAGAAGGAAAAGAAACCCGACGCCGTCTATGCCGCCGCTGCTGACTCCGTGTCCTGAAGGCACCACAGAGGGCACCGCCGCAACGCTGCACCTCAACCCTGGTCTCACTGACGCCGCCTGCTGATGCCGCCACCGAGCCGCTGCTTGCACCGCAACCTGTGGGCACCGGACTCCGCACCGCCTCGCTTCACGACGCCACCTTGGTATCCCCGACGCCGCCGCTCCACGCCAAAATCGACGCCACTACCTGCACCGTGGTTCGAGGGCACCACTCGTAAAGTTACACGATGCTGCGCCCTCATCCCGCACCGCAACCTTGGCCTACCGACGCTGGCACCATCGACTCCAGTTCGTCAGCGCTTCAGCAACAACGATGCCGCTACTTGCACCGTGACCTGCCAGCACCGCGACGAGCACCGAATCACTTCGCACCGCGACCCTGGTCTCACCGACTACGCCATCTGACACCGCCACAGAGCCGCTGCGTGCACCGTGATCTGAGGGCATTGCACGTCGCACCCCTGCACTTTGCACCGCAGCACCCGACGCCTGCGCTCCTGACTTCAACCGTGAGGAGTTCGATCTGCAACGCGTGTGACTTTAAGGACCCACGACTCCTGCACTGACCTCCGGAACCGACGCCTGCGGACGCCGTGCTTTTGGAAGCTCAATGAGAGGTCGCCGACGCCCTGCATTTCTAAAGGTACTGTTTTGCGGGTCTTCCCGACACCGTAGCTGGCCCGCGACGCCGCGGTCAGCCAGAACTGTTTGGATTTGTTTGTTCACAACTCCGTGATAGCCTCAGAGGAGCTATCGACTTCAAGGAACTGTTTTTCAAGGTTATTTTGATAAATGACGATTTCTAAGTACTGTATTGTGGATTTTTATCGTGCTTGGTCTTGTCTTAAGTATATAAAAATATTGGATATTTTTCTAAACTGGTGTGGTGTCCTTTTGTAGTGCTTACACTGTATTACTGTTGGTTATGTGCAAATGCTTTACACACTGCCTCTAAGATAAGCCTGACTGCTCGTGCCAAGCTACCAAGGGGGTGAGCAGGGGTTATTTTAGGAGTGTAACTCCCTTATCCTGACTAGGAAGAATGGTCCCTACTTGGACAAAGGTACAAGCCCTTGCCAACTAGAGACCCCCATTTCTAACAGTAGTACTACTTTCCAGCTCAACAAACTAGAAGACAGGTATGCAATCCTGTGTGTGCCCACCAATTAAATTTTGGCGCAAGTGTAAAGATACAGTCTAAACCTGTTTCGCAGAGTGGACCTGCTTTATCAAGGCTAGAGAAAACGTTTTGTATGCTTTGAAGGTGTTTTCAAAAGTGCCGCATAAGTTTCAGTGATACTCTCCCCAGCGAAACATGTGTTGGCGTATCTCTACACCTGTGGCAGCAAACGTACTTGTGAACCCATAAAATGAACATTGTTATTCGGGCATAAGAATATACTGTAATACTGGGGTGTATTTTGGGTTGAAAAGAAAGTTGTTATATAAGTTAGACAATAATTTGTATGGGAATACATATATTACTGGATCATAATAATATTGATGTGTGATGGTGGATGCCTCTAATGAAGATGGTGTTGTAACATATTTTTTATGCACATTTGTTTATTGTTGAAGTATCATCAGAAGGTTGTTTTATTTAAAAAATGTCATATTTTGTTGCCAACACATTCTTCGTGACTAACATCAGTCTCTACTTCAGGGCAACCACATTTATATTTAAATCTAAATTTATCATTCTAGATTTCGTCCAAATTCTATAAAAAGTAAAAACAAAAACACATTTTAAGATCATATTTACAAGTGCATAATTTCTTCTCCTTAAAGAAACATTATTTCAAATAATAATTTCTGCAGACAAAGATTTATGCCCAAACTCAATTTATAAATGATGAGTAGACCTTCAAGAGAAATCCGTTCCCACCAATATTGTTTCACAGATACAACAATTAATGTTGGACTTGGCCCTTTCTGCAGGGTCATCCTCAAACTTTTTGCCTTCACCCTCCTGCCTTCCGAACCCGTTTTTGTTGGCTTATAGGACTCTGCACACTTTACTACTGCTAATCAGTGCTAACATGATTGTGCTCTCTCCTTAAACATGGTGTAATTGTCTTATACCCAATTGGAATATTTGATTTACCTTTACGTCCCTAGTACAGTGGTACTACATGTGTCCAGGGCCTGTAAATGAAAGTGGGCCTGCAGCACTGATTGGGCCACCCATTCATTCCTTTTTAATACACTTGTCACTCCTAGGGTAGGCACTGAACAGCCCAGAGGACAGGATGCAGTGTATTAAAAAAGTAGGATATTTACATTTAAGTTTTACCTGTCCTAGTAGTGAAAAACTCTCAAATTAATTTTTATTTTTCACTACTACAAGGCCTGCCTCTGCCATAGGATTACATTGGAGTTACATTATTACATTTAATAAGCTGTAACTTCCGATTGGTAACAGGTGGACAGATTGAGTCTGGTGTCTAAAGAATTGTAATTAAAAGCCCTCTTTAATGGTAAAATCTGATTTTTAGTCACAATTCTCAAAGTGCCACTTTTAGGAAAGTTAGCATTTTCTTGTCCTAAACATTTGGTGCCTGCAGTCTGTTCCTGGGTCACTTGACTAGGTGTAGCTGGCAGTTGGTCTTTGTGTATTGCTTCCAGACAGTGAAACAAAGGGAAGATAGGTGGTGGCAGAATGGGCCACTTTGATTTAACGAGGGGGGGAGCTGTCACCTATCACACTTACACATCACAAAGGCCCTCCCTGGGCATTCTCACGAAGAGTTTGATACTAGTCTATTGTGAGCCCAGACAAGCTGGGGCCAGGGCAGGGAGGAAGGGGATGCCTGACACATCAGAGAGATGGAACCCTCTAGAAGCTTCTTCCACGTCAAAGTGGGCACCATGTATAAATCTTAGACCTCAGACCCCCAACTCTTCAGTACACTTCTGTACCTGTGGACTCTGCTAGGAAGAAGGACTGCTGTGCTGCTGAAGGGACTGCTGCTCTGCTGGACTACTGCTCTGAAGGACTGCTGTCCTACTGTGCTGATCTGCTGCCTGCTGCCCTCTTGCCTGGATGAGAAGGACTGGACCTACAACTGTTGAACCCAGGACCACCAGAGTCGGCTGGCCTCCTGACTAGAGCCTCAGGGACAGAAGGCTCCAACAACCTTGAACCCAGCAGCTGGACTCTACCATCTGTGCGTTCTACCCAGCGAAGTGGTGCCACCATAGTTCTGGACCCTTGGAAGTGGGTCTGATGGTGCTCTGCCAGCCCATCTGTGGATCCAGCAGAACTGACATATCTCCTCTGCTGCGTGGTGCAACCCCGAGCAGAACCGACCAATCACCTCTACTGCATGGACTTTCCTGCGTAAGGACTTTGCATCACCTTCGCAGCTCGCAGCCTGATCAAAACCGCCGTTGTGCGACACATTCCTGATGCATTCTCTTGCAACGTAAGCTTCTTCTCAATGGCAGCCTCGAAGACTCCGCAGGACTCCGCATCGCTAGCCCCGCAGCTTCCTCAGAACTAACTGGTGGGCTAAGCATCCGTGACTCAGGACTTCGCTTTGCCAGCCCCTCATTGACGGCATCTTCAATGATGACGCAACTCCTCAGAACCGACGCTGTGCGACTTATCTTCGACCCAGACATCGCATCACTTCGGCTGCACCACGCATCCTCGACCCAGGACTCCGCAACTCTTCGCAGCCAGGATTTAAGGTACTCTTGTTCAGCAGGCCAAACTGGGTCCCTGTAGCCGGCCAGTGCTCCATTGTGGTTGGCCTGAACTTGTGAATTTGTCTCGGTCTAGCATGACCAGATATCCACAGTTGGCGCTTTCTGATTTTTTCCCCCCTTTTTACTGAAATCTTTACAATTGCATATCTCTGGTTCTACTGATCGGATTTTTGTCATTGTGGTCTTGATTTATGTATTAAAATGTACTACATTTTTCTAAATTGGTGTGGGATTTTTATCACTTTCTGAAGTGCTGCATAAATACTTTACAAATTGCCTCTAAGTTAAGCCTGACTGCTCTGTGCCAAGCTACCAGACTGTTGAGCACTGGTTAATTAGGGGTTTGCTTGTGACTCCACCCTAACTAGGATTGTGGTTTCTGCTTGAGTAGGGCTTCTCCCTCTCAACCAGTAACCCAATTTCTAATAAATAAGATTTGTTTTAAGATGTATTTTCTTAAAAGATAGATTTCCATATATAACGTTTATATTTTAGTAATCTGTCCGAATCTTACCAAACATATATTCTTTAGTGTTTTTTTGACTATGTTCAAAAATCTTAAAAATAATCTCAAATAATCATAAAAACATCATTAATAATTGTTACACCTCGAGCGTCATGTTCAGTCACTTGGAGTAAACACACATAAAACTACCTCACCCAAGATGCACTATTCTGATGTGTCGTGTAGTTCCTATGGTACCCATGCAGGACCTGCGCGTTTGGATAACATAAAGGGGCCGATTCCGATCTCGGCCGGTAGGGCTCCGAATCGGATTTGGCTTTACCGGATCCGATTCGGAGCCCTGTTTCCCGACCGATTCCTACGTGCGTCCGGGCGAGCGAGTACGATGCGAAATCTCCGACCGACTCGTTCGCGAGACCCAACCGCACCGACCGACTCGTTCGCAAAAGCCGACCGCTCCGACCGACTCGCACGGACACGACTCGCACCGCGCAATGGAGACGTTCCCCGGCCGGGTAAGTACGATGCGCGCCTCGAGCAGTCCGACCGACTCACGCCGTCCGGCTCAAAAGAGCAGTCGGAGCCGCACTTTGGGGGTCCGTGTCGGACCCCCCTGTACGCGTAGCCGCGCGAGTCGCACACAGGGGGGACCCATGGGTCCCCCCTACCTGTGCATGTATGGCGCGACCCGCTTCGACGCGTACCCGCTGTAGGGGGCGCCCTTGTTCGCCTCACACCCATTGAGTCAATGGGAGCCCGCGTACGCGTTGTACAACCGGCTCCCATTGACTTCAATGGGAGTCTGACCGAATCGAGTCCGATAGCATGCGTGCGCATCGTACTCGTTCGGTCGGACTGCTAGGGTCCGATTCGGTCGGAAATCTCTCCGGGTCCGGCTCGGTCGGAGAGATTTCCGGCCCAAATCGGAATCGGCCCCAAAGTGTGGGCTTGGTGTTAGACTGGCTCTGTGCACCCCCACCGTGTATGTTAGCCAGATTTGCATTAGCTAGCTCACAGTGCCACTAGAATCTCCTCTTATTGGGGAGAGATTAGTTTCTGGCAACCTTAGATCATGACAACCCTGATCCCTCAGAATCGTGGAAACAATGTACTACTTTTCGCTCAGTCACTCGTGCTTACTTATTCGGTTTGTCTCAGAGAGTTACACAGAATAAACAGCCTGTGCGTTTCAATAACTATTTATTGAACAGTTGTTATTCTAGTGTAGAATATATGTGCTGCAGCAACCAGCAGACAATAGCAGAGATATATTATCAGCAGTACGATAAAAGTGAAAGGATAGTACAGCTCTACCATATTGCAATAATAATGGTTACATACATGAATATATAAAATGCATTATAAAAGTGCGCAAACTCCTACGATGCCTCACTAGATGTACCTAAGTGTACCTAGCATGTGTGTAGGTCTGAAAGCCTAAGAGCCAAGAATCCTTCTAGGATTTAGTCGAACCGCATTACCTGAATAGAGAGAGTGTGGGACCCCGTCCTGGTCTCGAGTTGGACACCCTGCAAGGGCTGTGTTAGACCGCTGTCAGCTGGAGCAACTGCATGCAGGAGCCTCAGCGTCTCTGGTCAGTGTGTCAGCATGGAAGTCTCGGTTCCCTCTATCTTACCGTGGCAAGATGTGGTGTATTTATACCCTAAAGTGTCTCGTCCCTCAGTATGGTTTGTATTGGTCTTTGTTAGACATGAGGAAGACGTAAGGGGTGAACTTTGTACATACATATTATGCGGGAGATGTAGCTGGTGAATGCTCATGCATAATTTATGAGTACATTGTAGGCCTGTGTTCGGGAAAAACCCTGCAGTGTTCAAACCACAGACTAGATAACGTTCAACCCTCAGAGCTCATTGTGTACTGTAGGGAACTAATGTAGGTGAAAAATCATGCCTATTTTAGGGCATAGAAGATCATGACTATAATAGGGCATAGACGACTATGACCAAAATAGGGCATATACGATTATGACCATATACGCCATATATGAACGTGTCTATATTAGGGCCTCTATACGAAACATAACAGATGTGCCACAAAGTCAGAAATAGATAAAGGCCTTCTCTGTGTATAACCGCAGACTCAAACTCCAGTATCAGAAGTCTGACGCTGCCTCCTCACATAACAATGAACATAAAAGAGGAGCTCACGCCAACATCGATGCTTGGCTTACTTTCCTGTTCGGCGATTGGCCCACGCCCCTGTTTAAAAATGCTACAAATCAGCTATTCTTTTGTTGCCACTTGAAAAAGTTGATCCTGTCTCACTTATAAAAGTTGCATTACTACAAGCAGAAGAAGGCCATTCTTTCTCAAGTGAAAGTGTCAATTTAGGAAATGTCCCAAATTTAGTTTGTTTGTTTATGAAACAAAGTGGAGAAGCCGAATTCTTTCCCAGGACGCGGTGAGCCAATTCAAGATTAAGGGCCCGATTCTGATGCGGGTTGGAAAAGCTTCCCGACCGATGGCCTGATTCTGATGCGGTTAGGAAGGCCTCCTAACGGCATTTGCTCCTTCCAAATCGGATCGGGAACGTGTCTTCCCGACCGAGTTCCCAATTCTGATGCGGTTAGGAACAAATGTTCCCATTGAAGTCAATGGGAGTTCAACCAAATCGTATCTGGAAACATCCGGATGCATCCTACTCTGCCGGTTGGACTTTCCCGATCCGAGTGGGTCGGAAACCATTTCCCAACCGATTCGGTCGGGAAACTTTTCCAACCCGCATCAGAATCGGGCCCTTTGTGTCCTGGCTGGGAGATACAGCATTATCAGTGTTAGCTACTGCAGACGACAAATCCAACGCCTCACAGAGAACGTCAATCGCACATGGATGGAATTCAGCACTGCCAACAGTCGGTGCTGCGGCAGCTTGTGCGGCAGTTGTTACCTGAGTGCCTGTGGAGGAGCCACCTAACCCAGCAGGAGCAAACGGCACCTGTGGATTCTCAAGGAATGCGTTCATCAGAATTGGAAGACTCTGGGGACAACGCAGAGCATTGGCCTTTAGGGGGTCCAGCATAGCATCCATGTCCGGAGGCGTATCTGATGGAAACGTTAGACAGAGATCCAGCGTGCATTCTTCTCCGCAAAACAGGCATTGAAGAACAGGTAAGATGCAGTCCACCCAGACTGGTCTAAACGATAGAAACCAAGATGCGTTCAGTTCTCTTAGGCAAGG
The DNA here is from genome assembly GCA_963921515.1 of Calotriton arnoldi. Lineage (NCBI taxonomy): Eukaryota > Metazoa > Chordata > Amphibia > Caudata > Salamandridae > Calotriton > Calotriton arnoldi. Next base: position 2,117,389 of record CAWUFW010001733.1, on the reverse strand, counting down.
TATACCCAGAAGCTGCACCATGCGTTCACAGTATTTCCGCTCCATGAGTATGTTCGCCATTTCCTCGGAAATTGGGCCGTCCATTGCGTAGCAGTAAGATTACAATCAGGACTCCTGCAATTAGGAACAGGATAAGCGGGAGACCTCCAAAGACGCTTCCCAATACGGAGTGTATAAAATTTGGGATTACTCCGAGGACTGTCTGAAAGGTGCTTAATAGTCCTGACCCTATGGTCTTAAATAGGTGTACAATACCGCTCGTATCAGACATATTAAAGATACGACCCACCATTTCTGCGAAATGAAAGGGGCAGTTCATACGTATAAGCGCTTGTATCTCAGTCGAGGTCCTTGCAACTTGAAGTTCAAAGGTTTCTCGAGCGGAGGTTAAGGGCACGGGTTGCTGCAAAAGCATGGCTTTCAGTCTGCTCAAAGTGTCAAATTGTATAAAGGAAACATTCAATGAAGGCCATAACGGCGCCTCCCTGACTGTGTTCAGTGGCGGAAACAATACTTGCGTACAGCAAGTAACCCTGGAGTTAACAGTGACCAGATAGGCGACGCCCGGAAGCATCCCACAGCAACCTTGATCGTTTAGCATCAAGTAACTCCCATACGAGAGCATCTGGAAAACCAGCGTGATCATGGCCGCTGGGGTACCTGACATGTGACAAGATAGATTTGCTACCGAGCCACTACATGCTCCGTGCAGAGAAATATCCTGACACATGAGAGAACCGCTTAAAGCGTTCTTGCAGTTTGTACCACTCAGAAACACTTCTCGATCCCCGCTCCGGCATCGGTATCTATAGGGTAACTCCCAAGTTTCCTTAATGTATCCCTTACCCATTTTTTCATATTTGCCTGCCTGCCTTTGCTCAAGGCAATATTGAAACTGAAACGTAGTGACCGGCAGAGTGATTTGGCCATGAATTAGCCATTCTGTTGATGGTGATTCGGCTACAGTGAATGGTAACCTTTCCAGTTTCTCAATACGCAGCATTGTATATTTGGCTCCCCTTTGTGCCATTTCTGCCTGTTTATCGGTTAGATTGTATCCCGAAAACAGAGACGTGGTGTTTATGAAACGCCAGGGCACGTAGCCTGCATGCAAAGATTGCAGCGTCCAGCTTAACATCATAATAGAACGTAACTGAGATTGCCCGTGTTGTAACACGGCCAAGTCTTGTTCTAATACGTCAATTGCCGAAGATACAATGTTGCCTAAGGAGTAAATCCTGGAGGTCAAAGTTGTTAACCCATTATCCACCACAGCTAATGCCTTCTCAAAGTTAATATGGTCTATTTCCCGTATTCTTTCTGCGGCCTCCTGTTGGGATATTTTCCAGTTTTCATTATAGTAGGCATAAATGCCAGCATATATGAAATGTTTCTGACGTGTTTTCCTTGGGCCTAGCAAGAAATCCCTAAGGTCTACATCAGGTGTGAGTAAGGTCAAGTGATGTTTTACTTCCGTGAGTGTTGAGGTTTCTAGCCAATCAAGGCACAACTTCCCAACACTATAGGATCTCACTACCCCTGTGTGTTGTCTTTGTACATAGCGTGTATCTGGCCTACTGATACTAAACCCCTCGGTTATACCAAGGAATCTCTGTTGACATATGTTCGTGTCAACGGGCCACATCAGCCATTCTGTCTAATTGGGATCTGACCTGTTGTACTGGAGAATGTCATCTAATCCTACCCCATGTGTAGTTGAATTCTGCCCCCCACCCATCTGTGATGGTGCTGGAAACTCAGGTGTGTTCATGTCCTTGTTCTTGGCTAGTCCAAGACAGGATGTCTGTTACACAGTTTCATTTAGAAATATCATCTGCTGCGGAATGAGGCATGCTCTAAAAAGCGCTTCTGTTCCCTGGACTTGCCAGTCCCTAGAACTCCAGATTGATTTTAAATCTATTGTGTCCTTCGATAGGTCGAAACCCTGTGTAGGCAACTGGGCCATAAAGGAAGCAGAGTAAATCTGTTTGGTGTTAGTCAACATAATTTTCTGTGCTGATGTTGTTGCCACTTTGTAATAAAATGACTTCGGGTCAGATGTATTAAACTCTGAAAAGTATGTGAATTTCTGTGCAAAAGTTTGCGAACTACCTTTTGGAGTTATGGGCAGTGTTCCCACTGGTGGTATTCAAATACATTTCTATGTGTTATAGATTTGTGCAAGAAATGATGACCATAATGTTGGTAACAGTACAATGTATCATAGTCTGAAGTACCTTCTAACATTTCGTTGTTCGGAAATGCTGCAGTTTTTTCTAAATCAGACATCATATTATTTACAGTTTCAGTGTCCCAATCATCAGACAATGTACTGGAGGTAATGATATCACTTAAAGAAATTTTAAATACATGTTTAAGCTTTAAAAGTTCAGTCGGACCGAATATATCGAAATCAATCTTGTCCCATACTATACCGTCCGGTATAGGAACTGCTGTGATGTTCACTGAAGACAAGTCTCTTGGTTCACGATGTGAAGATTGGTGTGGTTTTAAAATTAAATTAACCTTTTGGGCTGTAGAGCTCTGCTGAAGATATCGTCCATTAATAAGCATACTAAAAGTTATAATTAAACCTAGCCAGAAGATGAAAAATAGAATCCCAGTGATATACCATAGTTCTATCCAAGGTGACACCAGGTAAGTCTTTTTAAAAAAGTTCAGAAAGTCAATGAGTTTCTGTTTGTGTGATTTTTTGGCTGGCGTCGTTTCCGGCTCGCTTGGATCCAGTGAAAACGTATCAAAGTTCATGAAATAGCCAGAAGCAGTTCGATCAATTGTTGGAATCGCACCGGGATTTGTTGAAATCGAATTTTGCTCTTGACGAGGCATGTTGACGTAGACGTCTGTAGTCGGTCTGATTGCAACTTGGTTGTTAAGTTGATTTTCTTCTTGAAGTTGAATTTCTTGTTGAAGTGGAATGAGTTCCATAGCATTGTTGCTTAGTCCTTTACTCCGTACAGGTGGCTCTTCAAACGTGATGAGTCTTTCTGTTTGAACTTCTTGGATTGTAGCAAGAGGAGATCGTCTGCTACTGTGGAGTCCACGTGGCCTACTGTTTAGTATCGGCCACATAGTGTGGTTTGATTAAGTCGATTTAAACAAATCTTTTCTCTTTTTTTCCGGCAAGAGGCGGCAGAAGTACAGTTCTTGTGCCTTGGATTGCTAGGACCTGTACAGCTGTTCTGTATGATGGCCCAAATTCTTTCTTGTCTGCAATCTTCTCTCTGACCAGATCCCCAACTTTTGGGATCCAGACAGGTCTTGCCGTTACTGCCTTGACCTCCTTAGTGGCGGTCTGTTTTAAGTGGACATTGCTTTGTTGTGTCCTGGATTCATTTAGATCCTGTAAAACAGCCAAACGATCATGGATATCAAATGGTTTTTCATCTGCCACTGTGCCTTCACAATCAAGATCAGGTACTCACATTCTTGTCCCAAATAGGACCTCGTAAGGAGTGACACCCCCTAGAGAGCTTCTTGGCTGGTTGTTAATTGCTCTTTGAACCCCATAAAGGTGACTGACCATACTACCGCCCTTGCCTAATACCCTAGCTGTTAAAGATTGCTTTAAGTCACGGTTTTTCCTCTCCACAACCGAATTTCCCTCAGGATGGTACGGAGAGGAGTACCGCAATGCTATGCCCATTCCTTCCATGGCCTCTTTGTAAGCCCGAGAGCTAAACGCCGTGCCACGGTCAGAATGTAACGTGCGAACTGTCACGATTCACTCCCTGTGCTCTCGTTCACACCACCAGGGGGCCGAATTGTGGGGCTTTCCAGTATTCTAATATGCTTCCAGACACTCCCCTGTATGCATATCCTGACTTCCAGGCATTTGGACATCATTTAGGAGTTGACATCCATTCCCAATCCATGCCGGGTTTTGTGGAAGCCAGTCTGCTCATGCTGGAAACTCCATTACCTATAATCCCCTGCTCACTGCTTTGTCTCCACCCCTGCAGGCCAAGGATGGGTAGAGGAATTCAGTTCACCTGTGGCTGGCTGCTGCTACCCTGCTCACACCTGATGCATGTGATTACTGTGAGCTCTTTTAAGCCCCAGCTCCCTTCAGCCCAGGGTTGGTCATTGTAGCTGTTTTCCGGTGAGACCGATTCCAGTGTTTCCTGAGCTTTTGATATTCCTTGATTCCTGAGCTATAGTTAATCCTTGTTCCTTGATTCCTGAGCTATAGCTATTCCTTGTGCCTGAATTTGCACTCCCTGCAGTGCTACATTGTTTCCTGAGTTCCTGAGTTATAGTTATTCTTTGTTCCTGTTCCTGGGCTTCAGTTATTTCTTGTTCCTGATTTGCACTGCTTGCAGTGCTCTCTTGACTCCATGTTTCCTGAGCTGTAGCTATTTCCTGTTTCCTTGAACCAGTACTGCCTGCAGTGCTACCTTGACTCCCGAGCCTTAGCATTCCTTGTTCCTGACCTGCAGCAGTTTCCCTTCTCCTGTACTAGCATTACATGCAGTGCTACCTTGACTTCTGAGCCTTAGCATTCCTTGTTCCTGAACTGCAGCAGTTTCCCTTGTTAGTGAACTAGCACTGCCTGCAGTGCTACCTTGACTCCTGAGCCTTAGCATTCCTTGTTACTGACCTGCAGCAGTTTCCCTTGTTCCTGAACTAGCATTACATGCAGTGCTACCTTGACTCCTGAGCCTTAGCATTCCTTGTTCCTGACCTGCAGCAGTTTCCCTTGTTCCTGAACTAGCACTGCCTGCAGTGCTACCTTGACTCCTGAGCCTTAGCATTCCTTGTTCCTGACCTGCAGCAGTTTCCCTTCTCCTGAACTAGCACTACCTGGAGTGCTACTTTGACTCCTGAGCTTTTGCTCAATTCTTCTTCCTGCCCCAGCACTGCCTTCTATGCTACTTTGTTTTCTTGATTCCTGAACCTGCACTATTCTAGTATACCCTTGTAGCCTCCCCTTCTGTATATCCTTTTCCAGTCCCAGCCTTTCTTCCCATTTCCTTGGTTCCAGTTCTAGTTTGCTGTCTTTCTATTTCTGCTGTCTTGCTTCTGTTACCTTGTATGTTTGTTACCTGCTTTCTGCCAAGTGTGCCCTGTGAATTCCTTCCTTTCCTGTTAAGCACTCCTCCTTGCTAGCTCCTTGTCTATTGTGCTTGTGTTTAGTTCTACCCCTTTGCTGTTACTGCCTTGCGTGTTCCTGTTTGATTGCCAGGATCCGTGGGCACAGCTGACTACCTAGGTGGTGTTTCTTGTTCACTGTGAGTATTGTCTTTGAGTTACTGTTATAACATCACCATAGGTATAAGCTCCACAGACCTTGCCTTTGCATACATATCCTATATGTGGGTATTTTCAGTCAGTATGTGTAACAGCAATTGTGGGTGAGGAACTTACTGAGCTTCAGTCTTACCGTGTGGAGCTCCTGAGTGCTTTACCCCACATTCCCTTTATTGTTGTATTATATTTATGTCTTGCACGTCCGTCCTTGTGTAGTTAGTCTGAATGCTAAATTGCCTTGTGAGTGCCCTTCCTTTCTGAGTCTTAGCCATCTTGTTCCTTTGTATAGGCTTCCCCTTTGGATCCCTTTTCTCCTCTGACTTCCTGTATGATCCTGGGCAGCGCTGTACTCCTCTCTCTGTGTACGTTTTCTACCCTGTTCCCAGTCCTTGCCCAAGTCCCTGACTGTGTTCCCGACATAGTCCCGGACAGTCCCTGACAGAATGACCAACCTACATTTCCAGGGTTACTTGTGAGGTTTCTTTGCGTTCAGTTAGCTACCATTTTTCTGTTACATTTGTGTGTGAAAATATTAAAGGTGTGTCCTAATGAGAGGTTTAAGAAAGAAACACACCAGTACATCATTTAGGTTTGTGCAGGACAATTCCCCAGTGCCCAACAACGAGAGGCATTTAGTGTCTACTTTACAGTTTGTTCACCCTAGTCCTGAAACAATGAATCCTCTTATGAGAAATGGACATTTACGTTCTGAATATTTTACTCATTGGCTCTCAAACACCTCTTTGCCAGATCCGGACTTAATCTTCTATTCTGATCCAGATTCAATGTCTGTGTCAGCATTGCATAAGGAGAATGCTACCTTACTCAGTTTGCTGAACAAGAATTCTGAATCTCGCACGTCTGCTGTAAGTGGTTGTAAAATACAGTATTCAACCACACAACCAAAGAAAGAGCAGATGCATTTTATAACCTCTGGTCTCCATTCAAATAGTGTTACCCAGTCTTGTTGTCCAGTAAAGAGCACAGTCCCGGATATTAAAGGGAACTTGTTAAATACCACATTCAAAGTAAACCATAATCAGTTTAACAAAAGAGAGAAAAGACCTACTAGAACACAGGCGGCTAATAGCCACTTTGAACAAAATCCAAGGTATAGCTCTGTTGCTTGTTGTGAAGTTGCCAAGTCTACCACTGTCCTTGTAGAGAAAGATCTGCAGTCTTCACAGGATATAATTACATCTAAGATTCTTGAATTACTACAAGAGAATAAAATGTTTCAGACTCTGTTAAAAAATTATAACCCAGAGTTCAAATGGGAATCTAAAACCCCTATAGAAAACAACTTTTCCACCTCTATGTTAGCCTCCTTAGAAATGGAGAATGAAGCCTTGCGCTCTCTTTTGCGTTCCCCTCAGAGCTGGTCCATCAATTGTGTGAATAATACTGTGGCTGATCACTTGGATTCCATGCAGAAAAGCCATAGTACCTTGTCTCACAGTGCAGTTAATGAAAGTATGTGTTTGAAGTCTGAATTTTCTAACTCCTCTGGTGTTTTGTCTTCTAGTGCTAAATTACATCTAGGCGCTACATCTGAGATGTGTCCCGCCACTTTTCAGGAACCCCAAATGCCAGGCAAAACAAAAAACATCTCTTTGCTTTCTTTTCCTGGTAGTGAGGTCAGTTCTTTCTCAGAGATAACCCATAGACAGTCCATTGACATACAGATAAAATCTGAACCAGTGCCCCACATAATCCCTGATGTGACAATATCTTGTGACTGAGACCACGCTCTTGATTTAACTGCTGTGACTGAAGTCAACCTCCTCGCTGATAAGAAACAAAATCCTGACCCCTTGTTTGCTTTTTTGCCTTCAAGCACACCACATATTGAAAAGTCAGGAAATGATACTTTCTGCTCTGATGCACCTTTACCACCTAGTAATGCAGAAGAAAATGAAATAATGTCCAAAGACCAAGTGATCTCTGACCTGTTTCCTCTGACTAAGACATGTGAACTGCCAAATGGTAAAGGGAGTCTGGTCATCAGAGACTCTAAGAAAAGCAGTAATCTTAGCCATCCCGAAGAAAGAGCTTCAGTGTGTTTTAAGGAGCCAAGGACCTGTGAAGATTTCACTATTGACAACAGGGAATCTGCTGCTCACGAGCTATTGCCATTCCCAGAATTTAAAGTCTGTCATCCTTGTGCCTCTCTGCCATCAGCTAGTCTGCTGAGTCCTCAGCCGGCCTGCTGCTTTCAGAGTTTCCAGAGTCCTCAGCCGGCCTGCTGCTTTCAGAGTTTCCAGAGTCCTCAGCTGGCCTGCTGCCTCCTGAACTTCAGCCTGCAGTCTGCCTGCCATCTGTGCCTGCAGCCTGCCTGCCATCTGTGCCCGAGCCTGCAGCCTGCCTGAAATCTGTGCCAGAGCCTGCAACCTGCCTGCCATCTGTGCCCGAGCCTGCAGCTTGCCTGCCATTAGTACTGGAGCCTTCAGACTGCCTGCATTCAGAGCCCAAGCCCTCAGCTCACCTGTCTACTAAGTCAGAGTCTCCAGCCTGTCTGACTTCAGAGCCAGAGCTTGCACCCTGTCTGACTTCAGAGCCAGAGCTTCCACCCTGTCTTACTTCAGAACCAGAGCTTCCAGGCTGCCTGCCTTCAGAACCAGAGCTTCCAGGCTGCCTGCCTTCAGAACCAGAGCTTCCAGGCTGCCTGCCTTCAGAACCAGAGCTTCCAGGCTGCCTGCCTTCAGAACCAGAGCTTCCAGGCTGCCTGCCTTCAGAACCAGAGCTTCCAGGCTGCCTGCCTTCTGACCTTGAGCCTCTATCTTGCCTACTTTTTGACCCTGTGCATCCAGTTTGCCAGCTTTCAGCGGTCTCAGTTCGTATACATTCAGAGACTGAATCTCCAGCATCAGAGACAAAACTCTCAACATGTAAGCCTCAAGGGCCTGGGTCTCCTGCATACCTGCTTCCAAAGTCGCCTGCATGTGAGTCTTCTGTATGTTTTCCGCCAGGGCCAGAACAACAGGTCTGCTTCCTGTCACCTCCTTTGTCTTCAGCCAATTTGTCTTTGACCTCTGTGCCTCCTGCCAATCCGTTATCTGCTTTTGGCCCTACAGTCAATCTTCCTTTGTTTTCAGAGTGCTACTCTAGCCTGCCATCATCAGGATTTCAAACACCTTTGATTCAGGCTTCTAAGCCCCTTTTACTGGATTTGGACTCTTCAGGTCTTGCCTCCGACACTGCTGTTAATTTACAGCGTATTATTCTACCCTCCAGAACATCACATTTTTCCTGCAGTCCTCTGGTATCTTGCACTACATCTCTGATGGAAATGGACTTATTTCATAGCAGCAAAGGCTTTAAATCGAGTCCCAGATTCCAGGAGCCGGTCGTTGGAGGGGGTGTACTGTCATGATTCACTCCCTGTGCTCTCGTTCCCACCACCAGGGGGCCGAATTGTGGGGCTTTCCAGTATTCTAATATGCTTCCAGACACTCCCCTGTATGCATATCCTGACTTCCAGGCATTTGGACATCATTTAGGAATTGACATCCATTCCCAATGCATGCCGGGTTTTGTGGAAGCCAGTCTGCTCATGCTGGAAACTCCATTACCTATAATCCCCTGCTCACTGCTTTGTCTCCACCCCTGCAGGCCAAGGATGGGTGGAGGAATTCAGTTCACCTGTGGCTGGCTGCTGCTAGCCTGCTCACACCTGATGCATGTGATTACTGTGAGCTCTTTTAAGCCCCAGCTCCCTTCAGCCCAGGGTTGGTCATTGTAGCTGTTTTCCGGTGAGACCGATCCTTGTTTCCTGAGCTTTTGATACCCTTGTTTCCAGTGTTTTCTGAGCTTTTGATATTCCTTGATTCCTGAGCTATAGTTAATCCTTGTTCCTTGATTCCTGAGCTATAGCTATTCCTTGTGCCTGAATTAGCACTGCCTGCAGTGCTACCTTGTTTCCTGAGCTATAGTTATTCTTTGTTCCTGTTCCTGGGCTTCAGCTATTTCTTGTTCCTGATTTGCACTGCTTGCAGTGCTCTCTTGACTCCATGTTTCCTGAGCTGTAGCTATTTCCTGTTTCCTTGAACCAGTACTGCCTGCAGTGCTACCTTGACTCCTGAGCCTTAGCATTCCTTGTTCCTGACCTGCAGCAGTTTCCCTTCTCCTGTACTAGCATTACATGCAGTGCTACCTTGACTTCTGAGCCTTAGCATTCCTTGTTCCTGAACTAGCACTGCCTGCAGTGCAACCTTGACTCCTGAGCCTTAGCATTCCTTGTTCCTGACCTGCAGCAGTTTCCCTTCTCCTGAACTAGCACTACCTGGAGTGCTACTTTGACTCCTGAGCTTTTGCTCAATTCTTGTTCCTGCCCCAGCACTGCCTTCTATGCTACTTTGTTTTCTTGATTCCTGAACCTGCACTATTCTAGTATACCCTTGTAGCCTCCCCTTCTGTATATCCTTTTCCAGTCCCTGCCTTTCTTCCCATTTCCTTGGTTCCAGTTCTAGTTTGCTGTCTTTCTATTTCTGCTGTCTTGCTTCTGTTACCTTGTATGTTTGTTACCTGCTTTCTGCCAAGTGTGCCCTGTGATTTCCTTCCTTTCCTGTTGAGCACTCCTCCTTGCTAGCTCCTTGTCTATTGTGCTTGTGTTTAGTTCTACCCCTTTGCTGTTACTGCCTTGTGTGTTCCTGTTTGATCGCCAGGATCCGTGGGCACAGCTGACTACCTAGGTGGTGTTTCTTGTTCACTGTGAGTATTGTCTTTGAGTTACTGTTATAACATCACCATAGGTATAAGCTCCACAGACCTTGCCTTTGCATACATATCCTATATGTGGGTATTTTCAGTCAGTATGTGTAACAGCAATTGTGGGTGAGGAACTTACTGAGCTTCAGTCTTAACGTGTGGAGCTCCTGAGTGCTTTACCCCACATTCCCTTTATTGTTGTATTATATATATGTCTTGCACGTCCGTCCTTGTGTAGTTAGTCTGAATGCTAAATTGCCTTGTGAGTGCCCTTCCTTTCTGAGTCTTAGCCATCTTGTTCCTTTGTACAGGCTTCCCCTTTGGATCCCTTTTCTCCTCTGACTTCCTGTGTGATCCTGGGCAGTGCTGTACTCCTCTCTCTGTGTACATTTTCTACCCTGTTCCCAGTCCTTGCCCAAGTCCCTGACTGTGTTCCCGACATAGTCCCGGACAGTCCCTGACACGAACTGCGTATGTGCCGATAAAGACTCGCAAATCTTTTATAACAGTTTGAGCGTCAGCCAAGCGCTGAGGCCAGACCCATAGGAATCTAGAGCAGGAATCCACTGCAACCATGATATATTTCTTGGCCCCATCAGATTGTAGGGGTCCGCAGTGGTCCAAATACACACATGCGAGAGGTTTGTCTGATTTTAGTAATGGTGTCTGCGCTGGGCGTGCTTCGGTGGAGCCTTTCATCTGCTGGCAGATGTCGCACTTTAAGACATAGTCTTTGGTCTGCTTTGTTAACCCTGGCCACCAGTAGCGCTGTTTCATTAAAGAAATAGTCACTGTAACGCCTGTATGCGCAGAGCCCAAACCCTCGTGTGCTGCTAGAATTAAGCCTTGCCTACGATCCATATTTGGTATTACTCTATCCCCCACTCCAGGAATCTGAGCATATGGAATGTTGTGTGCATCTAACTTGTAGGAGTATTTGAGTGGAATTTATTTAGGTACTGCTGTGCTGCCTTTGCGTGAAGCATTGACAGCTACCAAAATCTCGCCGTCTATTCTCGTTTTTGAACGAGTGATTGCAGCTACGGACGCTGTGTGTACAGCCCCCTTCGCGGCTTCATCAGCCAATGAATTCCCTTCAACGTGAACGCCATCATGCTGATGACTCACGCTGATGACTCACGCTGATGACTCACGTGAGCCCTTGGTAGTTCGTTTTTCAACTCTACTACCTGTTCCCATAGCATTCTATGCTTAATTGTGCCACCTTTCGCATCTTTGAACCCGTTTTGTTCCCAATGATGTAGATATTAATTGTATGACTGTACACAGTAAAAGGAATCACACACAATTAGTGTGGGAAATTCGTGATCCATATTTACAAGTGCCAGTATCGGTGATTTTAATTCTGCCAACTGAGCGGTGCAGTCTCCTAGAGATTGCGTTTTAGTGCAACTTGGATGGAACTTTCCATCGCGCATGCGACCTTTAACGATAGCACACGCTGCGCTGTAAGCTTGCTTACTCCCTATGGCCGGTTGAGCAGATCCGTCAGTGTAAATAATATATTCATACTGATCTAGAGGCAAAATCTCATTTGGTAGAGGATATTCTTGTTCGTATTGCAGAAATGCCTGTGTTTTTAAACTTGGATCAAATCTGTATTTAACATCCATTGCAGTAAGAGAATTAGCCCATTGTATCCATCTGGGATGTAAGGCTTTCGCATTTGGAATGCTAGCCTTTGTAACAGCCTCTAAGGCTGGTACTGGGGTCACAACTAATATGCGCTTTCCCTGAGCCAGAGCTCTTTCTCTTGCTACAGCGGTCTGCACTGCTGTCAGGATTTTTTCTGTTGAAGTGAAACGCATCTCTGCGTTTGTGTACAGTTGTGATTTGTATGCAATTGGTACCGTTTCACCTTCATTGAAGGTTAAGTAAGTGTACCCGCATTGACCCGCTATTACTCGGATCACTAAGTTGCGTACGTTTACGCGTGTCTGTAAGTGTTTTGAAGCTATCATGTCTTCCTGTAGTGAATGTATGATGTTTGTATGTTCCTGTGTCCATTGTCTGACTAAAAAATCAGGTTTTATTAAGTCGTAGAAAGGTTTTACTCTTTCTGCGTAAACCAAAATGTATGTTCGACCAAAATTTAGGAATCCCAGAATTGATTGTAAATTCTTTAGCGATTTTGGAGGTTGGAGCAGCGCACACTTTTCTAAAAAGTTAGCTGCTAGGCTTTTCCTTCACTTGACAGCTCATACCCTAAGAACAGGACATTGAGATGGGCAATTTTTGATCTTTTGAAATTCAATTTATAGCCCTCAGAGGCGAATCCCATAATAATGGTGCTCACCCTGGTCAAGTGCCTTGGTAAGTCATCGTCCGTCAGATAAATATCATCCACATAGGACAATGCTTCTTCATCCAAATTTTGGAGTAACTCTGTTACCCTTGCTGAAAACAACCCCGGGCTATTCTTATACCCTTGGGCGAATCGACAAAATTGCCGTTGGGACCCTAGCGCTGAGAATGCGGTCAAATACCTGCTTTCAGGCGCTATATTTTGGCAGAAAAATCCATTTGAGATATCAAGTGTAGTTTTGTATTTTTTCCGCACAATGTTATTCATTAATGCGGCACTGTGTGCATTTTGAACTGCAAATGTCTTTGTGCAAGTGTTTAAATGTCTGTAATCCAAAACTAAACGATATGTGTTGTCAGGTTTCATTACGGGAAACAAAGGATTGTTCATAGGTGAAGTGCAATTTTCAATCACTCCCTGGTATTCTAGTTGATCTAGGATCTCCCTGACTTGTTTTTTAGCTTCCTGCTTTATAGGGTATTGCCTTTGAGCATTTGGGGAAACTTTTAACGGGATCACATGGTGGGTTGAATCCTCATCCCAACCAGCATGATTTTTGTACAATGCTGGAGCTAGGTCAACCGCCCACTCCTGCGCATATGCATGTTTTAAATGTATGGGAACAAGGTCGGAAAATGCTGGAAAAATTACCGTTTCTCCCTTAGAGCACTCCATGACAAATGCTGGCGGCCAGTCTTGCTCTGCTAATAGGATGTCATATCCAGATGATAGATTTTTCCAAAATAGACCTTTAATTTTCCTGGGCTTGTCCCCCTCCATCCGGAGTGTTATCTCATGTAACTTATGTGGGACACTTACCCGAGTATCAGGTGTTTCCAACGTGATATACTCACTCAACTCCGCTGTCACCAGAAATTCCTTCAGGTTTTGGCGAGCTATTGTTACTTCTGCCGCGCTGTCTAGCATCGTCAGAGCCCATTCCCCGTTCAGAAGCTGTGTCCTTAGAATTCTGGGCATGTCTGATCTTAAGACCTGCTACCTTTTTCTTTTTTGTTATGATTCTGTTTTATTTTTCAAAAGAAAACCAAAGGAAGGGTCGACATGAACACAGCGCATCGCCTACAACCCTTTATAGGGCCGGCCGCATGGTTTAAAAAAGGCAGACAGAGCATAAGTCTTGATTTGCAATGCAGATGTTACACAGCAAGTCGCCTACAACCCATGATGGGCCGGCGACGGGGTACAAAAGGCACTGCGTATGAGTGCAACATGAAGGAGTCTCTAGGGTGGGAGAGCAAAGAGTGACCCAAATTCAACATGAACAAGAATAAAAAGAAAAACCGAAAGAAAGAAACAGGTGGGGTAGCAAGCATGAAGATTTAGAGAGATGGAAAAGGTAGAAAGAAAAAGGAATGGTACAGGGGCCGAGGGGTAGAGAAAAAGAGGCCAGAGGGGGAGACCATATGAAGTATGATGTCCGAGAGTAATATATCAAAGGTAATGGTGAGAGGTAGGGTGGTGGGGTGGGGGGGGGCAAAGGCGTGGGGTGATGAGGGCGCTATTCTGAGTGTACCGTGGCGTGCAGGAGGAGGACCAGATTGATTAGGTAGAGAGTCTGCCCGGTTCAGGTGGGCACACAGCGTCTTCAAAGAAGCGCAGGGCCCTGAGCTTTGGGGGTAAAAGACGCGCGTGTTCCACTTTACAGAGGTGGGTGACCAATGGCTGCCATATTTTGGTGAAATGTGTGTCACAAGACTGCAAGCGCGCTGTAAGTAATTCCATAGTTATTGTGTGCCACAGACGCGTGAACCAGACATTAATGGGAGGGGTCTCCGCTCTTTTCCAGTATACCGCAATGAGTTGTTTAGCAGCGCCGAGCATGTGGAGGGCGAGATGCCAGTCACTGCGGGTAAGTGCGCGCAGGTTGTCAGGTTTAAGGCCTAAGAGAAGTGTAACTGGAGTTTCAGGCAGGGGAATGCCAAGCACCACTTTGATATGACTAAGTACCTCTTTCCAAAATAGAGTCAAGAGTGGACAGGCCCACCAGATATGAATAAAATCGCCCGGGGCGCTCGAACATCTCCAGCACAAGGGAGAGGAAGCCGGGAACATCTTGTGCAAGCGAAGTGGGGTGTAGTACCAATGCGTCATGATCTTATATGCCGTCTCCCGTTGAGAGACGCTACTGTATACCTTCGGGATGTCCTGCCACAGGCGGCTCCATTGGGCTGGAGTGATGTCAGAGGGGGTTGTCGATTGCCAGCGACGCTGGTATGGGTGGGGAGTAACGAGCGGAGGATGTTGTAGGATCTGGTAGGTCCGGGAGATAAGCCCCCTAGAGTTGTCGAAGGAGCGTACCAGTCGCTCAAAAGGGGTGAACGCTCGAGTGGAGGCCTGCGTTAAGGAAGACGTGGATACCCAGTGACGTAATTGTATGTATTGGAGCCTGGCTCCCACCGAGAGTTGGAACTCTTCCTTGCATTGAGCAAAGGATTTGAACGTATCACCTATAAACAAATCTCGTATCGTTCTGCACCCGCCCTCCAGCCAATCAGAATATCCCTGCGGATTAACAGCCGGCGGGAAAAGCGAATTTCCTGCTATAGGGGCATGGGGGGACGGAAAGGTAGTGAGTCCCTTGAAGACGGCCACTTTGTCCCAGATTTCAAGTACCGTCTTGGTAGGAAGAGCAATGTAGGCACTACGAGAGCGCGAGCTCCGGGGGAGCCAGGGAAGGTCCCAGATGGTTCGCCCAGTTACCGCCCTGTCCATATGGAACCAGACCTTTTCGCTCTCCCACGCCATCCATTCTGAGACGAAGCGAAGATGGGAGGCCCAGTAGTACTCTAATAAGTTGGGACATGCAAGCCCACCCCTGTCGCGTGGGAGCATAAGAATTTTGTTGGAGAATCACGGTCGACGTCCGCCCCAGATGAAGTTAGTAATATCGCGCTGAAGACTTTGGATCTGGTGTTGCGGAATGGGGGTGGGTAGACATTGAAATAAATATAAGATTTTTGGAAGCACCGACATTTTAATGGCGTTCAGGCGACCCAGCCAGGAGAGAGTAAGCGGTTTCCAAACTCGTAAGTCCTCCAAGACCGACCTCCTGCAATCCCGCCAGTTGATTTGGGACCATGTGTCTAATGTGGGAGTTAGGTGGAGTCCTAGGTATCGAATGGAGCTAGTAGCCCATTGGTATGGGACGAGGGATTGAAGCATGGGTATCTCTTCTCTTGGGATCGTAAGATTCAGGGCCCAAGACTTCTCGTGGTTAATCTTGAGTCCAGACGCCAATTCAAAGGATCGCAACAAAGAGAGGAGCGCCGGAAGCGAGGTGTGCGGGCGAGATAGCGTGAGGATCAAGTCATCAGCAAAAAAGAGCCACTTTGTGTTGTTGGCCTCCGAGGGGGATGCCATGGACGTCGGGAGCCTGACAAATCATCATGGCCAGGGGTTCCACCACAAGAGCGAACAACAGTGGGGAAAGGGGGCATCCTTGCCTCGTGCCTCTGAATATGGCGATGGGATTTGTGAGTTGGCCATTAACGCGCACTCGGGCCTGTGGGGAGCGATAGGGGGCCATGATCCGGGCTATCATGAGCGGGCCCAACCCGATTTTGTGCAGCACAGCTCGAAGGAAGGTCCAGTCCACGCGGTCGAACGCTTTTTCCGCGTCGAGTGATAATAAACATGCAGGTATGTTCCAGTGGTGGGCCTTCCCTACGAGGTGCGCAACACGGCGCACATTGTCCGGTCCCTGGCGATGTCGAATAAAGTCGACCTGATCAGGTTCGATAAGGCCGGGCAGATGGGGGTCTAGCCACTTAGCCAACATTTTAGTATATATTTTAAGGTCGGTGTTTAAGAGGGCTATGGGACGAAACGAAGAACAGAGAGTGTGGTCCTTGCCTGGCTTGGGGATGAGGGCAATTTCCGCCAACCCCATAGAGGGACGGACCAGTAGCATCGGTAAATGAGTTAAAAAGACGCAGTAAATAGGGCCGTAGCTGTGGTAGGAAGAGGCGATAAAAGGACAGGGGGAGACCATCCGGACCCGGCGATTTCCCAAGCGGGAGGTCCTTCAGAGCGCCCGAAAGCTCCTCTTGAGTAAGGGGTTCCTCCAGCTGCTGAACGTGGTATTGACTGATCGGCGTCCAGGTGCAGTTGTCCAAGAGGGCTTGCACCCTGCCCGGAGGCGGTTTGTCCTCAGCATAAAGTGCCGAGTAGTACGCATGGAAGGCGTCACGTTTAGCCGCCTCAGTAGTGGCCCGTGTGCCCTCACTAGTCAGGATATTAGCTATGTGCGCCTTGGAAGCACGCGTTCGCAGACGTCGAGCCAGGACCGAACCCACTTTGTCTCCCCCCTCGAAGTAGCGCTGCTTTAGCGCCAAGAGAGCCCGTTCGGCTTTGTTAGTACGAAGGGAGCGCAGTTGGCCTCGGAGGTGTGCCAGGCGTCATTTGTGCATGAGCGAGGGGCGTTCCTGATCCTGTCTCTCCAGGGCCTTAATGTCCTTAGCGAGGTTATTTTCCAGGAGGCGCGCTTCTCGCGCCCGTGCAATTGCAAGGGATGTGATATGGCCGCGAATCGTGGCCTTGAATGCATCCCACACTGTCAAGAAGGGGGTTTCAGGGATGTCGTTAGCTTCAAAGTAAGACTCAATGGCAGTTCGCAGGCTCGCCACATCCACCGGGTCCCGAAGGATATGCGGAGGTAGGTGCCAACGGGGGGCCCGAGGGGAGCCGGCCGCTGGGTCCCTCAAGAGGAGCTCAAGATGGGCATGATCAGAGACAGAAATGTCAGACATGGAGGCCGAAAGCGACTCGCCGATCAGGTCATGGGAAATAAAAATATGGTCGATACGCGAGTATGAACGGTGCACATGGGAGTAATATGAGTAATCGCATATGTCAGGAGAATGATAGCGCCAGGAATCTATCAAGCCAAGATCCGTTATCTTTCTCCTGAGAGCCGAAGACCTAGTCCCTGTCCCGTGGAATGAGGCGTTGCTACGATCCAGTGCGGCGTCCCACACCATGTTGAAGTCCCCTCCTATGATCAGCGAAGGAGCCGCCTGTGGTATATGGTCCTGCAGGAGAGTCCGGAGGTATGAATCCTGGGCCTGGTTAGGTGCATAGATATTGCATAATGTAAAGGAGCGGTGTCCAATCTTGATCCCCACTCTAATAAAGCAGCCATCCCGGCTACAAAAGACCTTGGATTCCCCCTGCCTGATGCCAGGTCTACAGAGTATCGCCACCCCCTGCTGTTTTGGAGGGGGCCGCAGCCCAGAATTAAAGAGGATAGCGAGGGTGGGCCATGCGCGGGGTGTCAACCTTCAGCAAATGAGTCTCCTGTAGGAGAATAATGTCCGGGTTTTGCTGCAATAAGTAGCGCCATATCTGACGTCGTTTGTTGGGAGAGTTAAGTCCCTTGACGTTGAAGGACAGGATCTTCAGGTAAGGGACAGCATTCATGGTGGTATCAGGGCCTGGGGCGGTCTGCCACGCCAGTGTGAGAAACAGGGGATTGCAATAGGAGGGAGGGGTAGGAGGATGTCGCTCTCACGGAGAGGAGGGGAGTGTCGTGGGAGGCACCCCCACCCGCCAAAGAGGAAGAAAGAGAGAAAAGAAGGGGAAAGGGAGGAAGGAGAGAGTAAGAGGTCGGAAGACAAA
Source organism: Calotriton arnoldi (assembly GCA_963921515.1). Taxonomy (NCBI): domain Eukaryota; kingdom Metazoa; phylum Chordata; class Amphibia; order Caudata; family Salamandridae; genus Calotriton; species Calotriton arnoldi. Next base: position 2,099,448 of record CAWUFW010001733.1, on the reverse strand, counting down.
AAATACAACATTGGCCAACAGGGCCATAGTGTCCTGTTCCAGTCCAGGGATAATCGCGGCCCAAGGGCACAGGTCGTCCCGGGGAAGTCACTCTCCCAGGAGCAGGGTGGGGGCGGATCCGTCAGGTCCAAAGCGTGAGAGACAGAGAGGCGACCCCGCGCCACCATCCCTGAATATGTGGAGCTGGGGGATCAACAGGCACAGAGCAGAGCATCGGCTTAGGAGGCCCAGGTAGCAGGTGTGAGCAGTGCATCATAGTGAAACTGGTAGAAACGCTTGCCTATGTTGTCAAGGCGTGGCAGGGCGAGAGCTAGCCGAGGATCGGCTCTCCTCCATGGAGCGAATGTGCTGTATGATGTCTTGTTTAGCTTGGGAGATAGATTGTTCCCCTGGGGGCGAAGTTCTCTGGAAGCGCCGTACCCTGGTCCAAGACGGCTTTGCAGGCTCCCGAGCATGGGAGGGGAGGCGTGCGGGGCTCGATGGCAGTGTGAGAGATAGATGCAACAGTTGTGCCGCTTCCTGGAGAGATCTCACCGACCGGTGCTGGGACTCCCATTGAAAAAGGAGAGCGAAGGGGTGGCCCCATTGATATCGGATATTCAGACTCCGCAGCTTTTCTGTGACTGGTTTGAAGTCTCGGCGTCTGCGTAACGTGGTGGGGGCCAGGTCTTGGAAGATCTGTATGGTTGCACCTTTGTAGGTGAGCTCCGGCTTGGCGCGCGCCGCTTTGAGAATGGCTTCCTTCTCGGTAAAAAAGTGGACCCGGGTCAGAATGTCTGGAATAAGGCCCATTCGGTTGGCGGGGCCAGAGACCTGATGCGCCCTATCTAAGGCCGGTGGGGAGGCATCGTCATCACCCCAGATTTCATGTAGTAGCTTCGCAACAAAGGTCATGATGTCCGACCCCTCAGCTCCAATCGGAATCCCCCTAATGCGGAGATTGTTGCGGCGGCTCCGGTTTTCTAAATCCTCCTGTTTGGAGATCTATATGTTGCTCTTCGAGGATGGCCAGCCGCTGCCAGAGGTGTTCTTGGTCTTCCGTTCGGGCATCCACGGTCTTTTCGAGGCCATCCACTCTCTCTCCAAGATCGTCAACATCTTTTCTGAGTTCCCGGACACAGGAGTGGACCTCTGAGCGCAGGGAGCCGATTTCGGACTTGAGTTCTGTCATGAAGTTGGCCATGAAGGACTGCGTGACCGGCGCCGAGTCATCTCCAGTCAACGACGCCATCACACTAGGAGCAGCGGGGCCCGATTTGTTCCAGAGCGCGGCAACGGGGTTATCCTTCTGGGGAACCGTAGCGTCCTTCCCCGATTTAGTGCGCGTCATCTCTCCCCTAGGCCCAGTACTCTCTGGTCCCTGATAAGGAGGTGGGGCCAGGTAGGGGAACACTGGAGGTCAACCAAGGGAATCCGACGCCCCCAGCTGGCAGGGCTTGAACTGTCGCAGAGGACACTGTGGGCAATGGTCCGCAAGCTGTGAGAGAGGAGGATGGACTATCCGTTGCGCAGGTGTCGGGAACGCCGTAGTGGCCCCGTCGCCAGGTGAGCCAACTGCTGTACGGCCACGTTGTGTGGCCGGTGCGGTCGTGGGCCACGCTACTAGTGGGTAGGAGAGAAGTCGTGCAGGAGTCAAGAGCCAGTGTCACACCCCAGCACTCAGGGTATCAAGACATACAGTGTTGAGGCCATCGAGCAGCGAAAGATGAGAGAACCACCCACTGCCTGCCAGCGCCGGCCTCGAGGAGAAGAGAGGGTGCAGAGAGGAGCATCCCCTATATGGTAGCGGCCGGTGGCAAGGCCCCACAGTCCAAACCGCATCCACCTGAGCCTAGGGCCCAGCAGGGCCGTGATCCAGTGACACTGGGGTTGCGTGGCACCCTAAAAAGTTCAGCCCCAGGGAGGCAGGGTACGCCGAGGGACCACCAGCGAGGATAGGAGCAGTCTCTAAGGGCCCCACGCCCACGGGACTCACCGAGCACCCAGGCACCCAACAAGTGGTCCACAGGGGGGCCGGGTACTCCACTGGAGGATTCCACAGGCGATGTCAACACGCTGGCGGCACGAGCAGCCAGCAAGGGGCAGGTTCCAGATGGGAGCAGAGAGGGTCCAATCAGGCGGGACAACCCAGCGGGTCCCCAGTGTGCAGGGCCACAGTGCGCAGGGTTGCCCCCACCCTCACACCTCACCTGCGTAGAAGGGCAGCGTTGTAAGAGTCCAGCAGGAGGCGGCGCAGTGAGGTAGGGGGGAGAGCAGGCCCGCGCCCGCCAACAGGCCCACCAGGCTAGAGGGCCTCTGTTCTCAGGCCAGGCCACCACAGTGGCGCCGCCGGCTCCGCCAAGGGCCAGTAGTCTTCAGTTGCCCTCCTTATTCACCACCAACCAGTCAGTCCCGCCATCCGGCGCAGGAGTGAGGCCGCTGCGCCACGGGATCGTGGCAGCCATCGCTGTAGTAGGTCTGCTCCGGGGGGAGAGAGGGGCCCAAAATGGCGGCCGCCACACGCTAGGGCGCCGGTGATCCTCTCAGCCCAGCCGCGCCCCCGGTGCTAGGTAGCCCCACACAGGATCGGGCTCCCGCCGCAGGTTAGTGGTATCAGCGGCCGGTTGATGGGGGTATGCGGCAGCCTGCAGAGCGCAGCGGGGCCTGGGACCACAAGAGTCAAAATGGCGGCCGCCACCGCCGGGCCCAGGCGCTGAGGGCAAAGGGTCCGCTCCCCCGCTCCAGGCCGGCTCAAGCCGTCGTCAGCTCTCCCGAAGATGCCCCGGGTGCTCCGCCGTCTCTACGCCCCGATGTGCAGTGTCAATGGGGCCCCAGCTCTGCGTTAAAGACGGCTGAAGGTGGCGGTGCACGGGAGCCCTCGCAGCGTACGTCACACGCCATTCGTGCCGAGACCACGCCCCCTACCTTTTTTCTTTTTGAACTGAGGTTTTGATTTTTGTTTATCTTCTTTTTTAGGTGCGTAGTCCGCAGCGCGTTGCGTGTCTCTGGACTTTGTACGCTCCTCTTGTCTTTGTTCTGACCGTCCTTCCCTCTCGGAGTTTTTTGATGAACCCTGAAAGGAACGAGAGGAACGTGTATCAGTATCCTGATACTTGTCAGATTTCCTAATATTATCACTATTCCTGAGGTTATACGTCCTTTCAGAGGGCTCCTGTTGAGGAGACCTGCCTCGGGATTGAGATCTGCTGTCTTTAGATTTTTGTTGCTTTCTATTTGCCCACTTCTTCTTAGAAGAAGTAGGTGTCTGCTTTGTAGTGTCCTTTTCAGAACTGCCCACCAGTTGTGGTTTTAATGCTTTTCCACCTAAGCTGTCTCTGCCTAGTTCTGCATATGCAGTTTCAATTATTTTGGGTAGTTCGTGTTGTTGATCTACTGGACTGAACTCCCTTAGGCGTTGGCGGATCGCCACTGAAGCTGCTTCCCCTTTAATGTTAGCTAGTATTATGGCTGATACCTGTTCGTAGTTACCTAGTAACTTTATCCCTAAGTTAAGGGCAGGCTCTGCTCCGTACTCATTTTGCATTTGTCTCAATACGTCAGGTACTACTGCTAATGACGGGATACCATGTGTTCTGGTATATATGGCAGCAAAGACTGTACCCCAAGAGGTGCAGTCCTCTATTTGTGGTGTGATCCCCATGGGCAAGCAGATTGTTAGTATTCTGTGTTTATCACAGGTGGTATTATTCGGGAATACCGCCTCAAGCTGAGTTATTTTCTGAGCTATCCAGAATGGTATTTGTTCGCGTTTTGCGGTCATTTTACCCATTACCGTGAGTAATGTTTGAGGAGTCATTTTATTTCCTGTACCCTGAGCTGGAGTACTGTTTGCTGCACCTGGTGCAGGTTGGATTGTTAAAGTCCTCATGACAAATTGTGTCAGGTTTCTGTAGATTTTAATGAAATCTTTGTGTTGTACGAGTAAGTCTCCTGGTGGCATTGTGTTAATGTGAGGATTTGGTGTGTATGCCACTAATATTGCCCTGTGGCTCCTTCTCCTCCGAGTGGGCCTAACCTTACTCTTTCTCGTACGTGGGGTAGGGCGCCATTAAACCAGTAATAATGTTCCTGGTAAGTGAGTGGAATCTCTATGTCCTCAAATGGACAATATTCCCGTGGTGCATCTCCTTCTATATAGTAGTGAAATGTCTTTGTTATTGCATTTGCTGCTGGGAGTGTAACCCATGAATAGAATACCTCTGTTTTATTTGATTCATGTGCCTCAATCACGAAAACTACCATGCCACCCTTAGCTTGTAAACCATTTTCTAATAGTCTTAGGGTGACTGTCATTCTGAATTTTGGTGCAATCTGTATTGCATCCTCAGGATCTTCTTCCTCGTCTGACCGGGGCAGTGGCATTTGTAGTGGATCTAAGACCGCGGTAGTCATCGTGTATAGAACACAGACTAATGTTTCAAAGAAACTATGATAAAGTTTTAGGCACAATTTTAGGAACACTATGTCCTTTCAAGCTTGAATAACCAACAGCCAATAAATAGTATTTTCGTACTACTCAGCTGCGGCGGATTTTGTGCCCATCCACTCCAGACGTCTCTGGGGTTTTGTGAGTAGGTTCTCTGAGAATAGCACGACTGAACTACTCAGATTCTACTGTTAAATAAGTACCCAACCAACGTTGGTGGCGCCATGTCGTGTAGTTCCTATGGTACCCATGCAGGACCTGCGCGTTTGGATAACATAAAGTGTTGGCTTGGTGTTAGACTGGCGCTGTGCACCCCCACCGCGTATGTTAGCCGGATTTGCATTAGCTAGCTCACAGTGCCACTAGAATCTCCTCTTATCGGGGAGAGAGTAGTTTCTGACACAGATTAAACAGTCTGTGCGTTTCAATAAGTATTTATTGAACAGTTGTTATTCTAGTGTAGAATATATGTGCTGCAGCAACCAGCAGACAATAGCAGATATACTCAAAATATATATATTGACCCCCTGATATGCCCCTCCCAAGGGGTCACTTTAATTTTTTTTTAAATGATGGCTGTCATTTTGTTCTTTTTTCCTTTAACAATACAGTATTATCATGGGAACTTATTTTTTTTACGTTTTGGCCAAGGGTGGGTCCTTTTGGACCTCCCTACAATCATGTACAGGACAGGGTACTAAGTCCCAGGAGTCCTGTAATGGCCACTGCAACATTTTCTTTCATGTTTCAGCAAGCCGATCAGAGTGCTCGCCCCTGGGGGAGTGAGGAGGCCCAAGGGGAAACCCCCGTACCAATTTCAACACTCTATTGTTTTAACTTGAGCTCGGGGGACTCTTTTGAGAGTCCCTCATACCCAACTGTCCAGATATGCAAATATTTTTGTACCTTAGTTCCTCAAAAACTACTTATTAGATGTACACCAAATCACAAAAAGAATGCTTGGGACCAAGATCTAGCTTCCTGCCAAATTTGGTGCAATTCCGTTCAGTAGTTTTTTATGATATCACATTCCAAAAATGTCTATGGAAAATGCATAGGGATTTTGCATTTTGAGGCCCCCCATTTTTCTCGTCCCTGTTTGACAAATCATCCCGAAACTTTCCATGAGGAAACTAGGCAAAAAAGAGCACTTGTTTGAGAAGTTTTGAGAAAATTCATCAAACGGTGCCAAAGTTATAAGCAAAGCAAAAAAGTCATTTTCTATGAAACCGCAGACCTAACTATAACTACCCAGTGGTGATATATAATATATATAGGGTTTAGGTGATTGGTAAAGGGTGGTAATGGTAATTTTAGGGTTTAGGGGTGGGTAGTGGTGAAGGGTGATAAGGGTAATTTTAGAGTTCAAGGGTGGGTAGTGGTATAGCAAAGTTAGGAGTAGATAAAAAAGGGTACTTGGGGGACCTGCCGTTCCTTCCTTCAAAAGTGCAGACAGGGAGAACCTCTCAGACCACTATAGCCGGTTCCTGGAACACCACAAACGAAGCAGGCTGGGGAGCCCGCAGGGTGCCTTAGGCTTACCTGTGGCCGCATGGCCCAGAATTGCTGTGGGTGTCCTGGTTGGGCACCAAGGCACCCATGGCACTTTAAGTGTTCCAGTCCCGGGGATAGGGTTCTCGAGGCCTGTTAAGGCCCTGGGGAAGGGGGTTGCATGTCCCCAGCTCCTAAAAATGAATAAGGTCCTGGGGATGGGGCCCCAAGGGCCTCTAAAAGGCTCAGGGGAATGGGTCCATGCGCCCCCTCCCCTAAAAATGAATGTGGACCCTGGGGATGGGGTTTCCGGGACTGCAACCAGACTCGGTGAGGGGGCTACACACCCCCTCCCCTAAAGATTAACATACTGCATCCCCCTGGGACCTAGTCCACCTTCAGTTTCTTTTCTTTTTTAGAAAGGGCTGGAGTCCCTCTAAAACCCCCCACCAAGTCTACAGGGCATGGTATCCCTACTCTGCTCTTCTATATGTTGTTTTACACTTGTTTTCAGAACAGGGGTCTCTGAGTCCTAAAATGACTTCTGCCACATCTTTGTTGTCAATCTAAAGATCAGTCTGCTGTGCGGATCCTGTGTGGTGTGAAATATACAATTTTTTAAACCTTAATTTATAAAAAAAAAGTACTGAATTGATTTACACGAAATCGCTAAAAGCACGCTTTCTGGAACAAGATCTAGATTTCTGACAAATTTAGTGGAATTCCGTTCAGCAGTTCTCATGAAGGTCTCATTTAGCCATTACACTGCGTTGGTATAGTTTTGGTGCATGAACTTCCCTCAATTTTCCAAGGGCCATGTGTCAGTGCCACTGGCAGTACCTTGTCCCTATCATAAAAGTTGCGCCACCTTGCTACTATCAATCGTGGCTGAGGGCCAATCACCTCCATTTCCCTAGGTAGATTAAATGGGGTTGCTTAATCTCCCAGGCCACAGCCCACTTCGGGAGCACTGTTCTGCACCGCAAGGTTATTTTCTGAGGGCCCCCAAGTTACCTGTCTCAACACTGCAGCTTCTAAGTCTCAGGCAGCACTGCCACTCTCCAGCTGTGACTGCGCAGCTTACTCCTTACTCATTCCTCACATCTAGCTGTCACCATCTTGGAAATTTCCTCAGCACACGAAGTCTTGGAAGCACTCTGCTTGTTCCTTGGAGATGCCTCCTGCCATCTATAATCTGCCCGGGGACGTCCGACAATCTCTGCCGGCCCGATTTTGTGAAGTGGGGTTCTGGGATCCACAAGATTACACTGCCTACAGCGCCATCGGCACTGGAGCTCGGATCTATACGCATGCCTCCATTGCCGCCTAGGCCATGACCCCCGTCTATTGTTTTTTCAACAAAATCAGAGCAGAATGAAGGCTACTCTTTTAATAAGCTTGCAGTAGAATAGTCTCTATGATTTGGCTGAAGCGTGTTGGTTGTTCACTATCAAGGTCTTATTTCTTAAGTATAGACTTGATGTAGGATGTTTGTAATCACAAGGAATGCACCTGTAGGTGATCAATGATAGCCCTGGCCAGGAGTGCTGCTGAGACAAGGAGGATGTCTTTCCAGATGTGCAGGGCGAGGGACACAGAGCTGCAAATGAACCAGCAATGCCACTTGTATTGAATAAAGCTTCAAGTTCCATGTGTAAAGCAGGTTTAAGGCGAGGAATTTGGAAGGCAGGCTCAAGTGAGGAGTTTGGAAGAAAGAGGCAGAGGTTTCGGGAGATATTTGAGGGACTTGGTCATAAGGTAGGTATCTAGTGCTTTGACTGTTGAGATTAAACCTCTTGCATGACACAAAAGGCTTGAGAGTGGACGATACAAAAAAAATGCATTCTGGGTTCAGAAATTCATTGATGATTTTGTGGTGTACTAAGGATTAGCAGGTTCCTTCAGCAATGTGTCATGTAGTGGTATCTCTTTGGCTTATTTATTGTGGATTTGTATATTCTTCACTGGACTTGGAAGGGGACTTGTCTTCCATATTGTGCTGATTCTTCTAGCTTCTTTCAAGAACTCTGTTTCAAGTTTTTATTAACTTCAGTTCTTTAGAGAGGCATCTTTTATTGTGTCACTTTACTAGAAGCTCAGCGCCTTTAGGTAGGATCTGAGTGTCAAAGACAGAAGTAAGCCAGAGGTTGAACTGCTGTACTAAAATTCTGGGGTCATTCTGCAAAGAATCATAGAGTAGTAATTGAAGTGCCTTGACAATGAGTTTCTTCCAAGTCCTTATGTAGGGTTTGATATCTGGGGTTGTTAACATTGCCCCTAAGGTAGTTTGATGTTTGTTAATGCTGGGAGCATGCTAGTCACTCCAAGTAAGGACGTGGTTTTCTGTGATGAGATTGGTTGTGTCTGGCCGAATGCGTGCGGCCAGCTACCAGTTAATGCTGGTTCATTGCTTCTATTTATGATTTTTTTTATTTCCAGGAAAGTGGAAGACACTTTAAAAAACATATACATAAAATACATAGATACATAAAAAAGTATAAAATGTAAGTCCATCAAATACTAGCTAACCATCAATACAATAGCGGTTAAAAGATGAGGATCGGGGGGCGTGGCTTGGGAGCCGAACATGGCGGACGCGTCTCTTTAGAGCTCCGCTGTTCGCTCCCTTCAGGGCCATTATCCGGCACTATCCTGGACCCCAGCACCCGTACCTGTTAGCCGCTTACACACGGACATGCGGCGACCCTGGAACAGTGATCCGGCGGCGGAGGGCCGGCCTAACCCTCAGCTTATCCAGCAAGCGGAGACCGCGTGCCGGAGGGCGGAATCGGCCCAGTCGCGGCCGCCGCGCGTCGCGGTCCGCGAGGCCACAACAGATACCACCTTGGCCCCAGGACCCCTGGGTCGTGCAGACTGTGACTCTGTTCCTGAGGGCGGCTGAGAGCGCGATCTGTCCGGGCCGATCGTGTGGCCTCATCGGCGCTATAGAGCTGCCCCTCACCCACTCCGCCTACACCGAGTCCCACGCATGGAGCGCCTGGCCTTGTGAGGCCTGCCCGGAGTCTACCCATCACCGAGGATTGCCGGTCTGCCTGCTTGTGGAGTCCATCATTGCGGTGAGCCCAGTTGGGGATATATCTGGGGCTGAACTTGAAGCCAGCAGCTGTCCTGCTCCGCCGCAGCGCGGCTCACTGTGAGGCTTGCTTGGTCGTGGGGCTTGCCATCGCCCTGAGGCCCCGGTCCGGCTCACTGGATCTGGTCCACCTTCGGCGCCCACTGCGCACACTTGCCGCCGCCCCATGCGCCGGACCCCCAGCTGGGGGCGGAGTAACGAGAGGACTGGGGCCTTCCTGGCAGCGGACACGGGCAGGCGGCCGGTCCGTATTGTCCCGAATCGACACACCCGGAGCGGTGGCCGCCTTGGAACGCCATACGGTCCCTTCCGACCTGCTGGAGGCCTTGGAGGGCCATCGAGGGGCTGGTTCCACACATCTGCCGTGATTGGGTGAGCGCGGGGACTGGCGACTCTGACACGGTGTTCCCGCCTGGCTCCGTAGTAGGTGGTGCACCCTATTGCTCGCCACCCATCCTCCCCGGTTAATCCCCCTCCTCACCTTTGGCGGCGGTGAGAGTTGGTTTGGAGCGGACTCTCTGGGTGGTACCTCACCTCATCATGGGCAAGGGCAATCCTGGGGCGGCGGCACCCAAACAACACACTATGGACCACTACACCACCGCCATCCCGGCGGGCAAGGGACCTGCGGAGGGCCTTTCCCCGGACACAGCAACACTCTTGGAGGCCTTTAACCAGTCGTGAACCACCCTCGAGGCCCAGATCGGGGCAGTGGGCTCGGAAGTGTCGTTCCTCCGTCAAGACCTCCGAAAGGCAGTCGACCGACTCACCGAAGCAGAGACGAGAGTTTCCACAGTAGAGGACACCGTTTCCACCCTCCAGAAGGTCGACAAACTGGTCATGGCTTCCCAAGAATTGGCGGCGCGGGTCGAGGATGCAGAAGGGTGGGCCCGCCGCAACAACATCTGCCTGGTAGGCTTTCCGGAGGGCTGTGAGGGGTCCTCGATGGATGCCTTCCTCTCAGGTTGGCTCAAGGCGCTGTTACCCTCTGAAGACATCTCTTCCTGCTTCATGATTGAGCGGGGCCCACCGCGCTCTGACAAAAAAGCCGCCACCGGGGGAGCGCCCACGCCCCGTTATTGCCCGGCTTCTCAATTACGCTGACCGCGACGCCGTCCTTCGTTTTACCAGGACACATAAAGACAAAATGATTTTTGAGTCTCATCCCATCATGGTCTTCCTGGACTACACACGGATGGTCCAGCTGCAGCATCAGTCCTTTGTTGCGGCCAAGCGGCGATTGCGTGAACTGAATTTATCCTATGCGCAGCTGTTCCCGGCCCGCATGAAAGTGATCTACAATTCGAAAACATTCTTTTTCGATTCCCCAGAGGAGGTGTTTGCTTGAACGGACGAACGATGCAACCTCAAGCCGCATTCACCACCCCATATGGACTCAGACTCTTCCCAGGGTTCCCATAGGAGCGGCAGACAAGGCGGAGACGCAACTCATCGGCGAAATCGATCCCGCTCCAATTGGCGTACCCAGAACGGACAGATACTGCAGACTGAGGTAGCCACGGGGTTTCGGACATATCTCACTCTGTTTTCCTCCTTACCTAGATGGGTCACTGGTTGAGGCCACGGGCTCGGATTTCTTCTTCCTAGGGTCAGGGGTCTCTATTATTTCCCTGGAGGGTGCGAGGCCTTACACGCCCTCACCGGTTTGAGTTACTATGGGTAATGTTGGGAGGGGGGGATCCATTGGGGGAACCACCGGGGTCTTCACGTTTGGGGGCCAAGACGAGATTCCACCGCGACAGATACTCCATGTTCTGGGATGTATGGGGGTTGGTGGGAGGGCAGGGAGGGGTTGGGGGGGAAGTTTGTTGTTTGTTGACGGTTTCTGCACAACACACGCACCACAGAGTCCCATACTTTCCGCATCGCCTTTCGCACTACACCTTAAAGATTGGACATGACACCCACAGCAGACGACGCTCCCCGGGGGGATCTTAACATCGTTTCCTGGAATGTACGGGGCCTATTGAATAAGGTCAAACGGGGGCGGTACTTCACCTGGCAAAGCGTTACTCGGCAGACATCTTATTATTACAGGAAACACATTTACTAGGTAACAAGGCTCCATGTCTCTCTCGCTATGGCTACGCCACAGTATACCATTCCGGCTTCTCAAGGGGGGCACGCGGTACAGCCATACTCATTCATCGTAGAGTCCCATTCCAATTTACACAGCTCTGGTCAGATCCGGGTGGCCGTTTCACGGTCATTTCCGGTACTCTGGCTGGGGAACAGATCACGATTGGGAGTGTCTACGCCCCACCACCGCTCGGCCAGACTTTTATTGACAGACTGACGTAGCTGTGGGGTATCTCCCGAGCGGCCTGACGATCCTCGGTGGGGACTGGAACGACATATGGCTCCCTCAGATAGGTGGTGAGCTCAACCCCCAGTCGCCCCTCCTCCCAGGTCTAAACTGAACATTTTGACGCACACATTGGGTTGGGTGGACACATGGCGGGCCTTCCATCCCTCAGAGGCCGGATTCACATACGCATCATCCGTTCACCCCACCCTCTCACGTCTGGACTACTTGTTCCTCCCGCATAGCTATATCCACAGAGTGTCGCACGCCTCCATCCTGCTGCGCGGCCTGTCCGATCACTCACCGATCCAACTCAAACTCCGCCTGCAGACCCGCCGTGCCCCATACCGATGGCTCATGTCTCCTTGGCTGCTCAGAGATTCTGGATATCAGGAGATGCTCCATAGAGCAACCACAGATTATTTTAGTTTTAATACTGGGACCACTCAGTCCCCGATCATCTTATGGGAAGCCTTTAAGCCTACAATCCGTGGGGCTGATATCAGCTATCGTACAGGAGAAAAGTGGCGCCGCATGGCTCAGATACAGGACCTAGAAGATAGACAACTGACCCTTCAAACCGCACTAGTGGACGGCTCGGACGCCGGTACCTGCCGTAACTTACTACATGTTCAACAGCAACTGCACCAGTTGCTTACGGATAATGCCAAAGAAGCCTGGCTAGCAACTCAATACAGGATTTATCAATGGGGCAACAAATCTAGTCAGATGCTCCATAGACTGTGCCAGGCTAGGGCATCCCCGACACAGGTCCCTCTCCTGAGATCCCCTGGAGGCGATACATGTACCTCCCCCGAGGCGGTAGTTCAGGCCTTTGCCGATTTCTATGAGGCTCTATACAGCGACCGCGAGGGACTGGCCGAACCTCTCATAGATGCTTTTCTTTTAGATGTCCCCCCCAGAAGCCTCTCGGACGAGCAGCGGGATGCCTTGGACAAGCCCATCTCTCTAGACGAGTTACAGGCAGCCCTTTCCAATACGCACCCGGGCCGGGCACCGGGCCCGAACGGGTTCCCATGCGATTTTATGCGCCCCTATATGGGGACCATTGGCCCACACTTACTTAAAGCGCTACACATGGCTTTGGAACAGGGTATCCTGCCTCCAGACTGGCGACATGCCGAAATAGTTGTCTTCCTTAAACCGGGCCGCCCTCCAGAAGATCCAGGTTCGTATCGCCCCATATCCCTATTGAATTTTGAGCTTAAATTGCTAGGAAAAGTCCTGGCCGAGCGCCTGCGCACGTGTATTCTAGACCTGGTACATCCCGATCAATCTGGCTTTATGCCACAACGCTCTACCAGGCACAACATCAGACGGGCCCACATTGTACCCGATCAAGCTGACTGATGTGGCTTTGTCTGAATCTACACGCGGAGCGCTGTCCCGTTTTTCTATTCTTCTACCGAGAAATACTCTCAGTGCATTGTCACTGTTAATCCACAGAGGGATTCTACAACGCTACGGCTGTGGCGTAAATTAATCGAGCGCCTCTGGCCCACCTACATACCCCATTGGATTGACAGCCTGTCCTCACATTGAGTACCCGGACGGGTCCTCATGTGAGTAAACCTTTTCCTCTTTTCTTCACGTGTGGCACATCATTTTCACAAGGCTGCCCAACCATATATTCAGATGTCCCTTCATCAATAATCCTGAAGAGACCCCACATTGTTTTGAGGGTCGAAACGCCGTCGACAAACAGAAGAAGCGAACCATTTCCCCAGCACATATCATTGTATATAGCTGCTGTTCACATGGAATTATTTTGATAATGGTCGACTTGTACAAACTATGGAAACCTTGTATTTAATATTCACATTGTCACTTAGGTTTAGGTTCCCTTTGTCACTTGGGACACTATGCACAAATGTTGTTTTGATGTATAATGTTTACTCCTAACTTTATTGTTTAAAAAATTCATAAAATATACTACACTGGAATCGGTGTGTTAGTGGTTCCTTCGCGCTCTGCCATTATCTAACCCTCTATATCGCGATTGTGCTTATGTATCATAACCTCATAGTATATTATTCCACAGGAACCATTGTTTTTCCTATATAACTATTACCCTGGTTCCTTAGTGAGTAGGGTACCCCTGTTCTTTCTTGAACAACGCACTACCAGGCACAACATCAGACGGGCCCACATTGCTGTGGCTGAGACCCACCGCCTAGGACGCCCCGCAGCTGTCCTACTAGCAGATATCGATAAGGAGTTCGACTCGCTGAGCTGGACCTATCTTTTTAAACTCCTAGAAGCGGTTAACCTAGGGCCCCGTTTTCGTGCCTATGTACAATTACTATATACAGATCTTATGGCCACAGTTCGCGTGGCTGGCTACCACTCTGCTTCCTTCCCCATCCGCAGGGGGACCAGACAGGGCTGCCCTCTTTCCCCGCATTTATTCGCCTTAGCTATAGAGCCATTGGCAGCGTGGGTGCGCCTGGACGCGGTTTTCCGGGGGTTGGATTGGTCGCCTGAATGCTCAGACAGGATTGCGCTATATGCCGACGACGCGTTATTCTTCATCTCCGACCCTTGGGTCACTGGGCCAAGGGTGCTCCAGATTTTGTGGATCTTCGGAGAGTCAACTGGACTATGTGCCAATCCGTCCAAATCCGTTCTTTTCCCCATATGCGGCGAACAGAGAAGTCAAGCTTGGGCCTCACGGCTGATCGTCGCGGAAGAGGGTTTCAAGTACCTAGGTGTTCATATCACCAGATGCCCCACTATAGCGTGGTCACGCAATATAGCCCCCTTGCTCCCGGCGGTGCGCGAGGAAACAACAGTGTGGTCCCACCTCCCCTTATCACTATATGGTGGGTCCGCCATTTTTAAAATGGTGTCCTTGCCACGCTTGCTTTACAGGCTACAGAATTATCCATATCCCATTCCCCAGTCGTAGTTTCTCCAAATAAATGCGCTCCTCAATAGATTCCTTTGGGGGGAGGGGCGGTCCGGGTAGCCCTAGCGACGTGTATTCAATCCACGTACTGTGGCGGGATTGCGGCAGCGGACGTACGGCCGTACTATTGGGCATCTCAGCTGTTGGTAATTAATGAATGGTGGTATAACTCTCAAGCTGATCCAGCCTATGCAGTAGAAAGGCTCTTCCTAGCGGAATACCCGCTGCTTAATCTCCTATACAGTAACTCGTCCTTAGAGGCGCTCCCCCTGGCCTGCCGATCGGTGATTCAGATCTGGAGAAGTGTGTCCAGGTCCATGGGTTGGTGGGACATGCTGACAGGCGCTGCTCCCCTTTGGCGGGGTACACGCCTCCGGTCCGTTTCGACTCTGATGGGGTTTCGCAGATGGGATGATATAGGGATATCTACACTCTGGGACGTAATGCGGGGACCCATACTTAAATCCTTCCAGAGGCTGCAGGAGGAGTTTGACCTACACAAATCTCAATTCCACAAATATCTACAGCTCCGCCATGCTCTGTTTCCTCTGATTAAACACCTCCAGTCACTACCTGAATTTCACCCCATGGAAGGTAGATTACTAATGGGTGATCTGGGGGCACACAAAATCCACCAAATATATCAGACCCTGACTACACACTCCAAAACTAACATACATCGGACCCGGGCGGCGTGGGAGGCAGACTTACCAGCCCTGACTGACGACGACTGGACGGAGGCCCTAGCCAGCCCCAGGTCTTCTGCTGTCTCCACTAGGTACCAGCTGATCCAGTTTAAATACCTCCACAGAATTTATTATACTCGCCTTCGCCTCTGGAAGATGGGGGCTATAGAGTCCCCCACATGCCTCCGTTGTAACTCCGATGACGGGTCGTTCCTTCACACCGTTTGGAGTTGCAGGGCACTGCAGCACTTTTGGTCGGGCGTGCTGTCCTGCTTGGGGCGGGTGTTGGCGTGGGACATCCCGGCGGACCCTAGACTGACACTTCTCCACAGCACAGACGATATCGGGGGGAACAGATTATAAGAGACACCTCCTCTTCCTGGGCCTCATCTTAGCCAAGCGAGACATTGCGCAGCATTGGAAGGCCTCCTCTCCCCCCGGGGTAGCAGCATGGAAATCGGCCTTAGATAAATGTATGTCGGCTGAAGTGGCGGTGTTTCAGGCACTGGGCTGCCCACAAAAACATGGTAAGATCTGGGCCAGATGGGCAAAATACCGGGGCATTGACCTGTCTCTCTTAACACAACCAGCAAATCAGGACCCTCTTGAACGATTGATTATCAATGACTCACCAATCTAATGTGTTAGCTTGCTATGGATGCAGAATTAATTTCCTTATTGTACAACTACGTATCACTTCTCAAGGGATGTGTGGTGCAGGGTTGGGGGAGGGGGGAGAGGTGTGGGGTGGGTCGTTAGGTCTGATGTTCTGCAGACCTCCTGGAGAGGATATTTCCAGTACCTATTGTTTTCATTATTCGTCATGTACCTATATGCCGCTTATTGGGTTTCGCCCACGTGGTACTATAAAATCAATAACATTTGTTGTTAAAAAAAAAGATGAGGATCAATACAGGTTGAAAAAATGATCCAAAAGATTTCATCCAACAGTAACCAACATTTTGCAGTTAGGAGAATAATAGTATGTAAAGTGCTTCCTCGTACATTACTAATAATTCTTTAGAATGATAAAATAGATTAAACATAATTCATAACCTAATTCATAACACCACAATACTGCCAATGGACACTAGTATAGTTTTAAAAAAAAATAGACCAGGATTAATACAGTGTAAGAAAAGATCAAACAGAATGTCATCAAGCAATAACATACATTCACAGTCGTTGGATTTAAGAATAAATAAAGTGCTTCCTCATGCATTACTATTGAATACTTTAAAAAAATCGGATAAATACACTTTCTTTGTAGATATAAAAGACCCGGACAAAAAAATAAAATTATTCATATCCTGCTTCTTAGCACCACAATATTGACTACCTGGATGAAAATATGGCACCTCCCTTTTGAGCCAAACATTTTCTCCAATCGGAATTTGACCAAATTTAAGCTTCATGAATATTCTTCGTACATTGGGTCACCCCACAGCTTGCAGCTCCACAGCTTACAAACATACAGCTCAATTGGAATCTTTTTATCTGTAAACAATGTTACAAATCGACCTGAAAACGTTTAATCTGTGAGACCATTTTTTAAACAAAACTTCAGTATATTATTATTCTTACATGATAACATTTCTTAACATTTCAAATCATTCTGCTTCAAGCAATGGGAATAAATATTACCAATTGTATAAATCCCATGCCAATCTCGTTAAAGTTCTCTCCATAAAGCCTTTTTCAACATATTTTTCGGGCTGATGAACTGTTGAAAATAACAGCAAATAATTTAACAGTAGGCCCAAAAACCTATCCAAGTTGAGCCTAGCTCAAGAGGTATCATTTCAATCAAACTAGAATTACTAATGCCAAGATATTGTTTTCAGACAACAGATTTGATACAGGGATCATTATTAAGGGAAGACAATGATCTGGCCTTAATACCATAAAGAATGATTGGGGGAGTATCTGAGGTATCTTTGCAACATACACCCGTAAAAGTGATTGCACTTCCCTCTTACCCTGTGCATTAAAACATTTGAATAGACCAATGCTTATGGACTTCATTTTAGATAACTGAAGTTTATCTTGAGAACCCCAAGAGAGATTGTTCAAAATGTTTACCCCAAGATAAGTATGCTATTTTACTACCTCTAATTTATCCCTGTTATAAAACCAAGATTGGGGAGATTTTAGACTTCTGGCTCCCAATATCATAATTTGAGTTTTTCTCTCACTAACTGACAGTTTATGACCTAATGCACAATCGGATAAAATATCAATTTGTTACTGCAGAAAACGGGGTGAGAGACATTATACCAGGACATCAGCATACAACAAGGATGAAACTTCCCTCAGACCTAGTTTGGAAGGATCAGTGATGACTTTACTTAATAAAAACAGAAAATCAGACAAATATAAAGAAAAAACACAAATATGCAGCCTTGTTTTAAACCAGTTTGTTCACAAATTTTGTCGGAGTACTCATTCCTGGTGCCCAATAGAACTTTGAAATTCCTAATTTAATACGTTTTGCCAAAAAGTAGCTCTGTGTACGGTATCAAAGGCCCTACTAAAATATGCAAATGCCATAGAAACCTTAATTTTCCTAAATTTCATGTATTTCTCTTGGCAAGAGTGGGGGAGGCCTGGCTGTGGTGTATCGGGACCACCTTGAGGTCTTCTGTGCCCCTGTTACAGCTAACGATTGTGAGGCAATGTATTTTAGCTGTAAGCTAGCAAGCCAATCCTTATTTAATGGCTCCTGATATATAGGCCCCCAGGTCCAAAAACAACTTTCCTAGAAGGCCTGGGAGATATGGTGGAACATTACATGCAGTTGCTAATTTCCCGATTTTAGGGGATTTTAATTTTTATTTAGAAGATAGCAACAATAAAGAGACAGAACATTAGCTTAGAACTTACTTCGCACATAAAAAATACAAAACATCATGTGCAAGTTAAAAAATCCAATCTTGGAGTCAAGTCTGTAACACGGACTTGATAGCTGAGCTTGACAGCTCCCATTCTCAATTTTTGAAAAATGTCATCCCAACATTGGCACCTTACTCTGAGTGGCTAAAAGCTGCACTAACCAAGCTCGCCCCTGTCAAAATTGTTAAAAACGACAGAAGTAGACCCCCACCCCCGGTTTCCCTCCCAGCTCAAGGAGTTAAAACAAAAATTCAGAAGGCAAGAAAAATTGTGGAGGAAACATTATAGAAGGGAAGAAGAGTTCAAACACAGCAAATTTATTCAAGAATATAAAATTTTAATTGGGATTTAAAATTCTAAAAACTTCTCCGCAAAAATATACTCAGCTAAGAATTCTTCAAGAGAACTCTTTAAACAGTGGAGATTCTTTCTAGCCTATCCTCAACCCGCACAATGGCTCCATGTCAGCTGTTCTGTGATCAACTGGAGAATATCTTTAAAAATAAGGTGGAGGAACTCCATGGGAAATTAAATATCAATGTTAGACCCCCACCTCCGCCTAAGGAACCAAATAGCTCTGTTTCAAACAAATTGACCCTGGACAAGTTTTCCTCGCGTACAGAGGACAGAGCAGCCATACTCATAGGTCAAATTAAATTGGGGGCTCTTCTGATCCTTGTCCCCCTAAAATACACCATGAGATTTCTGGGGTAGTCACACCTCCCTTCACTTTGATACTCAACTTCATTCTGAAATCTGGTCTTTTTTCCGCAGAGTGGAAAGAAGCCTCCATTCTCCCACTACTGAAGAAACTGTCATTGGACCCTAAAGAGGCAAAGAATTATCGCCCTACCTACAGGCTATCATTCCCAGTTAAAGTCCTTGAAAAACACTTGAATCTGGCATTGTCCAAATTTGGAGAGGAGAAGGGGATCCTAGATTCAGCACAATTCGGCATTATGTCAAGTCATAGTACAGAGTTTGCGCTAGTTGTCTCTTCAGAGGAGCTGAGAACGGTTTTAGATAGTGGAGGGAAGGCTGCAATGATCATGCTTGATTGATTGGCAGCCTTCAACACTGTCAACCATGAGGCTCTGATAGATCGCCTGGGGATTCGAAGGGTCAGCCCTGAAGCTGCTTTAATCATTCCTTGCGCACAGAGTGCAATCGGTTGCCTTGGGGGACTGGTCTCCAAGCCTTTTTTACTGCCATGTGGGGTTCCCCAGGGGTCTTCTTTGAGCCCCACGCTGATTAATATATATATGGCTCCCCCTCAAAAAACTAATCTGGTCCTTTGGCTGTGCTCCAGTCACCTATGCAGATGACACACAAATTGTGGTGGCTATCATGAATGATATTGATGAGACGGCACACTGTTTCAAGGGCTGATTGTCAGCCATTGAGCTATGGATGGATGAGAACAGCCTCATGCTCAATTCAGCCAAAACTGAGGTCCTCCTTTTTGGCAAGAACCCAATTACTTGGGACCAATCCTGGTGGCCTCAGACGCTTGCCCCCCTCCGCCCCCCGCCCCCATACTGATTTCCACTGGCAAAAATCTTGACATAGTTTTTTACTTTGATCTATCCTTTAAGGTACAGACTGACAAGCTCACTCCATCCTGTTTCTTTCTTCTGCACAAGATTAGGAAGATTCTTCCTTTTTTTCCTTTGAATCTCAAACATCAGTGGTCATAGCCTTAGTGCTATTGAGGCTGGATTACTGCAATGCCCTCTAGCTTGGCATTCATCAGCGCTCACTGAAAAAACCTCAAGTTTTACAAAATGCTGCAGCAAGACTATTGAAATAAATCCTAAAATTCAAGTCTGTGGCTGAGAATCTTCAAGAACTCTACTAGCTTCCAGTGAAGTAAAGAGTCAAGTTCAAGGCACTCTGCTTAGCTCATAAAACCCTGTATGGAAATGCCCCAGTATACCTGAAAATAAAAATCCTGCTACAAACCAAACAGGATGCTACGATCAACTAACTCCAGGACTGTAATCATCCACAAAATCAAAAGAGAGAAGAGGGGCGGCAGGAGTTTCATCCATTTGACAGCTCAGCTGTGGAACAGTCTCCCTGAAAGTCTGAGAAGCCAGCCTAATCTGCTTAGATTTAGGAAGGAGTTTAAAACATGGCTATTCTCTGGCCCAATATGATAAGTCTATTCAGTAGGCCTTAGTTACAGAACTACTCATTAGAAAGTGCTTGACATTAGCGCTAAGACGCCATTGGCATTCGAGCGCTCTAGAAGTTTAATCAATATCAATATCTCTCACCAGTGTTGAACACGCAATATTATTGATTGTAGAACAAGCCCTGCGAAATCCAGATTACTCAATTGGCAAAAGCTGCACAGTGTCTATCCAAGCAATTAAGCATTTTAATAAACATTTCGCAAAAATCTTACCCATGACGTCCAAAAGCGCAATTGGACGATAACGTTTTGGAAGATCACAGTCCCCTTATTTAAAAAGAGAGATAACATTACTACCTTGCCGGGACTGAGGACTCATATGTCTTCAGACAGCAGTCACATAGAGTCTTCAGGATTTTGGCCTGTAAAGAGGGATGAGCTCTAACAATACATGCAGGAAATCCGTCCGTTCTCTGAGCTCTACTACTGTTAAGTTAAGCAATTGTATTCTCAATTTCTTCCAGGGTGAAGTCAAGGTGGCATGAATTTAAAGAAGGGAAAATCAGTCTCAAATCGAGAAGATTTGTATAAGTCTGTGCAGATAACTTAATAAAGTAAGAACCCCAGGTACATGCATCTGTCGGGATAGGAGTTTTTTTTACTATTCTTACCTATGCTTTTTGCTATCAGATACCAAACTTTACGCATATCACGTTGAACAACTGGAGTGCATACCAAAACTTCTCCACCTGACTGTTTTTCAGATTCAGAGGTCCATTGGACTCAGGCAGAGTTCCACAGCGAGGCCTTTTTTCCGAAGGTCACCACTTTGGTCTTATCTGTTTTAAATTTTACGTAGCTGGACTTCATCCAAGTGGCCACTTCAGTCATGCATGAGTTGAAGTTGTTTCTGGTGTTGGGTGTTTTGTCCGAGAGGGACAATATCAGTTGTGTGTCATCAGCGATGGTGAACATGTCGGAGTTGCACAGATGACGTATGTCAGTGGCGTTAGGTAGATGTTGCAGAGAGCTGTGCTGAGTGAGGAATTTTGTGGGACTCCACAAATGAGTTTCTGGGCTTCTGAGGAGTATGGTGGCATGTTAACTGTTTGTGTCCTTCAAGTAGGAAATGTGCAGATCCATTGGAGGGCAGGTCCTTGGATGCTGGCCTTGTGAAGTTGTCTGATCAGGTTAGTAGGATGAGGGCTGCTGTTTCTCTTCTGTCAAGGATCATCTGGATGTCGTCTGTTGCTGTGATGAGGGCTTTCTTTGTACTGTGGTTTGGTCTGAAGACTGGTTGCATGGTGTCAAGGAGCTGGTGGTTGGCGAGATGGTTGGCGAGACGTCTGTTAAAGACTTTTTCTAGGACCTTGGATGGGTGATAGTTTGTGGCACAGCGGAAAAGGGGTTTTGGCTAACTAAGGCAGAGTGTGTAATATTTACACCACGCGCTGAACAGTCTATAAAATCTCTATTTATAAGACTGAATTTTGGCCGATATCAACATCAGGTCCTCCGATAGATCGGAGAGTTGACAGGGATTTGGCAAAAGATTTAGATGGATATCCCCCTCATGAGGACCTAGAACAAAGGGACTATTTCTACAAACCACACTATGTACAAATATATATATATATATATATATTCCTACAGAGAGGGTACTCACCTAAAGTTAATCGTGGGGCCGCTACAAAAGCCAGGAACATGGAAAGACAAAGGGTGCTATTTGAACCGTCCAGAACCCAACAGAAAAAAAAAAAAAAATTGCAACAGGGTTCTGTAAATCATCGATTTATAACAACTTTTAATATCGAACATAAGGAGGTGAGGTCCATTCTAAATAAACATTGGCATCTTGTAAAAGGTGATCCAATATTGGGCCCCAAAGTGAGCCAACATCCTGATGTGGTATATAGGAAGTCTAAATAATTGAAAGATCGGATTGTGAAGAGCGAATATCAAGAAAAGAGGGGGGGAGCCCCCACATGGCTTCAACAGAAAATGGGTTTTAGGAAGTGTTTTAAATGTAAGGCGTGCAATCATGGAATGAATCGTATGCATTTTAAGACATCTTTTAATAAAACCATTACGATTAAGGGCTTTTTAAATTGTAGATCAAGTTTTGCGGTCTATATGCTACAATGTCCCTGTGAGAAAATGTATATAGGGAGCACCACCTTGCCTGTATACAAAAGAATTTTGCAACATCGGAGAGCAATTATCAATCAGGATAGGACATATCCAATTGCGAGACACTTCCAAACTCATCATCAGAGTAATCCCATTGGCTTACAGTACAGCTGTATAGCCGAAGTACGGCGAAAGAAGAGAGGTGGGAATAGGGAGAAGGAACTCCGTAGGTTAGAAACATATTTTATATTGGAGTTTGACAGCAAGGAACCTCATGGGCTGAATGTAGATGAGGATCTATATACTTGCTTGTATTAAGATGATGAGGGGAATAAGGTAAAAATTAGAAAATAGAAAGAGTCAGCACAGTCTAGCTCCATTGGTTTTTTAGTTTCAGTTTATTTTTTAATGTGAATTAAAGCGAAGGACAATGGCACTTTAGATTCAAACACCTTAGACATAGCACTTTATATTTATCGTAGTACAGTGAAATACTCTCTTACTTATTAGTTTGTAGAATAAAATGAAATAGGAATAGAAAATGTTTTTAGGAGTATATTGTTAAGTATATGATGGTATTTGTTGTTTTTAATACAAATAATATACTATTAAGCACTTGCACTTTAGAATTATCTAGTGCTGTAAAGAAGTATGTTGAGATCAATTGAAATTAATGTGACTCATGTTTACTTAAGCACTAGCACTTTTGAGAGAGTACTGTATATATAAATCACTAGCGCTTTTTTTGATTAAATATGAAGTGAATGTCTAAATTAAGCACTAGCACTTTAAATTTGCTGCGTGCTCGCCATTAAAAGAAGGATTATAATGGCATACACCTAAAGAAAAATAAAACCAAATGACATGTAAAGGTATAAATGAATAATCAGGTACTGAATTATAACGCAAGTAATTATTTTTGCTGCGTAATATATGAATTCAGAATTTATGATTGAATACATGAGTTTTTGCTTTTGTGTATAAATATTAATTGTTTGTTGAATGAGTTTAAACAGAATGTATTGCACTTGCAAAACGTTGAAAGTCATTTATAATATGGCTCAAACGAACATGTTATAAGATGGCGCCTACAGTGGGGATGCGATGATTTCTATGGTGCAAAGAAAGGTTAAGTCCTTCGTTATTGTTCTTGATTATGTGACTATTTTAATGTGAAAAAAATGGCGCTCCTACATCGTGAACAAGGCAGCGTGAAGCTGCCGAAACGCGTAGATGTTGTCGTTGCAAGTAAAATAAATCAGAGTGATTAGTACCCCTTGGAGTGCTGGATGGTCTTTTGCTGAATGCGGTGATCTCATTTGAGATATATATATATATATATAGATATAGATATATATATATATATCTCGAAATCCTTCACACTCTCGCAACCTCCTCTCGGCGAAGAGAGAGTAACGGACACCCAGGTGATAGTTTTGGCAAGATGTTTATTTACTCTCACTCCTCACATCGATGACGCATTTCGGGCAACGAGTGCTCTTGTTCACATATATATATATCATTATTTACAATAATCAATAACGACAGACTCAGTTTCTCTGTTACTTTGCTTTTATCTATTATTCTTTTGTAAAGCATATGAAATGGTCAATCACAAGTACAGTATCAAATTAGAACCATCACACAAGAGAACACAAATTCAGTAATTCACAATAACATCTCATTTTAGGAGCATGAGTTGAGAGGATAGTGTAAGAGACAAAAGAGCATTTTTATAAGATCAATGCAATACAGAATTTCATATGAACCTAAGAAAACTATAGCACAGCGTGCTAATAGCTGGAAAGCTAACCCTCTGGCCGGAAGGAAAAGCTGGGGCAATCCTTACAAAAGTATGAGGAGCAAAGTTCAAGGAGTCAGCATACAGACAGCATCAGCTAAAGGATCTCAAAGAAACAGCTCACACGAACGCCACACCTCGCCTCAGCTAAAGTTGTCGTCTTCTCTCACAAAACTTGGATTCTAGCACTAATAGTTATACCCTGAAGTTAAAAGTTTAACGCTACTCTTGTGAAAGCCTCTCTCCTCATTGGCCAAGAAGCATAGGGTGTCAAGTCACACCACTTCCGTCGCTCTTCTCTTTCAAAAGTTCTGTGTTTAGATTCACGCTGTCATTATCGTACTTCAGCAAAGGAAATCAAAATCTTCTTCTTCCTAGACTCACTCGCATTTGAACAAAAATTGCAACATTTACTAGCACAGTTATCCACAAAACTAAATATTTGCTCGGACATTAGGAAGTTCCGCTGATACTTCAAACACGTAGCAGCCATCGACAAGAAAGAACACAATAGTCATCTATGAAGAATAAAACAAATTTTTCTGCATTTCTACGTTTTAAAGCAAAATTAACCCCATGGCAGCTTTTTGAGGCCTTTTTAAAACGTGCAGTTCTCTATAGGAGAAATAAACAGATTCAGTTATTTGCTCAAAATAAAGCTTCATTTCATCTTTCATTTGTCTAATATAAACGCAATCATTTTAAACTATTATTCGATGTAATTAATATTTGCTTAATTAAACGATAAACTATAGACGATAAACGATAAATGCAGCTTTCATTTCACATTTGCTCATGAAACTAACATTATTTGCTCCTTCTGCGCTGTCTTTTCGTGCAGGAATCGTTTGTGGCCACCTTAAACCCATTGTCATTTTCCCGCACCTTTCTTATTTTCTTTTCCAAAACTAAAGATTAATAATACTTTTTTCAGTTAATTTCAAATCTTTGTTAATGATTTTCACACAATGGGAGGTTTATTCCGAGGAGGTTTATTTACGGAAAACCCTGCTCCATCAATCTCCCCTTTGATGGCTACTAAAGCCATCAAAAAATACAATCTAATTACAATCTGATTGTATCAGAACACAATTGTTCTCATTTGTTTCAACCTAACCCCATCTATATCTTTCATTACCTCATAATAATTTCTCTTCCTGTCTTCAATTTCTATTTCTTCTCTCTTTCTCTTTTTTGCTCTTTGTTTTGTTTCTAGTGTTTTCCCCCTACATTTGCAGCATTTATATATTATAAACAGCATTAGTATTCCAGTAGCAGTAGCAGTAATAGGTATTAGTATTCTTCCTAACAAGCTGTTACCAAATGTTAAAAACCAGTCTCCCATAGACGAGAAACCCTTACCAAGTTTCTCCCAAGCACCATCAACCTTGAGTTCAGTTAAATCTTCCCTTTAATGTGTAATATTAGTAATATATCCCTCTAAATTCTTACTTTTGTCAGGGATATATGTACAGCATTGTTGAATTTTCAACATGCTACAGACTCTGCCCTCTTTTGCCAATAATACGTCTAGGGCAAGTCTATTTTGTAAAACCATTGATCACATAGCCACCATTTCAGTGTCAATCATCAAAAATCCACCAGCAGTATCTTTTGATAAACGATCAACCACCGTGGACAATTTTCAAATTTTGTGCGAATTTAAAATTACTCCAACTGAAGGTATCAATGCTTCAAAAATATCACCCACAGTTTCAGCAGCACTAATTCTCCTTTTGTTACGTATTAATCCACTCCTACCCTTTTCATTGGTTCCATGATTCTTATCTATATGGTAGTCTTTAGGGAAGACAATACCCACATAACAACACCCATACCAACGTGCTAGTAACTTATAATAGGAATTCTTACAACACATGTAATACATTTCAGGAAAAACAGGATCTGTACCACCTTTCAAACCCCAACCTCCCGTAGGTATGATCACATTCACTAGAACCGATGAAATAATTATTATAATCTGTCTTCTGTCTTAATAAGCAAAGCTTCCCTTTATGATGCCAATCCAGGGTCATTGCAGCATATGTCTCACCTTCTTGTAATTTCCCTCTCTATGAGCCCAAGGAGGAATATGACTCTTTTCCTCAGCAGCCTTTCTCTGAAAATGTTCTCTTCTATCTTCTACAACATTAATGAACTCAATTTCTTCACTCTGTAAACTACAGGTTAAGTCATTTCTATGGGCATATACTGTATCTATTGTCTTAGTAGTATGAAAAAACTCACCCATATAATTTGCGTTCTTTGCACTACTTACTACATTCATATTCTTTCGAATTGGAAGTTCAGAAAATACTAAATCTATATTGGAGTAGAAATACTGAATCTGGCCCTTTTCATAGAACAAACTTTTTAGTACACTACACAAAATACCATATGTTAAAGGAAGGTGGTGATAAGTCACCCCTTCTGACACAGAAGATGGCAATTGCATGCACACATAACAATCTCTAGCATCCATAGTATTTACATACTTATATAGAAGCTTAGTAAAAACATTTAACGAAAAATCATTAATAGAATTACCTTGATGTAAGTCATTCCCAGTTAATCTCAAATGTTAGTGTGTGGGTCTTCTTTAAGAGTTTCTCCCACATCTGTTTTTATCTTCACTAAATCATTAGTAGTATTTCTCTTAGTAGGAAACATAAAGTAAGGCACAACAATTATTAGTATTAACCAAACAATCATTATTAGTAAAACACATAGACAACAAACATTAATGCACTTGCGCCTAGTTGATCCTTGATTACCATTCTCCTGAATCCTAGCCATTTTACGCTAAAGAACTAAGAAAAACTAAATAAAACTAAAAATGTTTTAGACTTGATAAAAATATGTGTATCCAAGCACTTTCAGGCCTCAGGTCTCCACAGCTCCTTTTCTCTCTGAAACTTCTCCAAGACCTTCTCCAATCCCCTCTTTTTTATTATTATTTTTTTTATTAGACTAGTTCACGATTTCAGTTTCAATTTCAATTTCTTTTCTGTATTTCCAGAAAAATGTTCAATCTTCTGCACCCAAGTTTTTTAACACAGTTCATTTAGGGTAGCTCATAGCAATTTCTGTGATTTGCTCCACTATTGTCGTCTTGGTCAATTGTTTCAAGAACCAAGTATGTCCATTCAGGTGCTGTGTATTTCTTATTTGGTACTCTTTCTCTTTTTGTTCTCCGAACTGTATCTTCTTCTGTATCACTTTGTTCAGAAATTTCGACTATTGTATTTGGAACACTCATTCAAAGTGTATTTCAGTCTTTTCACTACTCTTGGTCATATATCTCCTTTTCTTGCTTTCTTCTTTTGAATTTCTTCAGTTCCATTTGGTTCAGAACTTGTCACAATATTTATTTTAATTGATTTCTTTCTCTCTTCTTCACTGTTTTGTTCTGGAATTAATTTCTTCACTGTATCAACATTTGCAGTCTCACGAGACCCAGTAGCTGGTGCCCACTTTACTTGATTCTCAGTCTGTTCAGGTTCTTTTTGATCACTTTCTTTATCAGCTTCAACTGATTCTTTACTTTCAAGTGGACTCGGGACTCTTTGTGTATGACTAGCATGTATCCAGTTCGGCAAGCCACCACACTTTACTGCTGTCGTTGTCACCAGTATCACTTGATATGGCCCATGCCATCGAGGTTCCAAACACGACTTTCTCATGTGCTTCTTGACAAGAACCCACTCTCCAGGGTTCAGGTCGTGTGCCTGTTCTTGCTGTGTTGTGCTTGCAACTTCTCCAACCTGATGAGACAGAACGTACCACATCAGCCAATCCTTTACAATAATCGAGTACCAAATCATCAGTTATATTCATTAGTAGATTTGCTGGAACTACTGGCTGTCTCATGGCTCTGCCCATGATGATCTCATGTGGAGAAAATCCAGTTTTTCTATCTGGAATACTTCTCAAACTCATCAGAACTAAGGGTAATGCATCTGGACATTTCAGTGGAGTGGACGCACACACTTTTGCAAGTCTTGATGTTATTGTCCCAGTGACCTGCTCAACCACACCTGATGCTTCTGGTCGATAGGCACAATGCAATTTTTGTTCAATTTGTAATGCTGGACAAATCATCAGAATTATTTCATTATTGAAATGCGTCCCCCTATCAGATTCTAAAGAGACTGGAAATCCAAATCTTGGGATGATCTCTCTAAGAAGCAATTCAGCATCTGTTAGACTATCATTGCGTCGTGTTGGGTAGGCTTCCACCAACCTCGAAAACAAATAGACAATCACCAGAACATATTTTAGTCCATTACATGTTGGTAGTTCTGTGAAATCAGCTTGTAATCGTGTAAAAGGATCAGCTGCTTTTCCAATTCGTCCCCAACTAACAACTGTCTTTCTCCCTGCATTTTGCTGCTGACAAGTCACACACCTCTGGCAAGGACTTTCTGCAATGACCCTGAACTTAGGGTTGAACCAGGATTCCTTAAACATCCTAATCATAGCATCTCCACCAATGTGTGTAGGACCATGATAAAACCTCATCATTTGGGACAACAGACTATCTGGCATTATTGGTCCTCCATCAGGATAAATCCACACATCATCTTCTTCCCTACGTGAACAACCTGCCTTGATCCAACTTTCTTTTTCATCTGCACTTACTTCCTCTTGTAGCTGTCTAATTTCTCCCCATGTTTCAACAGATGAGAACATCAAATTGCATTCTCTTTCATCAGATTTATGTATTTTTTTATTTATTGAAACTGAATTTAGCGCACAAAAACGCGCAACTTCGTCAGCATACTTGTTTCCAACCGTGATATAATCACTGCCAGATCTGTGTACTGAACATTTCACAACCCCAATTTCTTTGGGCAATTGAAGTGCCAACAGTAGTTCTTTTACATACTCTCAATTTCGAATTGGTGAACCTGATGAGGTCAAGAAACCACGTAGAGAGCACAATTGTCCAAAGTAATGGACAACCCCGAAGCCATTCTGGCTATCGGTAAATATGGTTACTCTCCAGTTCTCTCCAAAATAGCAGGCTTTTGTCAGAGCCACTAGCTCGGAAATTTGGGCAGATTTTATTCCTTTCAAGCATGAAGCTTCAATGACATTAACCACTGTACAAACTGCATAGGAAGCTCGCTAGGTAACCATTTCATCTCTCAAGCAAGGTCCGTCCACAAACATCACACAATCTGATTCAGATAACGGAGTATCTTTTATATCAGGTCTTGGTGTTGTACACAATTCGGTCACATCCAGACAATAATGATCTGCTTCATCCACCACCATTTCACAATCTGGATTTGGCAACAAAGTAGCTGGACTTAGATTTGTACATCTTGTCGCTGATACATTCTCAGCTGCCAGTATCACTCGTTCATATTTTGTTAACTGACTACTCGTAAGATGCTGTGTTCAAGTTCGTGTCAACAAAATCTCAACAGAATGCGGTACATACACTCTCAATGGATGTCCCATCACAATTGCTTCACTCTGTTCCAAACTCACACAAGTAGCAGCAACTGCTTTCAAACAACCTGGTAAAGCTGCAGCTACACAATCCAGTGTTGCAGAAAAATATGCCACAGGACGACGTGCTGTTCCATGCATTTGCGTTAGAACTGAAAGTGCACAACCGTCTCTTTCATAACAGAATAATGCAAAATTCTTAGTGAAATCTGGCATTCCTGATGCTGGTGCACAACAAAGGCTGTCTCTTAACTCAACAAATGCCCTCATGCTTTCCTCATCCAATTGAATCGGATCTGACACATCTTTGTGAGTCAGTTTCTGTAATGGCTTAGCTGTCAGTGAAAATCCATTTAGCCACTGTCTGCAGTATCCAACCATACCCAAAAACATTCAAATTTCTTTCTGTGTCTTGGGAGGTTTCATTTGCAAGATCGCATTTATTCAATCTTGTGGAACCTTTCTGACTCCTTTTTCAATTTTGTGCCCCAAATAAAGAACTTATTTTTGACAAAACTGCAATTTTGCTGGTGACACTTTATGCCCACCTACTGCCAAATGGTTCAGTAGAGCAATAGTATCTGTCACACAAGCTTCTCTCGTCTTTGATGCGACAAGCAAATCATCTATGTACTGGACTAGCACTGAGTTATTGGGCATTACCAATGACTCTAAGCACCTCTTCAAAATCTGATTGAAGATTGAGGGGCTTTCAGTATACCCTTGAGGAACTCTGCACCATGCCAAAACACGGTCTTCGAACCGGAATGCAAATAAATATTGGCTATCCGGATGCAAGGGTATCGAGAAAACTGCTTGACACAAATTGATCACTGTGAACCATTCTGCGCCACATGGAATTTGATAAAGAATTACTGCTGGGTTTGGCACTATTGGGCAACAAGGTACTACTATCTGATTGATTTTCCTGAAATCCTGGACAATCCGATATTTCCCGCTTGGTTTCTTAATTCCGATAATAGGCGAATTACAAGGACTGCTTAGTATTTCCTTTAAAATACCTTGTTCAATCATCATTTCAATCACAGGCGTTACTCCTGCAACTGTTTCAGGACTCATTTTGTAAGGTGGTGTTTTTGGAAATTCTGCACCTTGTTTGACTGAAATTTGAATAGGATCAACTCCCTTCATCAATCCAATGTCTTTCCCTGAAAAATCCCACACATCTGTCAACACAGTTTCTCTCAATTCAACAGGCAAATCCTTCACTGTAAATAAAGGATACAAATCATTCACCTCTATCCCTTGCCTTGCCATTTTAAAAACAACGTCCTCGTCCTTTGTATGCACTGCTAATCCATCTAGTGTACAGTAGATGGTGCAATTAATTTTGCACAACAAGTCTCTACCCAAAAGGTTAACAGGACTTGTATCACACACCACAAATCGATATAAATCTCTGAAATCTCCAATTTGCACTTTCATTGGTTTTGTTACTGGAGTTTTGATCAATTGATTTGAAACGCCTACAACTTGGATATTTTCCCCCCGAGAAGGGTAGGTTAGGAATTTCCACAGTTCTCACAGTGGAACGGGTAGCACCAGTGTCTACAAGGAATGTAATCACATTACCTTCTACTTCTCCATCCACAAAAGGACCACACTGATCTACCTCTAGGGATGCGCCAAGCACGCACTCCTCCTCCCCCCTCAGGCACCGTCATTGAGATGTATCTGAATCACTCCCTTGGGACTGTAACCAATATTGTGAAGTCACTTGTACATTTTGCTTTGCTGATTCATCCGTGTGTGGCATAGGAGCTTGAGGTATTTGAGGTTGAGGTATTTGTAAACCTTGTCCTCTTCCATCTGGTATTAAATTCTGATTTTGCATCTGGTTTTGCATCTGATTTAACTGATTCTGATTCATATCATTAACACCTGTACCACCACCTGTATTTGTCAACAAACTCCTACACTTGCGTTTCCAATGTCCAAATTTACTGCAAGCATGACACGGATATTTCTTCTTCATATCCTCTTTATTATTTCTACCTCTTGCACCACCACCCTTTGTAGCAGTAGCATTCTGAGTATCTTGAACAACCTGAGCTTTGTCTTGAAAACCTGATTGAGAAAAATCCACAAATCCACCTTTCTCTGCTGCTTTCATCTGAGCCCACATTAATTTCTCTTTCAACTTCTTATGTCTCGTTTCAATATCATCACTACAATATTACGCATAACGCAATATCTCATCGATAGACTTGCTTTGCCAACAGATTAAATGCTGTTGAATCATCATGCTAATCTCTGGTCTCAATCCAAACACAAACCTATATACAAAATGACCCATGTTCTTGTCAGTGATATTCTCAATGCCACTATACTGTTTAAACACTTGAAGAAGCTTTTCGTAGTAAGCATGCACTGTCTCTGTTGTTTCTTGTGTAGTTCTATCTATTTTAACCCAATCTGTCTCTTTTGGCGAAATCTTTTGATTTCATCAGATGGTGCTCCACTTTTTGCATCTCTTGGGTATTCTTCTTTTGGACAATCTACTGCAATTTTGCACTCAATCCACAAATAAGCTGGAACCACAATATCAAACAAACCATCTAAGTCTTTCCACAAAACTTTTGAAACTTTCACAAACCTCTCTACTTGTTTGTACCATTCTACTGGTTTTTCTCTCAATCTGGGAAATTCATTCGTAAAAGACAATATATCCTGTCTTGACCACGGGACATGAACATATCCACCTCCTGGTACCTCTCTCATGGGATATATCATTTCAGTCACTTCTGTACCTGTTTCTCTCACTGGAAACATTCATAAAGCACCTGTATTTACAGCTGTTTCATCCTTCTTTTTAGCCCATCTTCCTTTCCAATGATCTAACTCACCCCATCGTCTCAATGTGTTAATTAACTCCTTAATCTGCAATTGCTTCCCTGAAGCATTCAAACTCTCCAGATCTTTGTCACTGAAATCCAATCTATATGTCTTCTGTAAGCCTTTGACTTTTCTATATCCACTCCATACGTCTGTGCAACTTCAGCAAATTTCTCATGAAGATTTCTCACTCTCATTGTGATATTTTTACATAAAAATAACAGCTCTTCTTCCTGATACCCACTCAATCTCTCTGGACTAATTGTACCTAATATAATTTCTTCTAAATCCACTTTTAATCTACCTACATCCATGTTCACTTTATTAGATGTCATCCCTCTAATCCACTCATCCAATTCCTCGGGTGAAGGCCCGAAAGACCCTTCTGATGTAAGTGTCACTGTCACTCCCTTCATATTCTGTAATAATCTGATTGGATCCATCTGTACACCACGTTTTGGAATTTCTACTGATCTTTCAGAAATATCAATCAAAGATTCTGATTAACTCGCACCATTACTAGTCCTATCATTTAGAACTGTAGGGACTGTTAGAGCATGCACCTGTGAAACATTTTGTTCATTATTATATAATGGAACTATAGGACCAATAGTCACTGGAACTGACAAAGCATCTGCATTCAAACTCAACTGATTTATTCTTTTAGTTAGATCTCCTTTTGCCTGACTCACTACACTTGTATTTTTCCTTTGGGAATCTTCTATCTGAATCAATGGAGCACTTGGTGATGGTCTCTCTTGTTCTTCTTGATACGGTGGAGGTCTATTCATTAATAACTCATCCAACAACTCATCATCTACCTCATTTGGATCTGATTCCGTCTCTGGAATATTCTTTTTCTTTCCTTTACATTTTCCTATTTCATTATTCTCCACTAGTACAACTGGATACATTCCTTCGCCCAATGCCACTACATCTCTCCTCCATTTTTTCATCTGTGCATCCCATTTTGCCTCTGAGTATCTACTCACAGTGTTTCTGTATCTATTCTCAGTTCTATCCTTATCTCTTTTGTATGCCTCATGTTCCCACTCTTCAAGCGCTTCATACTGCATAGGTCTCGGTCTTGGTCTCCACTCGTTCATCTGATATCTCAAATTCTCTAAAATCCTAGTGTTAAATGTACCATGTTCTGGAAATGCCATATTACCATCCCTCTCAGTATACTTCACCCAATTTTCCAACCATGTACATGTATGATAATCCCTTTCTAATGACATAAAAGAAGCAGGCGTACCCTCAGGAGCTACAGGGATTCCCACTCTAGTGGGTATAGGCTCATCTTTTCTAAACAAGGTTTTCCACAATTTTAATAACTTCATTTTTTTTTTCGATCGAAAGCTAAAACTCTATTCAAGAAATTCCTTCTGTATTTCTAACAAATCCAATTTGTTCTCACTTGTCCAATACAAGCACCTCTCACACCAACCAACCAATAGCAGCGTATTTCTCTTTATGACAATTCACACTAGCTATCCAATAGTAGCAAAGCTCTCTATGATGACTCACGCTAGCTAACCAATTGCAGTGTGGCTCTCAGTGATGTTAGTATAACTCCTGCGACTGACCTTCCCTTTACAAAAATTATCAGCAACTATTTACACCCTTTTTAGACAAACAAGGTTAGAACACATACACATTCCAGCTTGTCTGCCCCACTAAAAAGAAGATAGATACAAACTCTCCAAGAATACTCTTGCTACTAGTAAAATCTCCGACTAGCGTGATTCTACTCTCATTCAAGTGAAGACTTTCAGTACTTCTTCAGATGCGCTTTCTAAAGGTACCCAAATACATCTCTACTATACTAACTCCAAAGTTCCATGTGCAATACTGACAATACGCTATTGCTCAATACTTGCATCAACAGCATACAACGCAATACTACTTAGTGTATGCCACACTAAGACAAGCCTTGGGCTTATCCTGGGATCTTAGGCCACTTCAGACCTGCTAGCAAAGTCCTTTAAGGTCAAACCGGTACGACCACTACATGTAACAAACAGTACGAGAGATTAATAACAAACAATAATTCTCATCTTAATCAATTGCCAATATAATCAATTTACACAAACCATCCGAATCCTGCTACCAAAAACTGAGCACGTGGCACAGCGGAAAGGGGGCTAACTAAGGCAGAGTGTGTAATATTTACACCACGCGCTGATACAGTTTAGAAATCTCTTTATTATAAGACTGAATTTTGGCCCATATCAACATCAGGTCCTTCGACAGATCGGAGAGTTGACAGAGATTTGGCAAAAGATTTAGATGGATATCCCCCTCATGAGGACCTAGAACAAAGGGAATATTTCTACCAACCACACTATGTACAAATGTATATATATCATTATTTACAATAATCAATAACGACACTCAGTTTCTCTGTTACTTTGCTTTTATCTATTATTCTTTTGTAAAGCATATAAAATGGTCAATCACAAGTACAGTATCGAATTAGAACCATCACACAAGAGAACACAAATTCAGTAATTCACAATCACATCTCATTTAAGGAGCATGAGTTGAGTGGATAGTGTAAGAGACAAAAGAGCATTTTTATAAGATCGATGCAATACAGAATTTCATATGAACCTAAGAAAACTATAGCACAGTGTGCTAACAGCTGGAAAGCTAACCCTCCGGCTGGAAGGGAAAGCTGGGGCAATCCTCACAAAAGTATGAGGAGCAAAGTTCAAGGAGTCAGCATACAGACAGCATCAACTAAAGGATCTCAAAGAAACAGCTCACACGAATGCCACACCTCGCCTCAGCTAAAGATGTTGTCTTCTCCCACAAAACATGGATTCTAGCACTAATAGTTATACCCTAAAGTTAAAAGTCCAACCCTACTCTTGTGGAAAGTCTCTCTCCTCATTGGCCAAGAAGCATAGGGTGTCAAGTCACACCACTTCCGACGCTCTTCTCTTTCAAAAGTTCTTTGTTTAGATTCACGCTGTCATCAGCGTCCTTCAGCAAAGGAAATCAAAATCTTCTTCTTCCTCGACTCACGCGCATTTGAACAAAAGTTGCAACATTTACTAGCACAGTTATCCACAAAACGAAATATTTGATCGGACATTAGGAAGTTCCGCTGATACTTCAAACACGTAGCAGCCATCGACAAGGAAGATCACAATAGTCATCTATGAAGAATTAAACACATTTTTCTGCATTTCTACGTTTTAAAGCAAAATTAACCCTATGGCAGCTTTTTGAGGCCTTCTTTGTAAAGCGTGCAGTTTTCTCTAAGACAAATAAACAGATTCAGTTATTTTCTCAAAATAAAGCTTCATTTAATCTCTTCATTTCAATATTTCATTAGTCTAATATAAACGCAATCATTTAAACTATTATTCTATGTAATTAATATTTGCTTAATTAAACGATAAACAATAGACACTAAATGATAAATGCAGCTTTCATTTCACAATTACTCATGAAAATAACATTATTTGCTCCTTCTGCGCTGTCTCTTCGTGCAGGAATCATTTGTGGCCTACTTAAACCCATTGTCATTTTCCTGCACCTTTCTTATTTTCTTTTCCAAAACTAAAGATTAATAATACTTCTTTCAGTTAATTTAAAATCTTTGTTAATGATTTTCACACAATGAGAGGTTTAATCCGATCAGGTTTATTTACGGAAAACCCTGCTCCATCAATCTCCATTACGCGTATGGTAGGAAGAAGATCGGTGTTGTAATCTTATATAATGGTACATCCCGTCGCCCCTTTCTCTGCCCCATTTGGTATGTGCCTGGTGATTGTTGTTGAACATTCCACAGCTGACTCCAGCTGACTGGAACCTGTGATGGTGAAAGGTACCAATAAAGAAGACTCCTGAAATCACCTACCTCTCGTCTTCTTTTGCAACATTGGCGATGATCCACCGTGTGGGGACGGTTCACCATCACCCCCAATGCTTTCTCCTGTGCTAGCTGTACAACTTTTACCATACTACTGGTTAACTTGTGAGTACTACTCTTACCTCACGTCCTGCGCTGCTGTCCTTCAGCTCCTGCTACTTGGCTACCCCTGCTGCCCTTTCTGCCTTCGTTGTGAGTCTGCTTTTCAATTCCTGTGGAAGACATCGTGGGAAAGTGTCTCCACTCTCTGGACACTGTACTGTTTCACTTCAGCCCGCATAACTCTCAGCGGCTGCCGCATGTAAAAAATAAGTGTCTGCTTATCCCCTAATGTGGCGTGGGAGTGTGTCTCCGCCTTGATCCTTTTCATTCCCCGTGTGAGGGGTGGATGAGCATCGGAGTACCTTATCTGTTGCTACCTTCGTGATACCTTCTTTGCCTGTCTCCTCTCACGGGAGTTGCCCCTCTAAGCAAGTCGGTCCTTTCTCTTGTTAACAACGCCGTTGAAGCCTGAGTACCCTGTGGGAGTCCCGCTGCTTACCTGCCGGCATCTCCTCACACGGGTGCTGCTGCTCTCCGCACGCCTTTTGACTCTTGTTGCAAGGCGTTGGAGTCTCTGTGGAGTGCTGCCCGCTTCTCCTCACGACGGGCACTGCTGCTCTCCACGAGCCTGTCTCCTCACTCGCTTACGCGGCGTGGGAGCCTGACTGCGACGTCAGAGCCCTTCTGGAGCACCTCTTCGTCTCCTCAAAAGCGACGTTCCCTGCTTCCTCTTCCTGGGGCGGAGCTCCGTCAACAGGCGGCCTCTTGTGGCCGCATTCCGCCTTTCAGCTTGGGGCGGACCCAGCATTACCTGCCTGTCATTTTTTGTTGACGGGCACAACTTTTCCTCATTGGCATCCACAGCGTGGGAGCCTGACTCCGCTGTGTGTTGCCCCGGTTATTTATTTTTTTTAGTCGCCTGCCGCGACTTGGGGACACATCCTTCTGATTGTTTTACCACAGCGTGGGAGCTTGACTCCGCTGTGAATTAAATTCATTTTCACCTTTCCTTTACCCTGCCTGCCGGCTACACGCTGATGGGCACAGCTGTCACACGTTAATTACTCTCAGCGTGGGAGCCTGACTCTGCTGTGAGTTGCCAGTTAATTTATTATTGCCAACAGTGATAAGGGGCACTTTCCGCTCTACAATATTTGTTCACGGTGTGGGAGCCTGTCTCCGCTGTGAACCACCTCTTCTCCATATTCTGCCTATTGGCTGTGCGCTGATGGGCACAGCTGTCAATTGTGATTTGCCCACAGTGTGGAAGCACTTACTAATTCTTTTCAACGCTGTTTTTATCTGCCTGTCCACCTTCACACTGACAGGCACAGTTTTTCTACGTTTGAACTTGTGGTGTACCTGTCAGCTACTAGTAATTCAACCTACCTGCAATCCACAAACCATTTTATAAACTATTTCACCGCCATTAACCTAACTTTGGTGTTAACCATTACATTTGTATTTATTTCTGCTTCATTTGTTCTTCCAGTGTATTATTATGGCCACAGCAAATATGTCCCAACCACCCCCTTTTCTTAATGAAGTGGGTGAACCCCTTCTACCATGGAAACAATGGTTTGGGTTAATGGAGTCCTACCTTATTGCTATTGGAGGGGAGAAATGTTATCCTTTGCGTAAACTACATACCCTACTCCACAATTTAGGTATTGAAGGTCGAAATACATATGACAATATTTCTGTCTCGGGTGGGGATGGTGATAGTGAAGAAGAGGAAAATGTTTACTAAGTTGCGGTTAACAAGTTAGAAAAACATTTTGGGAAGAAAATTAATGTTGTACTGGAAAGACACAAGTTCTTTACACAAATTCAAGGTAAAAGTGAGAATGTTAAACCTTTTGTGGCTGCATTAAAGGGCCTGGCGAACATGTGTGAATTCGAGTCTCTTCAAGATTCCCTCATCAGGGATCAGTTGGTCAGATGCACCAACAACCCAAAAATTCAAGAAAGACTCCCAGTGGCTAACCCTGATCTCAAGGAAGCCATTGATATAGCAGTTGGGATCGAACATACCGCTGATTGTATGGTTGCCATGAAAGGGGATGGAGACAAACAAGCTGATGTCAATGTTATTAGTAAACATGATGTGGGAAAAGAGAGCAAGAACAAAATTACGAACACATTTCCATTAAGCACCAAACTCAAATGCTACAGATGTGGGAGTCCCAGCCATTTGGCTAACAATGCTGTTTGCCAAGCTAGATCCGTTACATGTCACAAATGTGGTAAAAAGGGTCATTTGGCTAGAGTCTGTAGGGATCAGCTTTCCAAATCAGTATTATCTATTGAACATGACTCTCCTTCTGATACAAAATTAGTGTTCCAACTACAAAATATAAATGATACAACCAATTTCCCTTCATGTAAGATCACCTTGGATAAGAAACCAGTGACCGTATTTGCCGACTCTTGTTCCCCTTACACCTTAGTGGATGCTAATATGTTTACTAAACTGTTTCCCTCTTGGCAACACGACATGCAGCCTCCAGATATTTAACCTGGTGGCTATAATGGTGACCCTATACCTTTGCTAGGTATGACTACCATGGAGATAGGATTCAAGGGTAGGAGTACAGTGGGGAAAATTTATGTCACTCAGAAAGGGTCCAATTTGTTGGGATGGAAGCACCAAAGAGAACTGGGTATCAAGTTAGATCCCAACAGTCCTGACCAAGTTCTTTTGGTGGATCCGTCAGTATGGAGGTTTGCAATGATTTCCCCAAAGTTTTCTCAGAGGAGTTGGGTCTGCTCAAAAACTACCAACACTCCATCAAACTTAAATCCAACGCTAAACCCGTTGCACACAAAGTCAGGCCCATCCCTCATATGATGCAAGCCCCCCTCCAAGCTGAGCTAGACAGACTTTTAACACTAGGAGTCATCGAACCCATTGAAAGTTCCCAGTGGTTGGCCCCCGATAGTCCTCACCACCAAAGCTTCTAGTAAGGACATCAGACTTTGTGCAGACCTGCGAGATCTAAATGAGAACATCTGGGTAGACAGTCATCCCCTGCCACGCATACATGAGGTCCTCACTCTCATCAAGGCTGCGTGTTGTTTTAGCTTCCTGGACCTTTCCTCCGCCTACCACCAAGTAGAGCTTCACCCAGACTCTCACCATCTTACTTCCTTCGTAACTCCCCTTGGGGCACTCCAATATCATCGCATGCCTTTTGGTTTGGCTTCAGCGGCAGCTGCCTTCCAGAGGATTATGCAACATGTGCTGAAGGACCTCCCCAGAACCCTTTGTTTTCAAGATGACATCCTCATATATGGGAAAGATGTGGAGGAGCACAATACCATGCTGAGGATGGTGTTAACTAATCTTGAAAAGGCAGGTCTAACTCTTAAAAAAGAGAAATGTCGTATCGGAGTGGGGTCAGCACACCAGCTCTCAAGATGGTATCAAGCCCAAATTAGATCTTGTGGAAGCAATCCAAAATACTGCTACCCCGACCTGTGTTGAAGATCTTAAATCGTTTCTGGGCTTATCTGAATACTACGCTAAATTTGTTCGCAATTATGCCACCATAGTTGAACCGTTGCAAAACTTACTTAAGTCCAGGACCCCCTATGTATGGAACAATGATTGTCACAATGCCTTTGTAGCGGTGAAGGAGGGCATTGCTTCTGCCCCATCCTTGGGTAGATTCGATCCCACCAAACCCGCTGTTCTTTGCTCTGACGCCAGTAATAAAGGTTTGGGGGCTAGTCTTACCCAATACGTCAAGAGCAAAGAACAGGTGGTTGCCTTTGCTTCTCACGTGCTTAAAGGTGCGGAAGCAAACTACTCCGTGGTTGAGAAAGAGGCGCTTGCTTGCGCATGGGCAATTAAACATTTCCGTTTCTTCTTGTGGGGCATACCCTTTACTGTAAAGACTGACCATAAACCTCTCATGTATGCGCTCACCACGAAAGGGTCAGTCAAAACCACACAGAAAATAGCTAGATGGATTCTGGGACTAGAAGGATATAATTTTAGAGTCAAATATGTACCCTAAACACAAAATGTTGTAGCTTATTTTTTATCTTGCTCACCGCCTGAGGTTGAAGAAGGTACTGACTATGGTGAATGTGATGATGTCATACTTAAACTGTTGTGTTTGAATAAGGAGGAATGGAATAGTTGTGTACAAACTGATGAAGAAATGAATTCCCTCAAGGAATATATAAAAAATGGTTGGCCTGCTGCTAAAAGTGATGTCCCAGCGTCATTGGGAAAATACTGGGATGTGAGGCTGGAATTAAACATACAAGAGGGAACTGTTTGTAGGGGCGAGAAAATCATTCCTCCAGAAAAAATGAGGGAAAAAATTGTTGAATTTGCCCACATAGGACATTTAGGGCGTAGTCTCACAAAGAACAAAATCCGCCTGGATTACTGGTGGCCGGGAATGGATATCATGGCAGAGAACATTGTGAGAGACTGTTTGGAATGTAGTCGCAGTGATAAAATCCACTAAACCCGAAAACCCCCTCTATCTCCTGTTGAAGTCCCTGATTGCCCATGGTCAAAACTAGCGCTTGACATTATAGGTCCTCTCAAAATTAAAATGTTGAATGAACGCTATATCTTGTTACTGGTGGACTATCACACTCGTTGGGTGGTTTTTAAGTGTGTGCACCAAATCAACACAGATGCACTCATTCAATTCTTTAAAAGTGCATTCTTCGATGAGGGTATCCCGGACATCCTTGTTACTGATAACGGGGTGCAATTCACATCAGAAAACATGAAAGAGTTTTTATCTGAAATGGGCATCACCCATCACAAGTCTGCTTTGTATTGTACCTGTGCCAATGGGTTAGTTGAGCAGATGAACCGCGTGTTCAAAGAATGCTTACAGAGAGCAGAGTTACTGGGAATTCCTGCTATATCTGCTTTAAAAGATACCATTTGGGCCTATTGTTCAACCCCCAATAGCGTCACAGGGGTTTCCCCTTTTACTTCCTTGAAAGGTAGAGTCCCTAAGACCAGACTTTCTCCTCCAGGGTTGAGGAAAAAAGGTATGTGTGTTGTGGACCGTAACGAAATTACCAGGAGAGTGGATGAACACCAGTTCAAGTATAAGAACAGGTATGATCTGAACGAACATGTCAAATCCCGAATGTTTAAAGAAGGAGAATGGGTCTGTGTGCACCTTCCCAAACCACGCAGGAGGGAGGCTTCTAGATTTTCTGAACCAATCAAAATAACTAGGGTGGGCAGAAATGTGGTCCATCTAGAAAATGGACAAACCTGGAGCATGGACAAAATTGTCCCTCACAAGCAAGAGGTGGGAACTGAAGTCAGTCCTGATCAAGGGAGTGATATGGAAAGTGTTGCTCCCAGGAGATATCAAATAACCAAATCCACACCTATGTGGTTTAAAGACTATTGTGTTAAATGACTTTATTTTTGCAGTTATCTCTCTGTTTTGCACTGTTTAGCTGATTTTAATTCTTGTGCTCTTCCTCCCTTTTTTCCCTCTACTCTGCCCCTTTCTCTTTTTCTTTTTCCCACCCTGCTTTCCTTCTTTTCTTTCGCCAACCCTATGTAAGGAGGTGTGTTGTAATCTTATATAATGGTACATTCCGTCACCCCTTTCCCTGCCCCATTTGGTATGTGCCTAGTGATTGTTGTTAAACATTCCACAGCTGACTCCAGCTGACTGGAACCTGTGATGGTGAAAGGTACCAATAAAGAAGACTCCTGAAATCACCTACCTCTCGCCTCCTTTTGCAACAATCGGTTGGTAGTTTGCCAGTTTGAATGGGTCTGCTGAGGGCTTCCTCTGGAGGCTGGTGATGGCTGTAGGCTTCCTGTCTTCCAGGAGAGCTGCTGTGTTGATGGAAATGTTGAGGATGGGGTGAGGGCTTGCTGATGTGGGTAGAATCTTTGCTGAAGGTGTGGTGGAGGCAAGGGTCAAACAAGACCCCAGGGTGGATGGTCTTTATGATTGTTGTGGTGAAAGGGTTCCATGTTGTCAGTGAGTTGCCTGTGTCCGATAGTGGAAGACTTATCGCAAGGTTGATGGGGTCCTGTTGTGGGTCAAAGTTGGTGTAGATGACTGTAAATTTGATGCAGAGGTCTGAGAGGTTGTTTCACAGTTCAGTGGGTTGGGGTGATGTTGCTGGTGGTTGCTGCTGGTGAAGTCCTTGATGATAGTAAGACATTCTCTCCTGCTGTCGGAGCTGTTGTTGATGCATTCAGCTAGGGCCTTCCTTTTGGTTTAGCAGATTTGTTGGTGGTAGTCTCTGGGTGGATTTGAACACCTCCATATCCGATTCTTGTTGGCTCACTATCCACCTCCATTCCAGTTGCTTGCAGTACTGTTTGGTCACCTCTGAGTTCATCTGTGTACCTGCTGCCCTACATTTACATTCATGCTACTTGGCTTCTTTTCCGAGGGACTAGTGATTCAGTGCAGGCGGGGATCCAGTTGTTAAAGTTGTTGATGTTGCTGGATAGATGGCCTGCGAG
Source organism: Calotriton arnoldi (assembly GCA_963921515.1). Taxonomy (NCBI): domain Eukaryota; kingdom Metazoa; phylum Chordata; class Amphibia; order Caudata; family Salamandridae; genus Calotriton; species Calotriton arnoldi. Next base: position 2,056,805 of record CAWUFW010001733.1, on the reverse strand, counting down.
CTCTTGTTGTTTTTCATGGTGGGAGGAAGCCCAATTCACCTCAGATATGTTGTTCCAATGTCAGCAGTCAGGCCTGCTGTTTTAGTTCTTCTGTGGGCAGGATTGTTGATTGAGAAACTGATGATGGCATGGTCGATCCAGGTGACGGAAGTGGGTGTGTTGATCATGATACCATTGAATGAGGTGAAAACAGAGTCCAGGATGTGTCTGGTGGCATGGGTGAGGGCTGAGACGTGTTGAGTGAGTCTTAGGTTTCCAAGTCTCCTACATGATGTAGATGCTGGAATCAATTATTAGGGGGGGCAACAGATTCCGGGAAGTTGCTGATTAAGTCGGCTCAGGGCTGGGGGTCAGTAGACTAGGGTTCCGCCAAGGGTGAAGTTGGCTGTGATTTGCAGTTTGAAGTTGAGATGTTCCTTGAAGTCAGTTCTGGTTTCTGTGCTGGTTATTCAGCTGATGGAGATCTTGAATGCTATAGGGATTCCTTCTCGGATCTATGTTGATGACCTTGCTTCATGATCTTGTAACTGGCAGTGATAGTTGCCGTGATGTCTAGTGTTGATGCTCAGGTTAGCCACGTTTCATTGTGAAAAAGGAGGTCCACGGCGGCATCGTCCAGCAGGTCCCAGATCTCCATGGTGTGTTTGCTGAATGAGCAGGTATTGAGGAGGTGAAGTGGCAGGAGTCCAGTTGAAAGGTCTCTGTGTTGTATGTTGTGGCGTGGCAGCAGACCGGTGAGTGATAGCCGGGGTTAAGCGCGTGAAGAAGTGCAGAGGGGTAGCTGAGGGGGAGGGGCAGGAAAGGACCAGGATTTCTGGCATTGGGCGCGGCCCAGGCACGGACAGGTGTAGGTGAGCTTGCCTTTGGCTTGCATTGGCCATCAGCGACATGCCCGCTGCATTAGTCTGCACTGCAGCTGTCATTAAATAGATATTGGGAGGGGTGCGTGAAGCGGAAGTGAGAGAGAGTGAGAAAAGACATGCAGCGAGGAACAGGTAAGAGTGGTGGGGAGGTAGGGAGAAGGGTGAAGAAAGGGCAGGAGCAGTGGAAACAAGGCACAGAATGGGGTAGAGAGGCAAAGAAAAACAAGTGACAAGCAATGAAGAACACTGGCACAATACGAGGGAAGTCAGAAACAAGGGCACAAGAACAAAGCAAAAATGCACACAAAAAACAGGTGAAAAGCAATGTAAAGCACTCGCACAAAACAAGGAAAGTCAAAACAAGGGCACCAGGCGAGGCAAACAGGCAAGAATACAAAGGGTGAAAAACAGTGAAAAATGCAGGCAAAAAGACAAGAAAACGTCAAAAAAATACAGAAAAAAAGAGGCAAAATTTTTAAAAATGAGTGAGAGCAGTGATGATTAATGACAAGAGAAGCAGAGGTGAGAAGGGCACAAAATGAAAAAGAAGCAGTGAGCTGCGAATGAATGACGGAATTTGATTGAATGATGGAATTTATAAAGCACCGGAATCGCACCCGAAGGGGTATCTCCGCGCTAAAGGTGCAGAAATGCATGGCCAGTAGAATCAGTTACTGAAGAGTTTCCTGAAATAAAGAAGATCCGAGCACTGACGTAGATGTGCAGGTAGTGAGTTCCAGTGCCGTGGGGCAAGGTAAGAAAAAGCTTTGCCCCCAGCACGGAGCTTCCTGTAACGGGGGATAACAAGTGAAGCTTTCTCCCCTGAATGAAGAGATCTGCCAGGTTGATAGCAAATACGTTTTTCCGCAAGGTAGCTTGGACCTCTGCCATTAAGTGCTTTATGGACAAAACAGCAGATTTTGAACTTAGTTCTTTGGCAGATGGGTAGCCAATGAAGACGTCTCAGCAAAGGAAGGGAGGCTGTTCTAGGGGGCATATTAAGAGCCAAACGGGCTGCTGTGTTCTGAACCACCTGCAGCCTATTCAGCAAGGCTTCATTTGCCGCCGCTAGAAGGGCATTACAATAATTGAGGCGACTAATTACCAAGGCCTGAATCAGGGTCCTACGTACCGATAGAGGAAGAAGATGGAATACTCTCCGTAGAAGACTCAACGTGTAAAAACAAGTACCTGAGATGGCCGCTACTTGATCTCTCATAGTAAGAGAGTGGTCCAAACAGGCAAGAAAGAAAGAGCGAGAGAGCGAGATGGAGAGAGAGAGGAGCAAGGAGGGGTCCGAATGGGCCTTGACCGGCCCGGAGGACTGATCACAGGTAAGTCCTAGGGGCCTAGGGCCACCACCCTTGGGGGAGGGGCACTTCTGTTTGCACCTGTCCCTTTAAGCATTACTGCGGAATCCTTCCAGGGGCCTCAAACCTTTTCATATTTCTGCAGGCATCATTTTGCCTTGTACACCATTTCTTCCCCAGCTTGCACCGGTCAGTATTTCGTTCATCTGTACGAGGGACGGGATTCTCCAGCATCTATACCGTCTAGTCACCATCAAAACCAAATTGCAGAATAGGGACTTGTCTTGAATATCATGAAATACATTTTTATACTTGTATATCACATGTTTAACTTGAAGATATGTAAACCTTTTTGTTACTGACAGTCTGAATAGAAGCTGGAACTCCTTGAAGTTTGTAGACTCACTGAACCCCTGACATCCTCAAGGGTCCCAGTGTAAACAGTGAGGCATCCCAGAGTGGGTTTGCAGTGTTACCTTACCCGTCCATCCTATCGCCAAGTAGCTGAGCACCATACTTTAACCTCTATTGAGGTGTGAATTTGCCTTCATATAAAGGGCCTCCCACGGTGTACACACTAGGCTCCATAGCTCTTCTGCCTGCCCAGATCGTCGGTTCTAGTAATGATGTAAATGCCGAACCATTGCCAACTATTAATATGAAGAGCCAGTAGTATTTTCGCACATCTGGGAGGGCAATGCCCCCATCATGTGGACTTTTACAAAGAGTCCCCAATCATATCCTGTGTATTTCCCCATCCGACAACATACTGTCTAATTTTTTAAGGATGTCATGGATATTGTAGAGGGTGTTCTTAAGTCTGTATAAAATATTTGGTCGAGTAATTATTTTTTAAAGAGTAGCCCTCCCAAGTATGGAGATTGGAAGCCCCCTCCAGTGGGTCACATATTTTTTAAAGTCCCCCATGAGAGTTATTAAATTCTGACACAAGAACTCATTCTGATCCTGTGTGATGCACATTCCCAAGTACTTGAAGCCCATTTGTGGGCATCTCAATGGGCACCCCCACCCTTCCTCTGGAGTCCAGTCTGTAAGGGGAAACATAACTAATTTTGTTCACTGACAGAATATCGATGTACAAAATATAGTTGTTAAAAATATTGATGAAAAAATATAGAATGCAAAAATATCGACTCCTTATACTTAAACAGGTAAGTACAAAAATATCGATGGAAAAATATAGTTGTACAAAATATAGATTTTTATATATATATATATATATATATATATAGAAAATAAAATAATAAATATTAAATATGGTAAGTAATAAAATTAATATAAAACAATAAAGCAGATTTTATATACATTTTAACAAATATAACAAATAAACTTAATTAAAAAAAATTAACCACACATACATAATAATTTATATATATATATTTACTTTAAAACAATTAATAAACTATTAATTTAAATTTATTTTATCATTTTCAAATCATATAAAAACTTTCAAATATATATATATATGTATATATTCCAATAACATTAAATCTAATAAAAAAACATTTTATTATTAATTAAAACATTAAACTATTTAAAAATCTTTAAACTTAAATTTCCCACTCCAGTGAGTGCAACAGTAGGGAAAGTGTTAGACAGCAGAGGGGTAAAAATTACTATTCCCACTCCAGTGAGTGTAACAGTAGGGAAAGTGTTAGATAGCGGAGGGGTAAAAATTACTATTCCCACTCCAGTTACTATTCCCACTCCAGTGAGTGCAACAGTAGGGAAAGTGTTGAATAGCAGAGGGGTACAAATTACTATTCCAGCTCCAGTGAGTGCAACAGTAGGGAAAGTGCTGGATAGTGGCGGGATAAACTTTACTATTCCCACTCCAATCAGTGCAACAGTAGGGAAAGTGTTGGATAGGGGAGGGGTAAAAATTACTATTCCCACTCCAGTGAGTGCAAGAGTAGGGAAAGTATTGAATAGTGGCGGGATAAAATGTACTATTCCCACTCCAATGTGTGCAACAGTAGGGAAAGTGTTGGATTGCAGAGGGGTAACAATTAATATTCTCACTACAGTCAGTCTCACACCTGTATTCGAAGACGCAGGAGTTACGCCGTAACCACTATGTCAAAGTTAGACTAGAATGGCAGGCTGACCTGGAACTCACTATAGATGACGGCATGTGGAAATATATCTGTGAGGCAACTAAGCGTATTTCACTTAACGGTAGGCACCGCCTTATACAGGTTAAATTTCTTAACCGAATTTATCATACTCCTGTCCGGTTACACAGATTTGGGCTGTGTGACTCAGCCAACTGCGAGAGATGCGGTGAGAGTGAGGCTGACTTCATACACCTAGCATGGCTTTGTCCCACTATCGCAAGATTTTGGCTCCAAGTGTTTTCTGAATTAAGTGATATCACACAAGAAATGATTAGCCCTGATCCGCTGCTAGCCCTGCTCGGCTACTCCAAAAAATTGAAGAAACCGGTCAGATGCCTAGTAGATATGGGTCTTCTAATTGCTAAACGTGTCATAGCAATGCACTGGTCCCGTGGTCCCTCCCCCTCTTTATCCCAATGGTCTAGGGATATGGTATTTTGCAACACAAACTGAAGCGTATAGCGAACTACTCCCCCCCCAGAAGTTGCCCGAAGAACTTCTGGAGTTTGGACAATAACTACGTCGAAGCTCAGACTCGGGAGCTTTCCACATCGCCTGCCTCCACACGTGGGACTCAACAGCCATGACAGATCTCACCTGTATCAGGTTACACTTGCTTCCTGCTGCCCCATATGTGAGTTATTGTGTAGTGCTACCTCTAAATCACTGTGATCGTATTTGTTCTGTTAAACGTAATTTGATATTAGCATATGTGCTTGTTTTGGGATTTCTGATATTTGGACAATTTCATGAGGACAATTTCATGAGTGCATTTTTCTTTATGCTTTATCATTTCTAATTGTACGTAATTTGATTTTGGATTTTTGTTTGTTTTGTATTGATAAAATAGAAAAATAAAAAAATATTCTCACTACAGTCAGTTCAAAATTAAAAACAAACAAAATATTAACAACAAAAATATTTAAAAAACAGAATAAGTAAAAAGTATATAAATATGTTAAAAATTTAAATACAAACATATTTAATATAAAAAAGTCAAAAACATATTATAATGTTAAATACATATGACAAATACCTACAAATATTATATTAAATAAAATTAAAAATAATTTTCAAACAAATACATTTTTTTAATTACAAATTATTTTGCAGCAAAAACATTAATTATTACATAAATTTACTTTTTTTATTTTAATTTTTTTTTCTCCATTTTAATATAATCATATAAACAAAAATACAATAATAAATCATAACCTCACAATAAAGAGAAAAAAAAAAAAGGAAAAATCGTAAGGTGCATTACATTCCCAGTATTGTCTCCAGAGGAGTGAGCAATTAACAAGAATCAAACAAATATTGCAAAAATTAAGAGCAAAAGACAGTCGTCATTGAAAGGGAAAGTGTGAGATAGTTCAGAGACACTAGTACTCTATAATCGACACCTAGATCGTCCGTGTGTCTTCCAATGTCGGCGTAGCCTGTCGTGTCTGTTGGGATCCTTCTGCAGGGGGGGGTGGTTCGGGGTGATCTCGTGCCCGGCACTCGATATAGGTAGTGTATAGACTCCAGAAGTTCTTTGGTCGATTCCTAGGGGGTAGTAGTTCGCTGTATGTTTCTGTTTGTGTATTGCAGTACATCATGTCCTTAGTCCATTGGGACAGCGAGGGAGGTGGGCCTCGGGACCAATGCATTGCTATTACTCGCTTAGCTACCAAGAGGGCCATGTCCACCAGGCGTCTGATGGGTTTCTGCAGTTTTTTGGAGTAGCCAAGAAGGGCTAGTGCTGGATCGGGGCTGATTGCCACCTGTGTAACTGATCGGAGTTCTGCAAAGACTGCTATGGGGGGGCAGAGCCACGCTAAATGCAAAATATCCGCCTCACCCGCTCCACATCGCTCGCAGTTGGCATTGTCTCGTAGCCCATATTTGTGGAGCCGCACAGGCGTATGGTAGATTCGGTTAAAAAATTTAAATTGTATAAGGCGGTGTCGGCCGTTAAGTGAGATGCGTTTGGTTGCTTCGCAGCAATATTTCCACATATTGTCATCTATGTCAAGCCCCAGATCAGTCTGCCACTCAAGTCTAGCCTTGACATACTGATTGCGGCACAGTTCCTGCGTCTTAGAGTATATGTGTGAAACTAGTCTCTTAGGGGATTCTGCGCGCACCAAAGCGGAGAAGGAGAGTACCTCCGGAGGTTCCAGTAGCTCGTCTCCAAGGAAGTCTCGCAGCGCGCTTCTTGCTCTAAAATAGTGGAATGTGGTGAGGGGGGGCGGCGTATGTTCTGACTCCAGCAGGTCAGTCCAGTCTTTGCCTGCTCCGTCGTTAAAGAAATCGCCAATCTTATGAATTCCCAATGAGTGTAGAGCTGCTATCATTTCAGGGGAGGTGAGAGTCGGGAGCCACTCGCACCATGCTATGGGGGTGTTGGGGGAGTACAATATGGAAAGTGCCTGTCTGTTGAGGAGGCTATGCCAGGCGTGTGTGGTAGCATTAATTGAGTCGAGGATCGCAGTGGTTCTGCGTGGCGCCTGGAATAAGGCAGTCGCCAAATGAGTAGGGGCTCGCGAAAGTCGCTCTATGTGTAAGTGTGGGGGAGGCGTCTGCTGATGTAGCCAGAAGTATGCATGTGAGGCCTGGGCTGCCCGGTAGTAGAGTTCTAGGCCCGGGGCTCCCAACCCTCCCATAGAGTATGGCAGGACGAGGAGTTTCCAGCTAGCTCGTGGCTGTTTACTGGCCCAGGCCAATTTGATTTGTAATGTTCTAAGATGTTTAAAGAACTGTGTTGGTAGGACCATTGGGATGTTAAGAAACAAGAAAAGGAATCGGGGGAGGACCACCATTTTCATCAGCGATATTCTGCCCAAAAGGAAGCGGGGGAGTCGGGTCCATCTCGCGATGTCCTCCTCAAGTTTAGTAATAGCGCGGCCATAATTATCTCTGAACACTAGCTCCGAGTCTGTGTGTATTTGAATCCCCAGATATCGCACCGGGCCAGTGGACCACTGTAGAGGGAAGTCTAATTCCTCGGGGAGTGTCGCCGGGGTAAGGGGGAATATTACGGATTTCGTCCAATTAATTTTTAATCCGGAAAGTTCTCCGAATCGTACCACCTCGCGCAGGACGGGGGAGACTTTGTTGGCTGGGTCGCGAACGTATAGAAGGGTATCGTCCGCGTAAGTGGAGACAACGAGATTGTACCCAGGGAACCGAATTCCTTTATTGCCATGGTATTCCCGCAGGGCGCAGGCCAGTGGCTCGGCCACCAGGGCATACAGTAGTGGGGACAGCGGGCAGCCTTGTCTGGTACCTCTGGATATTGTCAAGGGGGTGGTAACCACGTCTCCCACCCACACCCTAGCCATGGGATTCACATATAAAGTGTTGATTAGGTTCAGGAAAACACCTCCCAACCCCATGCGTTCCAGGGTCAGCAACATAAATTTCCACTCCACCGAGTCGAATGCTTTTTCCGCATCCCAAAAAATTGCGGCGGCCTTAGTGTCTGATTTTGTGTGTTGAATTGCCCCAAAAACTGTGCATAGATTGTATGTGAGTGTACGACCTGGTATAAAGCCAGCCTGTTCCGGTCCCACGAGAGTTGGTATGAGATCGGCGAGTCTATTCGCCAGCACTTTGGCGAATATTTTCGTGTCAACGTTCAGCAGTGAAAGTGGACGATATGAGGAGCAGTTGTTTGGGGGTTTCCCAGGTTTTAAAATGACGACTAAAAGCGCTTCTCTCATTGTCGGGGGCATAGCGCCCTCCTCTGCCATCTCCTCAAAGAGTGTTAGTAGGTGCGGGACCAGGAGCTCTTTGAACTCTTTGTAGAATCCTACTGTAAGCCCATCTTGGCCCGGGGCGCTACATGAGCACATTGTGGATAAGGCTGCCTGTATTTTCCATGTTTCAAGGGGGCGCATCAAATATTCTCTGTGGGAGTCTAGTAACCAGGGTAGCTTAATATATTCCAGGTATTCCAGCATATCTGAGTGTGTAGTGTGGGATTTGGCCATATAGAGGTCGGTATAATATGATCGAAAGCACTCCACCACTCCATCAGCATCAGCTATAGTGTCGCCGTCGGCGGTGGTTGTCACTATGGGGTGAGTTGTTGCTCGGCGACCCTTCATAAGATTCACTAGGGCGGTGCCAGGTCGTTCCCCCTCTCCATATGTCCTTGCTACTGCACATTTACCCATTAGTTTGCCCTCTCTATCGGCCTCAGTGTGGTATTCTTCTAAAGTAGTCTTGAGTGCGGTTAGTAATGTAGGGTCATTCTTATCTAGCGCCTCCCCTTCCAATCTAGCCAGAGTGTGTTCTAAGTGAGCCAGCCTCCCCCTAATCGATTTCAGCACTCCCGAATGTTTAGAAATTGCGATGCCCCGCACGTAGTACTTGAAGGTCTCCCAGATCGTGGTGAAGTGAGGTATAGAGCCCAAGTTTGTAGAAAAAAAGGTTTCCATTGCCTCCAACATTTCTGCCCTAAAGGCCTCATCAAGTAATGCATAGGGGGGAAAGTGCCAGGTGAAGGGAGGGGGCCATTTGTCAGGAGTGGACAGTATTAGTAACACCGGTGAATGGTCAGAGTAGGTACGGGGGAGTACCTCACACTCCCGGATAGTGCCTCTTAGTGATCCCATCAGGAACCAGTAGTCGATCCTCGTATGAAGGTTGTGGGGTGCAGAGTAATGTGTGTAGCCTCCTGCTATCGAGGAGCGAGAGCGCCAGACATCTACCATGTTCAGTTCCGTGAGGGCAGCTAGGATTGCCTCGGCTGCCTGTGTGCGTCGCCGTGGCGGTCCCCCAGAGCGATCGAGGTCTGGGTTAAGAATGCAGTTAAAGTCGCCCCCCCAGATTTGTGGTACATTAGGTAGTTGCCGAGCTAAGGTCAAAAGGTTGTGGTAAAATTGTGGGCAGTCATGGTTAGGGCCATACACATTGACTATTATGTATTCCGCGCCTTTCCCTCTGCACTTGGACACCACATTTCTACCGTTAGCATCCGTGTGTAATTCTTCAAGAGTAAGCCGGGCTTTGGGGTTAATCCAGGTGAGGACTCCCCGTGCGTGCGTGGTAAAGCCCGCAGCATGAAATGTGCCACGGATCCTGCCCCTGATCTGCGGGAGATGCGCTACGGGGAGGTGTGTTTCCTGCAGGAGTGCTACGTCGCCATTGTGCCTAGTGAGATAAGACATGACCCTCCTGGTTTTACGTTGATCATTAAGGACTCTGACGTTCCAAGAGAGGACCCTCAATCTAGTCTCCATGTCTTATAGTAATGTGGAGAGCGTGGTGCAGTGAGAGCTTCTCCGTCTGGTTCCCAATAACGTGTCAGCTTTGTAGTGGTGTCTACGGATACCTTCTAGCGTGTGTGTCTCATACCAATGTGACAGATTAAACCAAGAAAACAAAACCAAAATAAATAAACATATACGCAAAACAGTCCCTTCCACCCTCCTCCAACGCCATGCTATCCCAAACTGAGCATAGACTAGTCTTCCCTCCCCCTGCCCTTTCCCTGGGTAGATACAAAAACCAACCATGTAGTGAGTAACACGCAGGGGCGGATGTTACCTAAGCACTACGAGTAACCATCAGCATGTGTCCACATATTAAGGAAAATAGTATGGCAATCAACTTCTAGAGATAATCAACTGGGTATCAAGCTTCGGAGGGGCATAATGCGCTTGTCTGTGGTCAGGAGTCCAGAAACTTCTCCCCCGGAGTGTCTAACAAGGTATTACAACAATTATAATAAACAAGTAATAGGATATAACTGTCACCCCAGGAACATTCAAGGCACAGGTACTTGCGAACAGTTCAGGCAGGTGCTCCCTCGTGTGTTCCGTCCGCTGGCCGTCAAGTGGTTCGCTGGAGGACTGTCTCGGCAGTGCCAAGGCCGCCAGAGCTAACTCCACCACGAGATGGGAGTTACAGAACAAGAGGTCAAGTAGTGGGAGCTCTATAGTGTCATTGTTCTAGTCGTTGTTTTCAAGGGAGGTCCCTTGTGCGTCGTCCGCCGCCGTGTTCAATTCCTCCTGCGTTGTCTCTTGTTTCGATATCCTGAGCAGGTCTTTCATGGCTTTTTGCAATGCCTTCGGATCTGTGAAGAGGCGGGATGAGCCGCCCAGATTTACCTTTAACTTAGCGGGGTACAGCATGGCATATGTGATGTTATGCTCTCGGAGTTGTCGTTTGAGCGGGTTGAATTGGTGTCTCGCTTCTTGTACCTTTTGCGTAAAGTCTGGGTAAAGCGAAATTGCGGAGCCTTCGTAATGGAGTTCACCCAGTTCTCTGGCGCGTCTCAAGGCCGAGTTGCGATCCCGGTAATTTAGCAACTTAGCTATCACAGGGCGCGGTTGGGCACCAGGGATGGGTTTTGGTCCCAGCGAGCGGTGGGCTCTTTCAATCACAAACATGTCCGAGAAAGTGTCACGGCCCAGTAAGGTGATAAGTAGTTTTTCTGCAAATTGTTCCGCATTGCCCATCTGGGTGGTTTCTGGAAGGCCCGTTATGCAAAGATTGCTGCGACGAGAGCGGGCTTCCAAGTCTTCTGCTTTATCTTGTAATTCAGTGATAGCTTTAGTCATTTGTCTCTGTACCAAGTCAGTCTCAGTCTGGGCCTCCTCCACCTCCATTATCCTGCGTTCAGCCATGTCAACACGTTCTGATTGTTTATCGAGGCGTTCTGACATCCTATCCATTCGATACACCAGGGAGTCGATCTTCCCATCCATCGTCGTCAGGCTTTTCTGTTTGGTGGCAAACATTTGTTTCACCTCACTGGTCTCCTCCTCAGGGGTGTCTGTACTGGTGTCAGTGGAGCGGGCCCTCTCCGTCTCTTTATTTCTGGTGGCTTTGGCGTCGAATGGGAGCTTGGTCTGGGTTTTGTCCACTCTACCCATGGTGTTGTCCTCGCACTAGGTGGGTTCGAGTGTGATGATCTGTTCTTAAGTTGGAGGTGGGGCAGAGGTAGCTCTGTTGTAGGTTGCTTTCTTTAGGTGTGAGAGAGTGGTCAAAGCGGAGGGTCCCTTCTCAGACCAGCGGAGAGGGTCTATTCCTGCCGGGCGGCGAGTAGTGTCTGGAGGTGTGTGGTCAGAGCACCTCCGGAGGGAATCAGGAGATCCTCTAACGTGACGCTCCACCTCGAAGTTTCCCACGGTCAGAGGGCAAAGTGCGGTGGCGTCTGTGGAGGCCGGTGGGCGCACCGCCCGTCAGCTTCGCTTAGTGTGCAGTAGGCCCCGGGTGCCGCAGCGCCATCCGTTCCCAGCGGGGCAGCTCGTGCGTGCAATCAGGGCGTTGTCACCGATGCGGAGCGTCGATAGGAGTCAGATGGGGCCAGCCGTCAGGCCTACCGGGTTTGTAGGTGCTGTTTCCCTCCTCGCAGGTCCAGGAGCTTATGAGGTCCGCCCGCAGTGCCGCAGGCCAGCGCTGGGTTTTCCCCACCACCAGCGCAGGGCCGGCCCCCCATGGCAGATCACAGTTGGGGTCAGCTCCGCTCGACGGGGTTCAGCAGACAGGGAGTCAGCGGCGTCTCGAAAGGGTCCAGCGCCCATAGCCAGGGGGCTCTCAGAGGATCCACTCACCGTCCCCGGCCGCCGCGCGTGTGGAGGGCGTCACGTCGATGCAGGGCTGTCCGCTCCCTGTATGCTCACAGGAGACGAGGGCAGGTCAGAGCGCGGGGTGCAGCCCCACTCAGCGCTGCCCCCGAGGAGGGCGGGAGTCAGGGCCGGCGTGTCACGCAGCTGCACGGGCGCCCGGGCAGCAGGGTATTCTCTGTGCAGCAGGGAGTCAGCAACAGCCGCTGCGGACGAGTGTCGCAGGCGCGCGCCGGTTCCGGCGGGGGTCCGACGACTCTGGAAAGCGAGTGCGTGAGGTGGAGGCGCACTGTTGCAACCGGCACCGCTGGCGGAGGGCCGCCGGGCCCGTTGTCAAATCCGTCGCCCGCTCCCTCGACCCGGCCGCGCCGTGAGCAGCCGCCGTGCCTGATCGCCCTGCCGCGTCGGAAGGGCAGCGTTCGACAGCTCTTCCCCAGGTGAGTCCAATGTCGGTGTTATCTTGTGCGTAAAGATGATGATTGCCAGGATAATTTCAGTGTGGTGCCGACGGCTCGCGGAGCTCTTTCTCTACGCGGCCATCTTGCGCTGCGGCAAGCTCCGCCCCCAAATTTACTTTTTTTATTTCCTACCCTATAACACCACACAATTTACATACCACATCTAAATTTTAAAAAAATGTACTTCCATAATTAACATAATTAATTACCAATTGAAGAAATATTATTAATTAAAAAACAAATTAAAACTCATCAAAATTAATTAACTTCCCACACTTTACCCCTATAATCCCCATAATGCACAGCTAAAATGAAACTGTAAAAAAAATTATTACAAAATTAAAGCTTATTTTCAATTAAAAAACTAATAGTATTTAACAACTAATTATAAAGTAAGTGAAATTTATTTACTCCCCTTCCTTTACCCCTATAAAAGTAAACCCCCACACACAAAAAAATATAAACAAATACCCTAACTAAATATCAATTAATTCATTAATAATAATGATCAACTAATTATTAATTGATTAAACATAAATTACTTCCCACCCTTTACCCCATAAACCCCGCAACCCACACCTAAAATTAATTACGCAATTTCCATATTTAATATTCGATTAATTAATAATAATAAACAACTAATTAATAATTAATTACAAATAAATTACTTCCCACCCTTTACCCCTATAAACCCCACAACCCGCACCTAAAATTAATTACACAATTTCCATAATTAATTTACAATCAATCAATTAATTATTATAAATTATCGCCTAATTATTATTAACTAATTAAACATAAATTACTTCCCACCCTTTACCCCTATAAACCCCACAACCCGCACCTAAAATTAATTACACAATTTCCATAATTAATTTTCAACAAAATAATTAATATAAGTTAACAACGAATTATTAATTAATCAAAAATTATTTCCCACCCTTTACCCCTATAAACCCCACAACCCACACCTAAAAGAAATTAGACAATTACCATAATTAATTACCAATTAATTAATTAATTAATATTAATTAACAGCCAATTAATAATTAATTACAAATAAATTACTTCCCACAATTAACACTATAAAATCTCAATTAAATAAATATGAATAAATAAAAAATAATAATTAATTAGAAGTAAATTACTTCTCACCCTAGTCCCCTATAAACCGACAACCCCGTACGGAGCTAAAAAACACAAAATGTAATTAAAATAAAATTGATAACTACTAAAACTTTAACACATATATTAAAAACATAAACAATACTTATACAAAAAACATACATCACATATATTTAAAATATAAACTAAAATACACAACACTAATAAAAAAATCGATATTTTAAACAACTATATTTTTGCAAATGATATTAATGACTTCTATATTTTTGAAAACGATATTTCTTACCTTCGATTCGATATTCTTGACCACGATATTCTTGCTGTCGATATTTCTGTGTCACAATATTTCCAACTTGATATTTGTGTAGGTCGACATTTCCAACTCAATATTCTGTCTGCATACCAATTAATTTATGCCAATTTATCGACATTCCTGAATATTACCCAAATATGTTGATCAATTCCAAGACTCTGAGCATCGGGTATTTGGGGTCCGGTAGATAAAGGAGGAGGTCATCTGCTTACAGGGGAATAATAAGGGGAATAATATCTTCCCAGTCTGGATCCTGTCTGAGCCCCCTAATCTGTGTGCATCACTCTGTATCCATTGCACCTTCAGCTTCAGTGCCAGTGTGAACAACAGGTAGGAGATAGGACGACCGTGTCTTATTCCTGTAACTAACGGGAAAGTTTTCAAGACTGTGTCATTCACCCGTACCTTGATGACTAGATCCTTATACAGAACGGAGGCCCATGCCCTAAACACCAGGGCAAAACCCAATTTGTTTTAAATGTGCAGTGTAAATTGGGCCACTCTAACTAATCAAATGCCTTTTCGGAATTCAGAGCAATCAGAGCTGCTGGCTCTTGGATAGTGTGTAGTTTTGAGAGGCATTCATACAGTCATCTAAGGTTGTGACTGGTGGAAATATAGAGCTTAAATATGGATTTATCTAGTTGGATTTATTTGTCAATTACGTGTAAAGTCAGTTGGCCAGGACCTTGGCCAAATGTTTGGTCTCAATATTCAACAAAGAGTTGGCCTGTATGAGGCACACTCTCTTCTAGTTTACCTTGTTTGTGTACCAGCACTATATCCGCTGTTCTCAGATCTAACACACGTCTCCATTCTTGCCTGGTACTGCAGAACAAGGCTCTACTAATTTGCCTCAAATGTGTTATGGAATCCCACATTCGTTTAGCACACATGCCTTCATCACAGCGGCATTAGCACAAATGCGTCGGGGCGTGGCCAGCAGGGGCAGCATGGCGGACCCGTTTTAGTGGCGCTCCGTCTTCTGTCCCCGTAATTCGATACAATTCTCCTTTAAGGGTGGCAACTGGCGGAACTGGACAGTGAGCGATGCTCTGGGGACACCCCTGGGACCCTGTGGAAGCCGCTGCACAGACTGTAGGATGTGTGGTCCGCGACGGAGCGAAGGGCAGACGTGCAGCTGCAGACCCGCGGACTGCAGAGGCCGTGTGAAGCATTGCTGGTCGGGCCGATGTGTCTCCAGACCCGATTGGTGGCAGACGGTGTGCCTCGCCGTGAAGAGGTGCATGGCGGTCGCGGGACGTGCCGGTCCCGGAACACTACCGGCCATTGTGGATTGAGCGGTCGCGGCCGAAGGTCTTTGGGACTGCGTAGGCAGTCAACAACAAAATGGCGGATGGGTCGCATCCGTGAACAGCTGATTGGGGCGCCGGAGCTGGCCCTAGATTCGCTTTCATTGCGTCCTTCAGGTAGAGCGGAGCGGTGTGTAAGGCGGCCAGCCCCTGGGGCGAGATGAGCTTTGTGAAGCCTGCCATGGAGGTGAATATGGCAGTATACACCTCAGCCGCGGCCTAAGAACGAAGTAGGCGGCTCTCGGACAGTCACCACCACAGGAGGTGGAGTGCTCATAGGCAGTCGATTGCCTAACATTGTAAAGGGGAAACTGACGTGAATACTTCACGGAGATGGTGTGATGGAGGCAGTGCTCACTCGGAAGTGGACATAGCATGAAGAGGACCCGGGAGGCCTGCGCCAGATCATAGGGAAGGAAGGGGCCCCCACTGCTGGTCCAGTTGGCTGGTGGCCTGCATTCAGACGGCCGGTGTGTGCTAGGGACATGAGTGAAGGATCCTCTTGGGGCCAAGTCTAAGGCGGTGGAGCCATCGGAGTGTGTATTACTGATGGCAGCTCTTGTGTGACGCATTCAACCGGAGACATAACTGCACGGTGAGGCGAGTTGACACCTCTGGGCCCTGTTGATGATAGTGCAAGCGGCAAAGACCCCTGACACCGCTCAGGAGGAGTGGGCGGCAGGGGCCCGGTGAGAGATCGTGGCCTCAGGGAGTGCAGATCGAAGTTACATTGGATGACGCTGTAGAGTGACCCCGTGGGAGACTCCAGTGGTGTGGTGTACGTGTCCTGCTAGACACGAGATAATGGGATGTACTAGGGGGACTGGGTCGAGGGCCTCCTCACAGGCGGCGGGGGCCAGTGATGTTGACCCACCACAATCAACGAAGGAACAATTGGCTCATGATGTTCGTCTGGATACTATACTACAAGCCATTGAGCGTTCCAGTGCATCCATGGAATCTAAACTAGACAAAGTGGCTCTGGACCTCAATTTACTACATGCAGACCATCGGAATCTGAAGGATCGGGTTGAAGCTGTAGAACAGGAGATTGCTGAATTGAAGCCTGCCACGGAGTTCCAAGACAAACAGCAGAATGCCCACGAGGCTCGGATCCGGTACCTGGAGGATGCAGAAGGCCGTTCCCGGCGGAACAATGTCCAACTGATTGGGATGCCGGATGGTGTGGAGGGCCAAGACGTGGTCGCCTTTTTGGAATCCTGGCTCAAGACCATTTTGCCACATACTGTATTCTCCCCCTTCTTCACCATTGAGAGGGCGCATTGTGTTCCGGGCAGGAGACCGGCTCCGGGAGACAGAGCGCGTCCACTCATCTTCAGGCTCCTGCACTTTAGAGATCGGGACGTAATCCTTCGAGAGACCAGGAAACTAGATGACATTCAGTACGAAAACGCTAAAGTGTTGTTTTTTCCGGACTACACAATGAAGGTCCAGCGTCAGCGGGGATCTTTCTTACCAGTGAAGCGTCAACTCCGGCAACTCAATCTCTCCTACTCGCTGTTATTTCCGGCCAGGCTTCGTGTCGTCTCGGATGGGAAGTCCAGGTTCTTTGACACACCTCAGGATGCCTGGGATTGGCTGGAGACATTGGGTCTGTACTCTGGCCCGAGACCTGCCGGTACTACTGCTACAACGTGGACTGGGGAAGCTGGTGACAGAGGTGCGCGGAGACGTTGGCCAAGACTACGGTTCCCGGGACTGACGGCGGTGCCTGGTCCGGATCAAATCCGTGAAGAGCGGCAGGAAGTGGTTCGCATTGCGGAGAAGATGGCAGAAGCAGCGCCGCACGAGGACAGAGCGAACATTTCCTATCACACATCAGGGGATGGGGGCTCTTCCGTGGGGGACTCTTCTGATAAAGCATCTATGCGAATGCCGGACGTTACACCTCAAACAGCGGATGGTATTGTATGAAACTGGCTGATCTGAAAGTACTGTACTGTGTGCTGTTGTTTACTTTGATGTGGTGGGCTCCTGATGTTCTCGGGGGTCTGTGTGTTATTATGATGTAGGGTGGGGTCGGTCAAAAGGTTCCTGGGGGTGTTGATCATTTTGATTTCTAATCTGGACTTGCGTTATGGCAATGCCTATAGATTGTTCCTTGAGTGGGGACTTCCGGACTGTACCCTGCATCCCCTGTTCTCCACAACCTTTTGGAGCCAGTAGGACAGGCGACTATGTTGCTGTCTGTTGTGTTTGGACGACTCCCTGATGTTTTGGGAGTTGCCCTTATATGGTTTTCTCCTTCCCCGGTTAGTACTTCCCATTTCCTTTCCGTTGCGGGAGCCCAGTGGGAAGATACGGAAAATGTTGTCGTACGCATCAGACTGCTGCACAACGAGTTCTGGGGCGGTGGGGTTAATGTTCAGTGCGGTGTGCTTTTCTTAGTTTTGCCATGGGTCACGTGATACTTACCTGGAATGTCCGGGGCCTTCGTACGCCTACCCGTAGATATGCAGTGTACTCCTATTTAAAACGTCTCAATGTGCACATAGCGTTATTGCAGAAGACTCACCTGAATGCACCGGAAGTTACCCGACTGCAACGTAGATGGAGAGGTCGGATATATGCTACAGATTACTCTCTATTCCCTAGGGGGACCCTTATTTGGATACTCCCGGGGACACCCTTTGCAGTAGACGAGACACATGCGGATAAAGAAGGTAGATATGTGTTGGTGAAGGGTAAATTGGATGGACGTCCTGTATTGTTGGGGAATGTGTATGCACCGAATGTGGACCAGGGCCAATTTTTCGGTCAGCTGTCTCTTGTTTTAGGGAAATGGTGTGAGATCCCGTGGTTGCTAGGGGGGGATTTTAACAGTGTCTTAGATGTGGGGGTTGATAGATCCTTCCCCCCCTCTGGACCACGGCTGCGACATCCAATTCTGCGGCACTGAATGGCTGGTCGCGGGGATGGAACCTGATCGACGTTTGGAGACACCATCACCCGGGGGACAGGATATATTCCTTTTTCTCTGTACCTCATAACTTACACGTTAGACTGGATAGGTTCTTTGGGTCCCCCTGCCTCCTCCCATATGTTTAAAAACCGGAGTACTGGGGGCGTACGCATTCCGACCACAACCCTCACTGTGTTGTGCTGGCTTGGGAGGGCGGGATCCCAGGGGTTCCTACGTGGAGGATGCAACCGACCATGTTGGAAGATCCTGTGTTTCGAGAGGCGGTTGGGGAAGCGATCGGGGAGTATTTCGAACTTAACGCGGGAACTGCCTCCTCTGCACTAGTGGAATGGGAGGCCATGAAAGTCACCCTGAGAGGGAAATGCTTGGGGTCGGGCTGTGGACTGCGACAACAGGTAGCTTTAGATCTGGTTGCGGTGGAAAAACGCTTGCTGCCGCTGGAATCTAGGGCGGTGATAGAGGATGGGGATCTGGCCACCCTAAAGGAAGCGCGAAAGAAACATGCGGAGCTTCTTAAGCATCAGCGCTGCCTTAACTTTGCAGCACACTCCGCACCCGTACATGCCAAAGCGGACCGCTCCGGGCCTCTCCTTGCGTCGCTGATTAAACAGGAACAACCGGGTAGGCTAATTACGGCTCTTTGCTCCCCGAGCTTCGATTCACACAGTTAGAAATCCATGGTGTACTAACGACTCATTTCGCGAAGCTGTATAAAGCTGGTCCGCAGCCCTCAGAAGAAGCGATACAGCAATTTTAGGACGCCTCCCTTTCCCAGTCTTGTCACCTGACCAGCGATTTGACCTAGATGCCCCACTAACGCTTGAGGAGGTGCGAGGAATAATGAGGACTCTGCCCTCCGGCAAGGTCCCTGGTCCCGACGGTCTCCCCCATGAATTTTATAAAACATATGCGGATCCCCTGAGCTCCCAGCTGCTCCGAGTATATACGGAAGCACTTGAATCTCTTGCCCTCCCTGCCTCAATGACCGAGGCTACTGTTGTATTCCGCTTTAGGTTACCGTATATAGGTTTTCCTGAATCATGTCCTTATATAGGTACAATTCGCATTGCCCTTATATAGACATAGAATCCCTGTCCTTATTTAGGCATTAACCGTGCACTCCAAATACAGGCATGGTCACCGACATCCGTCCACCCTAACGTCACAACGAGTTCTTAGAAACCAGACCCTTAAGCTTCGGGAGTTCCCCTAGCACAGGACTATTGATTTCTCCAAGAACTCATCTATTATGTATGAACCGTTATACCTTAAGGGTTCATGCCTGACGTCTTCCTCTGTCCGACTTCACGTCAATGCTAACATTCCGAGGCACCTATCAGGTATAAATATACCTTCCCTCGCCCAAGCAAGTAAGAGGAGACCTCGACTTCAGAGGAGCCCGTATCCCGGCCTGACGCACTGAGAAGACGCTGTCATTCCTGCACGCAGACGAATCCAGCTTCCAGTGTTCTGACTCCCTTCACGGGGTGTTAGAGTTCCAGATCCGGCAAGAGATTCCCACCTCTCTCATTCTCAAGGTATGGAGCTGACTAGAACCTAGAGGGACTCTTGGCATACTTGGCATACTATACTTAACATACTCTTAGTATACCAGACTAGAGAATACTCCACCTACTTCTACCTTTCCCTACACCTAGACTAGGTTAGGTACATTGGGGTAGAACTAGCTTAGAGACGCATCGTATGAGTACTCGCATTTTTAGCTCATGTTATTTATGTACGTGAATATATGCTAAAAGATAATGCTAGCGCAGTATTATTTATTTCTACTGCTTACGCTGTACATTATTTATCTTGCATACTGTCTTGTGATCATAACAGCACATATCTCTTACACGAGAAACAAGACTGTTCAATAAAACCCTTTTATTGAAACGCCCGTCTTTCCTTTCTGTGTAACTCTGTAGAAACTAAGCATGCACGATTGACTGAGTGAAACTGTTATCTATTGTTTCCACGATTCTGAGACGTGTTCCGATTCTAAAGGGAAACAAAGTTGTCATGTTTTTCGGTTGCCAGAAACTACTCCCTTCTTGTTCTCAAGGAGTTTCTAGTGGCCTCTGAGCTAGTTGGCACAAGTAATTAAGTTTAATATACTCGAAAGGGACATACCGAACGTAGTCCTATGTCAAGCCTATAGGTTATATTATTCCAATGCGCAGAGCCTATTAGGGAAATAGGAACTACACTACGTTGATCACGCTCCCCAAACCAGGCAGGGACCCTACTTCCGTGGGGGCGTACCGTCCCTTGGCACTCCTAAATGGGGATTATAAGATATTGGTGGATATCCTAGCTAGCAGGCCGGGGCCGCTGGTTCCCCACTTGGTCCACCAGGACCAGAATGGGTTTGTGCCGGCTCGCAGCACATCGCTTAACATACGGCGACTGTTTAGGGTGATGAGTTGTGCTACTGTGGACTGGCCAACGGCCGGATGTGTCGTGCTGGACCTGGAGAAGGCCTTCGACACGGTCGAGTGGTCATTCATGTTTGCTGTACTCCACCGTTACGGATTTGGACCCTACATACTAAGCCTTACTGGACTGTTGTACGGGGCCCCTATGGTTCGACTGCGGTTGGGATCTCTTTTCCAATGCGCAGAGCCTATTAGGGAATTAGGAACTACACTACATGGCGCCTAAACGTTTGGTAAGGCAGTAATTTAACGCTAGATACTGAGTAACTCAGTCGTGCTTTTCTCAGAGACCCCTATTCACATACTCCATAAGACGTCTGGAGTGGGTAGGGTTAAATATCCGCCATAACTAATTAGGACAAAAAACCCTATATATTAGTTGTTTGGTTTGTTCAACGTTGAAGGATACAGTGTTCCAAAATATTGTGCACCTTATCTTTTGTTTCCTTGAAACTTGTTCTACATTTTTCAAAAAACAAAATGTCCGAACACGGGGACGATGCCACCAACACCGGTGGAGCTGCGGCTCAACCAGTCGTAACAGCTTTTAACTTTACAGGTTTAATTGAAACCGAGGAGGGTGTTATAGACATCCATCCAAACTTAAGAAGAGCTATCACTCTAAAACTTATAAAACACGGCCTACCACCAAGAGGAGGTAGAGCAGTTTTCGTGATAGAGGCACACAAATCTTTTCAGACAGAGGTATTCTATTCATGGATAGTATTCCCAGAATCAAATCCAGTCACGAGTGTTTCACTTCTACAAAGAAGATGAACCACCAAAGGAATATATTCCTTTCGAGGATATTGAAATTCCACTAACATACCAGGAGCATCAGCTCTGGTTTAAAGGCGCCCTAAAACATCACAGAAACATTACCAGGCTCGGTCCACTAGGTAGACAAGGAGCAAAATGGCCGATTCTAGCCGGCTACGCTCCTCATCCTGACATCGATATAATGTCAGACGAGGAATTACTTACTCAACTTACAGAGTTAATAAAAATCTACAGACAATTAGTCCAATATGTCATGCGGACTTTCACAGTCCAACCACCATTAACCATTCCAAATCAAACTCCTCAACAGGGGAATACACTAAAAATTACACCACAGACTCTATACGCAGTCATGGGTAAAATGCCCACAAAACATGAGCAAATTCCATTCTGGATAGCTCAAAAAATTACTCAGATAGAAGCAGTATTTCCTAATACTAGCCCGTATGAGAAACACAGAATCCTAACAATCTGTTTACCAATGGGGATCACACCACAACTGGAAGACTGCACCACTTGGGGCTCAGTCTTTGCTGCCATCTATACTAAAACACATGGTGTTCCGTCAATTGCAGTAATACCAGATGTCCTGAAACAAATTCAAAACGAATACGGGGCAGAGCCTGCTCTGAATTTAGGTATGAAATTACTGAAAAATTTCGACCAGGTCTCAACAATAATATTATCTAATATTAATGGGGAGGCAGCAGCAGTGGCGATCCGCCAACGATTAAGGGAATTCGATGTTACAGAACATCAAACAGAACTACCCAGAATAATAGAACAATCTTATGCAGAATTAGGCAGAGATAGTTTGGGTGGAAGACCATTGAAGCCAAAACTATCTGAAAGTCCTGAGAAGGACTCTATTAAACAAACTCCTACATCTTCTAAAAAGAAGTGGGAAACTAATAAACAAAATTCAAACGAGAAACGTTCTCAATCCCGAGGTAGGTCTCCTCAAAAGGAGCCCTCTGAAAGGAGGTATAACCTCAGGAATAGGGATAATTTAAGAAAACCTGACAGGTATCAAGATACTGATACACGTTCCTCTCGTACCTTTCAGATCTCGTCACAGACATCGGAAAGAAGAGGACGGTCAGAACATAGAGAAGAACGCGTGAAATCGAAAGACGACAAACACATTCAGAAAAGTAAATCTAAACCTCAATTCTCAAAAAAGAAGGTAGCAGGTATGAAGGTCAGACATGCCGAGGATACTGAGAACACAACTCAAGAACGGAGAATGGGCTCAGACAATGCTGGACAGTGCAGCAGAAGTCACAATAGCTCACCAGAACCTGAAGGAACTTCTGGAGATAGTGGACTTGAATGAGTACATCACAGTTGAGACTGTAGACACCAGGGTTAGTACTCCACAAAAGTTATATGAAATAACACTCCGAATGGAGGGAGACATACCTAGACAGGTGAAAGCACTCTTTTGGGAAAAACTTTCAAGGGGCTATGACATACTTCTAGCAGAAAAAGACTGGCCACCACAATTTGTCAGGGAGTGCCCACATGGCAAAGACATTATTATGCCTGCTTTCTCCAACCATATTTCAATTCATCTAAAATATACTTATGCCAGGAAATGGGCAGTTGCCCAGGCCCCAGCATTATACAAAAATCATGTAGGATGGGATGAGGACTCACCTCACCATAAAATACATCTAAAAAATGAACCTACTGCACAAAGGCAGTACCCAATAAAGCAAGAAGCTAAAAAACAGGTCAGGAGTTCTTAGATCAACTTGAATACCAAGGGGTGATTGAAACATGCACCTCTTCAATGAACAATCCTTTGTTTCCTGTCTCCAAACCAGACAATACATATCGTCTAGTTTTGGATTACAGACACTTAAACACTTGTTCTAAAACATTTGCAGTGCAAAATGCACATAGTACAGCATTAATGAATAACATTGTGCGTAAAAAATATAAAACCACATTGGACATCTCAAATGGTTTCTTTTGTCAAAACATAGCACCTGAAAGCAGGTACTTAACAGCTTTCTCAATAATGGGGACCCAGCGTCAATTTTGTCGACTCCCACAAGGGTTCAAGAACAGCCCGGGGTTATTCTCAGCGAGGGTAACAGAGTTACTACAAATTTATGATAATGAGGCATTGTCATATGTCGATGACATCTATCTGACAGACGATGACCTGGATAGGCACTTGAACAGGGTGAGTACCATTATACTGGGCTTCGCCTCTGAGGGCTATAAGTTCAACTTTAAAAAATCCAGAATTGCCCATCTCAATGTCCTTTTCCTAGGATATGAGCTTTCAAGTGAAGGAAAGAGCTTGGCAGCCAACGTTTTAGAAAGGTGTGCGCTGCTCCAACCTCCAAAGACGCAAAAAAAATTACAATCCATCCTGGGTTTCCTAAATTTTGGAAGAACTTACATTCTAAATTACGCAGAAAGGGTTAAACCTCTCTACGCACTAATCAAACCTGATTTTTCAATCAAAAATTGGACACAGGAACACACAGAAATCTTGCGTTCACTCCAAGCTAACATGTTAGCAACAAATCACTTACAAACACGCGTAAGTCAACGCAATTTAGTCATCCGAATAATTTCGGGTCAATGCGGATTCACCTACTTAACATTTAATGAGGGTGAAAAAGTACCAATTGCATACAAATCACATTTGTATACACAAGCAGAAATGCGCTTCACTTCAACTGAAAAAATACTGACAGCAGTTCAAACCGCTGTAGCAAAAGAAAGAGCTCTAGCCCAAGGAAACGCATTATTGTCGTAACCCCAGTACCGGCTTTAGAGGCGATCACAAAAGCGAGCATTCCAAATGCTAAAGCATTACATCCTAGATGGATACAATGGGTTAATTCTCTTGCTGCAACAGATGTTGAATATGTTTTTGATCCTGATTTAAAAACACAAGCATTCCTGCAATATGAACATGAATGTCCTATGCCCACTGAGATTCTGCCTCTCGATCAGTATGAATTCATAATTTACACTGACGGATCCGCACAACCCGCTACAGGGAGTAAGCAAGCTTACAGTGCAGCGTGTGCAATCGTTAAAGGTTGCATGCGAGTTGGCAACTTCAGACCTATGGTCACAAAAACCCAATCTCTAGGAGATTGCACAGCTCAGCGAGCTGAACTACAAGCATTCAAACTGGCACTTGAAAGTACAGATCACGAATTCCCCACACTAATAGTGTGCGATTCTTTCTACTGTGTGCAGTCGTATAATGAATATATACAAAATTGGCTTGAAAATGGGTTCAAAGATGCAAAAGGTGGCACAATAAAGCATAAAATGCTTTGGGAACAAGTAGTTCAGTTAAAAAGCGAACTACCAAAAGCTCACGTGATACACACAGTGAGTCATCAACGTGATGGCGTTCACGTTGCAGGGAATTCATTGGCTGACAAAGTCGCAAAGGGGGCTGTTCAGACGGCTTCCGTAGCTGCGATCACTCGTTCAAAAACGAGAATAGACAGTGAGATAATGTTGGCTGTCAATGCTACGAGCAAAGGCAGTGGTGCAGCGTTACCAAAAAAGTTTCCACTCAAGTACTCTTATGTAATTGATGCGAACAAGGTTCCTTTTGCTCGAATCCCTGGAGTGGGGATAGGGTAATTCCAAACAAGGAACGTAGATTAGGACGAATCCTAGCAGCACACGAAGGGATAGCCTCTGCCCATGCAGGCATTTCTGCAACAGTATCTTTACTGAAACAAAGATACTGGCAGCCTGGCATTAGGAAACAGACCAAGAACTATGTTCTGGAATGTGAAATATGCCAACTGTCAGGGTCTAAATCCCTTTTGCTGTCTGAACCACACAGGAGCAGAATGACGCTAGGTCCCAATACCCTTCTCAGAACCAACCCTGCTAGGTCTTTTAGTATTCCATTGCAGGTAAGTTCTAAGGGGGAAAAGGGGTTGGGGACAGAGAAGAGACTGCTCCAATATTCTGCCTGTTCAGCTACGTCTTCTTCTTCTTACTGGACTGCAACATTAACATGTAAAAACCTTTATTTATTGTGCCTTTTAACTTACTGTTTTTTCTATGGTGTATAAATAACTTATCTTACCAGAATGTTTACTGAAGCTTACTTCTCTTCTACTTCTCATGTATTGTTTGCTAGGTTGTATGAGAAGTCTTCACTCAGATCTCTTTCCTTTTCGTTCTCAGGTACAATCTGCACTTGATCCTGCTATTCCTTAATGTAAGAAAGATAAGGTAAGTATTTATTTCTGTATTCCTAATTTATGTATTATTTGGGTTTCTCTTTCTTTCTATTAACTCACTGTTAAGAGACTGGAGTGGGCCTTGAACTGGGGTTTCTGTAGTAGGATGACTGGTTTTCTGTCTTTAATTAGTTTTTTAAACAATGCTTCAGAACTTAGGTTAAATGTTAAAAGGAAGCGTTCCTTTTATTCAGGCCTTTGGTTTTAATGTTTGCTGGAAGCACTGCCATACGTGAGGAGAACATTACTGGAGTTCTTTAACACATGGCATGAGAAAGAAACATGCCGGGCCTTTGACCCTGACTTCACCTTTTAATTAATTCTCAGAAGAGTGAACAAGTTTCAGTCTAAGAAGACACTGCGTGTTGAAAGGTCACGCCTGCGTCTGACAGATTCTGGAACAGCTGAAAAAGACAGCTGATTCAAAAAGCTTTTTATTTAATCTTCTCAGCTAAGGAAAGCAATTACTGAAAAAAGTATTTCCAGTTTTCAAACGAAGGAAAATATATTCTGACTTGTTTCCTTTTTTCTCTTTAAATAGAAATTTACCTCTGACACAATAACCTTTTCTCACAGAATGTTTTATATTAGCTACAAGTTTAACACTAACCTGATTAGTGAGGGAATGTAGTTCCGACGAAGCTAACCCCGATTTTATCGCAACTACCCTAACTGACTTCCACGACGCTGGGAAAACAGGTGCTCTTCAAATTATTTCTTCAGTGAAGTGCACAGTGGAATGTTGAAGCACACTTCACCTGATGTCATGAAGCCTAAAAGACTAGACTGCTAACAGTGGTGTGCTGTCGCAGTATGTGCATGTTGGCAGCCATCTTGGAGTTCCATCGGTGCCAACAAGCACTCCAGCTTGAGGGATTATCTGACTTTTGGTAAGTTTGTAGGGGAAAATGGTAGCCAGCATACAGTTAGAAGGAGGAAACCTCCCGTGAGTCCTGACAGTACCCCCTCCCAACGGGGTTTCCTCCGGTCGTGGTTTGGCAGGGAATTTGGCATGAAAGGCTCTAATTAAACGGGGGCATGGACATTAGTACTCTTTTCCCAGGAACGTTCATCAGGTCCATAACCTTGCCAATCAATGAGGTAGAAAATTTCATTGCGGATGAGTTTTGAATCCAAAATTCGTTTAACTTCGTACTCCGCCTCACCATTAACCATCAGAGGATCAGGAGGGGAAACCCTACGCAACCCCGGTTGAATTGGTTTAAGGAGAGAAACATGAAATACTGGATGAATTTTGGTAGAACCAGGAAGAGATAGTTGATAAGTGACTGGATTTATGACCTTCTCAATTGGATAAGGACCCATAAAACGAGGCTGAAATTTACGGGGACCTTTGAGTCTGAGATTTTTTGTACTCAACCAGACTAAGTCTCCTACATGAAGCTCAGGTTCTTTTTTACGTTTTCGGTCAGCGAAGTGTTTGTAACGATCCTTCGCGATCGACAAATTCTGGGTTACTGAGTGATGAATTTTAGTTAACTGTCGGGCAATATCTTGAACAGCAGGAACATTAATATCATCAAAATTAGCATGAGAATTGGGATGTCTGCCTGAGTTTATAAAGAAAGGGAGTGGCCAGTGGATACATTTAGAGCATTATTGTGAGCATACTCCGCAGTCCATAAGTGGTCAGGCCAGTCACCCTCCTCATCTAACAAATAAAGTCTGAGGTGTTGTTCTAGGTCTTGGTTAATGCGTTCAGTCTGACCATCAGTTTCTGGGTGAAAACTGGTGGAATAACGATGGTCAATATTAAGGCCTTTGATGTAAGCCTTCCAAAATCGTGATAGGAACTGAGAGCCCCTGTCTGAAACGAGGACCCTAGGAATCCCATGAAGGCGAATAACATGTTGATTGAAAAGTTGGGACAATTGTTTAGCAGTGGGTGTACCTTTGAAGGGTATATAATGTGCCATCTTACTAAAAGTGTCGACAACTACAAGAATGGTATCATACCCATGGGAAGAAGGTAGATCAACAATCAAATCTAAGGAGACTGTGTGCCAAGGATATGGGGGTTGGCATGGGTTGTAGGAGACCTTTAGGAGCTTGTCTGTCCGATTTTCCCCGTGCACAAATTTCACAGCCTAACACATATTGACGGACGTCTCGGCACATGTATGGCCACCAGAAACGACGTTTGAGTAATTCTTCGGTTTTCACAACACCTTTGTGGCCAGCCAGAGGGTTGTCGTGACATTCCTGCATTGCCTTCAGCTGAAGCTCCTTGGTGGGTAAATACAGGGTGGTACCTAAATAGGGGAGGCCATTGCGAATGAAACGTTGTGGATCTTCTGTGGCCCAGTTCTCCATTTCAAGGTCGGTCATCAAATTTCGAACGTGATGTTCAAAAGGTTCTAAGGAGATAGTTCCAATGAATTTTCCATCAGGTATGATTTGCTGGTTTTCAAAGACTGAAGTTTGATTTTCTGTGTCGAGTCTAGAGAGGACATCAGCCTTTCCATTCTTGGATCCGGGACGAAAAGTGATAACAAAATCAAAGTCCGCGAAGTAAAGAGACCAACGCAGCTGACGTGGTGTGAGAGTTCGAGCAGATCGCAAAAATTTTAGGTTGCGGTGGTCCGTAAACACCGTTACAGTGTGTTTTGCCCCCATTAAGTAATGCCTCCAATCTTTGAAGGCATCTTTGATTGCCAAGAGTTCTTTTTCTGTAATCGTATAGTTGCATTCCGCAGGGTTGAGTTTGCGGGACCGATATGCCACCGGGTGTAACTGTCCCGTGTCCTTGTGCCTCTGAGAAAGTATTCCCTTGATGGCTAGGTCCGATGCGTCTGTCTCCAAATAAAAAGGCTCAGAGGGATCTGCATGAAGCAGCACCGGTGCTGTGGTGAAACTGTCCTTCATCAACTGAAAAGCTTCTTCTGCTTCTTCTGACCATTGGAACGGAACTCCTTTCTTCAGAAGACGAGTCAGCGGAAGTATCTTATTGGAGAATCCATTAATGAATCGTCTGTAAAAATTAGAGAATCCGATAAAGCTTTGAACCTCTTTGATACTGGTAGGAGATTTCCAGTCTGTTATCGCCTTCACTTTTGCTCATCCATTCGAACTCCTGCAGGTGATAACACAAAACCTAGGAATTCTACTGTATCTGTGTTGAAGAGGCATTTCTCCAATTTAACGTATAGAGAGTTCTCTCGTAGACGTTGTAAAACTGCTCTGACCTGGTTGTGATGTTCTTCAACCGTGTTGGAATAAATCAGGATGTCATCTATGTATACTATAGCGCATCGGTCAATGAATTCACTTAAAACATCATTGATAAAGTACTGGAAGGCCGCTGGTGCGTTACAGAGACCATATGGCATCACAAGATACTCATAAAGGCCAAATTTGGTCCTGAACGCAGTCTTCCACTCGTCGCCTTCCCGGAGTCTAATCAAGTGGTACGCTCCTCGTAGGTCTAGGCGAGTGTATATCTTTGCTTCCTTCACTTGATCAATTAGTACTGAAATGAGAGGCAATGGATAACGATTCTTCACAGTTATCCTGTTAATCGCTCTAAAGTCAATACAAGTCCTGAGATCTCCCCTTTTTCGGCACGAAAAAAGTGGGGAAGAGACAGGGGACTGCGACGGTCGGATAAATCCGTTCTCCAGATTCTTAGCTAGGTATTCCTTCAAATGGATGTTTTCCTTCTCCGTTAATGCGTAAACTCTGCTGCATGGTAGATTAGCCCCTGGTTCTAGATCAATTTTGCAGTCATAGGGCCTGTGGGGGGTAACGTCTCTGCCTTTTTCTCATCAAAGACGTCTGCAAAGTCTTGGTATTCATCTGGTATCATGGTAGTTTGGATCGCACATACCGAACCTCCACCTTCACACAATTGGGTGGCAGCGCAGATTACAGAAGAATGTGTCTGGTCGTCGAAACAATTTTTGGTGCAGTAGTCTGAATTTAATTGAATAGTTCGGGCTCCCAATCAATTAACGGGTTGTGTTCCGTTAGCCATGGTAGACCTAGAATCAGTTGAAATTGGGGGCGTCTATTAAATTAAATTGCAAGGTCTCTTGGTGTCCTTCGACAGTAGTCATGTGTACCAATTCAGTATGACTGGTTATGGGCCCTGAAGTTAAATCCGTACCATCCACCGCTCTGACCTTCTCACTTTTCTCCTTCTTGATAGCTTGTAAACCGATCAGGCTAGCGAATTTGTGGTCGGAGAAATTACCTGTTGCCCCAGAATCTACCATGACGATGATTCCTGTCAAAACCACATCTCTAAACCTTAAGGTCACAGTCATAACCAAATGGGGAGAGGAGACTTGTAGTGTGTTTGCCAATTGGTGATTTGTTGGAGTCGTTTTCCATTCGCATCCACAGGTCCAACTCCCCTTACCTGTGGTGCCTCTAGTTTTCCTTCTCCTTAGCAGGCAACTTTGGTCTTTTTAAGCAATTCTTGACAAAATGTCCACTTCTTCCACAATATAGGCACAGTTTGTTCAGCCTTCTCTTTTCTTTTTCTTCTTTAGAGAGTGGACCTCTGACTACACCGATTTGCATGGGTTCAATTCCCGAAGAACTCTCTACTGTCCGTGTGGATTCTGTTTTGACACGGTCAAAACGAGGAACACTTGGTCTAAGCTCCTTCCGCCGTTCTCCTTTCCGCTCACTTTGCCGATAATCGATCTCTAAGGTTAAATCCACTAAGGCAGAGATGTCGGTGGGTCGATTAGGGATTTGAGATAGAGCGTCCTTCAATTCCTCTCGCAATCCTCTATAGAATACTGCTGCTCTTTTATCCTCGGGCCAGTTGGTCTCGACCACTAGTTTATTAAATTGGGCTAGGTAAGACACGAGTTCTCGGTTTCCTTGCTTTAATTCCAACAGTTCGTTGTCTGAAGCTTGAGATGCTGTTCTTCTATCAAAAATTCGGAGAAATTCCTTCTTGAAGTCATCTAAACTGTACAAAATTGGGTCATCCTTGGTTACTAGTGGCATGGACCATGAGGCGGCGTCCCCACTAAGGTAGGACAAGATAAACGCCACTCGGGATTGAGCATCGGGGAAGATCGTTGGACGGCACATAAAATGCAGAGAGCATTGGGTCAAAAAAATTTGCGCTTTCTGCGGGTCTCCATTAAATCGCTCTGGAGGGGCAAGAGGAATTACTGGGGATAATGAGTGGATTACTTGTGTGGGGGCAAAGGATGAAGTGCTGATGTTAGGACTCTGGGTTTCAAAGGATGCGGTGCTTGGCCTAGATCCCAAAGCTGGTGTTCCCGTTTTAAAGGTTATTATCTCCTGTCTTAGTATTTTATTTTCCTCTCTGACTGCCTCCAAGTCCCTTTGTATATTACTCAAAATCTCGCCCAAATTTTTTAAATCAAGTCCTTCTGCCATTCTGCTCAGGTGCTTGTACCAACGTGGGCACTTCACTCTGTCAGGGTCTAAATCCCTTTTGCTGTCTGAACCACACAGGAGCAGAATGACGCTAGGTCCCAATACCCTTCTCAGAACCAACCCTGCTAGGTCTTTTAGTATTCCATTGCAGGTAAGTTCTAAGGGGGAAAAGGGGTTGGGGACAGAGAAGAGACTGCTCCAATATTCTGCCTGTTCAGCTACGTCTTCTTCTTCTTACTGGACTGCAACATTAACATGTAAAAACCTTTATTTATTGTGCCTTTTAACTTACTGTTTTTTCTATGGTGTATAAATAACTTATCTTACCAGAATGTTTACTGAAGCTTACTTCTCTTCTACTTCTCATGTATTGTTTGCTAGGTTGTATGAGAAGTCTTCACTCAGATCTCTTTCCTTTTCGTTCTCAGGTACAATCTGCACTTGATCCTGCTATTCCTTAATGTAAGAAAGATAAGGTAAGTATTTATTTCTGTATTCCTAATTTATGTATTATTTGGGTTTCTCTTTCTTTCTATTAACTCACTGTTAAGAGACTGGAGTGGGCCTTGAACTGGGGTTTCTGTAGTAGGATGACTGGTTTTCTGTCTTTAATTAGTTTTTTAAACAATGCTTCAGAACTTAGGTTAAATGTTAAAAGGAAGCGTTCCTTTTATTCAGGCCTTTGGTTTTAATGTTTGCTGGAAGCACTGCCATACGTGAGGAGAACATTACTGGAGTTCTTTAACACATGGCATGAGAAAGAAACATGCCGGGCCTTTGACCCTGACTTCACCTTTTAATTAATTCTCAGAAGAGTGAACAAGTTTCAGTCTAAGAAGACACTGCGTGTTGAAAGGTCACGCCTGCGTCTGACAGATTCTGGAACAGCTGAAAAAGACAGCTGATTCAAAAAGCTTTTTATTTAATCTTCTCAGCTAAGGAAAGCAATTACTGAAAAAAGTATTTCCAGTTTTCAAACGAAGGAAAATATATTCTGACTTGTTTCCTTTTTCTCTTTAAATAGAAATTTACCTCTGACACAATAACCTTTTCTCACAGAATGTTTTATATTAGCTACAAGTTTAACACTAACCTGATTAGTGAGGGAATGTAGTTCCGACGAAGCTAACCCCGATTTTATCGCAACTACCCTAACTGACTTCCACGACGCTGGGAAAACAGGTGCTCTTCAAATTATTTCTTCAGTGAAGTGCACAGTGGAATGTTGAAGCACACTTCACCTGATGTCATGAAGCCTAAAAGACTAGACTGCTAACAGTGGTGTGCTGTCGCAGTATGTGCATGTTGGCAGCCATCTTGGAGTTCCATCGGTGCCAACAAGCACTCCAGCTTGAGGGATTATCTGACTTTTGGTAAGTTTGTAGGGGGAAAATGGTAGCCAGCATACAGTTAGAAGGAGGAAACCTCCCGTGAGTCCTGACACCAACAGATGAAAGTCTCCACAGTGAAACGTCCTGCACAGACACCCCTGTTAATTTCAGACAAACCATTAGCTTGTGTTTACCTGGACCACTGCGGTCCCTTGCAAAGGGACGGTAACTATAAATATATAATGGTCGCAGTGGATTCTTGCTCTAGGTTCCTATGGATATGGCCTCAACGCTCGGCTGACGCTCGAACTGTTATAAAAGATTTGCGAGTCTTTATCAGCACATTCGCAATAGGCATGCTACATTCTGACCAGGGCCCTGCGTTTAGCTCTCGGGCTTACAAAGAAGCCATGGCCAGTCTGGGCGTTGCATTGCGGTACTCCTCTCCGTTTCATCCTGAGGGAAATTCTGTTGTGGAAAGGAAAAACCGGGACATAAAGCAGTCTATAACAGCTAGGGTATTAGGGTCGGGTGATGGGTGGGTCAAACATCTTTATGGGGTCCAACGCTCATTAAATAATTTGCCAAGAAGTTCTCTAGGGGGGAGGGGGGGGTCACTCCATATGAGGTCCTATTTGGGACAAGAATGTGGATGCCTGATCTAGAATGTAGAGGCACAGTGGTGGAAAATAAACCCTTTGATATCAAAGATCGTTTGGCTGTTTTACAGGATCTAAATGAACTAAGATCGAAACAAAGCAACGTATTCCTGCAGCCAACCACCACTGGGGAAAAACCGGCGGTCCCAGCAAGGCCTGTCTGGATTCCAAAAGTTGGGGATCTAGTCAGAGAGAAAATTGCGGACAAGAAGGAATTTGGACCTTCTTACAGACAACCAGTACCTGTCCTAGCCATACACGGAACAAGAACAGTACTTCTGCCGCCCCTTGCTGGAAAAAGGAGAAAAGATTTGTGTCCATCGACCTCATCAAACCACAGTATGTGGCCAATACTAAATAGTAGGCCTCGTGGACTCCGACCTAGTAGCAGACGCACTCCTCTCGCTACTATCCAAGAGGTTCAGACTGAAAGACTGATAACCATAGAGAATTCAGCAGTAACAGATGAAGGACTGAGCAACAATGCTATGGAACTCATCCCTCTTGAAACTCAAGTAACAGTTCGTCCAAATACACCTGTCTACACCAATGTAACAAGTGATCAACTGGTTCCAGCGATTTCTACAAATCCTGATGCAATTCCAACAATTGACAGAACTGCTTCTGGCTATTTTATTAACTTTGATACGTTTTCTGAGGATTTGAGTGAGCCTGAGACGTCGCCAGCATCAAACACTTTTAAACAGCAAGTACAAGACTTTTTTCATTTTCTGAGAAAGACTTATCTGGTTTCACCATGGATTGAACTCTGAATTATTTCTGGAATATTTTTCTTTCTGCTGTGGCTAGCTTTGGTTATGACTATGAGCGTGCTTCTAAATAGCAGATACATCCATTTGGACATTGAAAGAAAAGATGTGAACTTACTTTTAAAACCTCACAAATCATCCCATCGTGAAGCAAGAGACTTGTCTGCAGTGAACATCACAGCCGTTCCTATACAGGATGGTATAGTGTGGGACATAACTGATTTAGATATTTTCGGCCCTACGGAACATTTGAACATTTCACATTTATTTAAGATTTCACTAAGTGATTTTGTTTCATCCAGTACCTATTCTGATGATTGGGACTTTGAGACTGTAAATGACATGATGTTTGACCTAGAAAAGTCTGCTGCATTTTCTAATAATGAATATTTAGAGGGTTCATCAGACTATGAACAGCTGTATTGCTATAACCACTATGGTCATCATTTTTTGCATAAATCTGCAACACCTAGAAATGTGTTTACGTTTAACCAATGGGAGCATTGTCCTACACCACCAAAAGGTAGTTCAAAAACATTTGCTAAAAAGTTTCCATATTTTTCAGGATACAATACATCTAATCCAGAAATGTTTTACTATAGAAATGTAAAAAAAACAGGACTGAAAATTATGTAAACTAATACAAAACAGATTTACTCTGCAGCATTTATTGCCCAACTGTCTAGACATGGTTTTGACTTATGGAAAGACACAATAGACACAAAATCTGTCTGGGGTACTAAAGATTGGCAAGTGCAGGGGATAGAAGCTTTGTTTAGAGCCTGTATCATCCCTCAGCAAATAATGTTTTTGAATGACACTGTGCAACAAACGTCTTGCCTTGGTTTAGCCAAGATCAAAGACATGAAAACTCCTTCTGTACCAACACCTGCCAGTAATAACAATACACAGGCAGCGGTTACAGTTGACACGATACTACAACTCAACAGAACAAATCCTGATTGGAGAAAATGGTTGATCTGGCCCACAGACACAAACATCTGTCAAGAAAGATTCCTGAATAAAACACAGGGGTTTACTATTCATAGGCCAGACCCAGGATACGTCCAAAGACAACATCCGGGGGTAGTAACAACATACAGTGTAGGAAAATTATGCCTCGATTGGCTGCAAAAATCTACACTTAAGGATGTGAAACAACACTTATCTTTACTTAAAGAAGACACAGACCTTAGGGAATTCTTGCTTGGACCAAGAAAACCGTGTCAAAAACGTTTAATATATGCCGGCATCTATGCTGCTTATAATGAAGCATGGAAGGTGTCACAGGTAGAGGCCGCAGAACGAATACGTGAACTTGATCGTATTAATTTAGAGAAAACTCTCTCTGTGGTCGACAATGGGTTAAAAACTTTGTCATCCAGAATTTATTCATTGGACAACATTGTATCCTCTGCTATTGACATACTGGAACAAGATTTAGCCATGTTACAGCAAGGCCAGTCTCAGTTACGTTCTATTATGTTATTAAGCTGGACGCTGCAATCTTTGCGTGCGGGCTATGTGCCTTGGCGTTTTACCAACACGTCGGCTCTGTTTGCAGAATACAATCTAACCGATAAACAAATCAAACTGGCACAAAGAGGAGCAAAGTATACAGTGCTGAGCATTGAAAAACTGGAAAAACTACCATTCACGGTGGCAGAAAAACCAGCTACAGAATGGCTTATTCATGGCAAAATCACTCTGCCTGTGACTACTTTTCAGTTTCAGTATTGCCTCAAACAAATGCAAGCAGGCAAATATGAAAGGTTGGGTAAAGAATACATTAAGACATCCTGGAATTTACCTTACACATATAGATGTTGGAGTGGGGATCGTGAAGTGTTTCTAAGCGGTACACACTGTGAAAGTGCGCTGAGCGGTTCACTGATTTGTCAGGACATTTCTTTACACGGGGCTTGTAATGGTTCTGTGGCAAATTTGTCCTGCCACCAGCAGGGTACACCGGCTACTGTGATTAATCCAACGTTTGGCCAACTTTCTAATGGGAGTTACCTCATGTTGAATGATCAGAGTTGCTGTGACATGTTGCCAGGCATCCCATATCTAGTAACGGTCGACTCCAGGGTCATTTGCTGTATGCAAGTATTGTTTGCCCCAATAGACACAGTCAGGGAGTCGCCTTTATGGCCTTCGTTGAATATCTCTTTTATACGATTTGATACTTTAAGCAGAATGAAAGCCATGCTTATACAACAAACAGTGCCTTTGACCTCGGCCAAAGAAATCTATGATTTACAAGTTGCAAGGACTTCGGCTGAGATACAGGCTTTAATTCGTACAATCTGCCCTATACATTTCGTAGCAATGATAGGACGTATCTTTAACATGTCTGATACAAGCGGAATTGTACATGTATTTAAGACCATCTGTTCCGGACTATTAGCACCTTTCCAGGCTGTCCTCGGAATCATCCCAAACTTCGCACATTCGGTGTTTGGTGGTGTGCCGTTAATTCTAGCACTAGTTGCAGGAATTCTGTTTCTATTCCTCCTACTACGCTATGGCAAGCCTATTCGCCAACATCACTCCGAGCGATGTGGAGAAAGCTCTCCTTGAACGGAAATGCCCTGAGCGAATAGTACAGCTTTTGGGCATGCCTCGTCTACGGGAACTCAATACAACGTGGTTCCTGTCATTCAGACAAATCTGGCAAAATTGCATCTTACCTGTTCTACGCTGCCTGTTTTGCGGTGAAGAATGCGTGCTAGACACCTGTCTAACACTCCCATCAGTCATGCCAACGGATATCGATACTCTGCTGGACCCGATAACGGCCCATGCTGTGTGTTGTCCCCAGAGGCTACCAATCCTGATGACGGCATTCATTGAGATCTCACAGACGCTTCCGGCAGCTGCTGAGGTACGAGATGGATCAACAGGCACACAGGTAACAACGGACGCGAACATTGCATCTTCTGCTGAAGGCGATGTTTCTCATCTCTGTGCAATTAACCTTCTGAACGAGGTGTTCCAAATGTCACCAACTTCGGTGGACGATATTTTGGCTACGGAAATAGATGATCTCATGTTTACGCCAGACCCATACACTGACTTTGATTCGGCTCACAGTGTACCAGGGCAACAATGAAATTTGGCCTTCATATTTTCAAAACTTGGAATTTTTCCCAGAAATTGAACTTTTTTCTTTTTAAAAAAAAAACAACTTTTTTTTAAATGACATGGCAAATGAACAATCTGCTTACAGTAGAACTAGTCTTATAAAACGGACTTCTTTGAATACTTCCAGGGACACATTGTCACCTTACTTGTCTAACATTTCATTTAATTCCGAGATATGCAATGGCTTTGATTTTTGAAAACTTATCGACCATTTCATCATATGTATATATTTCTGTTTATTCATTCACATTGCATTTTATTTCCATTATATGCTTAGAATGACAACGATGCTTTGAACGTACAGTACCTATTGCATTTCAACAGTTTATTTTTAAACTTCTTTTTATATGCTTTTAGAAATGTTTTTAGCAACATGTGGTACTCAATTTTATGTTTAGCATTTAAATGTTTAGCATTTAGTTTTATCGTTCATTCGAAAGTGGAGTGGGTGTTGTATTCCGCTTTAGGTGACCGTATATAGGTTTTCCTGAATCATGTCCTTATATAGGCACAATTCGCATTGCCCTTATATAGGCATAGAATCCCTGTCCTTATTTAGGCATTAACCGTGCACTCCAAATACAGGCATGGTCACTGACATCCGTCCACCCTAATGTCACAACGAGTTCTCAGACTTCACGTCAATGCTAACATTCCGAGGCACCTATCAGGTATAAATATACCTTCCCTCACCCAAGCAAGTTAGAGGAGACCTCGACTTCAGAGGAGCCCGTATCCCGGCTTGACGCACTGTGAAGACGCTGTCATTCCTGCACACAGACGAATCCAGCTTCCAGTGTTCTGACTCCCTTCGCGGGGTGTTAGAGTTCCAGATCCGGCAAGAGATTCCCACCTCTCTCATTCTCAAGGTATGGAGCTGACTAGAACCTAGAGGGACTCTTGGCATACTTGGCGTACTATACTTAACATACTCTTAGTATACCAGACTAGAGAATACTCCACCTACTTCTACCTTTCCCTACACCTAGACTAGGTTAGGTACATTGGGGTAGAACTAGCTTAGAGACGCATCGTATGAGTACTCGCATTTTTAGCTCATGTTATTTATGTACGTGAATATATGCTAAAAGATAATGCTAGCGCAGTATTATTTATTTCTACTGCTTACGCTGTACATTATTTATCTTGCATACTGTCTTGTGATCATAACAGCACATATCTCTTACACGAGAAACAAGACTGTTCAATAGAACCCTTTTATTGAAACGCCCGTCTTTCCTTTCTGTGTAACTCTGTAGAAACTAAGCATGCACGATTGACTGAGTGAAACTGTTATCTATTGTTTCCACGATTCTGAGACGTGTTCTGATTCTAAAGGGAAACAAAGTTGTCATGTTTTTCGGTTGCCAGAAACTACTCCCTTCTTGTTCTCAAGGAGTTTCTAGTGGCCTCTGAGCTAGCTGGCACAAGTAATTAAGTTTAATATACTCGATAGGGACATACCGACCTTAGTCCTATGTCAAGCCTATAGGTTATATTATTCCAATGCGCAGAGCCTATTAGGGAAATAGGAACTACACTATACTACGTTGATCACGCTCCCCAAACCAGGCAGGGACCCTACTTCCGTGGGGGCGTACCGTCCCTTGGCACTCCTAAATGGGGATTATAAGATATTGGTGGATATCCTAGCTAGCAGGCCGGGGCCGCTGGTTCCCCACTTGGTCCACCAGGACCAGAATGGGTTTGTGCCGGCTCGCAGCACATCGCTTAACATATGGCGACTGTTTAGGGTGATGAGTTGTGCTACTGTGGACTGGCCAACGGCCGGATGTGTCGTGCTGGACCTGGAGAAGGCCTTCGACACGGTCGAGTGGTCATTCATGTTTGCTGTACTCCACCGTTACGGATTTGGACCCTACATACTAAGCCTTACTGGACTGTTGTACGGGGCCCCTATGGTTCGACTGCGGTTGGGATCTCTTTTCTCTGAACCTATTATGATTGAACGGGGGACTCGTCATGGATGCCCCCTTTCCCCCCTGATCTTCGCTTTGGTAATCGAACCATTAGCGATAGCACTACGCGCCTCAGCATCAGACTGGGGGATACCCCTTGGGGATGGTATACATGCTGTTTCGCTTTATGCAGATGACATCTTGTTGTACGTACAAGATGTCCTGGCGATCCCACTGGTCATCCCCGACACGTTGAAATCTTTTGCATCATTGTCTGGGCTAGGGGTATACTGGGGTAAATCTTGTTTATACCTGTTTAATCCTACTACAGTGGATCCGGGTTGGATGGTGAATGGGACAGTGGTGCAGTGGCAACCGGTGGCGTTTAGATACTTGGGTGTTCGTATCTACCATAACACAAAAGACCTTATGGACGGAAATATCACAAGGGCGGTTACAGCACTCAGGTCTCAAATTGAATTCTGGAAGACACTCCCCCTTTCGGTCATAGGTAAGGTGGAGTTAATTAAAATGGTAATGTTACTGCGTCTTCTTTTTTATTTTGCTACCCTACCACTCCACCTACCCGTGTCCTTCTTCCGATCTTTGGAGAATATTGCCCGTGATTTTATTTGGAACAACTCGCGATGCCGTTTGGCACTGACGAAGCTATATCTTCCTCGCTCAAGGGGGGGGCTGACCCTGCCCAACTTGGAGCACTATTACCTGGCGTCTCAAATCTTGTGGGTGGCGAAATGGGTGGAGGAGCTTCATTTGTCAGACTCGTCGGAACAGGATCCCCCAGATTCCCTAGACAGGATTCTTTATTTATTCCATCCCTGTAACAAACTGAATGAACCTCTTCCTTTGTTGATATCGATAGCGCGGAAATGCTTTCGCAGGGCACTGCGTCTTACTAGAGGTGTAATACCATACGCACCCGGGGTACCCATACTAGGAATGCCAACTGTGCAGGGAAGGTTTCGGAGTATAGACCTTGCCTCATGGGTGGAAGCGGATGTAATCACCCTAGGTGACTTATATACGGAAGGAACATTACAGCCGTTTCTCGATATTACGAACGAAGATGGTGTATCCCCTGGCCAATTTCTGAATCACGCCTCCTGGACGGCCGCAATGAGACGCTGGTGGGGAGACGTAACGCGGGAACCCCGACGAACCTCCTAGTGCAATATGTGCATGTTATGGGCACGGGATGCCACTTGGTAAAGTGCTTCGCAGACTCGATCAGGGGTCATACCCTGGCGGATTTAATGCCGTTACGAGCTAAGTGGGAGGCGGACCGGGGGAGGCCTTACTCAGAAAAGGAATGGTCTATGGTCCTGGAAAGCCCCAAGCAAGTCCCCAGAAACACCCGTTTCAATTAATTCAATTTTATATTGTGCATAGAGTATATCTCTCCCCGGATAAAATCAATTGGTACTTTAATAGACAAGATGAGTGCTGCCCGCGCTGCAAGATGGTAGATGCAGATATGATATTTTACACATGCTCTGGTCCTGCCCTGCAGGCTTATTGGGAGGGGGTGCTGGATGCGTTAGGCACCTGCATGGCAAGGGAGGTGCCGAGAACGTGGGAGCCGTGCATCACTGGTGTGTTTCCCAGAAATAAAAAGCACAAAGCCTCCACTAGGTTTCTTGCTCTGGGCTTCATTGTGGCTAAGAGATTGAGTACTTGTAAGTGGAAATCCGAGGAGTCCCCTCTGACGAAAGCTTGGTTCCTCTCCATGCTGAATTGGGTGAAGGCTGAAGCGGTCTCCCTGGTACGGGAGGATACGCTGGGCTTGCGTAAATTTCCTATCTCCACTGAATGGAATACTATGCTGTGTACGCTGCAGGGGCTGCTGACGCCGGAGGTTCCATTAGATGTTCCCCTTCTAGATGGTTAGCGAGATTGGCTCATGTAGACCCATGTCCTCATTGGTTTGGTGATATGTTGACAAAACATCTGCCCACTTTACTGGCTGATCTTTATTCCTAGCGGTCCGATGGTGAACCATTAGAGTAGTTGAAAAGACCCTGTTCCATAATGCTGGGGGGCCTTAATCCCCCTCTCTCTCCCTCTCTGTGGCTCTTTCTTCCCTTCCCTCCCCTTTCCCGATA
Source organism: Calotriton arnoldi (assembly GCA_963921515.1). Classification (NCBI taxonomy): domain Eukaryota; kingdom Metazoa; phylum Chordata; class Amphibia; order Caudata; family Salamandridae; genus Calotriton; species Calotriton arnoldi. The sequence continues at coordinate 2,015,983 of CAWUFW010001733.1, read as the reverse complement.
AGTTTTTTTTTTTCTCCCATGTTTGGTGTTTTCATATAAAAGTTTGAATCTATATATTGATTTGTGATATGGTGGAGTGAAGCCATACGAAACATGATTATGCTAATTGTTGCATGTTGTATAAGTTGCTGTTACGGTGCACCATGATGCAGTCGTTCAGATTCTTTGTCAGAGGGAGGCAAAGCTATGGCTGAAGGGACATGCTAAATGTTATTTTCCTATATTGTTTATGCATAATGATGTAACTAATCAGCTTTCTTGTTGTTTAATTATCGGGATTGTATGGCTACCTATTGGTTCTGTCTGGTGTTTTCCCTGATAATGTACGGATTTGCATTCATGTGTACAAAACAAAACAAAAATTCTTAATAAACAGATCAAACATAAAAATTAGAACGAATGCGTCGTTACAACGCGTTCCTTCAACTTAACACGCAAGTCGTAATAACTACTTGCCTTGGGGGGGCGCTGCACTTTGGAATTGTATCATTTACTATTCCAGCTCCAGTCTGCGCAACAGTAGAGAAGGTGTTGGACTTGAAATCCAACAACACTCCACCAATGCGTCCCCCCTAAAGCAAGTAGTTGTAACAACTTGCGTGCTAAACGAATGCGTGGTAAGGACGTGTTCATTCTATTGCCGGCGCTGTAAAGGCACAGCCTGATTCCGGCTTTGTTTTATAGGACATTTCCTGTCTGCCACCCATGCTATTGAATAATTCTAGCTGTAGGCTGTTAGGTCCCAGGGTCTTTCCCTCCCCCCAAGCTGTTTAATCATCTCCCCAATTTCCTCTGTACTAATCTCTTTGTCTAGTAATACCCTGTTCTCTTGCATCAGTGTGGGAATCAGAATACCTGCCATGACCCCGTCCAGTTCTTTCTGTTAGTACAGTCACTGGCTTTGTATAGTGCTTTGAGATAGTGCACAAACTCCTGTGCAATTCCATTTGCAGACTCAACTGGTCCCCCTGTATTTGATCTAACCCCCTCACCCATCTTAAGCCCTACTGCCTTCTAGATAACCATGCCAGGAGTTTGTCTACTTTAATGCTGACTTAATATAGTTGGTGTTGTTTCAACCAATAGTATGCCCTTGCTTCTCTTTCCACTAATAGACTGTACTCTGCTCTCGTTAGTACAATTTGGTGTCCCATTTCTTCAGTGGATTTTGCTAATTGCTCTGCCTCCCATTGTAACAACTCTGGTTCAAGATCTTGCATCTTCTCTTCTCTCGTCTTAAGGTGGGCCACTTCCAGGGATATGGCCTGCCACTAATCATTGATTTGCATGCGTCCCACAGGATGACCTTTGAGTGTACCGTCCCCTCATTCTCTTTAAAGTAAAGGTCGGTAATCTTAATCTTAATGGTTAACAGCAGAGGAGATGCCAAAATGGTAGAAAACAATTGCCCAATAGGAAGAGAAAAGAACATGGCGAAATTATTTCCCAACAGAATCAGCAGCGACATGAGCAGCTTCTACAACACGTACCTGTAGCGGTGTTTGTAATAGTCCCATTTACTTACTGCATCAAGGGTCCTGCCCTGCAGAGTAACCTAGTAGGTCTGGGTCTCCGGGCTTGTGCTCAGAAAGACCGGGGACCTCAGTTTAAATGGACCGTAACCTCGCGGGAGAAGCCGGCTTAAGGCACACCCACTTGGTGTGTCGAGGACTCAATCTACAGACGCGTGGCGCCGGATTGACGCGTCACGCTTGCCTGCTGGGAAATGTGGTTCCAACACCTAAAACATGAACGGAGAGCCCAACACCTAAAACATGAACGGAGAGTCCGTGTAGGTGAAAATAAGTATTAAGAAACTGTAATGAAGGGGTTCAAATCTATATAGACCCAGCAACCACTATTGTGACATGGTAACAATGATGCAACACTGCTGACAGGCGACTGTAGTGCTATAACTGATGCAGATAGCAGCTCTCGGCTGAAAGTGTTGAGGCTTGTCCTGATAATGCTAATGTACTAAGAAATGTTGACCCATAAGATGATTTCATGAGGTTATGTATTGTAATTAGATTGAAGAATTGGATCATTTCTGCATTGTCATGTAAAATGCAAAAAGACGTAACGACCAAATGATTATAAAAACAAAAATCAATAAAGATATTTAAACAAAAAAATGAAGGGGTTCAAATCTATTTAGTGAGTACCCGAAAAAAGACAATCATATCACTCAAAACACTGCGCTCTTGATACTTTCGGAGCCAGTAGGACAGGCGACTATGTTGCTGTCTGTTGTGTTTGGACGACTCCCTGATGTTTTGGGGGTTGCCCTTATATGGTTTTCTCCTTCCCCGATTAGTACTTCCCATTTCCTTTCCGTTGCGGGAGCCCAGTGAGGAGATACGGAAAATGTTGTCGTACACATCAGACTGCTGCACAATGAGTTCTGGGGCGGTGGGGTTAATGTTCAGTGCGGTGTGCTTTTCTTAGTTTTGCCATGGGTCACGTGATACTTACCTGGAATGTCCGGGGCCTTCGTACGCCTACCCGTAGATATGCAGTGTACTCCTATTTAAAACGTCTCAATGTGCACATAGCGTTATTGCAGAAGACTCACCTGAATGCACCGGAAGTTACCCGACTGCAACGTAGATGGAGAGGTCGGATATATGCTACAGATTACTCTCTATTCGCTAGGGGGACCCTTATTTGGATACGCCCGGGGACTCCCTTTGCAGTAGACGAGACACATGCGGATAAAGAAGGTAGATATGTGTTGGTGAAGGGTAAATTGGATGGACGTCCTGTATTGTTGGGGAATGTGTACGCACCGAATGTGGACCAGGGCCAATTTTTCGGTCAGCTGTCTCTTGTTTTGGGGAAATGGTGTGAGATCCCGTGGTTGCTAGGGGGGGATTTTAACAGTGTCTTAGATGTGGGGGTTGATAGATCCTTCCCCCCCTTCTGGACCACGGCTGCAACATCCAATTCTGGGGCACTGAATGGCTGGGGGCGGGATGGAACCTGATCGACATTTGGAGACACCATCACCCGGGGGAGAGGATATATTCCTTTTTCTCTGTACCTCATAACTTACACGTTAGACTGGATAGGTTCTTTGGGTCCCCCTGCCTCCTCCCATATGTTTCAAAATCGGAGTACTGGGGGCGTACGCATTCCGACCACAACCCTCACTGTGTTGTGCTGGCTTGGGAGGGCGGGATCCCAGGGGTTCCTACGTGGAGGATGCAACAGACCATGTTGGAAGATCCTGTGTTTCGAGAGGCGGTTGGGGAAGCGATCGGGGAGTATTTCGAACTTAACGCGGGAACTGCCTCCTCTGCACTAGTGGAATGGGAGGCCATGAAAGTCACCCTGAGAGGGAAATGCTTGGGGTCGGGCTGTGGGCTGTGACAACAGGTAGCTTTAGATCTGGTTGCGGTGGAAAAACGCTTGCTGCCGTTGGAATCTAGTGCGGTGATAGAGGATGGGGGTCTGGCCACCCTAAAGGAAGCGCGAAAGAAACATGCGGAGCTTCTTGAGCGTCAGCGCTGCCTTAACTTTGCAGCACACTCTGCGTCCATACATGCCAAAGCGGACCGCTCCGGGCCTCTCCTTGCGTGGCTGATTAAACAGGAACAACCGGGTAGGCTAATTACGGCTCTTTGCTCCCCGAGCGGTGAGCTTCGATTCACACAGTTAGAAATCCATGGTGTACTAACGACTCATTTCGCGAAGCTGTATAAAGCTGGTCCGCAGCCCTCAGAAGAAGCGATACAGCAATTTTTAGGACGCCTCCCGTTCCCAGTCCTGTCACCTGACCAGCGATTTGACCTAGATGCCCCACTAACGCTTGAGGAAGTGCGAGGAATAATGAGGACTCTGCCCTCCGGCAAGGTCCCTGGTCCCGACGGTCTCCCCCATGAATTTATAAAACATATGCGGATCCCCTGAGCTCCCAGCTGCTCCGAGTATATACGGAAGCACTTGAATCTCTTGCCCTCTCTGCCTCAATGACCGAGGCTACGTTGATCACGCTCCCCAAACCAGGCAGGAACCCTACTTCCGTGGGGGCGTACCGTCCCTTGGCACTCCTAAATGGGGATTATAAGATATTGGCGGGCATCCTAGCTAGCAGGCTGGGGCCGCTGGTTCCCCACTTGGTCTACCAGGACCAGAATGGGTTTGTGCCGGCTCGCAGCACATCGCTTAACATACGGCGACTGTTTAGGGTGATGAGTTGTGCTACTGTGGACTGGCCAACGGCCGGATGTGTCGTGCTGGACCTGGAGAAGGCCTTCGACACGGTCGAGTGGTCATTCATGTTTGCTGTACTCCACCATTACGGATTTGGACCCTATATACTAAGCCTTACTGGGCTGTTGTACGGGGCCCCTACGGTTCGACTGCGGTTGGGATCTCTTTTCTCCGAACCTATTATGATTGAACGGGGGATTCGTCAGGGATGCCCCCTTTCCCCCCTGATCTTCGCTTTGGTAATCGAACCATTAGCGATGGCACTACGCGCTTCAGCATCAGACTGGGGAATACCCCTTGGGGATGGCATACATGCTGTTTCGCTTTATGCAGATGACATCTTGTTGTACGTACAAGATGTCCTGGCGATCCCACTGGTCATCCCCGACACGTTGAAATCTTTTGCATCATTATCTGGGCTAGGGGTACACTGGGGTAAACATTGTTTATACCTGTTTAATCCTACTACAGTGGATCCGAGTTGGATGGTGAGTGGGACAGTGGTGCAGTGGCAACCGGTGGCGTTTAGATACTTGGGTGTTCGTATCTACCATAACACAAAAGACCTTATGGACGGAAATATCACAAGGGCGGTTACAGCACTCAGGTCTCAAATTGAATTCTGGAAGACACTCCCCCTTTCGGTCATAGGTAAGGTGGAGTTAATTAAAATGGTAATGTTACTGCGTCTTCTTTATTATTTTGCTACCCTACACCTCCACCTACCTGTGTCCTTCTTCCGATCTTTGGAGATGATTGCCTGTGATTTTATTTGGAACAACTCGTGATGCCGGTTGGCACTGACGTAGCTATATCTTCCTCGCTCAAGGAGGGGGCTTGCCCTGCCCAACTTGGAGCACTATTACCTGGCGTCTCAAATCTTGTGGGTGGCGAAATGGGTGGAGGAGCTTCATGTGTCAGACTCGTCGGAACAGGATCCCCCGTATTCCCTAGACAGGATTCTTTATTTATTCCATCCCTGTAACAAACTGAATGAACCTCTTCCTTTGTTGATATCGATAGCGCGGAAATGCTTTCGCAGGGCACTGCGTCGTACTAGAGGTGTAATACCATACGCACCCGGGGTACCCATACTAGGAATGACGACTGTGCGGGGAAGGGTTCGGAGTATAGACCTTGCCTCATGGGTGGAAGTGGGTGTAACCACCCTAGGTGACTTATATACAGAAGGAACATTACAGCCGTTTCTCGATATTACGAACGAAGATGGTGTATCCACCGGCCAATTTCTGAACCTCGCCTCCTGGACGGCCGCAATGAGGCGCTGGTGGGGAGACGTAACGCGGGAACCCCAACGAACCTCCTAGTGCAATATGTGCATGTTATGGGCACGGGATGCCACTTGGTAAAGTGGTTCACAGACTCGATCAGGGGTCATACCCTGGCGGATTTAATGCCGTTATGAGCTAAGTGGGAGGCGGACCAGGGGAGGCCTTACTCGGAAAAGGAATGGTCTATGGTCCTGGAAAGCCCCAAGCAAGTCCCCAGAAACGCCCGTTTCAAATTAATTCAATTTGATATTGTGCATAGGGCATATCTCTCCCTGGATAAAATCAATTGGTACTTTAATAGACAAGATGAGTGCTGCCCGCGCTGCAAGATGGTAGATGCAGATATGATATTTTACACATGCTCTGGTCCTGCCCTGCCGGCTTATTGGGAGGGGGTGCTGGATGCGTTAGGCACCTGCACGGCAAGGGAAGTGCCGAGGACGTGGGAGCCGTGCATCACTGGTGTGTTTCCCAGAAATAAAAATCACAAAGCATCCACTAGGTTTCTTGCTCTGGGCTTCACTGTGGCTAAGAGATTGATTACTCGTAAGTGGAAGTCCGAGGAGTCCCCTCCGACGAAAGCTTGGTTCCTCTCCATGCTGAATTGGGTGAAGGCTGAAGCGGTCTCCCTGGTACGGGAGAATACGCTGGGCTTGCGTAAATTTCCTATCTCCACTGAATGAAATACTATGTTCTGTACGCTGCAGGGGCTGCTAATGCCGGAGGTTCCATTAGATGTCCCCCTTCTAGATGGTTAGCGAGATTGGCTCAAGTAGACCCATGTCCTCATTGGTATGTTGATATGTTGACTAAGCATCTGCCCACTTTATTGGCTGATCTTTACTCCTAGCAGTCCGATGGTGAACCATTAGAGTAGTTGAAAAGACCCTGTTCCATAATGCTGGGGGGCCTTAAACCCCTCTCTCCCTCTCTGTGGCTCTTTCTTCCCTTCCCTCCCCTTTCCCGATAAGTTTTTTTTTTCTCCCATGTTTGGTGTTTTCGTATAAAAGTTTGAATCTATATATTGATTTGTGATATGGCGGAGTGAAGCCATACGAAACATGATTATGCTAATTGTTGCATGTTGTATAAGTTGCGGTTACGGTGCACCATGATGCAGTCGTTCAGATTCTATGTCAGAGGCAGGCAAAGCTATGGCTGAAGGGACATGCTAATTGTTATTTTCCTATATTGTTTATGCATAATGATGTAACTAATCGGCTTTCTTGTTGTTTAATTATCGGGATTGTATGGCTACCTATTGGTTCTGTCTGGTGTTTTCCCTGATAATGTACGGATTTGTATTCATGTGTACAAAACAAAACAAAAATTCTTAATAAACAGATCAAACAAAAAAATTAGAACAAATGCGTCGTTACAACGCATTCCTTTAACATGCTAGTCGTAATAACGACTTGCCTTAGGGCGGCGCTGCACTTTGGAACTGTATCATTTACCATTCCAGCTCCAGTCTGCGCAACAGTACAGAAGGTGTTGGACTTGAAATACAACACCACTCCACCAATGCGCCCCCCCCCCCAAAGCAAGTAGTTGTAACAACTTGCGTGCTAAACGAATGCGTGGTAAGGACGTGTTCATTCTATTGCCGGCGCTGTAAAGGCACAGCCTGATTCCGGCTTTGTTTTATAGGACGTTTCCTATCTGCCACCCAAGCTATTGAATAATTCTAGCTGTAGGCTGTTAGGTCCCAGGCTCTCTCCCTCCCCCCAAGCTGTTTAATCATCTCCCCAATTTCCTCTGTACTAATCTCTTTGTCTAGTAATACCCTGTTCTCTTGCATCAGTGTGGGAATCAGAATGACCCCGTCCAGTTCTTTCTGTTAGTACAGTCACTGGCTTTGTATAGTGCTTTGAGATAGTGCACAAACTCCTGTGCAATTCCATTTGCAGACTCAACTGGTCCCCCTGTATTTGATCTAACCCCCTCACCCATCTTAAGCCCTACTCCCTTCTAGATAACCATGCCAGGAGTTTGTCCACTTTAATGCTGACTTCATATAGTTGGTGTTGTTTCAACCAATAGTATGCCCTTGCTTCTCTTTCCACTAATAGTCTGTACTCTGCTCTCGTTAGTACAATTTGGTGTCCCATTTCTTCAGTGGATTTTGCTAATTGCTCTGCCTCCCATTGTAACAACTCTGGTTCAAGATCTTGCATCTTCTCTTCTCTCGTCTTAAGGTGGGCCACTTCCAGGGATATGGCCTGCCACTAATCATTGACTTGCATGCGTCCCACAGGATGACCTTTGAGTGTACCGTCCCCTCATTCTCTTTAAAGTAAAGGTCGGTAATCTCTCTCAGCTAGCCAAGCATCACTCTGTTTTTTTCAGTTCCCAGGGATCAGTCCACCACCCTCCTTCCACCCCACCCAGTGAGGTACACAGTGGCGAGTGGTCTGAAATTGTGCAGGGAAAATATTTTGTCTTTATGTATCTTTCTACTAAACCACAAAGAATACTCCACGACAATGTGAACGAGGTCCACGATCTAAAATAAGATGAGAGAGGGAGGGAAGCCACTAAGTGAATACATGAATCTGTACCCACTAGTGAGTGGGGAAGGAAAGGATTCCTTTTGTTTTAGTTACCCTCACACACTCTAATGGTGTCATGCTTCATCATCGGGTCACCCTGACGCCTAGAAGTCAGGGTGGGCGCGACCATATTCCCGGAAGCTCTTAGTGAGAATTGGCCAGGGGGAGTATACAGATTAAAAACCCTCAGACAGATCCTGGTGTCCCTTTATTAGTGGATCTGTCAGGGATATTAAAAAGTGAATAAAAAGGGTTAGTGGGAGTATTATGGTCCTATGACCCTAATGCCAACATGTTTCAGTCCAGTGTAGGCCAGAAAGGTCCCAGACTTTCTTCAGGGCACAGAAACGAGTCCTCCCTGCAAAAAGCAGTAGATGGGAGGTCCCTATCCTGCTTTTATGTAAGGGCAGATAGCTGCTCCTTAGAGTCAAGTGAACAGATAATTTGTCTGATATTACACTCTTATCTCCATCTGTAAAGACAAGAAAAAAGACACAACATAGTAATCATAGTGTATCATAATGTAAACAACGTTAGCTTCCCAAGAGTGTTGTGTTAGCCAATGCACCTGTGTTGATGTGCGGTACACAACAGTCAACACACCTAGTTGGTATGTGAACATAATACAATATAACATTACCACATCCGACTAGGTGGTGAATATAGTGTGGTGGCGACATGACTCGCATTCTGTCGCTATCCACGTACTTGTGCGTGCTCAGTCTCAGTGAAATATGCCCGTGTCACTCATATCAAACATCAGAATGCTGCTACCAGTCGTCGTGGTTAAACATACACTCAATACATCCATCCATAGTATTCCCCCTTACCCCTCTTTGGGAGATAAAATGCATCACTGGGGGCCTCAGGAGGTCATGGGGTAGCCCTTCAGTCACGCACTGCATGGTTAACAGCAGAGGAGATGCCAAATTGGTAGAAAACAATTGCCCAATAGGAAGAGAAAAGAACATGGCGAAATTATTGCCCAACAGAATCAGCAGCGACATGAGCAGCTTTTACAACACGTACCTGTAGCGGTGTTTGTAATAGTGCCATTTACTTACTGCATCGCCCCGCAGAGTAACCTAGTAGGTCTGGGTCCCCGGGCTTGCGCTCAGAAAGACTGGGGACCTCAGTTTAAATGGACCGTAACCTCGCGGGAGAAGCCGGCTTAAGGCACGCCCACTTGGTGTGTCGAGGACTCAATCTACAGACGCGTGGCGCCGGATTGACGCGTCACGCTTGCCTGCTGGGAAATGTGGTCTCAACACCTAAAACATGAACGGAGAGCCCAACACCTAAAACGTGAACGGAGTGCCCGTGTAGGTGAAAATAAGTATTAAGAAACTGTAATGAAGGGGTTCAAATCTATTTAGTGAGTACCCGAAAAAAGACAATCATATCACTCAAAACACTGCGCTCTTGATACTATAACGTGTCTCTATGTTACAGAGAGACGCAAAATTCAAAACTCGCCAACTTTATTGTTACGAGCACTCAACAACTGGTGTTTGTTCGAGATGTGAAAACATAAAACACAGTGCCCGGGCTATAATAAAAGAGTGTGGCATGAGTTAAAAAGGCAAGTACTACCGTGTATATACCAGATGGCGTTGTGTGCTAGATCATAGTACTACCCATATTATGCCATGTATTAAGACATATGTGGGACTCAATGCAAGTTGTGTGAACTGAGGGCATGTGACGCTTGTTGTCAGAGTATGCCCTTAGAAATGGAGAGAGGCACATCTGATCATGAAAACATATACGATTAATTGCCTCTAATAATTTGTGAAAAAACTTACAAGGTGATGTACCAGGGGTGGGATAAACTGACTATGTTGTAGAGGAATCCCTGCTGTAATCATTTCTTATTCAATTGATTCCAAGGTATGGAATCATTGAGTCCCGTTTCAGTGGGTCCTTAAACAATAAACCCACCGTTGCTCGCGTTCTAGAAGCCTGTTGGTGAGGTTACCTGCTCCCTTCACTTTTTCAATGATAGTCCACCTGATGTCAGTATCATTGTGTCCTTTTTCGAGGTAGTGAGCCGTGAGTTTGGTTGCCATAACTGCCCGGCTTATCGTGCTCCTGTGCTCACTTATACGCAGCTTTATCTTCCTGCTGGTCATGCCCACGTACAATAAGTCACATGGACATTTTATAAGATACACCACATTATCGGTGTTACAATTTGTAAGTGCCCTTTGTTCCCAAGGGTGTGTCATGCCATGGTCGACTTGTTTGGTGTGTTCAGTGAGGGGGCATACCACACATGACGCGCAGGGATAATGGCCCATCACTGGTAGGTTATTCCACAGTGTGGATTGGTTCCTACCTTTAGGTTTTTGTGTGTTAGTGTGTATCAACGTGTCCCTCAAGCTCTTGTTTCTCCTGAACGAGAACATGGGTTTCTCAAAAGTGAGTTTGTTAACTGGGGTGGCGTGGTGAAGCAAAATAACGATGGATTAAACCCAGATCTGTGACTGGGGGTGAATGTTTGCCAATGTGCAGCATTCCGTCCATCATCTTGTGTGTTTTGCATTTCGCCCTAAGTGGGAAGGGTATGCCCAGACGTGGGTCCCGTGCTCACTACGCCACTGGAGTCAAGCTATCCTGGCTGATGAAGGCTGATAGCCTGAAACCGGTCCTAGGATGCTTGATTCCGGTCCAGGGAAGACATGGCTTGGCAGTTCGGTCTGGATTGTTCCCATGAGGCACAGGGTCAAGACTGATTTGCATATGGCCATGTCTGAACTGGGGTGGCGTGGTGAAGCAAAATAACGATGGATTAAACCCAGATCTGTGACTGGGGGTGAATGTTTGCCAATGTGCAGCATTCCGTCCATCATCTTGTGTGTTTTGCATTTCGCCCTAAGTGGGAAGGGTATGCCCAGACGTGGGTCCCGTGCTCACTACGCCACTGGAGTCAAGCTATCCTGGCTGATGAAGGCTGATAGCCTGAAACCGGTCCTAGGATGCTTGATTCCGGTCCAGGAAGACATGGCTTGGCAGTTCGGTCTGGACTGTTCCCATGAGGCACAGGGTCAAGACTGATTTGCATATGGCCATGTCTGAACTGGGGTGGCGTGGTGAAGCAAAATAACGATGGATTAAACCCAGATCTGTGACTGGGGGTGAATGTTTGCCAATGTGCAGCATTCCGTCCATCATCTTGTGTGTTTTGGAAGATAGGACAGACCATTTTTTATTTATGATCTTCTTGATACTGTTAGAAGAGGAGTTGTATGTAGTCACGCATATCAACTTATCCTTTTGTGTTCTCTGGTGAGTTTCCAGCAACGCTTCCCTGGGGGTGTTACGTGAACTCTTTTTAGCCCTTTCTATGATTTTCTGGGGGTATGCTTTCTGTTGTATTTGGTGGTTAGTTTTTCTACCTCTTTTTTGTAGTCTTTGAGGTCAGCGCAATTTCTGTGAACCCTAAGAAATTGGTCGACAGGCAAGTTCTCTTTAAGGGAACGCGTATGTGCGCTGTCAAAACGTAACAAGCTATGTCGGTCCGTTGGCTTAGTGTAAAGTGTGCTGACCAATGTACCTCCCCTAGCCTTAAGAGTGATATCTAGAAAAGAAACTTCCTCACTGTTCATGGTCATGGTGAAGCGGAGGTGTGGGTTAAGTTGATTAATCCAATTTGAGAAATTATTCAAGTTGGATTTGTCCCCCTTCCAAATGACCAGAATATCGTCAATGTATCTATACCACTCACATATGTTCTCAGTATAAGGGCTAATGGGCCAGATGTGGGTCTTCAAAATGGCCCATGTAGAGGCACGCTATGCTCGGCACAAAAGTGCTGCCCATCGAAGTCCCATGGACTTGTAGATACATTTGTTCTTCAAAACTGAAAAAGTTCTCAGTTAAGGCTAGGCGCATGAGAGGGATTACCCAACTTATTGGTGCCTCCCACTGCCAGTCTTCCTGTTCCAAAAGGTCTTCAATCACGCGGATGCTTTCTTCCTTTGGAATGCTGGTGTACAGCGCCTCCACGTCCAGACAGACCATGGTATTCTCTACTGGGTTGTATTCAATCCCTGCTAAGAGATTGAGAAGGTGTTTTATGTCTTGCACATATGATTTTATGCGGGTGACTAGGGGACGTAAGAACCAGTCGGCATATTTGGACAAAGGTTCAAGGAGAGAGCCTATCCCCGAGACGATCGGCCTACCAGGGGGTGGTATTCTGCCTTTGTGTATCTTTGGTATTGTGTAGAACAAGGGCACCCTAGGGTCGTCTGGATTGAGGAAGTCGTGTTCTTTTTTGGTAATCCAGTTTTTGTCTAGCGCATCTGTTGTTAATGTTTGTATGGATTTCTTGATGCGTGATGTTGGATCTCTGTTGATTTTTTAATAAAATTTTTTGTCCGGCAAGAGGTTCATGCATGCTGTTCTATAAGCACTGGTGCTCTGGATAACCGTAGTGCCACCTTTGTCGGCCGGTTTGATGACAATATCTGTCCTGGTGCTTAAGGTCTTCAGGGCGGCTCGTTCCTTGTTACTTAGGTTGTTAAAACTGCCTCTTTTTGGTTGGAGTAGTTCAACTTCTTTTAAAACTCCTTCTTCAAAGGCAATGACCTCTGGGGGCATAAGTGAAGTAGGCGGAAAAAATGTTGATTTCAGTCGTAGGTTGGTGTAGCCGTTCTCATCCTCAGGTTTGTCTTTATCCATGAAAAAAGTTTTGATGCAAATTTTTCGAAAACATTCGCTAAGTTCGCACCACAATTGGAATTTGTCTAGAAATGCGGTGGGGACAAATCCCAATCCTTTATTAAGGATTGCGAGTTCCTCTGTGCTCAGTGTTATGTCAGTAAGGTTGACTACTACTCCTTTATTGCACTCGTGCTGGGTTGTTGACCTCTGGTTTGGCTCCGAGTATTCATTGATGTTCTGTCGTCCTCCCATTGGACTCTCCTGTTGCCCCTTTTCCCACGTCTTCCTCTTCTCCCGCCCTGTCCTAAAAAACGTTGTTGGTTGAAATTGGGCTGGTAAAAGGGTGCTGTTTGGTACTGGGGTGGTCCTTGGTAAGGAACTGGGCCAAATTGGCCTGGCCAGGGGTACAAATGTTGAGGTAAATACCCCTGGTTGAAACCTCCCCTACGGGGTCTTCTTGGTTTACACTTCCAGCTTTTATTGGAGCCATCGCTTGACCACTCATCTTGTTCTGGGTCTGAGGAGCCAGAGTCCCCCACATAGGAAGATCCTGAGTCAGAGTTCTCTTGACCCCGTCTTTGATATATGGGTAGACTTTCTCGTGCGTAAATTTCTTCAGGTCCTTTTGTAATTTGTTGATCTTGCTCTGCATCAAATAGTCTTTGTGCGCCCCAATCTCCTTGTTGACTTCTTCAAGTTTCTTTTTGAAAAGTGTAATCTTGATTTCAGTCATGAGGGCGTCTTCGCTAGTTTTTATTTTTATCAAGAGTGTCTCAGATAGTCGTTTGGCTGTATTTATAATGAGGACGAGCCAATCGCGTGTGCAGCGCCAGGTGATCAGCGACCATTCTTTCTTGAACAAGGGATCATCTAGGAAGATTCTGGGGGCATTGGTGACTAGTAGACCTGCGGGTGCCGCATTGCCCCGCAGGTACTCAGTCATAATTGCTCCATGTAGCAAAATCTTCATCTGGGTTCGTTTCAGCTCTTTCAATTCGTCCCAATTCTGGGCCTGGTTAAGGCTTTGGTTTATGTTCGTATCCGGTAATAAAGAAGGGGCTGCTAAGATGGCAGATGCCATCTCGTCCGTGTACCCAATACCCAGTGCTTCAGCCATAATGGGTTGTATTGATAGGATGTGACTCTACTAATGGTGAGTGATGGCGACGATAGTGCACAGTGCTGTGAGTGAATAACAATAGGTGAGCTCAAGTGACCTAACAGTGTCTGTCTTTAAAACATATGTTTTGGAAATTATCCAAGAAGAACCCCACAGCTGTGCGCTGCTCAAACTACAATAAAGACTATAGCTACAGGGAAAGGGACTTCCCCTGTGCCGTAGGGGCTGAGAGGATTTTTCACGTGGGAGTACGTCCTCCCGTGTTTTACCACTAAACCACAAAGAATACTCCACGACAATGTGAACGAGGTCCACGATCTAAACTAAGATGAGAGAGGGAGGGAAGCCACTAAGTGAAGACATGAATCTGTACCCACTAGGGAGTGGGGAAGGAAAGGATTCCTTTTGTTTTAGTTACCCTCAAACACCCTAGTGGTGTCAATGTTCATCATCGGGTCACCCTGACGCCTAGAAGTCAGGGTGGGCTCGACCATATTCCAGGGAGCTCTTAGTGAGAATTGGCCAGGGGGAGTATACAGATTAAAAACCCTCAGACAGATCCCGGTGTCCCTTTATTAGTGGATCTGTCAGGGATATTAAAAAGTGAATGAAAAGGGTCAGTGGGAGTATTATGGTCCTATGACCCTAATGCCAACATGTTTCAGTCCAGTGTAGGCCAGAAGGGTCCCGGACTATCTTCAGGGCACAGAAACAAGTCCTCCCTGGAAAAAGCTGTAGATGGGGGGTCCCTATCCTGCTTTTATGTAAGTGCAGATAGCTGCTCCTTAGAGTCAAGTGAACAGATAATTTGTTTGATATTACACTCTTATCTCCATCTGTAAAGACAAGAAAAAAGACACAACATAGTAATCATAGTGTATCATAATGTAAACAATGTTAAGCTTCCCAAGAGTGCTGTGCTAGCCAGTGCACCTGTGTTGATGTGCGGTACACAACAGTCAACACACCTATTTGGTATGTAAACATAATACAATATAGCATTACCACATCCGACTAGGTGGTGAATTTAGTGTGGTGGCGACATGACTCGCATTCTGTCGCTATCCACGTACTTGTGCGTGCTCAGTCTCAGTGAAATATGCCCGTGTCACTCATATCAAACAGCAGAATGCTGCTACCAGTCGTCGTGGTTAAACATACACTCAATACATCCATCCATAGTATTCCCCCTTACCCCTTTTTGGGAGAGAAAATGCGTCACTGGGGGCCTCAGGAGGTCATGGGGTAGCCCTTCAGTCACACACTGCATGGTTAACAGCAGAGGAGATGCCAAAATGGTAGAAAACAATTGCCCAATAGGAAGAGAAAAGAACATAAAAATGGCGAAATTATTGCCCAACAGAATCAGCAGTGACATGAGCAGCTTCTACAACACGTACCTGTAGCGGTGTTTGTAATAGTCCCATTTACTTACTGCATCAAGGGTCCTGCCCCGTAGAGTAACCTAGTAGGTCTGGGTCCCCGGGCTTGCGCTCAGAAAGACCGGGGACCTCAGTTTAAATGGACCGTAACCTCGCGGGAGAAGCAGGCTTAAGGCACGCCCACTTGGTGTGTCGAGGACTCAATCTACAGATGCGTGGCGCCGGATTGACGCGTCACGCTTGCCTGATGGGAAATGTGGTCCCAACACCTAAAGCATGAACGGAGAGCCCAACACCTAAAACATGAACGGAGAGCCCGTGTAGGTGAAAATAAGTATTAAGAAACTGTAATGAAGGGGTTCAAATCTATTTAGTGAGTACCCGAAAAAAGACAGTCATATCACTCAAAACACTGCGCTCTTGATACTATAACGTGTCTCTATGTTACAGAGACACGCAAAATTCAAAACTCGCCAACTTTATTGTTACGAGCAATCAACAACTGGTGTTTGTTCGAGATGTGAAAACATAAAACACAGTGCCCGGGCTATAATAAAAGAGTGTGGCACGAGTTAAAAAGGCAAGTACTGCCATATATATACCAGATGGCGTTGTGTGCTAGATCATAGTACTACCCATATTATGCCATGTATTAAGACATATGTGGGACTCAATGCAAGTTGTGTGAACTGAGGGCATGTGACGCTTGTTGTGAGAGTATACCCTTAGAAATGGAGAGAGGCACATCTGGGCATGAAATCATATACGATTAATTGCCTCTAATAATTTGTGAAAAAATTACAAGGTGATGTACCAGGGATGGGATAAACTGACTATGTTGTAGAGGAATCCCTGCTGTAATCATTTCTTATTCAATTGATTCCAAGGTATGGAATCATTGAGTCCCGTTTCGTGGGTCCTTAAACGATAAACCCACCATTGCTCGCGTTCTAGAAGCCTGTTGGTGAGGTTACCTGCTCCCTTCACTTTTTCAATGATAGTCCACCTGATGTCAGTATCATTGTGTCCTTTTTCGAGGTAGTGAGCCGTGAGTTTGGTTGCCATAACGGCCCACCTTATCGTGCTCCTGTGCTCACTTATGCGCACCTTTATCTTCCTGCTGGTCATACCCACGTACAATAAGTCAAATGGACATTTTATAAGATACACCACATTATCGGTGTTACAATTTGTAAGTGCCCTTTGTTCCCAAGGGTGCCTCATGCCATGGTCGATTTGTTTGGTGTGTTCAGTGAGGGGGCATACCACACATGACCCGCAGGGATAATGGCCCATCATGGTAGGTTATTCCACAGTGTGGATTGGTTCCTACCTTTAGGTTTTTGTGTGTTAGTGTGTATCAACGTGTCCCTCAAGCTCTTGTTTCTCCTGAACGAGAACATGGGTTTCTCAAAAGTGAGTTTGTTGGAAGATAGGTTAGAACATTTTTTATTTATGATCTTCTTGATACTGTTAGAAGAGAAGTTGTATGTAGTCACGCATATCAACATATCCGTTTGTGTTCTCTGGTGAGTTTCCAGCAACGCTTTCCTAGGGGTGTTACGTGACCTCTTTTTAGCCCTTTCTATGATTTTCTGGGGGTATACTTTCTGTTGTAGTTTGGTGGTTAGTTTTTCTACCTCTTTTTTGTAGTCTTTGAGGTCAGCGCAATTTCTGCGAACCTTAAGAAACTGGCCGACAGGCAAGTTCTCTTAAAGGGAACGCGGATGTGCGCTGTCAAAACGTAACAAGCTATTTTGGTCCGTTGTCTTAGTGTAAAGTGTGCTGACCAATGTACCTCCCCTAGCCTTAAGAGTGATATCTAGAAAAGAAACTTCCTCGCTGTTCATGGTCATGGTGAAGCAGAGGTGTGGGTTAAGTTGATTAATCCAATTTGAGAAATTATTCAAGTTGGATTTGTCCCCCTTCCAAATGACCAGAATATCGTCAATGTATCTATACCACTCACAGATGTTCTCAGTATAAGGGTTAATGGGCCAGATGTGTTGGTCTTCAAAATGGCCCATGTAGAGGCACGCTATGCTCGGCGCAAAAGTGCTGCCCATCGAAGTCCCATGGACTTGTAGATACATTTGTTCTTCAAAACTGAAAAAGTTCTCAGTTAAGGCTAGGCGCATGAGAGTGATTACCCAACTTATTGGTGCCTCCCACTGCCAGTCTTCCTGTTCCAAAAGGTCTTCAATCACGCGGATGCTTTCTTCCTGTGGAATGCTGGTGTACAGCGCCTCCACATCCAGACAAACCATGGTATTCTCTACTGGGTTGTATTCGATCCCTGCTAATAGATTGAGAAGGTGTTTTGTGTCTTGCACATATGATTTTATGCGCGTGACTAGGGGACGTAAGAACCAGTCGGCATATTTGGACAAAGGTTCGAGGAGAGAACCTATCCCCGAGACGATCGGCCTAACTGGGGGTGGTATTCTACCTTTGTGTATCTTTGGTATTGTGAGGAACAAGGGCACCCTAGGGTCGTCTGGATTGAGGAAGTTGGGTTCTTTTTTGGTAATCCAGTTTTTGTCTAGCGCATCTGTTATTAATGTTTGTATGGATTTCTTGATGCGTGATGTTGGATCTCTGTTGATTTTTTAATAATATTTTTCATCCGCCAAGAGGTTCATGCATGCTGTTCTATAACCACTGGTGCTCTGGATAACCGTAGCGGCACCTTTGTCGGCCGGTTTGATGACAATATCTGTCCTGGTGCTTAAGGTCTTCAGGGCCGCTCGTTCCTTGTTACTTAGGTTGTTAAAACTGCCTCTTTTTGGTTGGAGTAGTTAAAATTCTCTTAAAACTCCTTCTTCAAAGGCAATGACCTCTGGGGCATAAGTGAAGTAGGCGGAAAAAATGTTGATTTCAGTCATAGGTTGGTGTAGCCGTTCTCATCCTCAGGTTTGTCTTTATCCATGAAAAAAGTTTTGATGCGAATTTTTCGAAAAAATTTGCTAAATTCGCACCGCAATTGGAATTTGTCTAGAAATGCGGTGGGGACAAATCCCAATCCTTTATTAAGCATTGCGAGTTCCTCTGTGCTCAGTGTTATGGCAGTAAGGTTGACTACTAGTCCTTTGTTGCACTCGTGCTGGGTTGTTGACCTCTGGTTTGGCTCCGAGTATTCATTGATGTTCTGTCGTCCTCCCATTGGACTCTCCTGTTGCCCCTTTTCCCACGTCTTCCTCTTCTCCCGCCCTGTCCTAAAAAACGTTGTTGGTTGAAATTGGGCTGGTAAAAGGGTGCTGTTTGGTACTGGGGGGGTCCTTGGTAAGGAACTGGGCCAAATGGGCCTGGCCAGGGGTACATATGTTGAGGTAAATACCCCCGGTTGAAACCTCCCCTACGGGGTCTTCTTGGTTTACCTTTCCAGCTTTTATTGGAGCCATCGCTTGAACACTCATCTTGTTCTGGGTCTGAGGAGCCGGAGTCCCCCACATAGGAAGATCCTGAGTCAGAGTTCTCTTGACCCTTATAATCGTCTTTGATATATGGGTAGACTTTCTCGTGCGTAAATTTCTTCAGGTCCTTTTGTAATTTGTTGATCTTGCTCTGCATCAAATAGTCTTTGTGCTCCCCAATCTCCTTGTTGACTTCTTCAAGTTTCTTTTTGAAAAGTGTAATCTTGATTTCAGTCATGAGGGCGTCTTCGCTAGTTTTTATTTTTATCAAGAGTGCCTCAGATAGTCGTTTGGCTGTATTTATAATGAGGATGAGCCAATCGCGTGTGCAGCGCCACGCGATCAGCGACCATTCTTTCTTGAACAAGGGATCATCTAGGAAGATTCTGGGGGCGTTGGTGACTAGTAGACCTGCGGGTGTTGGGACCACATTTCCCAGCAGGCAAGCGTGACGCGTCAATCCGGCGCCACGCGTCTGTAGATTGAGTCCTCGACACACCAAGTGGGCGTGCCTTAAGCCGGCTTCTCCCGCGAGGTTACGGTCCATTTAAACTGAGGTCCCCGGTCTTTCTGAGCGCAAGCCCGGGGACCCAGACCTACTAGGTTACTCTGCAGGGCAGGACCCTTGATGCAGTAAGTAAATGGGACTATTACAAACACCGCTACAGGTACGTGTTGTAGAAGCTGCTCATGTCGCTGCTGATTCTGTTGGGCAATAATTTCGCCATTTTTATGTTCTTTTCTCTTCCTATTGGGCAATTGTTTTCTACCATTTTGGCATCTCCTCTGCTGTTAACAGTGCAGTGTGTGACTGAAGGGCTACCCCATGACCTCCTGAGGCCCCCAGTGACGCATTTTCTCTCCCAAAGAGGGGTAAGGGGGAATACTATGGATGGATGTATTGAGTGTATGTTTAACCACGACGACTGGTAGCAGCATTCTGCTGTTTGATATGAGTGACACGGGCATATTTCAATGAGACTGAGCACGCACAAGTACGTGGATAGCAACAGAATGCGAGTCATGTCGCCACCACACTATATTCACCACCTAGTTGGATGTGGTAATGTTATATTGTCTTATGTTCACATACCAAATAGGTGTGTTGACTGTTGTGTACCGCACATCAACACTGGTGCATTGGCTAGCACAACACTCTTGGGAAGCTTAACGTTGTTTACATTATGATACACTATGATTACTATGTTGTGTCTTTTTTCTTGTCTTTACAGATGGAGATAAGAGTGTAATATCAGACAAATTATCTGTTCGCTTGACTCTAAGGAGCAGCTATCTGTCCTTACATACAAGCAGGATAGGGACCCCCCATCTACTGCTTTTTCCAGGGAGGACTTGTTTCTGTGCCCTGAAGAAAGTCCGGGACCTTTCTGGCCTACACGGGACTGAAACATGTTGGCATTAGGGTCATAGGACCATAATACTCCCACTGACCCTTTTTATTCACTTTTTAATATCCCTGACAGATCCACTAATAAAGGGACACCGGGATCTGTCTGAGGGTTTTTAATCTGTATACTCCCCCTGGCCAATTCTCACTAAGAGCTCCCTGGAATATGGTCGAACCCACACTGACTTCTAGGTGTCAGGGTGACCCGATGATGAAGCATGACACCACTAGGGTGTGTGAGGGTAACTAAAACAAAAGGAATCCTTTCCTTCCCCACTCCCTAATGGGTACAGATTCATGTCTTCGCTTAGTGGCTTCCCTCCCTCTCTCATCTTAGTTTAGATCGTGGACCTTGTTCACATTGTCGTGGAGTATTCTTTGTGGTTTAGTGGTAAAATACGGGAGGACGTACTCCCATGTGAAAAATCCTCTCAGCCCCTACGGCACAGGGGAAGTCCCTTTCCCTGTAGCTATATTCTTTATCATCGTTTACGTATCTTTCCCCATGTGTTAACATGACTTGGATTTAGTCTAGCCAGGAAAATGACTCGAAGCTTGGGAGTACGGCTGTACTGTTGAATGAGCGTGCTTCCAGAGGTAACCCCATGGCTCTAATGACGTCTTGCAATTTTATGTCCAGACACCCTTCCACCCCCTCTCCCCCCTTCCCCCTCTTCACCCCCAGTAAGGCCTTTCCCAGTGCTGATTCTGACTAGACTCTCATTTAGGGTCATGTTGAAGTACGTCCTATAAGGGGTCTGGGACCTGCAGGAGGAAGGCTCCAAATTGCTCAAGGGCTTTGGTTTGTAAGTCCAGTGGGAGATAAATAGACACTACTGTGAGCCCCTCCCTGTTTCATCTCACGGTTTCTCACTACGAATGCGCCATAGCAGTCCCAGGATCTATCCATGTGCGTTTGGCTGTGAATGGGAGGATTTCTATGGGCCATAAAACCAACTCCCTGGGAGCTTCTTATGAAGCCTGAATAGGCCTGTACATTGTATTTTTCTCTGCCCAAAAAAACTAAATTACCTATCATGTGTGCATCTCTTGAAGCAGAATCAGGTCTGGGTTGCGTTATGAGAGAAATCTTGTCACCACCCCACATTCATATACTAAGTCAAAACTTCAAATTAGCTCTGGAGGTCCTAGTCATAGATAGTGAGGTAATTTAATATGGTGAGCCTGGAGCCCTCCATGTAGTATTTGATACTCCTTATAGTGTATGTGTTTGGTTCAATGTACTGTATGTCAATTTTCACCCCTCCTTCACCCCATCCTACGTCCAGGCTTGGAACTACCTGCTTCCTCAATGGCTAAGGTGTTGGTCGCCCCCACTCTAAATGTCAAACTATGCAAATTTAGCACTTGAAACTGATCCTCTCTCCTCTCCCTTCCAGGGGAGGGTTGGTAGAATTGTTTGTTTTACGGTCTTGATCTTGTAAGACTTCTCCTGTTCGGCGCCTGTAACACAACCGCTGTCTTTTTACTGCTAACTTTTTGCCAAACCTTCAAATAATCTCAAGCCTCTTGGGAGCCGGTGAGGAACTAGGTTTCATCTTCAGCTATGATTTGCAGTTTTGTGTGAAACAAAATCCTGTACATGATCTCCCTTCTGCGGAGCTCTGCCTTCACTTTATGAAAAGTTCTTTTCGACGCTTATACTTCTTGGTTATAATCAGTGAGCATCACAATGTTCCTGCTGTCAATTCGGATCGGACCATGTATTTCTGGGCTCCCTTAGGACTCAAAAGTTAAGAACTTGTGCTATGATGGATCTGGATTTTGCTTCAAGGTTTGGCTTCCTCCTCGGACCCTGTGAGCTCTTTCTATGACAAGAAGGGAGAGAACCCTTGGTTTGAAAGTGTCTCTAATAAGAATCTCCACAAGTTGTTCCATTGATTTCCTTTCTTCCTTCGCTGGCACTCCCACTGGGTGCACACTGTTATACCATGACCTGCCCTTTGTGTCCTCAGCTCTGGCATGCAAATGTTAGGTGGCTGCTTTGGGTTGGCGATATTCACCCTTCATGTCCTTGAAACTGTAGAGTGGTCCTCCACTGTGAGCTCCATTGACTTTACTCTCTGAAATTTTGCAGAGATCGGTTCACAGAAGGTTGAAGTCATCGACCACTGTGTCGATCTTCTGTTCAAGCTGAATCAGCCTTTTCCCTGCACATGGCTCCAAATATCTGCCAAACTTATTTGGATATTTAGTAATCTTCTGTACAGACGTTTAACTGCGACAGATGTGGCTGAAGCAAGATAGGGTTCCATAAATGGCATCTTCAAAATGTGTCTTTCTGATCTTGTTAGGGGTTTGCTGGATTTGTGCTGAAAGACAAAGGTAGATGGTGTGTTCCTGGCACTTCCAAGTGCCCTTTCAACCTACTGGTTTGGGCGTCCTCTTAGATGACACAAAATAGGACTCTTTGGTTCACCTGATGACTGATTGCAAGGTGGGTACTCTGGAGCAGGTAGTGGGATGATGTCCATCGTAAAACAGCATATATTCAAACAAGGGACAATATTAGACCTTTATGAATTTACAGAGTGGAAAACGTGTCCCAGCGACGTGAAATAATCTGATAAGCGTAACACGTGGTCTTACTGAGTGGTTCAAATGGAACCCGTCGGGACTCTAGTCATTAGTTTTCAGTTGAAAATGGGGTTACGTCAGCTCTATCTAAGTTTGCAGTTAATTCTCAAAGAATACTTGTCTGTCACTGGATATTGGTACGATTAGGCAAATGCATAGTTAATAAAAAAGCAGACTTTGAAATCACTGTGTAGAACTTAGAGAAAACGTCAGTTAAATGTCAATTTGTCATAGAAGGTTTTCATGAGCAGAGATGCAATGAAGAGGTTCAAACAAAGTAGTCGGCAAACAAAATTGGGACGAAATCCAACAATTACCGCATTTCATGACCACTGCCACTCCTATTGATGCAATAGAGAAAGTTAAAGAACACAAATACACACACTGTCAGGATGGCAGAGCATTGATCAAGGTTTAGGCATGTTTATCACCGTTCACCCAGTTAGAAACGTGTCACATGCAATTACAAATTAATGCATCAAACAATGGACAGATGATTGAGGTAAGGAATACATTGTACTACGACCTAAATAAGGATAGGCAACAAAGCACATGTAAAGCAACATGGCTAACAAGTGGAGAAAAAATGATTTACTTTTTCTGAAGGAAAAAACAGGGTAATACCAACCAACCATTAAATGCCGTAAAGATCTATTGGCTTTCACAAGTGTGTTTCATAATAAATAAATCAGTCCTACTCTCTTAATCAGAACTTCTCATAATAAACCGATAAGGCCCATGGCATCTGAAGTAACTTTTCCCAATGAACCAATCACCTCTATAGTTTTTATTATTGATTAGTCACCAAACGTCATTCAGACCTACTGTATTGAACATAAGCTTTCCCACAAGGCAATCATCAGGTATATGCAATAAAACTACAAAAATGTACAAAATTGCAGCGGTCAAAACAAAATAAAATCCCTGATTATCATAGTGCAAATTTTCAATCCCCCTGGTTTGGTTGAGTGGGTTACCAACATCAAAACTCTTGCCTACTCTAGTAATCTGTGAGATTCCAAGTAACAAGATTCCTGCCTACAGACTTTAGCACATTGTGATAACAATCCACACTCAATTAGTCAATCAAATACACTTTATTCGGTTTCTGCATAAAACCATAAAAGTATTCTAAAACCGTGCATAGTATTGAATATAATCTGATACAAAA
Organism: Calotriton arnoldi; assembly: GCA_963921515.1. Classification (NCBI taxonomy): domain Eukaryota; kingdom Metazoa; phylum Chordata; class Amphibia; order Caudata; family Salamandridae; genus Calotriton; species Calotriton arnoldi. The sequence continues at coordinate 1,992,164 of CAWUFW010001733.1, read as the reverse complement.
TATTTATGCTTAAAAGCCCATTGCGTTCAAGATATGCTTTTCGCAATAAATAAGTTAGGCTAACTGATTTTCTCATAACTTTTTAAATAAACAGCTATATCTATGAAATCTGACACGTTTCCCCATGAATCAACAATCTTTACCATTGGCCAGACACCAAAGTTAACAAAGGCCTACTGAAGTATTCGTAAACTGACAATCATCATGGATACTGTTATAAAATTACAGTTGGCAAAAACATATACAACCTTACTCAAAAATGCCTAACAAAGATTGTTACAGTGAAAATCTTCTAGCCCCTGAGTATGTCAGAGGGGGGGAACCAACAGCAAAACCTTTGTGTACTCTAATAATCCGTGAGATTTCATGAAACAAAATACCTGTCTATTGCTTTTAACAATCGACTGTTAAATGCCTATTGGCTTTAATGAATGCTTCTTACAATGACTAGCATGGTCTACTGCTTTTGTCATAACCTTTCATAGTAAACAGATCAGTCCTATGACATCTGACATAATGTTTCTGAGTAAACCAATCAGGCCTATAGTCTTTATCATTGGCTTATCACCATAACTAAACCGGGCCTACTTTAGTGAGGGTAATCTTTCTCACAATGCAACCTTCATACATATGATCATTAAATTACAAATGTATGCTAAACTACATTGGGCAAAGCAAAATGCTAAACAAGGATATCACAGGCCAAATCTTCTATACACACAGTTTATCTAAATTACACCAGAACCCTTACCTACTACAGTAATCTGTGAGATTCCCTGTGATAAAATGTGTCTCTGCAGCCTTTAATACAGAGTAATAACAATCCACCCCTAATTGCATATTGACTTTAACACATGCTTTTTACAATAAATATGTGAGGCCTACTGCTATTATTGTAATGTTTCATAATAAGCAGAGCTCTCCTACGGCCTTGATCATAGGTTTGCCACCATAAACAACTCAGCCCTGCTGGATTCAGCATAAACTTTACCACAAAGCAAAAGGTGCAATACAAACCCTCTATAAATACTCTTTTTCAGTGGAAGTGAACAACATCATCCAAATCAATGTTATATTCAAGGATAGCAACAAATAGGTAGATCTTAAGTCTTTCTATCAGTTGGACAGCTGAAAGTTCGTTTTCTGTTAATCACATACGGTTGGCATCATCTGCGCTGTCAAAGTGGCCCTAACAAACCCTGCAAAACACTCTTTAACACTCTTTAACACTCTTTAACACTCATCCAACCCAAACAAACAATATGTGCCATATTTATCAAAATGTCAAAGAAAAAAATGTTGTGGTACATTAACATTAATGCATTTATATTGTGATTACAAAAATATAATTGTTTGTAATGATGGAGCAGAAATCTCATTTAAATTGTAGGGGTGCATTATAATTACATGTAGAACGCATCCGCATATAATCAAGCAAATTATGTTAGCACTGGGTGTTAGAGTTGTGAAACGTATTAACGCACTTATGTGATGTGCTTAGTTTATGGATAAGTGTCATGGATAATTAACATAGGAAATCAACGTAACTAGTTAAAAACGTTAACATGTAAAACTGGTGCTGTGAAGATGACACTACTCACTTATTAATTGTGCTTGACAAATAACGTTTTCTAATTAGAAGGTAAATGTATTAATTGAAATGCTAATAATGATTATGTAAATTGTATTGCTGAAAGAGACACGTCTTATGTTAGCCGAAGTCATAGACCTGTAATGTAAGTCCCTGGAAACTCTTGCTTTAGAATGAATAGTTGAAATTCATGTGCATTGTGGATTCTGTTCTTTCTCACATTTCCATTGCAGGTGGAGAATGTATTCTTTAGGAATAGTAATGTCTTTGTTTTAACAAGCGAGTCAAAAAGAGAAGAAGTTACAATTACATGGGTGGGCGGTGATAAAGACAGAGATGTTTTCACACGGGAGAAGGCATGGGAGCCAAGGACAAACTGTTGCAGAGAAGGCTCATGGACAACATCGTGGAAAAGTACATCTCGAACTGCAACCAGAAATGATGGTGTGATGTGAAGTGCATCATGGGAATACTACCTGTGGATAACTGTTTGTTGGAATTAATGAAAGTGCCCACTTCTTTCTTGCCTTCAGAGAGAGAGCATCTCAGAATGAGCTCTTTCTATTGATAGCAGCTTTATGCTACTGAGCCCACTGATGGTGGAGAGACTTCTTAGGAAGACTCAATGCACTGACACCTTTTTCTCTTTCAATTAAAATGCTTATGTAGGGATGTCACTTTAGAGCTAGAGTAGGGATAGCTTGATGCTTTATACTCATAAACACTAGATGCAGGGAAACTTGGACTCATGCTTCTTGATTTGCTGTATCCCACTTCTTGAATTAATAGTTCTGTTCATGCTGAACCATCTAAATTGGATGCATAGATTTGGCTTCTTGCTAATTCCGTTATACTTCTATACCATCGTGTTGAGGTGTCTCCCTGCCCAGTTATTTTTTGACATTGTAATAAATTAACTAACTTTAATTTGTCCGTGGATTATTATGGGGTGAAGGAGAATTGTCAATTAATTGGCTGTGTATTAACAATTTTCTCCCCTTTACACTTCCATGCTGCGAAAGAGAACCATCGGTTTTGTGTCTCTAGAACAGGTCTAGAACTAATGGGCCCGGCCCTTTCAGTTGGTAGCAGAGTAGGATGGGAAAGGGGAGAATCTAGAAGTAGTCTAGAATAAGTGGAACCTAGAACTTCAAAGCCCCGAACTAGAGCCCAATGATCGAAAGCGGAAGGCGACGGAACCTGGCTGACCGACGGAGTTTGTTGGTGTGGCGAAATCAGCGGCGGAAGAAGGAGTGAGTATTAACAGGGTGTATGCAGTATGTTAGATTGCGGGAATGGTTTGATTGTGTGATGTCTTATGGAGTTGGTGTGAGATGCGGGTGAATGTGGTTTCGGGTCAGACGTGGTCCAAGGATTGAGATTTGAGTTGCAGGTCCAGAAGTGGCCTAAGATTCCGGGATATATTAAATGGTGTAGAAGACACCAAGATTGTGATTGTCTGACCGAAAAATGGAGGAGTTATCGTGAGACGTCATCAGCAGTTCCACCTAAGACAGGGAACTTTGTGTGAATGGGACGTATGTGAATCGACTAGTGGACCTTGTGTACAGGGGTTGACTATACTGATTCGGGTGATCCACGCTGGTCGAGGCGAGGGTTACCGTTTGTGGATGTTCTTGAGTGACCGGATTCTATTGATCTTTTAGAATGGCAGACAATTACGGATTTAAGATGATTGTGTGAGTGAATGCATATGGAGAAATTGTGAAGGAGGGTGAGTTGCTGCTAGGAGTAAGAGTGACATCGAATTGTGCCGCATTGCGATAGGTCGGTTGGTGTAACGCCGCACTGGGATTGGCTGGTGGTCATCGGGAAGTCTATGGTCGAAAAGGATTGTTTAGTCGTAAACAATTGAACAAACACTGCATTTACTGAAATCATGCGGTGCTTTAAGGTGTTATGGGATCTCTTCAGAGGTGATGAAGGGGTTGTTACTCCAGTGGGAAATGAGGCGCCACCCAAGGATACTCCAGCACACTATATTGCGACAAACGTTGGGCTCCACACTATAATTTGGCTCCAAAATTGGCACAAAATCACGTTTTAGTTCATTCCGATTGGATGTGTTGAATCAGCTCAGGGAAATGATGCTTGCGATGCGATCTTTGCCTAGACCCACCCAGTTTGAAGCATTAGATGCATAGATGCATGCAGCTCATGCTAAGAAAAGAGAGAAATATCCAGGGAGGATGAAGAAAACTGTGAAAGCGTATCAGGATGCACAGTGGGATGCGAGGCTTAAGACGTTGAGAGTAGATACCTTTGAGGGAGAGAGGGTGTACCCAGTGCTGGTATGAGATGGAAGACCACAGGATAGAAACAGAAGGACAAATGGGAGTGACAGCAGTGATAATGAAGACAGCTTGCTGGATGGGTGGTTGGCTGAGCGTCCACCACCTTACAGTCCACAACCGAGTGACGGTGGACGAAGCATGAAGACAACGAGAATGTGAGGAGTGTATGAGCCTAGTAGCTCCTAATCCAGGGGCGTTGTAGTGATACCGGCAGGCATAGGGGGGACGGGAGTGTCCGCCTCTGGAGGTATAGAACAGGATGATGTTAATGCTACTTCACGGTTGCCGGAAGCTCTTACAGTACCGGTTACCATTGACCCTGTCGTTCCTTTTATGACCCGAGATCAGTGGGAAACCTTGGTCCGAGACAATCCATACATGCTGAAGGAACTGGGTTGGGAAGAACAGGAAGTGCAAATGGGAATTGTCATCCTTTAGTGCCTATGGAATCTAGTACCCCTTTAGGGACCACTGCTGACCCTTTCGGAGTACGGATTGGCTCCAGTACCATATGGTCCAATTCCATTGGTTAGCAGTAGTTCAAATCTACGAATGTGGGAAACTCCGGTGAGAGGACCAAGTGGCGTGACCCAAGAAGCAAGCTCAAGTCAGAGAACCCCTAACAATCAGCACGTTCTAGACTTTGTAGACTTAGAGTCATGGCTGAGGGATCATAATAACAGCATGGAGAGCCAGAATAGTAGGTAAAGTCAGGGTACTCTTAAGGCTGTGATGAAGGCGAAGTTAGTGGATATGATGAGACTGAAGTCTGAACTAGAGGAAATCATCAATGGGAGTCTACCCTTAGACAGAATAGAGACCTATGAGCTGGACGAGTTGCTGTTTGTAGCTAAGGATGTTACCAAGAGCAAGACAGGCACATGAGAAGTTGTTGGAGTTGGCTGAGAGATATGGAGTAGACTTGTCCTGAACAAAAATGCTACAGGGAAATCACAGGCTTACTTACAGTGGCAAAGAGCTAGAGTAGAAGAGGGTGACTGGATTGAAGACGCACATCCGAGAATTGGCGATAGGAATAAGGGCTTGGAGTATGCTGGATAAGTGGGAGGAGAGATGGTCAAAATAGAAGAGCGTGAGAAAGGCGACAGGAGAAACACCACCTCCAGGAGGGGGAACTCAGGGAGTAGAGGCATATCTGTTATGGGAAGTGCCTATGATAGGTGCATGTTCCTTGGAGTCGGGGTGATCTTGCTGCGTTCATGAATGATTTTCACAGGTTGAGAAAGAAACCTGCTGAGTGGCACAAGCAAGTTGATTGCTTTGTTTGTTTTTAAAAAAAAAAATTATTTGAAGAGTTTTATATAGCGCTGGCTAGACCCGGAGGTATCAGAGCGCTTTACATGAGGATCAGCGAGTTACAGGTTACGAAAATTACTTCAGTTACAGTTGCCGTTACAAATATAGGCTTAGGAGAAAAACATGAGATTACACAATAATATAAGTTATTAGCGCGTAGCATAGCCAAGGCACGCGTCTAATGGGGCATGGAAGGTGGGGGGGGGAAGGTAAACATGGGAGAGGAATGCAGATAGAGTCAGGTAGACCGGAAGGGGGAAAGTACTTCAGGGGGAACAAAGCAGTCAAAGCAGTCAAAGAGAAAGACAGATAAAACCGTGAAGTACCGTGAGAAACAATGTCCGATGTCCGGCTGGGTAGGTGACGCCGCGGGGGTGAACCAGAGCCAGACTCCTCTAAAGCTGCATAGGACAGCTCCACCGGGCAGCGGCCAAGGGTACTCGGGCTCCGGGGTAAGTACAAACAGTTTTAGTTTCCACCCATGGGGCCTCGTCATTGTTTAGATTGTGATTCCTAGTGATCTATGGTCTGCTTGTAAGATAGCTGTTGAATGGCCTAGTGCTGAACCAGAGATGGACTCGGTGTCTCATGGTCCTTCGCCGATGGTCACGAAGAAGTAATCTGGTGATCACATGGTTGCAGTCCAAAATAGCCCCACAAGACATCGTTGGGGTAAGATTGATCGAATTATCCAGGAACCTAAGGCGTCAGTACACGCTTATTATGAAAGGCTGTCACAGGCCTTTAAACGGTACAGTGGGTTAGACACACTCAACCCCAGAGATATGGGACAATTTGTGTGCAAATTTGTGACTGGGTTGAGGCAGGAGATCAGCCTCATGATCCAACAGCACCTAATCTGTTGGCAAAACAAATTAATAGACGAAATCCTACGGTATGCCAGGTATTGCTGTGATGAGGTGGATTCCAAACATAGAAGGATAAAGGAGAAACTGATGTTAGTCCAAATGTGTAATGCTCAGAAAGGAGAGCAGGTGCAGGCAATGATGGGAGCTGTAACTCGTGGTCAGGGAAATACCCCAGGAGGTGTACAAGCACAATCAGTTGCAGGGACGGTGGGCCTGGCAAGAGGGAGAGGTATCCTTATAGATCCAAAGACAGGAATAGATGTCGCGACCCTGAAGAAGACCATTGCCTGTCATTTTTCTCACAAGATCAGGCATTGGAAGCGCGAGTGCAGTCTTAATCCTGCGAATCAAGAACAGAGAGGAGAACTCGTGCAAGTGGCAGATGGCGTAAATCAGTTACCTACAGTGACCAGGCCATGATCATTTAATGCGGGAGGCAATCAGAACCAGTAAGTGCAAGTGCCCCAGCCTCCGAGAATCTCATAGGGCAATCGAACATATCATCAGATGCCCTTAATGGAAGCACTAGACGGATTTGATCCGGACCCGTCCTTATGATGGTGCCTGAGGGTGAAGGAAGACTGTACTCTTGGAGCAGTCTTAGCGGTAGACCAGAGTGGACCATACATAGAAGCCGACGTGGATGGTCATCCCATTACATTCTTGATTGATACTGGTGTTAACCGTTCTACTGTGAGATCTGCAGTAGCCCCAAACCTGCCCCTCTTGCGATCCAAGTTGTAGGAGTCGCTAACAAAATAATGACAAACCCTTTGACAGAAGAGGTGCCGGTGAAAATCAGAACCTTTCAGGATCACCATCAATTTGTGGTGTTGAATTCGAGTCCAGTCTGTTTGCTAGGGAGTGACTTGTTGTGCAAATTGAACTGTATCATCTACTGCACACCAAAGGGAATCGAATTGAAGACTAACGATGAGGACGTTGCCTTCAAATTGGCAAATCAGAACTTTTTTGCCACCTTGTTCCCTTTACTGACAGTGGAAGACATGCCCTGGATCTGAGAGACACTGTCTCTCCAGAGGTATGGGACTTCACAGGGGAAGAAATCGGATTGATTCGAGGAGTCGAGCCAGTCCGCATACAGGTCAAGCCAAGCACAGAATTTCCGAGATCACCTCAGTACAATCTGGCCCCAGAAACAGTGACAGGAATTACACTATAATTGACTCCATGATTGCGCAGGACATTCTGAAGGAGATCATGGGAAGTACGTGCAATTCTTCTATTATGGGGCTGCAGAAACTAAGTGGGAAGTTTCACATTGTTCAAGCTCTTAGAAAGGTCAATAACATAATGATTCCATGTTGTCCCGTGGTACCGAATCCATCTGTAATCCTATTTCAGATTCCTTGCGAAGCTGAATGGTTCATGGTGATTAACCTCTGCCAAACATTCTTCTCCATTCCATTGCAAGAGGAAAGCCAATTTTTATTTGCTTTCCATCTGGAGAATCATGTCTTAACATGGTGTCGTATCCCCCAAGTGTATACTGAAAGTCCATCCATTTTCAATCATATCATGAAAAAAAACCTTGAGAGCTTGATTCTGCCTCGAAATTCAGTGCTGGTCCAATATATCGATGACCTTCTCATTGCATCTGAAACACGAGAGGCTTGTAGGGATGATACCATCGCCTTACTGAACCATCTGGCTGACAATGGGCATAAGGGGCTCCAAATAAGCTTCAGTACTGCCTAAAAGAAGTACAGTATTTGGGTCATCAAATCAAGAAAGTCAAAAGGTGTCACCAGAAAGAGAGGAGGCGATCATAAAAATGAATCCGCCCAATACCCAAAAAGAGGTCAGAATGTTCTTGGCAATGGTTGCCTACTGCCGACAGTGGATTCCTAATTTCTCCTTGATGGCGAAGCCCTTGCAGATGCTGACCCACAAGGATGTGTGTGATCCGGTGCCTTGGGATAACGACTGCCTGCTTGCCTTCCTGGAGTTGAGAGAGTGGTTGTGTTGTGCTCCAGCTTTAGGAATGCCTGATTACATCAAAGCATTCTCACTGTTTTGCCATGAACGAGCGGATTGTGCTCTATCTGTACTCACCAAGACACATGGAGGTGCCCGTAGATCAGCGGCCTACTTCTCATCTATTCTAGACCCTGTAGCTTCAGCTTTGCCCGGATGTCTCAAATCCGTTGCTGCAACAGGTGTCAGTATTGAACGATGTGAGAGTGTTGTGATGGGTCATCCTTTTATTGTATATGTACCACACTCAGTTGAGATTTTGATGACGAGAACCAAAACACAGCATTTGACAAATAATAGGCTGACCAGGTATGAGCAGGTTGTGCTTTACGCTGAAAATGTCACTCTAAAGCGGTTTTCTGTGTTAAATCCTGCTACCTTGTTTCCTATTCCAAATGCAGATGGGGAAGAATGTGAAGACCATGATTGTCTGGATGTCACTGAGCTTTGCATGAAGCAGAGACCTGACACTGTCGATGAGCCATTGTCTGATCCTGAAAAAGTATTTTTTGTTGATGGTTCATGCTTAAGAGACAATGAAGGTAATCTGAGAGCAACGCTTGCTGTCTGTACCATCTCTGGAGTGCATGAAGCTGCTTGTTTACAGGGAATACACTCCACACAAGTGGCCGAAATTGTTGCCTTGACCCGTGCATGCCTTGTTTCTGAACAGATCCGAGTCCCGATCTATACCGATAGCCAGTACGGTTTCGGTGTGGTTCATGACTTCGGACAGCTATAGTCGCAGAGAGTGTTTCTAATGTCATCAGGATCCCCGATACGGAATGGGGAGCATGTGAGACAACTGCTGGAAGCTCTACAATTGCCAAGAGAAGTGGCTGTCGTTAAATGTGCAGTCCATGGAAGGGGAAATGATTTTGTTACCATCAGAAATAGGTGCGCAGACGAAGTCGCACGTTATTGTGCTTTCCATGCATGTGTTTTCAATGGGGAATATACTGGCGAGGGTACAGAGCAGACCGAACTCAGCATGATGCTAGCTGTTGCTGATGCGTGGGATGAAGTGAGACAGTTGCAATTGGAGGCCACAGACAAGGAACCAGCGGTTGGATCAGAGCAGGGTGTGAGAAAGGGAAGGATGACATTTGAGTATCAGTTCATGCCAGGGCAGTATTATCAGATTGTTTGTTACACCCAATGGCCAGGCAAATTCATGAAGCAGCTCACATAGGAAAAGATGCGATGGTGAGGCTGTTTAATCAGATTTTTTCAATCCTAGGTTTCGAGTGATTGCAGAAGCAGTGTGTCATTGGTGTGTCATGTGCCAACAAATAAATGCTGGGAAGAAAACTGTTGTTGCCTTGAGTCATATTTGCAGATCAGGGGGTCCCTTTAATCGGATCCAAATGGACTTTGTTGAGATGCATGTGTGTAACGGATTGAGGTACATTCTGATTGTCGTGTGCATCTTTTCTCGATGGGTCGAAGCTTACCCGACTAGGAGATGTGTTAGCCTTACTGTAGCCAAGTTGTTGCTGAGGGAACGCATTCCTAGATTCGGATTTCCAACTACATTGGAATCAGATAGAGGTACACACTTCCACAATAAGATCATGAAATTGTTGTGCACCGCCTTGAGCGTGGATCAAACACTACATTGTAGTCACAGGCCAAAGGCATCTGGAATGGTGGAGCAGGTTAACGGGACATTAAAAGCAAGGTTGGCTAAAGTGTGTACTTCGACATCTTTGAATTGGCCTGATGCGTTGCCTCTAGTGCTAATGAGTTTGTGCAGCATTCCTGACAGGAGAACTGGTTGTTACCACATGACATACTCATGGGAAGAGCAATGCGTCTGCCTGCTGTGCCTGCCACCGCGTTAGTGAACATCACAGATGATTTGGTTCTTGACTACTGTAAAGGATTGGTTGACGTGGTTCGCTCTGTGTATCATCAGGTTGAAGTAATGACTGCACAGACCTCAAAGGACCTCTGTCACGACCTGAACCTGAGAGACTGGGTTCTCATCAAGAAACACATGAGGAAGAACTGTCTTGACTCTCGTTGGCGTGGGCCATACAAAGTGATACTGGTGACCACGACTGCTGTGAAGTATGGCGGAGTGCGAATTGGGTCCATGCTTCTCACAATCAACGAGTCTCAGGTCCCTCTGATGAAACAGCTCCTCTCCCAGAAGCATTTCCAGCTGTGACCGAGGGGTCACCGGAGAGTGCAAGCCAAGCTGAAGAGGTACCTGAAGAGGCTGGACGCACACCAAGTCAATCTGAGGGGGGTCAAGCTACAGAAGACCCTGGTATAGACTCTGAGGGAGACGGTAACGTTGCGAGTGACAGAGAGTCTGACTCAGTGGAAGAGATTGGTGTGACAAATGGTCATGTGTAGTTTTTTTTTTAAACTTTATTTATCATTTACCACAAATAAAACATTTGGGGTTGTTGACAAGTTTGACAAATACACATAATGCAGTCCGGTACATATGACATGGAGGAATACGTACATCGTTTGTAACACAGGCCTACTTCTGAGCAGTGTTAATTATGAAGCCATTTTCCTGGCACCTCCTCCCGCTCGCACAGTTATTCATGTCCTCATCTTTGGACCCCACTGAGCGTGACTTGTGAATATTTACCATTTCAGTGCCTATCCCATGGCTCCTATTATACTGCAGTCTGTCATTGGTTCAAGCACATTCCCGCCCTCGGCTTCACCTCCCCCACCCCGCGTCCCATACTCTGAGTTTAAGGCACTGTCTTCATTGTCAACACCTGTTTTACTATGTAGGTATGCCTTGAATGGAGCCCATATATCACGAGGCGGCTGCGGATCGGCATCAGCGCGTTATAGGTATCCGCATTTGTATTACAATAGGTCATATCTGTGTACCACTCCGCAATTGTTGGGACAGGGCCCCTCATCCAACGCATCGCCACTCGCCTTTTGGCCAGCAGTAATCCATTGCCACTAGTTTCCTATCTAGCTTTGGGATCTCTAGGTCTAGCCCCAACAGAGACAATGTTGGAGACTCTGGTACTGGCTGCCCAGTTATTCTCTGGAGGTCTGCAATCACCTTCAGCCAGTATTTGTGTATCTCGGTGCAGAACCAGGCCAGGTGTCCGAAGCCAGCGTCCTCAGCACCACATCTCACACATCTACTGTCCTCGCATAAGTGTAAGCGAGCTGGGGTGTAATATACTCTGTTAAGGTATTCGAAATGTACCAGCCGGTGCCTGCCGTTTTGCAATGTGGTCTTTATGGTTGAGCAACAGTGCGCCCATTGTTTGTCAGTGATAGTTACCCCCAGGTCTATTTGCCAGTCTAGCTGTGCCTTTCTGGCTGTAGCATCCTTGTGTCGCATCAGTTGGTAATGTGCAGAGATTGCGTGGGTTGGGGAAGGTGCCTGTAGCAGGTAGGTTAGAGGTGTTATTTCCTGTGGTTCTGCTCTGTCAGTGTCTAAGTGTGCATGCAGCAATTGGTGTGTTCTGTGACAATTGTATGTCACATTTAGTTTACTCTCAGATGTTGATTGGGTGATCTCCCTGCCTGGCTTCAGAGATCCATTATGAAAAAAAATCCCCCATGTTGTGGATACCTGCTCGTTTTAATGCGCGCACCACTACCCCGTCGGCACTCAATGAAAGCCAGATACACCATCCTACTGGTAATTTTGGTGAATACAATAGAGAGGTTTGTTGTTCTGTGGCTGTTTTTTGGAGAAGGTAACACGTAGTGCCTATAGGGTCTATTACACGGAGTTTGCGTCGTGCCGTGGTGAGAAGAGAGCGTGGGAGTGTCATCGGGGAAGCACCCACCCATTCCATGTGCAGATTGGGGAGGTCCTGCGGCCTGTGAAGAAAGTAATGTGCATGTATAACCTGCGCGGCTCTGTAATATTTTTCTAAGTCAGGGGCATCCAGCCCACCCATCGTGTAAGGGAGAGTTAGTGTAGTCCATCCAACCCGTGGGTGTTTTCCTGCCCATGCCAGACGAATCATGAGCCCTCTCAGCGTGTGGAACACTGCTGTTGGTAATAATGTTGGTATGTTAGCAAATAAGAAAAGAAATCTGGGAAGGACTATCATCTTCATTAGCGCTATGCGGCCCAACAATGAGAGGGGCAACCTTATCCAGTGTTCTATTGCTTCAGTTAAGCGCTGCACTGCCTTCTCATAGTTCTCCCTCATAACTATGTCGGGGTCCGAGTGCACCCGCATTCCTAAGTATCTTACTGGTTCACTCGTCCAAACCAGAGGGAATTCGGTTGTGACTGGAGTGGTAGCTGGTGTTCGTGGAAATATTAGCAATTTTTCCCAGTTGATTTTCAATCTCGAGAGCCCCCCGAGTCGTACTACCTCTTGCAGCACTGGCATTAAATGTTGTTCTGGGTTCCTGACGTATAACAGGGTAACATCAGAATAGGCCGATATAATTAATTTATAGCTAGGGAATAGTATTCCTTGGTGTGAGTGGTACTCCTGCAGGGCGCATGCCAGGGGTTCTGCTACAAGCGCATATAAAAGAGGGGAAAGGGGGCAGCCCTGATGGGTGCCACGCGTTATTGCTATAGGAGCGGAGAGAATCCCTTTCATGAATATGCGTGCCGTAAGGTTTGAATACAGGACTTGTATTAATCTAATGTAGACTTCTCTCACACCGACTCGCCACAACATCGCCAGCATAAAAGGCCGTTCCACAGAATCAAAAGCTTTTTCAGCATCTAAAAACATTGCAGTCGCTTGAATTGACAGGTCGATGAGAGTAATAGCACCAAATAGTGTTCTAAGGTTGCTGGTCAAGGTTGAAGCCAGATTGCTCGGGTCCGATAATGCACGGTAGTAGAGGAGCTATTCTGTTCGCCAGTATTTTGGCGAAGAGTTTCGTGTCCATGTTAAATAATGACGGCGGACGATAGGAGGAGCAGTGCTCTTCAGACTTCCCTGGTTTTTTGATTGCTATCAGCAAAGCTTTGCGCATAGTGGCTGGCATAATACCCTCTCTGGCCATTTCCTCGAATAGGTTAACAAGGTGAGGAATCAGTTTATCTTGAAATGTCTTGTAGAATGCCACCGTGAGGCCATCAGTTCCAGGGGCCTTCTCGCTAGGCATCTCCTTGAGCTCCTCCGTAATTTTTGAAGGGTGGAGAGGGGCTATCAGCCTCTCTCTATCTTCGTTTGTAAGCCATTCCATTTTAATATGGGCTAAATAATCAGTAATATCGTCCTCTGTCATAGTGGGGCGAGATGTATAAAGGTTAGAGGGATATTCACAAAATCTATCCACTACCGGTTGTGCACCCTGAATATGTTCGCCTTGGTTTCCCTGTATGTTGAGCACATCATTTGCAGTTTTACTTGGCCGGGTCAGGGCTGCCAATGTGTCGTTAGGTCTGTCCCCTTCCCCACACACTCTGGCGGTGGCGTACCTTCCCAAATGTGTGAGCTCGGACTGAGCTAGGTCGTTATATTCTTCTAAGGAGGCTTTAATCTGTGCCTGTATTACCGGACTCGGCTGCTTCGTCTGTTCTAGCTCCTTTGCTTTCAATTCCCCCTCTAGCCTATGCAGCCGGTCCCTAATCGAGCGCAACACTCCTGCGTGCTTAGAGATAGTGATACCGTGTATAAATACCTTAAAAGCCTCCCAGAGCGTGGACATTTGAGCAACGCTTCCTGTATTTATGATAAAATACTCTTCTATGGCTTGCTCTATTTCCCTATGGAACACAGGTTTTAGGAGCGAATATTGCGAGAATCGACAGGTGTACATTTTGGGGCGTGCGCCTAGAATTCGTAGGGTGAGTTGTATAGGAGAATGGTCTGAGTAGGTTCTGGGTTGGTGTTCGCAAGTTTCCAAGCAGGGCAGCAGGGAGCGGGATATCAGCCAGTAATAGATGGACGTGTGGGTGTTGTGAGCAGAGGAATAGTGTGTGTATTCTCTGCCTTGGGGGTTGATGTGTCGCCAGGCGTCCACGAGTCCGCCTGCCTCAGTCATTGCAGTAATGGCGCAGGCTGCAGCAGCGGCTTACGCGGAGGGCCTTTTGATCTGTCCTGCTCGGGAGTCAGCACGCAGTTGAAGTCCCCCCCCCCATATCTGGGGTATGTGACTGTATGTATTTGTTTTACTGTGTAACTCCTGATAAAACTGTGGGTCATCATAGTTAGGGCCGTACACCCCTATCAGCAGTGCTTCGAAACCCCCCTGCCTGCAGTGGGCGATTACATATCTGCCATTTGTGTCTAGGTGCACCATTCTAAGCGTAATACCAGAATTACGCCTCACCCACAGCAAAACCCCACACGCGTGAGAAGTAAACCCTGCTGCCAGACACTCCCCCTTCATCCTGCGCTGTGATATAAGACCGGTCTGAGGAGCCAGATGAGTCTCCTGCAGCATTGCCACGTCGATATTGTGTCTTTGGAGGTATGCGACTACTTTGCATATCTTGCGGTGGTCATTAAGGCCACAATCAATCAATCAATCACAGAATTGGGGGGTGCTGCTACTGGTCGAACAACCAGGTCTTGAGTAGCCTCCTGAAGGTCAGCAGGTCTTGGGTCTGTCGTAGGCTTAGTGGAAGGGTGTTCCAGGTCTTGGCGGCGAGGTGGGAGAAGGATCTGCCGCCGGTGGTAGTTCTTCGAATGCGAGGGACGGTGGCGAGGGAGAGGTCGGCGGAGCGGAGTTGGCGGTTGGGGACGTAGAAGAGGAGTCGTCTGTTGAGGTAGGCTGGGCCAGTCTTGTGGAGTGCCTTGTGTGCGTGGATGAGGAGTTTGAAGGAGATTCTCCTGTCGACGGGGAGCCAGTGCAGGTTCCTCAGGTGGGGGGTGATGTGGCTGTGGCGTGGTACATCGAGGATCAGGCGTGCGGAGGCGTTTTGTATGCGTTGCAGTCGCTTGATGAGCTTGGCAGGGGCTCCCGCGTAGAGGGCGTTCCCATAGTCAAGTCTGCTACTGACGAGGGCCTGGGTGACTGTTCTTCTTGTATCTGTCGGGATCCACCTGTAGATCTTGCGAAGCATGCGGAGGGTGTTGAAGCAGGAGGAGGAGACTGCGTTGACTTGCTTGGCCATGGAGAGCGTTGAGTCGAGGATGACTCCCAGGATGCGTGCGTGGTCGGTGGGTGTCGGGGCTGCTCCCAGCGTCGTTGGCCACCAGGAGTCGTCCCAGGCTGAGGGGTTGGAGCCGAGGATGAGGACCTCTGTCTTCTCCGTGTTCAGTTTTAGTCGGCTGATCTTCATCCAATCGGCGACGGCCTTCATTCCTTCATGGAGGTTGGATTTGGCGGCGAGGGGGTCCTTGGTGAGGGAGAGGATCAGTTTAGTGTCATCGGCGTAGGAGATTATGTTGAGGTCGTGCTGTCTGGCGATGCGTGCGAGTGGGGCCATGTAGCTGTTGAACAGTGTAGGGCTGAGGGGCGATCCCTGGGGTACGCCGCAGATGATCTCGGAGGCTTCGGATCGGAATGGTGGGAGGCGGACTCTCTGGGTTCTGCCGGCGAGGAAGGAGGTGGCCCATTCCAGGGCCTTGTCTCGGATCCCTGCGTCGTGGAGGCGTGCGCGTAGAGTGCGGTGGCAGACAGTGTCGAAGGCGGCGGAAAGGTCCAGCAGGATGAGGGCTGCGGTCTCACCGTTGTCCAGCAGGATCCTGATGTCGTCGGTGGCGGCGATGAGGGCAGTCTCAGTGCTGTGGTTGCTGCGGAACCCCGATTGGGATGGGTCCAGGATGCTGTTTTCTTCGAGGTATCGGGTTAGCTGTTTGTTGACGATCTTCTCGATGACCTTGGCTGGGAACGGAAGCAGGGAGATGGGCCGGAAGTTCTTGAGGTCTCTCGGGTCCGCCTTGGGTTTTTTGAGTAGGGCGTTGATCTCTGCGTGTTTCCAGCTCTCTGGGAAGGTCGCGGTCTCGAAGGAGAGATTGATGACTTTGCACAGGTGGGGTGCGATGGAGCTGCTGGCTTTGTTGAAGATGTGGTGCGGGAAAGGGTCTGACGGGGAGCCGGAGTGTATTGTGCTCATGGTCTTGATGGTGTCATCAATGTTCACGCTGGCCTAGGCTGGCAGGGGGTCGTGGTCGATGGTGTGCGGCGGGTCTGGTGCATCGATCTTAGTTGGGGCTGTCTGGGTGTTGAAGCTGTCGTGGATGTCGGCGATCTTGCGGTGGAAGAAGGTGGCGAGGGAATCGCACAGGGGTTGCGACGGCGGGATGTCGTTGGTGTTGGAGCTGGGGTTGGAGAGTTCCTTCCACGATGTTGAAAAGCTCCTTGCTGTTGTGTGCGTTGTTGTCGAGGCGGTCTTTGAAGGAGATTCTCTTGGCGGACATTCCACGTAAATAACTTTAGGGTATTTCTGCGTTTCTGTGCGGGGTGGGTAGTGCAAGTTCTGTCATCCATTCGATCTATTTCTGCCTTGCCTTTTACAGTACGAAACCCTTCCTATGCCTCGATTTTGCCAACAACTGCGGTGCAACCCCTTAATGGCCCAATACCCGACCACCCCTCCCACCCACGCCGAGTCCCTCAACATGAGACTTCGCATACTAGCCTCCACCTGAAACAACCCTCTTAGAAGAAATAAGAGAAGGAAACAAATAAAAAATGAAAGACAAACTTAAACAAATCATTACAGCGGAACTCGCGGGGTGGTTAACACTCGGGGGCGTCGAGTGGCAGCCATTTGCCTAGCATTAACGTTAATATGTCAAACAGTATTCTCGACATTTATCGTCGCTACACCATTTGATCCTAGATACCACATTTCTCTTGCATAAAGGTCATTTCTATTGTAGCCAACTTTTTTAGTAATCATAGTCACATTACCAGCTGCAGCCGCCGTGCTCTTTTCCTGTCCCAGGGTTCAGTGCTACGATTAACAATTCTTCAACAGGTTACCTAATCTTGCATAGTCTTTTGAACCATCAAGGCGTTAGCAGACCGGGAGCAAGACTAGTGAGCATATTTCCATTCGTGCAATTTACTGACAGTTTACCGATTCCTAGTACCAGGTGCCGTCGATCTGTGGCACCAATCGATTACGCAGTCCGCTGTTACTCCTCTTGTTGATCCAAGTCACTAGTGGTGCCATTATGTTTCCTTCTGCCGTCCACCTGCTTGATCAATTGTTGAAGACTTTTTACGTCCGTGAAAATCCTGGGCTTACCCTCCACCATGACACGCAGCCACGCCGGATACAGCATTGCATAGTCCATGTTAAGCTTGCGTAGCTTCCTTTTTGCTGAGGTGAATTGGCGTCTCGCCTCTTGCACTTGAGGGGTGAAATCCGGGTACAGTGAGATTTCTGAGTTCTCATAGTGAAGAGTCTTTAAGTTCCCTGGCGCGGCGCAGGGCGGCATCTCCATCCCAGTAATTAAGCAATCTCGCTATTACAGGGCGTGGCGGGGCTCCCGGCACCGGGTGTGGGGCGAGCGATCGATGCGCGTGCTCGACAATGAACGTAGCTGAAAACGTTTTGCGGCCCAGTAGCTCAGCAAGCAAATTCTCAATGAAGGTCTCCATGTTACCAGTGGTTGTAGTTTCTGCTAGGCCAACTATACGCAGATTGTTGCGCCTGGAGCACGCTTCTAAATCTTTGGTCTTACTCTGCAGCGCTGCCAGCGTTTTGTCAGTTTTCTTATTGTTCTCAGTGGCCTGCACCCGCCAGTCCTCGGCGTCCGAAACTCGCCTTTCGACCACCTCGAGTCTCTCCGAGTATTTGTCTATTCTTTCGGACATGCGGTCCATTCAATAGGATAAAGAATCGATTTTTCCGTCAATAGTGGCAAGGCTTTGTTGCATATTTATTAGCAGCTGTTTAATATCAGCTTCCTGTTCACCCTCCGCAGCGCCCTCCTCACGGTCTGGGGTAAAAGCGTCCTCCTCACGTGTCCTCGCTGACTTACGTGGGTCAAAGCTCAGTATCGGTTGGCTTTTGTCCGCTTTCCCCATTTTGTCGAATTTGGCACCGGGCGACCCGCAAGCGCAGTCCGCCGCGGCCAGACATCTCGTTCCGCCGGAGGAGGGGGTTATTTAGCTCTCACACGAATATACCTTTTCACCCAGGTAGCTTTCAGGATGTAATAGTGAGTATGTCCCAGATTAGGCCTCAGGTATTCGTTTTTGTGGGCCCAGTGCTCTGTAGTAGTTTTCAGCAAGCTGTTGGTGATTTTCCTTATTTTATGAGCCCAGGCCGTGCTCTCCCCTGCACCCTTCGCCTTCGGGCACTTATTAGGCGAGGTTCCGCTCAGCTCGGGGCCCATCGGAGCCCCTGCTCCCCTACTGCTCACCTCGTCCGCGCAAAGTCCGCGGCTGCAGCCGTCCCAGCACACGATCGTGGGGCATCCCCAGCAGGCCCGCAATCCAGCAGTTTGTCGCAGCAGGGCAATGCACGCCGATCGGACTCAGCGCGCCAATTCGTGCCCACCGGCGGATTCACACCGGTCCTCTGGAGGAACATGGGGCTCGCCGAAGCCGGCAGGGCACACGGCGCATCTCCAGAGCGGCGGGCGGAAACGATTCACACCAGAGTCGCCGGGAAAGCCAGGCCCCGCTAGCAGCGCGTCATCTCCAGCAATCCGCGCTAATCAAAAACCCAGTTCACGGCATCAGCGGGTATCAGCAAACAGTGTTTAAGGCTTTTTAGTGCGTAGCAGCCGCATTTATGCGATATATCAGGATCTTGTAGAGGCCGGCACCGGGAGCTCACTTAAGGTGCGGCCATCTTAGGATCAGGCAAGCTCCGCCCCCGGTCATGTGTAGTTAAGTAAGAAAGATGCTGCAGGTGAAGTGTGTCCTGTGAGACAGAGGAGGAGAAATCTGAGACTTGCATCTGAAAGAGAACTTGCACCGATAGATGAATCTTTGGAGTCCGATCTAAGTGAAACAGAGCAAAACACAGAAGGTGTGAGAAGGTCCAGGAGAGCTCAAGTGCCATGTTGGAGATATTCCTCTCCCGAGTGGACTTACTTGGTTATAAATGCCAGGGAGAGCGAGGTCCGAGATTTCGATACTGGTTGTTGAGATCTTGTTGAGAGTTCCTTGAATTGAAGCAAATGCACTTCTGTCGTTGACTGTATCTTTTCCACCAAGGTTGAGTGACTTACGTACTCTGATTCTGGAGGACATTGAATTCCCAAGCTTTGGAGCACCACAGTCTCCTCAAGAAATTGATTCACTGAGAGCTAACTGTTACAACGTGTTATTGAGGAAGTTGGCTCTGATCTGATTAGGGATGTGAACTGAACTTTGAACTGTACATAATTGTTTGAAGAAGATAACCTAGGCCCCAGTGGAAGAAGAATAAACGTAGGGGTTTCATCTAGAAGAAAGAGGGCTAGGGA
Organism: Calotriton arnoldi; assembly: GCA_963921515.1. NCBI lineage: Eukaryota > Metazoa > Chordata > Amphibia > Caudata > Salamandridae > Calotriton > Calotriton arnoldi. Next base: position 1,972,771 of record CAWUFW010001733.1, on the reverse strand, counting down.
AGTCGTCCAAGCTGTGTGAATATTGTAAAGCAGAGACATTTTGAAAAGAACCTTCCAAGATTTCAAAGGTTGCTCGAGAGCTTTGTCATACGTGAAGAAGGTGGAGAAAAGAGACTCTGTGTATTGAACCTCCTTCGAACTGTGATCCGAGCAACTTAAAAATGGAGTCTGGAAATTCGAATCGTAGGCACAAATGTATTATAAGTGCACTCATTGTAGGGGTGGTTATAGTAATAGCTGTAGTAATTATAGAATCCATTTCGAGTTCATCTGAAAGCAGGGAGCAGGGGGTGGGGGAACAAGATACATCCACACCTACCACTGCTGCTTCAAAAGAGGGTACACTAGGATCAGAGATAGGCTCAATAGAGCAAACTTGTCCCTTTCTTCATGTAGACCTATCCAATGGTGATTATACGCTGAATGCTTATGCTAAGTTGCTGTATGAGTATGTTGACACTACGGAAGTGAGAGATTGTTATGTGTGCATACAATTGCCTACCTCAGTCGAGGAGGGAATCTGTTCCCATCACTTACCCTTGACCTGTGGCATTAGTTGTAGTTTACTCCTTTGTATGTTCTGTGGAAAAGGCCCTTATGAGTACTACTTTTCAAACTATGACGTGGCACTTTCATAAATCCCCTGTATACAAACATCTGAAGAAATACGACTATTATAAGCAAATAGAAAGAATGGATACTGCTGATGCGCACAGACATGAATACTAACAGATATAGAAAAGAAACTTGTAGATCAAGTAGAAGATAGACGTAGGGGTTTAGTTGTTATTATTGACAACAAGGACAAGAATTTTGAGTGGACCAAGGAGGAGTTAGCTCACAAGGCTCAGGGAAGTTCTGGTCCTATAGCTTTAGATTGGGAACAATGAGCAAAGCTTTGCATACGTCAAGTTGCGAGCCGGTATGATACTGTGTTTGTGGGACAGAGTGTGATCATACCTTCTCAATCAATGGTCCATGGAAGACATTTTTTCAAAAGGCAGTTTGAATGGTACCAGGAGTGTATGTTGTGAGTGGAAAAAATGTGTATGTTTAGTTACTGAGCAAATGGTATGGTACATGCTATTTGGCTGTTGTGTTTCCAAAGATATATCATGGGGAGGATTTGGAGAGTTTGAAAAGGAAGTCGAACAGTATGGAAAACATAGATTGAGTGCAGGAGAGGTTGTAGGAGATATATTCGGAGTGATAATACCTAGTTTGGGATTGGTGTTGAATGACATCAAGATTAGAAGGCTGTCTACAATACAAAACAGTCTTATTACTCCTAAATGGGGAGATGGTCTTGATAAGGGCGATGGTAATGCAGAACCGTCCTGCATTAGATGTATTACTGGCAAAAGAAGACGAGTCTGTTGGATGCTGAAGGTCCAACAGTGTTGTACTTATATCCCTGATATGATGGGATATATTAATAACATCACTGATGTACATCGTAAGATACAGGACTTGGCAGCTGAAGGAGTTTGGGATAAGGTTGGAAAGGGATTTTGCGCAGTTAAAAAATGTTTTGCAAATCTGGGAAGTGGAATATTTGGATACATCTTGAAACCAATGATCGTTATAATCTGTATCATTATCTTGATGGAGATGATAAGGGCATACAAGTGGCAGAAAGCAAGGCAGTTGGAGAACTCCTTAAAGGAAGGAGAGAGAAGGATGGAAAGACTGCAGGACAGTCATTATGAGAATTTGAAGCAAATGGAGGAGTTCAGACAGAGAAGTCTAGCTATGACATCTGTTTAGATAGGTCTACTCTGCAGGGATGTTTTGAAAGGTTTTATGATGACTCAACATCATCAAAGGGGGAACTGATGGAGAGGAAATCTCATTTAAATTGTAAGGGTGAATTATAACCATGTGTAGAACGCATCCGCATATAATCATGCAAATTATGTTAGCACGGGGTGCTAGAATTGTAAAACGTATTAACGAAATTATGTGATGTGCGTAGTTTATGGATAAGTGTCATGGAGAATTAACGTTGGAAATCAATGTAACTAGCTAAAAAAGTAAACATATGAAACTTGTGCTGTTAAGTTGACACTACTCACTTATTAATTGCGCTTGACAAATGACGTTTTCTAAATTAGAAGATAAATGTATTAATTGAAATGCTAATAATGGTTATCCAAATTGTTTTGCTGAAAGAGACACGTCATATGTTAGCCGAAGTCATAGGCCTGAAATGCAAGTCCCTGGAAACTCTTGCTTTAGAATTAATAGTTGAAATTCATGTGTGTTGCAGATTCTGTTCTTTCTCACGTTTCCATTGCAGGTGGAGAATGTATTCTTTATGAATAGTAATGTCTTTTATTTTAACAAGCTAGTCAAGGAGAGAAGAAGTTACAATTACATGGGTTGGAGGTGATAAAGATAGAGATGATTTCACACGGGAGAAGGCATGGGAGCCAAGGACAAACTGTTGCGGAGAAGGCTCATGGACAACATCGTGGAAAAGTACATCCCGAACTGCATCAGAGTGGATGGCATGATGTGAAGTGCATCATGGAAATACTACCTGTGGATAACTGTTTGTTGGAATTAGGGATAGTGCCCACTTCTTTCTTGCCTTCAGAGAGAGAGCATCTCAGAACGAGCTCTTTCTATTGATAGCAGCTTTATGCTACTGAACCCACTGATGATGGAGAGACTTCTTAGGAAGACTCCATGCACCTTTTTCTCATTCCATTGAAAATGCTAATGTAGGGATGTCACTTTAGAGCTAGAGTAGGGATAGATTGATGCTTTATACTCATCAACCCTCGATGCAGGGAAACTTGGACTCATGCTTCTTGATTTTCTGTATCCTACTTCTTGAATTAATAGTTCTGTTCATGCTGCACCGTCTAAATTGGATGCTTAGATTTGGCTTCATGCTAATTCCGTTATACTTCTATACCCTCGTGTTGAGGTGTCTCTATATCCAGTTATTTTTGACATTGTAATAAATTAACTAACTTTATCAAACTTGTCCGTGGATTATTATGCAGTGAAGGAGAATTGACGGTTAATTGGCTGTGTATTAACAATTTTCTCCCCTTTACACTTCCATGCTGCGGTTTTGTGTCTCTAGAACAGGTCTAGAACTAATGGGTCTGACCCTTTCAGTAATATCACAAGTAGAAATATCATTTTTTCTGTGTTTTTTAATATTGTTGCAAAAATATTGTCTAAAATATCATATTTAATTTTTGTTGTTGTTCTGTAGTTTCTTTGTATATATGTTTTTATGAAAGATTTAAAATTAGTGTAAAACTTTTAGGTGGGGGATGTGTGGCTCATATGGCAATAGGGTGTAATTAAATTTGGTAGCTTTTTTATCTTGCTTTTTTTCTTTTGTTTGTGTATTTTTATTTCTAGATTTATTTTTGTGTTTATTTTTCATATTACTTTTGACATTTTTTATATATTTTTTTAATGGGTGGGGAGTTTTTAAATGTAAATTATGGTTAATTTTTTTGTTTGTTTTTTAATTTGTTGAAATTTTGTGAATTTTTATAACAAAAGCCTGTGCACATCGAGCTACAGCTTCAACAATCAGTAGGGAGAGTCAAATTAATTATGTAACACCTCAGTGCTGAGGGGCACGATCAAGAAGCCGGAAACAAAGAAAGGGCACAAGCATGTACAATATTACGTAGAAGTGATTCCTCTCACGCCTAGGGGAATAAAATGGGGAACATGTGTAGCCAGGCAGTAAATCAGTGATGCAATGTGAGGTCATAAGCAGTGCATGGCGGGGACACAAGTTATAGTAAGCTCAGTAAACTATAATCGGTGAATTTTAGTGTTTTTTATTAGTGAAAATGGTACATTTTAACTCACATTTTCATCTAACTATAACGTCACTTTACGCTTTGTTTTTTTTTTAGTGAATTTCTATGATTTGTTATGTAAAGTAAGATATTCTTTTTTTTGTTTAAATCTGTTTTTATTATTATTTTGCAGAGTATACATCTTGAAGACAGGCAACATTTATCATGTAACAATAACCATACCTTGAAGCATTTGGCCAAAGTAATTAAGCGTAATCGTGGATCAGTGATAATCTGTTATACATATCAAGGACATCGCTAGCAAAGGAACTAGTGGAACCTAAACAGAGTACATTACAACAGGCGTTGGTGGTATGGTATCGTGGCATGGTGTACAGAGTCTACGCAGAAATCACAGGATACATGCCTACACAGATGTTAAAACTAAAACATTAATAAACAGGGGGGGAGTTGAAAATTCGATAAATCCCCATCAACCGATAACAGCAGCATAGTCCGACTTTAGGATGTTCATTCCACTTCCTGTTCCCATTGTTCCCACCTCTCTCAGACCCCAGGCGTCCCATGGACAGACCCCCCACAGGCATAGAACTCAACACTACACCTCTTGAGCGTCAGATGGTACCTTGGTGTCTGCGTGGCGCTGCTCCTGCGCATTGGTGGTTTTACTCATCACTCCCCCCTCGGGTGCCTCCACTATGTTCAGGACGACCCTCTGTGTTGTCACCCCCAGACCGCGTCAGAGACTGTAGTAGACTTTCCCAGCCTGACGCCATAGGCGTCCTTCGAGTCCCAGCGTTTCTTCCCTCAGTATAGCTATTCCCTCTGCCTTAGCCCACGCCAGGAGTGAATACTTCCATGCCCGCTTGTGTGGCGGATCCGGCGCCTTCCACCGTTTAGTAAGTAGTCGTTTGGCCACCACCATTCCCAGGTCGAGAAAGCGGGAGGAGACTTTTGTGGATGGTGTTCTGTGAAAGAGGTGCAGCAGGTAGACAGGCCATTCAAAGGGTATAATGCGGCCCGTGCATGTGTGCAGCGCCTCGTGCACCGCCGCCCAGTAGGGGTGGAGTTTATGGCAGCTCCACAACATGTGTATTAACCCAGCTCCCAACTCCGCGCAACGGGGGCAGACCGTGTCTGTGCGGTGGAAGTACCTGTTGATCGCTCGGGCGTGAGGTATGCTCTGTGGAGTATAAACAGCTGTATTTGGCGGAATCTCATATTGCGTGGGATACGTGTTGGACTTTGTAGTATCTTACCCCATTCTTTATTCTCCAGTGGCCGCGCCAAATCCACCTCCCATTTGCGGCGTAGCGGTTCCAGACTTGCCGCCGCGTGTGTACGTAGGGATGCCGCAAACCACCGAATTAAGTGTCTACCTTGCCCCATAACATGAAGGTACTGTATGGTATGGTGTTGGCTGGGCTCGTCCTTCATGTCTCCCCAACTAGATGTCAAAGATGCAATCAGTGAACGATGATGAAGGAATTGCCCGGGGGGCAGTCCCGACTCTTCAACTAGGGATTCATACGTCCTGAGAATGCCGTCGCGATATAAGTCTCCTAGGGTCTGTATGTCCGCTTCGTGCCACTCTGCAAGCGCAATGGATGTGAGCGTGCCTGGTCCGCTGGGAGAGCCCTCTAGTGGTATGGCCGGAGCGTAGGGGATCGTATTTCTAGTAATGTATAGACTGCGGCGGTAACATTTATAGGCCACCATCATGAGTAGCGGCATTAGCGTGCGAGTTTTTGCGGCGGGATGAAAGATTTTAGTGATTTCAACCAGCGAGCGGGGAGGGGTCGCGGACGCGGTGTTGTCCACGGCCTCTGTCGGCTAGCCAGCGGGCTATCCATTGTAATTGCGCTGCCAGGTAGTAATGCTCGAAGCACGGCGCAGCCAGAGCCTCCTGGTCGGTTGGCAAGTACAGCTTGGACAGCGCTACCCTGTGGCGTGAATTGCCCCAGAGAAAGTCCCGAAGCGACCGAGTGAGCGCGGTGAAGAAGGCCGCCGGGATGTAAACCGGCAGGTTGGCAAAGTGGTATAGGAGGCGGGGAAGGATCACCATTTTAGATAATGCCACCCTGCCCGTGACTGTCAGCGGGAGCGTGCTCCAGAATCGCATTTGGGACTTAATTGCTGTTACGGCACGGCCCAGATTACCCTCAATGAGATCCGCCGGTTGGCGATATATCTGAATTCCTAGGTAGCGGAAAGTGTCTGCCTTCCACTGCACTTGTGTACCATCCAGGGTATATCTCGGATCCTGGGTGTCAATGTTGAACGCATATAGACAGGACTTGTTGGCATTTACCCTGAGGCCCGAAAGTGCGGCGAAGTCGCGCAACACTTGCGCCAACCGGGCTGGAATGTTGTTTACATCGCGCACGTAAATCAACAGGTCGTCCGCATACAGTGATACCTGATGTGTCGCATCCCCCAGGGGGATTCCATCTCCCAGCGTCGCGCGGATTGTCGCTGCTAGGGGCTCGATTGCTAATGCAAACAGGAGGGGCGAAAGCGGGCACCCCTGCCTGGTGCCTCTGCGGGTGGAATGGCGTCAGAGATGTATGGCCCCGTCTTGACCCTCACTGTAGGGTTTTTGTATAGTAGGTCAACCATCTGGAGAAACCCCAGGCCCAGCCCGTAGCGCAACAGTACTGCCGCGAGGTAGCTCCACTCCAGACAATCAAAGGCTTTTTCCAGGTCCAGCACTAGACAGCCCGCTCTAGGCCACTCCCGTATACTGTCCGACGCCACCCTGAAGAACCTCCGCAGGTTCAACGAAGTGCTACGGTTAGGCACAAAGCCATTCTGGTCACTGTGGACCAACTCAGGCACCACCGGCGCCAGGCGCTCTGCCAACACCTTGGCGAATATTTTGTAGTCCACATTGAGGAGTGCCAGGGGACGGTAGGAGCCCAAATCCTCTGGGTCCCTTTGCGGCTTAGGTAAGGACACCAGATAGGCCTCGCGCATTGAAAGGGGCAGAGTGCACTTGTCAAGGGCTGTGGAGTAAAGGGCATACAGTTTAGGCACTAGGGATTCACGGTAGGTCTTATAGTATTCAGCGGGCAGGCCATCCGGTCCCGGCGCTTTCCCCGACGCCATGGAGCCAATCGCCTCCCCGATTTCCTCCAAAGTGAGGGGACCGTCTAGTGTCTCATGGTGGACTTCTGGTACCGTGGGTAGGCGGATAGTCTCAAAAAATCTATCTAGTTCGGAGCCAGAACATTGCCCTGCGGAACGGTACAGGCGTGCGTAATGGTCAGTCATTGCTTTGTGGATCTCGCGTTGCGTATATACTAGAGCCCCCTCAGTTGTGCGTATCACCCCGATTGGGGTGTGCTTACACTCCTGCATGAGTAGCCAGACTAACAAACGACCCGCCCTGTCAGCTTTGGCGTGAATGCGAGCCGTATGGGCTACATAATTATGGCAACGCAGGCGTTCCATAAGTTCCGCATGTTTCGTCCGAAGATCCATCAGAGCGAGCTGAATGACGGCCACCGCCTTCGCCCTCCCTTTCGAATTGAAGTAATTGCGATTCAAGACGGGTAAGTGACAGCGCCAGGTTTTGCGTATATTCCACGTGGCACCGAGGCAATGACCCCTAATAGCCGTTTTATGGGCATCCCATTCCACGGACGTATTACTCGCCGTCCCTTCATTTAGGTCGAAATATTCCGAGATTGCCAACTGCAGAGATGCGCGGAATTCCTGATCCTCTAGTGCAACTGATTGGAGACGCCAAGTAGGGACCGGAGGGCGATCGGGCTGCCAGTTCAGCCGTAGCCTCAGGGGATTATGATCAGAGTGTGTCCGCCCTAAATATTCCGCGTCCTCTATCAACGAGGTTAGCGCTTGAGAGCCCACCACCCTGTCCAGCCGCACGTGAAGGTCGTGTACTGCAGAGTAATAAGAGTAGATACGATCATTAGGGTGTAGACCCCGCCACAAATCCGATAGCGCCCAGTGTGATAGCCAGTCTGCAAGAGCTTGCGCGTTGGAGGTCGCCGGAGTCGTACGGAGGGGTGGGAAGGATCTATCCAGATGCACGTCTAACACCGAATTGAAGTCACCGCCCAACAGCCAGGGGAGTCCGGCATAAGGGGCCAGCGTTGTGGACAATTGTGCTAGATATGCAGGTTGGTCAGTGTTCGGAGCGTAAATGGAGCCCAGCAGGATTTGTTGACCATTAAGTGTCCCACGTGCCAGGGTGTACCTGCCTGCAGGATCTATCACGGTGCCCGTACACTTGAGCGGGGTGCCCGCCCTCACCCAAATTAGTGTACCCCGCGCGTGTGCTGAGTATGTCGTGCCATATAGTTGACCCCTCCAGCGCCTACGCAGTCTGTCTAATTCCGACTGTGTCATGTGTGTTTCCTGCAGGAGGGCGATTGCAGCGGAGTGTCTTTGAAGATATGCAAATATGGAGTAGCGGCGCGCGGGTGTGTACATGCCGCGCATGTTCCACGTGATTATATCAGTTCGCGCCATTTTGGATAAATAGATGCAGTGGTGAGGCCGGGGCGCGCCTGGGTGGCGCGGGAACAAGGACAGGTCATGTCAGGTCGGTGTGCTGCAACTGAAAACATAACTAGGAAACCAGAAAACTGTGTAACATCTGGGGCGGTCATTTCTCAATGGCCGTCCAAACCACTAACCAGGAAGTAGCGTGAACTAGGACAGTGGGGTGCCTGTTGGGGTGTGCGCACTAGCAATATCCTATTGTGGCCGTCCCCCTTGCTTCTACCTGTGTAGTATGTCGTAAAGTAAGATATTCTTACCATACCTAACTATAACGTCACTTTAACCTTTGTCTTTTTCTAGGATTTTATTTTTAATGTAAACTAATGTGTTACTACAATACATAACTGTATGCACTAGGGCCTTGTCTATGTAAGGAAGTTTGAGTATGTGGTAGAAGTGGGCTCTCCATGAACAGCCGTGCAGAGAGCGCAGGCTGTGTTTAGTAGGGGCTTCCCACCAAGCGTGGCTCAGGTGTCTGCTGGTAGTGGGCTGTATACAAGCTCTGCACACAGAACGCAGATTGTGCTTACCCTCCTAATGAGGTTTGTGTGTCTGGAGGAAATGGACGCTACGTAAATTCTGTGCAGTGTGTACATTGTGCATAGTAGGGACTTGCCCACCAAATGGGCCTTGTGTGTCTTGAAAAGTGGGCTCTACACACAGTCTGTCCATCTGAAACCAATAATGAATGTTATAATTTTCAAGTGCATTTATTTTGTTTTTTCCAAGTTTCCTGCTCCTGTGAGAGTACCGCAAGACTCTCGCAGGAGTCTCTCATCCGATAAAAGGCCCCCACAGGAGGTTTGAGTGGGATTTGCTATCTGTTCCGACTCCTGCTGGAGTCTCGTGAGTGTGCTGAAAATATAAAGAGTTGTATTTCTGAGAAGGAGTGCTAAGTTTGATCCTTGAGGTTTTCTAACTCGGCCACTTAATGAGGATCCCTTGAGCAATTTTGTTTTAAAATTGCGCTGTTTTTAACTTTTGCAATTCCACAGGAGTCACTTAAGTGCCTCAAGAGACTCCAGCAGGAGTGTTGTCACATACAACAAAGATTTCTTAGTGGTTGACATCAGTGTCTTGGTTCATTCACAGGAATTACTGTCCGTTCAATTCTCATTCAAGGTTCACTTTTCCTTGTGAGCACATCTTCTGTAGACCTCCTGCAGTGTTCTAGTTTTTGAAAGTTCAGTTTTGGCCATGGCATCAGGGGAGGAGCATGACATTGAACGGGAGGAGGAGGAAGCAGTTATCTGCCATTTTTTTTCCTATACCACAGGGCATGAAAAAGTGCCCAGTAGATCTGTGACATGAAATATTTGTTGCAAGCAATTTTCTGGGAGGGCAATTAGATGTACTCTTATGGCACCATTGGTGTGTGGCGCCACATGAGAGCCATGCACCCTGTGCAACTTGCTCATGCTGAGAAACAAAAAGCACAGGCTTCAACATCAAGTGCAGGAACTTCAGTGGGTCTAGGTGACACTTTCCCCCAGATTTACTTATTGCACATTCTGATGTAGTGTCAGTGTATGCAGAGATGACTGTGTACTGCACAAAATGTTCCATTGTGGTGTTCAGTGGAGAACAGAGCACCACCATGCATGGCCGATTGGTCAAAGAGCATAAGTGCCCTACGTAGCACTATTTCTTTTTTTTCCTCCCACGTTTTGATGCCTTTTATCTCTTTTAAGACCGGTTATGAAAAAATTCAAATAAACGGTTAAAAAAATACCAAAAATTGGTCTTTTTAAAGTCGCCTAAACTGGCTTAAAAAGAGAACATTTGATGTTGTTTGTCTTGTGTATGACTTTATGTTGCTGTCTCATACTAGTCTGCTACAGCAGACTATTGCTACTTATAAAGATAAGTGTATTATTGTAAGTGAACCTATGACTCAGACACTAGTAGCAACAGCTTTGTCTTGCTTTTCTAAACATTTTCGATTAGCTTTGCACTACTTTCCTAATACGCATCCAGGAGTGTGGAACTTAATAAAATATCTACTTGTCGGTGGGACAGGTTGCTTCATAAATCTACTTGTCCTGTAACAAAATCCACATGTCCCTTTGGTGCAATGTAGTGCAGCAACAAATTATGGCAGCAACCTCATTATATAAGAGCTTCGATAATAGCCTTTTTGATTATGCCATAATAGGGTTTGAATACTAGCAACTACCTTATTTTGCCACCTTTCTGCAAATCTACACTGGGGCTGGAGATAGTGGTAAGCAATAGTTCCCCATGGTTGGAATGCCCTTTTGAGTCTGTGCAAACCTACTACCTTGCATGTATTAATGGGCTTTCATCAGCTTGCCTCTAATATTTTCCCATACAGAGAAATGTTGGAAATCTACTCCTGACAAGGCCAGAAGTAAGCTTTTCCAGGGTTGGGGAAAAAAGTGGTTGGTGGGAAAATGAACTTGTTACATCTCAACTGATTTTTGCATGAGCATATCTACACATGCATATGTGCTTGTGCTAAAATGCAGTTCACAAATATTTTCTAGGAGTACGATTTCCTTACCTACTTCTGTAAATTCTTGTGAATTGATGAAAGCTATAAATCTGCACTAATTCAAGAACATATTCCATGGGTGCACTTTTGTTACTTTCTATAAGAATTGGGTGCCTATTTCTGTCTGGCGTTAACCAAGAACATTTGTTTTTATTAAAATTCTATCTCTCTCTCTCTATTTACCAGTTGGCTTCACTTTGAGTGACAGCATTCTGCTCTTTCACAAGGAACATATTGGCATGCAAAATAGTTTTGTTCAGTACCAGGGACTACAGTGGCAATATGTGGTTTTTGAGACAAAAAATATTTTTTCCTTTTGCCAAAGTTTGTTATAATGATGAGGGCCCGGCAGCTTGCACAACAATAAAGTTTTACAAAAACCATGTCAAAACAACACACGCATTCACTAAACCAAAAGGCTGACCAATAAGGTCATACCTATTGGCTTTGCCAATGCTTGTTTGTTTTCATGTTTCCTATAATTTTGTTGATACTGGTCACACTGATTTTCCACTTTGAATATTTTTGGGAAATACTACCATGCATCAACACATTTGACTAAATGATGCTACAAAGAAATGGTACCTACAATATCATAGTGGTTTAGCAAAACGTTTTTTTCTTGGTTTCATTTTTTAATCAACATTTTATTTTGAAAGCAAAGAATCATCAATCTTGCTTTCAAGCTTTTGCATATATTTGCATCTAATCAAAGAGCATCCTGGAAGCATTATACATAGCTTCGTATTATTAAACTTTGAAGATGCATGTATACATTTTTAGACTGGAACCACTGTCAGTAATACAGTCTAAACTTACAACATTTCTTTAGAGCACTCACCCTAATAATAAAGGCTTTGTATTAATGAACCATAAGTACAAGTTTGAACAGCATTAACATTTGGACATAAATACTACCTTAACTGCAGACAATGCCCTTACCTGATCCATAATGTGGTACTGTAATCTGGCAGTCAAAGGGCTTGTGCTGCAGGGGGTTGCGCCTACTTGTCCCAAGGACAAAATAAACATAAAAACTTGTTGTCCTTGACCCCAAACAATAAGTCCTGGGCATCCAGCTATAGGAATTCCACACCGCTGACAGCTAATACAAAATGTATACTATAGCATTATACCCTACTGTAGTAGGCTACACCACCATTAAAGGCCCACTGCAGGTTTATAGGTCTGAGCCAAAGGGCCTTTAGCAAGAAAGCAGACCTTTAATGGCTACTATAACCTTCTATAGAGGATTATAAGTCTATTAGCAGTCCCATGTACGTGACCCAGGGTAGGCAACAGGAGAGCGGACTTCTTCAGAAGGTGCAGCCTGCCACATGCTATCTTAACCCCCGCACTTGGCCAACTCCAAAATCATTACATACTGAGGACGAAAAATCCTGAGACATGAGGTGTGGGTCATGGTTTTGGGAATTCTTGGCCGCAGTTTTATTTTCATGTATGATCATTGCTTGTACGTTGTTAATAACGGCAGAAATCATTTTGACGGGATCCACAAATCATTTTGACATGGGCATAAATCATTTCAGAGGGGCATAAATCACTTTTGGCAGATCATAGCTCATATACAGCTGTCAATCAAACACGTTCCGTCATAAACCTTACTATAAATCATATGTGTTTCAATCATTAAGTCATCAGTCATAGATGTCAGTTTTGTGTTGGGCTTATCCTCTGAAGGCGAGGAGGGGGTAGCCTCTCGCATTTGTTAGGCTCAACTCACTATTTTGTATTTCATTTTGTGCCCTGCCATCCGGCGGGTCTGGCTGTGAGTGCCATGGTCCACACACTCCCCTTGATGGCCGACTTACCCTGTCGTAAGGCATTCTAGGTAAGTGACCTTCATCTGGCACACCACCCTGCTGGTGTGCCTCCTTTTAAAACACTTGCTCCTAGTTTTTCCGCCATGCTGCCTGTGGGGCTCACGTTCCCAGGCGGTTCCCCCCACATGCCTTGTTCTTCTCCTTTCTCTTTTTTAATTTTTTTTTTTTTATGAGCAACCAGCCATTGCCATGGCCGACAAGAGGTTCGCTCAGAACACTTGCATGCCCGTCTCCTGCGTAGAACTCCGGTTGCCTCAAGTGGATCAGGCCATGCCTAATGCTATTCAGGCCATTTGCCTTGCAAAACTTGCTGACTGTGAAGTTAAGCTTTCTCCTGGAATTATCCACTGCCCCATTTTATAGGGCCCCCTCCATTTCTGCCTAGGGATGATCTCTAACCACGATGGTGGTGCTGCCAAATGATCTTGCTGCTCCTGTTAGCCTTATTCGGATGTCGTGCAGGAGGTACTGCCTCCCAAACTGGGTGAGATAGTTGCTGCCCAGGGGTATTATTAGGATATCCGGGTTTCTGGTGACCGTTGACTGCAGCTTGGCCAGGGTTGCCTCTGGCTGCCCCCATCTCATCCCTGGGGTGCCCCACCATCTTATGCTGGTGGCCTCGGGCTGGCGCACTGCCCCTGCTCCATGAATTGAGCGTATTCAGGGGGCAGCAACCCCCTTAGTCCCCTGGCCCGTGGTGGGTGGCTACCTCTTCATAGGGGGGGTTCAAATGATAAAGGGCCTCTGATTGGTTCAACTCTTCATGCCTTCTTGCTCTTCCTTGGCGCTCTTCGCTTGGTGCACTATAGCGCCCAAAACTGTTTTTTTTCCAGGGCCCCAGCAGTTGTTAATGTGCCGGCCCTCTATGCCCCCTTCATGGGCGGCCTCTGCCAAAATGCCACCACTGCAGGCCATGTAAGGAGACAGCAGACGGGAAAGCGCTGCAATTCACAGGACTCATCCCTCAGCAAAGAAGGTGCACAGCATAAAGGGACACCACACAATTACCAACTGGGGACAACAGATGCAAGTACTATTCATTGCAAACATAAGGTGATAACACTGACTATGGACACATGTAAGACTACCTGAAAAAAAAAAGAGAAGGCGCATTTAACAGTTTGTGGGCACAGCAGAGTAGCAACTGGGCCACACCCCACCCCTAGATATCAAGTAGAGTGGCAAGACACTCCAAAGCAGAGAAAAAGGCAGAATGGGTGGTGTAGCGCGGTAAGCAGGTACGGGGCGCACGGCGGGGAGCGCACCACATAAGGGACAACAGGCAGGTTGTACACTCTCAGCCCCGAGGTCACGTGTGACCTGGGGTAACCCTGGGCAAAGCACTACGCTACGCTCGCGTAGTTTGCGAAGTTTGCGCTACTTCGCACAACGCGAATTGCACGTAGCACAGTGCAAACACGCGTAGTGTAGCGTAGTGCAGCGGTCATTTTTGCTTGCTCGCGGTCCTCAACGTCAAGTTGGCGACCGCGAGCAAGCAAATGATCATCCCGGCGAGACTTTTTCCTCGTTCGCGATCAGCAACATCAAGTTGCCGATCGCGAGCGTGAAAATAAACCTCCAGCGAGATTCTCAACGCGGGGAGGTCAGGTTTCTCATTGCGAGTGGTCGCGTATGCTCGCGACCGCTCGCGATGGAAACTACCAGTCTGCGTTGAGAAAGCTGCCACTCGGGTAAAAATCTACTCGGCGGCAGTAAAGAACAGCTCGCACTGTGCAAGATGCCGTTTTCAATGATTGCACAGTGCGGACAAGCATCCGGCACTGTGCAATCATTGCGAACAGTGCACTACGCAGTTCGCGTAGTGCTACGCGTAGCTCGCGTAGTGCGAACTGCACTTTGCGTAGCTTCGCGTAGCGCTACTTCGCGAACTACGCGTTTATTTATCCCCTTGGACCGCGCCCGGTCACGAGGGGTGCACAAGTGCAACAATGTTGTGTGCGGGCCGGATGGCCCCTCTACATCCCTCCTTTCCTTTAGATGAGAACCAGGTAGGAGGGGAAAACTGAAACAACAGGATAGGAACAGAAGATCATGAGAATATACACAAACAAACTTTCGGGAGTCATCATCAGTTCAGGCCTGCTTTATGATAGTTCTCATTCAGCAGGTGTAATCTCTCAGCCTCTGGCTGGGAGCCGGATTGGGTCGGAGCAGGTACCGTTGGCTTCTGGGAATATCCTGCTGGGCGTCTTCATTTGGGGTCCCCACCAGTCGCTCGGACCCTCCTGACGCTGGCGCACTCTCCCAGCCCCGGCTGGGACTCTCAGCTTCCCGGACCAAAACGGGCTGAGGGCCGGCCTGTCCGCCGGTGGTGTTATGTCCGGACCCATCGTCAATGTCGGCACCTCCCTCTGGTGCTGGCCATCCCTCTGATCGGATCTCGTTGGCTGGTTTGAACCATGACACATTCCTCACCACGGTGTGTCGGCCTCTCTGGGCAGTAATCATGGTGCCGTCCACGCGAGTGACTGTCCACACGTCTGGTTCATACGGGGTCCGAAACTTCCAGCCTGGGTGTCGATCCTTTAGAACTACTTTGGCGCCCACGACGAGCTCCGGGACTTTGGCCCCTCTTTTCACTGTTGCCTTTTCGTTGGTTGTCCTCCGTCTTTGTTGCGCTCTCCCCACATCCAGTTCCGGTGGCACCCAGTCCGGGTCTTCGGGGATGAGGTCCCTCGGCGATCGTTTCATTACCAGCGAGGCTGGGGCACATCCAGTGGTAGAGTGTGGTGTCTGCCTGTAGGCGAGCAAGAACTGTTGTAGACATGACTCGAGATCCTGATGTTGCTCCATGCCTATGCGGAGGGCCCTGTTGAGGGTCCTCATGAATCGCTCCACTTCGCCATTCGCCTGTGGCCACTGTGGGGTGATGCGACGGTGCCTGATGGCCCGCTTCTCCAGGAAGTCATGGAACTCCTGCCCTTGGAACGGGGGCCCGTTGTCTGATTTTATTTCCTCGGGCTGGCCGAACGTGGTGAAGATCCTTTCCAGGGCGGGTGCACGTGTATGAATGCTGTCGACGGAACCAACTCCACCACAGGAAATTTTGAGAAAGAGTCCATGACGACTAGATTGTGAGAAGTTGGCCTGGTATATGCTGTCCACTAATTATAGTGGGCACCTTGCACCAGTCCAAACAACCCCTTATTGGAGATAGGTTAAAGACAACCTTTATTGAAAGCTATCCTAGTGGTAGCTATGGAGAGCAGCCTTCAGGCTAAGTCTTGAAGGAATGTAAAGCAGCTTGTTTTACCAGTCTATAATCTCTTGAGTGACCAAATGAAAGAGGACCACACCAGGTATATATTCAAAATATATGTATTTATTGCTAAACACACCCCTCTAGTCTCTTTATGAGGCTAGAGTTCGAAATACATAAGTTATAAGTTAGTTATCAACAGTAATAGCACAAATACACGTTTGAGCCCTAGGGGCGTACCAAACCATATACCAATAAAGTGGTATAAGAACCACGACTGAACTAGACACAAGGCCTAGAGCCTGTAGAAGTGCTTGGCCCTCAAGGAACCACCCAAGGTAGTGACACAGGGGACCCACGGGGGACGCGTGCAGTGTGAGAACACAGCCGCGAGCCGCCGTTGACTTCTATGGGGAATGTCGCGGTTGGAGTTTTAAAGAAAAAGGACACTTAGAGGAGGACTTGGAGCAAACCCCTTTAGAACTAGGTTGTTCTAGAGTCTATACCCACGGGAGCACCGGAGTACTCGAGTTACCTCACCTAGGGAAGCCGGGTGCATAGGTGTCTTTCGGGGTCGGGTTTCGTCGTCGTTTTCAATGGCGATCTGCTGCAAAGTGCTGCTGGCGACCAAGTCGAAAGTGTTCGGGTGGATCCAAAGGTGGATCGAAGATCTGAAGAACCTGAAAGCAGAGGGGACAGAGTCTGGGTCACTAGCCAGTGACCAGGAAGGCGATGAGCAGATGCCCACCGATGTCGGGTGCTTCAGGTAGGTTGACGGTCGTCTTGACTCTTCAGCCACGAGGTCCAGGAGGCGTCGACGACAACCAGGAGCTGGATTCGAGCTGTCCCACAACGTCTGTCGATTGCAGGGGTGTCGGTGACCGGATTGGACCCAACAAGCCTTGGCAACGGCAAGTCACGTGGAAATAGAAGAAGGACGGTGGTACAGACCATCAAGGTTTGAGGGACTCACCCAGCAAGGGTAAGTTAGGGCACATCTGGAGCAACCAGGGAAGCCCAAGCAGAAGAAGAGTTGCCTTCGGGAGGGCCCACTAGCCAACGGACTAGCGACCGCGAAGGAGCCTCGAGTGGACGCACTTAGAGCTGGCTCACAGGACACTCGTGGAGTGGAGGCCAGTGATCTTCGGTGCAGTCGGTGCTGGAGGCGGGGGCTACTCGGAGCCCAAAGCACAACTTCGTGGGAGACCAGGAAGAGGATGCACTTGCAAATGTGCTTGGTGTCCAGGGGTCACGGTTCCACGTTACCCACGACAGCTACGGGCCTCAGCTTTGCTGGGGACTCAGGGCAGGCCTCGGGAAGTCTGGAAATCCACCTCTGGTGATGCAAAGACTTCGGCGTCCGGCAGGAGCTTCGGCGATGCAGACCGGACAATTGCTTCTTAGGTGCCTGCCAAGCAGGGAGTCACTCCTTGACCCCAAGGGAGATTCTTCAGTCCTCTAATCTTAAAGTAGAGCGTCGAAGGTCCAGGATTCTGTATCAGAGTTTCGTCCAGGTAAATCTAAAGTCCTAAGGACTGGGGTCCCATACTTATACTAAGTTAGGGGGTTGGACATACTCTGGGGACCCACCTATGGGAGGGTCAGGGAAGAGGGGTGGTTACACCCATTTCCCTTTGTCCAGTTTCGCGCCAGAGCAGGGGCAGGTAGCCCCTGCAACCGGTTTGAACTGGCATATGCACAGGGACACCAAATGTGCCCCCAGTGCAGGACTTCAAAGCACCAGAGGGTGCTCCCGCCCAGCCCCAATACACACTATCCTGTCTGGGGAGGTGGTTACACCTCCCTTCGACAGGAAACCTGTGTCCAGGCCTCCCCTGCCGGAGTTTCAGTCAGCAGCAGGAGGCCAGACCCGTGTCTGTGGCAGCGGCATCCATTTTGTGATGCCAGGGCTCTGGAAAGAAGTTACCGGGTAGCCCGGTGTGTACATGTCTCTCCCTCTAGAAGGGTGGAATGCTACCCCTGCCGCCAGGACTGGCGGGGGTTAGTATTCCAAGATGTTTGACACCAAACACAACATGTTTTGGTGCAGCCAGTCCAAAGTTAGCATTGTACCGCGAGGATATAATGCACTTAAGAGTATATGGTCAGGCTGTACCACAAACAGCATCAGAGGAGGGACTCCGAACGCTGTAGAGGAGCTCTGCTCATGCAGGGGCACCCTCTCACATAAAAACCAAGCACTCTGCCTTCAGGATTGGTAAGGCCTGCCATAGGAGTGACTTATAGGTTTATATGTGTGTGCAATGGTAGTGATATAGGTAGCCTATACCACTGTAAGGGGTGCATGCACCATCTTACCCAGGCTGCAGTAGCAGCCCTGTGGTGTCATTTTGGATGGCCTTCCAGGGGTGGCACAATACATGCTGCAGCCCCTGGTAGGCCTCTGAGGTACCTATGCCCTGGGTACATAGTATACCATATACTAGGGACTTATAAGGGCACTCCAGATTCTAATCAGAGATGTGCCTAAGGCACATGGAAACCATTTTAGAGAGGGAGCAGCTAGGCTGGGGTTCTGATTAGCAGGGCCCCAGCCAGACTAAAGTCGAAAAACAGTGAAGCATCAGCAAAAAGTGGGGGTACCCATGTGAAGCAGATCCTACTCTCCTACACAACCCCCCCAAACGTAGGGACATTAAACTAACCTTGACCAGTTGAGTCTTCATGTTCTAAGTGGAAGTACCTAGAGAGTCCATCTGCATTGGCATGGTTACTCCCAGGTCTATGTTCCACTGTAAAGTCCATCCCCTGTAGGGAAATGGACCACCTAAGCAGTTTGGGGTTTTCACCCTTCATTTGTTTTAGCCATAGGAGGGGCTTGTGGTCTGTTTGAACAAGGAAGTGAGTACCAAACAAGTATGGCCTCAACTTCTTCAGAGCCCAAACCACAGCAAAGGCCTCCCTCTCTATGGCTGACCAACGTTTCTCTCTAGGGGTCAGCCTTCTGCTAATAAAAGCTACTGGCTGATCCTGACCTTCATCATTCAATTGTGACAGTACAGCCCCTACCCCCAATTCAGATGCATCTGTTTGGACAATGAACTCCTTGGAGTAATCAGGACTCTGTAGAATGGGAGCAGTGCACATGGCCTGCTTCAGGTCATCAAATGCCTTTTGACAGCTAGCTGTCCACTGAACCTTTTGGGCATTTTCTTGGAAGTTAAGTCATTCAGGGGTGTCACTATTGATCCATACCCCTTGACAAATCTCCTATAGTACCCAGTCAGGCCTAAAAAGGCTCTCACCTGAGTCTGGGTAGTTGGAGCAGTCCAGTCCATGATGGTCTGGATCTTGCTCTGCAATGGTTGAACCTGGCCTCCACCCACAAGGTGGCCCAGGTACACAACCTGACTCTGCCCTATCTGGCACTTTGTGGCCTTGATAGTTAGGCCTGCTTTCTGCAGGGCCTGCAAAACATTTCTGAGGTGGACCAGGTGATCCTCCCAGGTGGAGCTAAAGACAGCAATATCATCTAGATATGCTGCACTATAGGCTTCCAGACCTGTAAGGACTGTATTCACCAACCTCTGAAAAGTGGCAGGTGCATTCTTCAGACCAAAGGGCATTACCACAAATTGATAATGCCCACTAGGGGTTGAGAATGCTGTTTTTGGCTTTGCATCATCAGCTAGTCTGATCTGCCAGTAGCCAGCTGTCAGGTCAAATGTGCTTAGATACTTGGCTGAGGCCAAAGTGTCTATTAGCTCATCTGCCCTTGGTATTGGATGGGCATCAGTCCTAGTGACTGCATTGAGACCCCTGTAGTCCACACAAAACCTCATCTCTCTTTTCCCACCACTGGTGTGAGGTTTTGGCACAAGGACCACTGGACTAGCCCAAGGGCTATCTGAGGGTTCAATAACTCCCAAATCCAACATTTTCTGGACTTCTGTCCTGATACAGTCCCTGACATGGTCAGGTTGCCTATAAATCTTATTTTTAATAGGCAGACTGTCCCCAGTGTCCACTTCATGAGTGCACCAGGTGGTCTGACTTGGAGTCAGAGAGAACATATGTCTGTACTGATTGAGCACTTGTCTACAATCAGTTTGCTGCTGAGCAGTGAGGCTGCCTGCCAAGGCTACACCATCCACTGACCCATCATCAGGGTTCTGTGAGAGCAGGTCAGGGAGTGGGTCACTCTCTTCCTCCTGTCCCTCATCAGTAGCCATGAGCAAGCCCATGTCTGCCCTGTCCACATATGGTTTCAATCTGTTGACATGGAGAACCCTGTGGGGACTCCTGGGTGTTCCTAGGTCTACTAAATAGGTGACCTCACCCTTCTGTTCAACAATGGTATGGGGTCCACTCCACTTGTCTTGGAGAGCTGCTGGGGCCACTGGCTCCAGCACCCACACCTTCTGTCCTGGCTGGTAAACAGTCAGCACAGCCTTTTGGTCATGCCAGGCTTTTTGCAGTTCCTGGCTAGCCTCAAGGTTTTTAGTTGCCTTTTTCATGTATTCAGCCATCCTGGAGCGGAGACCAAGTACATAGTCCACTATGTCATGCTTTGGGGGCTTGAGAGGTAACTCCCATCCTTCCTTTACCAAGCACAATGGACCCCTGACAGGGTGACCAAACAAAAGTTCAAAAGGGCTGTAGCCAACCCCTTTTGAGGCACCTCCCTGTATGCAAATAAAAGGCAGGGCAAGAGTATGTCCCATCTTCGCCTGAGCTTTTCTGGGAGCCCTTTAATCATGCCCTTTAAGGTTTTGTTGAATCTCTCAACTAAACCATTGCATTGTGGGTGATAGGGTGTGGTGAACTTGTAAGTCACTCCACACTCCTTCCACATTGCCTTCAAGTATCCAGACATAAAGTTTGCACCCCTGTCTGATACAACCTCCTTAGGGAAGCCCACTCTTGAGAAAATTCCCAGGAGGGCCCTTGCCACCACAGGTGCTGTAGTGGTCCTAAGGGGAATAGCCTCTGGGTACCTGGTGGCATGATCCACTACCACCAGGATAAACCTGTGCCCAGATGCTGTTTGGGGATCCATGGGACCAACTATGTCAATCCCCACCCTTTCAAAGGGCACCCCCACCACAGGTAGTGGTATCAGGGGGCCTTTGTAGTGCCACCTGCCTTGCCACTGGCCTGGCAGGTTACACAGGAGCGACAAAACTCCTTGGTGTCTTCAGACATGTGGGGCCAGTGAAAGTGAGGGACAAGTCTGTCCCAAGTCTTGTTCTGGCCCAGGTGACCTGCTAGAGGAATATCATGGGCTAGGGTCAATAGGAAGCCCCTGAACTTCAGAGGTATAACCAACCTCCTGGTGGCACCAGGCTTGGGGTCTCTACACTCTGAGTACAAGAGTCCATCATCCCAATACACTTTATGGGGACCACTAGCATTCCCAGCAGCCTCAGCAGCAGCTTGCTGTCTGAGGGGTTCAAGAGAGGGGCAGCTCTGCTGCTCCTGGCTCAGATCTGCCCTGGAAGGGCCCCTGTCCCCAAGAACTCAACCTGGTCAGGTTCAAGCTCCTCTGGGACAGTTCCTTCCTCAGGACTGAGATCATCCCCCTCAAGAGACTGATCTTCCTTCTGAGCCAAGGGGAAGGCACTGCCTTAACCCTACTACTCCTCCTCTTGGAGGGCACTTGGTCCTTTTTCCAGGATCCAAGGCCTGTTCAGTGTTAGACATTTTGCTCTGTGACCTGGTCACAGCAAACACATCTGCAGGGATCCCCAGCATTTCTGCATGGGTCCTGAGCTCCACTTCTGCCCAAGCTGAAGTTTCAAGATCATTGCCAAGCAAGCATTCCACTGGTAGGTTTGCACTCACCACAACCTTCTTAAGGCCAGTTACCCCTCCCCAGGAGAAGTTAACAACTGCCAGAGTATGGTCTGTTCTGACATTGCTAGCATTGGTCACTTGGTACATTTCACCAAGTATAATCTGCCCAGGATCCACAAGGTCTTGTGTCACCATGGTGACACTTGCCCCTGTGTCCCTAAATGCCAAAGCCTCTTTTCCATTGATTAAGGGCTGTTGCCTGTACTTGCCCAGATTACTGGGACTCACAGAGGAGGTCACATCCATGCCTCCATCACAGACTAGGACAGCCTGAGTGAGTTCTCTGACTAGGTCAGAGCTCATCTCCTTACCCAGGGTCAACCCTACTAAACCCTTGGCCTGTGTACTCCCACCACCAACTGTAACTGCACTAGGGGGAACAGGTGCCTTAGGGGCATTGGTGGGGGCTGGAATAGAGTCTTTGGACTTGGTGCAATCACTGGTCCAGTGTGTCTTTTGCTTACAGACTTTGCACCATGGTTTCTTTTGGCCTTTTCCCTTGTTAGACTGTGAATCCCCACCTGAAGAAGATTTTTGGGGGCCTTGTGAAGACTTCTGGTCTTTACCCTTCTCCCCACCCTTATCAGAGTTTTTAGAATCTTGCTTCTTAGGGTCACCACCTTGGTTCTGTACCTTCTGCCTCACCCTGGTTCTGACCCATTTGTCTGCCTTCTTTCCCAATTCTTGGGGAGAGGTCAGATCAGAGTCCACCAGGTACTGATGCAACAGCTGATTTTGACAGTTATTAAGAATCTGCTCCCTCATGATAAGATTGTACAATCCTGTGAAGTCACATACCTTACTGCCCATCAACCAACCTTCCAGAGCCTTAGCAGAACAATCCACATAGTCCACCCAGTCTTGAGTCTGTGCTTTTTGGGTATCTCTGAACTTTAACCTGTATTGTTCAGTTGTTAGGCCAAACCCCTCAATCAGAGCACTCTTCAAGACTTTGTAATTGTCAGCATCCTCTTCTCTAACAGTGAGGAGCTTGTCTCTACCTTTGTCTGCAAAGGAGAGCCACAAGATTGCTGCCCACTGCTCCTGAGGGACCCTCTGTACTTTACAGGCCCTCTCCAGTGCAGTTATCCATTTGTGGATGTCATCCCCACTCTGGTAGGGAGGGACAATCTTGCTCAGGTTTCTATGGTCATAAGACCTTTCCCTATCTCTGGGAAAATTGCTGCCACCATGGGACTCTAGTCCCATCTTTTTCTCTGTCTATAGAGATCTAGGGACTCCCTGTCTATAGCCAATTGCTGTTTTCTGAGTTCAAGCTGGGCTTGCTCATACTGAATCAGTCTCTTTCTCCTCTCATGAGAGGATTCCCTTCCATGAGAGGAGACAGAGGTCCCTACTGAGGTGTCAGAGTGATTAGATTCCTGAGAAGGAGATCTAGTCTTTCTGGGCACACTCTCAACTCTTCCTGGGGGGACAGGGTCATTCTGGGCCTCCTCCTCTTCCTCAGGAGTAGCTGCACTTTCCAGGTCAGGATCATTGTCATCCCCTGGCCAGTTTCAGAGGTTGGGTCCTGGGTATTTTCATCCCTGGACTCTCCCTCTTCTTCTGCCCCACCCTCTCTGCCTACCCTTTCAGACCTTATGGGTCTTCTAAAGTCATCTAGCAGAAGCATCTCCAGGAGACGTTGGATGTTGGCACTTTTGCCTGTCTTCAACTTCCTAACTTTGCACAACTCCCTCAATTCCAAGAATGTGAGGGTGTCATATCTGGATGGCAGGAGCTCACTGGTTCCTGGCAGTGAAGACATTACTAGTGTGGTGTGGTGTATGCACTACCTACTCTAGTGTGGCCTACTAAACTCTCTTGAGTTGTAGAAAGGGTGTGCTATCCCTTAACACACAACTCTAAGTTCAGTAGAACTTACTGTATCCTAAGCTTGATTTATATGTACCTAAGGTACCCTTAGTGGTTTTCAGTTGATCAATTCAATTGAGATTATCTGGTAAAACAATAGCAAGCTGGAATCCCACACGCTGCACACCAATGTGAGAAGTTGGCCTGGTATATGCTGTCCACTAATTATAGTGGGCACCTTGCACCAGTCCAAACAACCCCTTATTGGAGATAGGTTAAAGACAACCTTTATTGAAAGCTATCCTAGTGGTAGCTATGGAGAGCAGCCTTCAGGCTAAGTCTTGAAGGAATGTAAAGCAGCTTGTTTTACCAGTCTATAATCTCTTGAGTGACCAAATGAAAGAGGACCACACCAGGTATATATTCAAAATATATGTATTTATTGCTAAACACACCCCTCTAGTCTCTTTATGAGGCTAGAGTTCGAAGTACATAAGTTATAAGTTAGTTATCAACAGTAATAGCACAAATACACGTTTGAGCCCTAGGGGCGTACCAAACCATATACCAATAAAGTGGTATAAGAACCACGACTGAACTAGACACAAGGCCTAGAGCCTGTAGAAGTGCTTGGCCCTCAAGGAACCACCCAAGGTAGTGACACAGGGGACCCACGGGGACGCGTGCAGTGTGAGAACACAGCCGCGAGCCGCCGTTGACTTCTATGGGGAATGTCGCGGTTGGAGTTTTAAAGAAAAAGGACACTTAGAGGAGGACTTGGAGCAAACCCCTTTAGAACTAGGTTGTTCTAGAGTCTATACCCACGGGAGCACCGGAGTACTCGAGTTACCTCACCCAGGGAAGCCGGGTGCATAGGTGTCTTTCGGGGTCGGGTTTCGTCGTCGTTTTCAATGGCGATCTGCTGCAAAGTGCTGCTGGCGACCAAGTCGAAAGTGTTCGGGTGGATCCAAAGGTGGATCGAAGATCTGAAGAACCTGAAAGCAGAGGGGACAGAGTCTGGGTCACTAGCCAGTGACCAGGAAGGCGATGAGCAGATGCCCACCGATGTCGGGTGCTTCAGGTAGGTTGACGGTCATCTTGACTCTTCAGCCACGAGGTCCAGGAGGCGTCGACGACAACCAGGAGCTGGATTCGAGCTGGCCCACAATGTCTGTCGATTACAGGGGTGTCGGCGACCGGATTGGACCCAACAAGCCTTGGCAACGGCAAGTCACGTGGAAACAGAAGAAGGACGGTGGTACAGACCAGCAAGGTCTGAGGGACTCACCCAGCAAGGGTAAGTCAGGGCACGTCTGGAGCAACCAGGGAAGCCCAAGCATAAGAAGAGTTGCCTTCGGGAGGGCCCACTAGCCAACGGACTAGCGACCGCGAAGGAGCCTTGAGTGGACGCACTTAGAGCTGGCTCACAGGTCACTCGTGGAGTGGAGGCCAGTGATCTTCGGTGCAGTCGGTGCTGGAGGCGGAGGCTACTAGGAGCCCAAAGCACAACTTCGTGGGAGACCAGGAAGAGGATGCACTTGCAAATGTGCTCGGTGTCCAGGGGTCATGGTTCCACGTTACCCACGACAGCTACGGGCCTCAGCTTTGCTGGGGACTCAGGGCGGCCTCAGGGAAGTCTGGAAATCCACCTCTGGTGATGCAAAGACTTTGGCGTCCGGCGGGAGCTTCAGCGATGCAGACTGGACAATTGCTTCTTAGGTGCCTGCCAAGCAGGGAGTCACTCCTTGACCCCAAGGGAGATTCTTCAGTCCTCTAATCTTAAAGTAGAGCGTCGAAGGTCCAGGATTCTGTATCAGAGTTTCGTCCAGGTAAATCTAAAGTCCTAAGGACTGGGGTCCCATACTTATACTAAGTTAGGGGTTGGACATACTCTGGGGACCCACCTATGGGAGGGTCAGGGAAGAGGGGTGGTTACACCCATTTCCCTTTGTCCAGTTTCGCGCCAGAGCAGGGGCAGGTAGCCCCTGCAACCGGTTTGAACTGGCATATGCACAGGGACACCAAATGTGCCCCCAGTGCAGGACTTCAAAGCACCAGAGGGTGCTCCCGCCCAGCCCCAATACACACTATCCTGTCTGGGGAGGTGGTTACACCTCCCTTCGACAGGAAACCTATTGTCCAGGCCTCCCCTGCCGGAGTTTCAGTCAGCAGCAGGAGGCCAGACCCGTGTCTGTGGCAGCGGCATCCATTTTGTGATGCCAGGGCTCTGGAAAGAAGTTACCGGGTAGCCCGGTGTGTACATGTCTCTCCCTCTAGAAGGGTGGAATGCTACCCCCGCCGCCAGGACTGGCGGGGGGTAGTATTCCAAGATGTTTGACACCAAACACGACATGTTTTGGTGCAGCCAGTCCAAAGTTAGCATTGTACCGCGAGGATATAATGCACTTAAGAGTATATGGTCAGGCTGTACCACAAACAGCATCAGAGGAGGGACTCCGAACGCTGTAGAGGGGCTCTGCTCATGCAGGGGCACCCTCTCACATAAAAACCAAGCACTCTGCCTTCAGGATTGGTAAGGCCTGCCATAGGAGTGACTTATAGGTTTATATGTGTGTGCAATGGTAGTGATATAGGTAGCCTATACCACTGTAAGGGTGCATGCACCACCTTACCCAGGCTGCAGTAGCAGCCCTGTGGTGTCATTTTGGATGGCCTTCCAGGGGTGGCACAATACATGCTGCAGCCCCTGGTAGGCCTCTGAGGTACATATGCCCTGGGTACATAGTATACCATATACTAGGGACTTACAAGAGCACTCCAGATTCCAATCAGAGATGTGCCTAAGGCACATGGAAACCATTTTAGAGAGGAAGCAGCTAGGCTGGGGTTCTGATTAGCAGGGCCCCAGCCAGACTAAAGTCGAAAAACAGTGAAGCATCAGCAAAAAGTGGGGGTACCCATGTGAAGCAGATCCTACTCTCCTACATAGGGTGTGCCTCCAATCTGGAAAACTCCTAAAGTCTGCACTTATCTTCGTCCAGGGCACCTGGCTCGGTTCTTCCGTGATCACTGGCGCAGGAGCCGGGTCTCCCCCCGTGATGATACAGGGGTGGCACCGTCGTACTTCGGTGCCGACCATGTCGTCCAGATTGGGAAACCACACTTTCGCCCTCAGTCTGGCCTTGGTGAGCGAGCGTGACCATTCGCTGGCGAAGGCACTGTGGCACTACGATTCGCTGTCCTCGCAGGATCAAACCAGATCCGCTGACATTGAGCTTGTGCCTCTCTTTCCAGAGTTGGCGGCGGGCGTTCTGTTCCTCCCCGGTCAACAGCGATACTCCATCCAGGAACCTGTGCCACTGCCCCTTCTCTAAGGCCTCTTTGACTCGTTGTAGCCGGTCATCGTCGTCGGTGGCCCGGCGTATTTCTTCTTGTGTCACTGCTACAGGGCAGGCGTTGTCTTCCACCATCCGCACAAACGCTTCAGTGTCAGTGTCTTCGTCCCTCGGGGACGCGCTTGCTGTCACCGCGGGATGCCGGGATAAGAAGTCAGCGGGGTTGTCTGCCCCGGGCCTGTACACCAGTTGAAATGAGTACGCTTGCAGCTGTACTGCCCACCTCTCGATCCTCGGGGTGCCAATCGTGTCAGTCCGCTGAACAGCGGCAGCAGGGGTTTGTGGTCTGTCACCACGCGAAAGGGATGGCCACACAGGTATAGGTGGAAATGTTGGCACGCCCACCGTATTGCTAGGGCCTCCCGCTCTATCTGAGCATACCTGGTCTCTGTCGGGGACAGTGCCCTGCTGGCATACGCCACTGGTGCTCAGGCTCCCTTGGCTCCCTTGGTGTCTTCCTGGAGGAGGACTGCTCCGAGCCCCACCGGGCTGGCGTCAACCACTAGTTCCGTCTTCCGTTTGGGGTGGAAGTACGCCATGGTCGTCTGGTCGAGTAAGGCCGATTTGATGTTTTGGAATGCTGTTTCTTCCTCCAGTGTCCACTCCCAAGGCACGCCGGTTTTCGTGAGCTGCCGGAGGGGTTCCGCTATGGTTGCGAGGTTCGGGAGGAACCTCCCGCAGTATGTCGCCATCCCGAGAAAGCTCTTTATTTCCGTGGGGTTCTGGGGGACTGGGGCATTTCGGATGGCGCCAGCCTTGTGGGTGTCCACTTGGAGCCCGTCCCTTGAGAAGACGTACCCAAAGAAGTCTATTGAGCATCTGTAGAAAGCAAATTTTTTCTTGTGGAGCGTGAGGCCACACTCCGCCAGTCTCTGCAAGGTCGCCCTGAGCCGGACGTGGTGTTCTTCTAGACTCTGCGAGTAGATCAGGATGTCGTTGCTTAAATTGATCACGCCCAGGAGGCCTGAGAGTGTCTCTTTAATGGCATTTTCGAATACTTCTGCGGCGGAGGACACGCCGAAACTGAGCCGGGTGTATCTTCTGAGGCCGACGTGTGTTGAGAGTGTAGTAATATACCGGCTTTCTGGTGCCAGCTCCAATTGGTGATACCCAGAGTTCAGATCTAATTTCGAGAACCACTGTGCCCCGTTTAGATCCGCCACGATGTTATCCATGGTTGGGGTCACGTGTCTCTCTCTCCGGATCGCCTGATTTGGCAGCCTCATGTCGACACATAGTCCAATGGCGCCGGGTTGTTTCGGCTTCGGCGCTACCACCAATGGGGACACCCACGGCATGGGCCCGGACACCTTTTCTATGACGTCCATGACCTCCAGGTCTTGTAGCTCTTTCTCCACCGCCGGGCGCAGGTGGAAAGGAATGCGTCAGTGCCTTAGGGCCCATGGCTGGACCGTCTTGTCAATATGTAGCTTCACTTGGCGGTCTCTCAGCTTGCCTAGCCCTCTGAAGAGCTGGGGAAACTCACCCATCATGTCCTCCACGTGCTGTTCATGCACTTGCCTGGCAAAAAACACCAGCTCGAGGTCTTCTGCCGTGTGGTAACTTAGTAGTGTTCCTTTCTTTCCCTCCGTCACGTGGAACCTTGTCTTCACCGAGTGCTCTACGCTCGCGACCTCGACCTCCATCATACCCCTCAGCGGTATGGGCTCTGTGCCGCCATACATGTAGATCTTGGCCATGCTCGGTGTCAGGCATGGTTTGGGCGACAGTCTTTCATACTGGTCTGAATCCATCACGTTGACGGACGCCCCGGTGTCTATGAGGGCTTGAACCGGCGTTCCGTTCACCGTGATGTGGCACATTGGGGGTGGGCGTCTTCTCCGTCCTGGCCTTCCTGCAAACGAAATGACGAAGGAATCGTCGTCATCTTCGTAGTACGCGGTCGCCGCTCTCCCGGGAGGTGCCGCTGTGATCTCTTGATCCTCTAATGTGAGATTCCTTATGTTCGCCGAGCGTCCTCGGGATGCACCCCCTCGTGCGTGCGCTGTTCCACTTCTGCAGATGCTGGCAAAGAGATTGGATTTTCCACATTTCGAGCACGTTTGCCCTCTTGCTGGACACTTATCCTGATCTCGGTGGTCATAACCGCACTGTCCGCATTTGCGGTTGGGTCGATATCCAGCGCCTCGCCTCTGGCCTGGGCTGGGGCACCTCTGTACTGTGTCTACGGTCTCCTCTTTGACCGGGACTATCTTCTGATTTGCCACGGCAGGAGTGTTTCTCACTCTCACAGCCTCCATCTCCTCGGCCCTTTGGTCCGACAGTTCATGTGACCGGGCAAGGACCAGGATCTCGTTGAGTGTTATTCCTGGTTGTCGAAGTATCTGGCGCTGCAGTGTAAGGGACTTGCACCCCTGGATGATCTGTGCCTTGATCTCCTCGTTCTGATCAATGGTGGTGCACGAGTTCGCCAGCTTCCTGAGCCTGGCATAGAACATGTCTACTGTTTCGACCACCGTCTGTCTGGCTTGCAGCAGCTTGAACCGCTCATAGTCCGGGTTCATCTGGGGATCGAAATATCTGTCGAGGGCTGCGATCGCAGCATCATAATCATGGGCGGCTCCTGTGTTAGGCAGCGACTCAAATAGTTCATAAAGTTCATCCCCTCCGAAGTGCATCAATAGGGATCGCTTCACCGTCCCGTCTGTTTCCCGGGTCCCAGTGAAGTAATGGTTGAGCCACCCCACCCATCGCTTCCACCTCAGCGTGGCTGAGGCGGGGTCAGCTAGCTGGCTGAATGGTGGTATAGGCGTCACTGATGCATGGGAATGTGGTGCCGTTGGCGCAGGGGCCTGTTGTTGTGGAGGAGGGTCCCCCATGACGCACACGCCTTCCCACCTTCCTGGACCGGAGCGACGCTTCTCCCTCTGGGGCCGGTGTGCCTTGACATCACCCCCTCACTCTTTATCGTCACTTCACCCCCGTCCTTGGGTATTTGTGCCAGGTGCTGGCTTCTGCCGACCCTTGACTGACCTTGATTGCTGACCGTGTCGAAGTGTGGGCCTTCTTCTCCTTGTTGGCTGTCAGGCTCACGTGCTGTGTCTTGACCTTCTTTCTGTCTCTTTCTCTTTTTTTTCCTTTTGTTTGCCTTTACCAGTGCTTGTTTCTTTCGTTGCTCCCCAGGCAGCCCACGTGTGGGCTTGTCTTCCTGAGCCTTCTCTGGATCTCAGTGCCTCCTCTCTGCGCGTGTCTGTACCACCGCGTGCAGTGGGCCTCGCGTCCAGCAGAGGCACCGCTGTTCCGCTCCGGGGCACTTCTGATCTGGGCAGCCCCTCCCTGCAGGCGCCGCGCGTATGCAGCGGACACAGGCCCAGGTGCACCCGCCTGCTTTCAGCATGCAGTATCCGGCTGACCAGGAAGCCGGCCGTGGCGTCTCCGTCGCGATGCCGTGATCGGCGCCACAGGGCCTCAGCTGAGCGGGCGCCACGGGCCGGATTTCTTCACCGCGATGGTCTTCCCAGCGGGTGCAGGATACGGGGGTGACCACGCTGGCAGCGGACTCCGCGTCGTGGACAGTGAGGAACAGACGCGCGGGCCCGTTCACCCCTCGTCGCCAGTGTAGCGCGGTAAGCAGGTACGGGGCGCACGGCGGGGAGCGCAGCACATATGGCAGGTTGTACACTCTCAGCCCCGAGGTCACGTGTGACCTGTGGCCTGTTTATTTATCCCCTCAGACCGCGCCCGGTCACGAGGGGTGCACAAGTGCAATAATGTTGTGTGCGGGCTGGATGGCCCCTCTACAGGTGGCTTACAGGCAAACGCAGAGGCCCTAGTCAGCAGCCAAACCCTGTTCCAACAAGCAAGAAGAAAATACGACTGTCAACCCCCAACCACTGCGGGCATAACCGTCAGCACTGCCCGAGGGGACACCACCACCCTGGGGGACAAGTATTAAAGCCTCAATGATGGCCCTGCCCCCTTCAGTAAGTTAATCGACCCAGCCACAGCAGCCCTCTGGAAGACCAGGCCAGGTTAGCTAAACAACTATTTCAGCACCACTCGAGAGACTGGCAACACAATGAACAGATTCCTCCTGCTACATTTTTCTGGCGAAGTATATAAGTTATTAAAAAACCTTTCATGGACTGAGGCTGACCTCGACTACGATGCTGCTGTGGCAGCTCTAAATGCACACTTTGACCCTCAGCTTTAGCCTCGATTACGAAAGGTTTAAGCTAAACCAAGCCTGCAAAAAAGAAGACAAGACAATCAACGTATTTTATGCAAGACTGAGAGAACTAGCAAGCACATTTACTGATCACGCCAACCCAGGAAGTGAGGGCGCAGATCATGCAGGGGTGTCATTCATTAGTACTGAAGCACCTGATACTGCGCCATCCAGGTATCTCTTGGCTCAAGAAGGTAACCACCACAGAGTGACAGGGAGGATGAAGACCTTGGTATAGTGGATTTAATGAAAACGCTTAATTGTATTAATACAGTGTGGTTAACATAATGAATTTGAGATATTATGCTAAGAATCTGTTTTTCTAACACTGATGAATGTAGGCCTCGATTTCATAATGGTGTTGTGGCCTGTAGCCATCTTATTCTTGCACGCAGTAATTTTTCTGTCCTTTCCACACATGCATTCAGTGTATGGCGTATATTTTGTAATCAGTGTTTTGAATTACGATGTCATTCTCTCATGTACAACATGATGCTTCATTCTCAAGCTCCATCTTCATGTTGTGTTAGTACAGTGAATGTTTTCCCATGGTCTCATCTACTGGGATCGCAATGTGATTCTTATAAAAACTTAACCTTGATTGTAATGACAGTTGTACTAAGTATAAGTTGTCACAGGAGCACCAGGGTCGTGAACAACGTTATATGAATCTGGGGCATAGTGCTGTCAAATGTGATTTTAAATTGTATTGTTCTTTCTATAATATGATTGTTACGGAATTTCCTGAACTACACAGCCACACCAAATGTATGAATCTTTTTGTATGTCATCCTATAAAATGAGCCTTCCCCAGAAAGTATTGGGCTCACTCTCCCCTGATGTTTAGAGAGCCACACTCTGTCAGTCTTATCTATGATTTATGGCTTATTTACTTGGACTGAATTATACTCTGGTCTGCAATTATTTTATGATCTGCATTTAATTCCTAGCTATGACAAATAACTAAATGACTCTTTGTCATTTATTTTGCTTTCGGTAATGCCTTTAATGTATCAATAAACCTTCATGGTTTTGAAAGGCCCATAAATTCTGGACCTATTCTAGAATAACAATCCAATGGTTCTTTTAAGCAGCATGGAAGTGTAGAGGGGAGAAAGTCGTTGTTAATGCCAATCAATTCAACAGAACTTTCTCTAGACACATAGTAACCACAGACAACTACGTAAGGTTAGTTAATTTATTACAAAGCCAAAAATAACTGGACATAAAGCCACCTCAAAACGAGAGTGTAAAAATACATCAGAATCAGCATGAAGCCAAATTGCGAATCAAGTTGAGGTGATGCAATATGCACAAAACAATCAACTCAAGAAATAGGATGCAGAGGCTCATAAAGCATGAGTCCAAATTTCCCTGCCTTGAGGGTTGGTGAATATAAAGCATCAATCTATCCCTACTCTAGTGCTAAGATAACATCCCTACTTAAGCATCTTCTGGAAGAGGAATAAAAGGTGTCAGCATGTGGAGTCTTCCTAAGAAGTCTCTCCACCATCGATGGGTCGGATAGCATAAAGCTATTGAAACAGAGCTTGTTCTAAGATTCTTCCTTTCCGAAGGCAGATGGAGAATTGGGCACTTTCCCTACTTTCAACATCCCATTATTACAGGTATCCTTCTCAAGAGTTCTTGCTGGTCACGCCATCCTCTCTGGATATCATCCTAAAGGTAATTTTTCATAGGATTGCGACATTCTTCTCACCATTTCTGTCCTTGGTCTCAAGCCTTCTCCTGTGCAAAGGACAATGGCCTTCCCTTATTGGTTCAGACCGAACGATGTAACCTTTTCTTTCCTTGCCTGACTAGTAAAACAAAGACATTATTCTAGCTAAAAAGAGCACTTCTTTAACTTGCAACACAAAACGTGAGAAAGAACAAATTTCACAGCACACATGAAAATCAGCTATTAATTTTAAAGCGAGAGCTTCCAGGGAAAAATAAATTTCAGGCCTACAAAATTCAGTTAAAATAAGAAAATGGCATATGAGCTTTATGAAATTGCATAGGAAATCAAGGCACGTTCAGTTAGTACATTTACCTACATGTAAAATGACACATTAATGGACACATTTTAATAAATGAATGGTGGTCAATTACACAACACGAGTTCTTCACATTAATGTTTTCTACTAGTTACATTCACCTACTACATTACTTCTCCATGTTACTACTCAATGGCCTAAACACATCTCGTTTCATGTTATTACATTTCAAAATCTAACACTTCACGTTAATACAACAAAGAATTATATGCGGGTGCGCTCTACACGTGTGATTATAATGCACCCCTACAAATAAAATGCGGTGTCCGCTACATCAGTTCCCCCCTCTGATGACGTTGAGTCATCACAAAACACTTTATCCCTGTAGAGTAGACTGACCTAAACAAATGTCGTACTGGTCTCCTCGGTCTGAACTCCTCCAACTGTTTAAGATTCTCATAATGACTGTCCTGCAGTTTTTCCACCCTTCTCTCTCTCTCCCTAAAGGAATCCTCCATTTGCCTCGCCTTATGCCATTTGAATGCTCTTTTCATACCTAGCAAGATGATAACACAGACCACAACAATTATGACTGGCTTCAAGATATATCCAAGAATTCCCTTTCCTGGGTTAGCAAACCAACTTCCAACTGCTCCAAATCCTTTTCCAAACTTGTCCTAAACTCCCTCAGTTGCCAAGTTATGTGTCTCATGATGTATCTCAGTGATGTTACTTATATATCCCCTCAGATCTTATCAGGAATGTAAGTGCAATACTGTTGAACCTTCAGCCTCCGACAGACTCCACCCTCTTTTGCTAATAACACATCTAAAGCAAGACGGCTTTGCATCACCATTGCCCTTATCGAAACCATTTCTCCATCTATGAGCAATAATGACTGAGCCGTGATAACCGACAACTTATCCACAATGGTAGACAACCTTCTAATCTTGATGTCATTCAACACCACACCCAAACTAGGTATCATTGCTCCAAAAATGAATCCCACAATTTCACCAGCACTTAGTCCATGCTTTTCTCTATGGTTCGATTTACCTTCCAAACTCTCCAAATCTTCCATATGATATATCTTTGGAAACACAACTGCTACATAACAAGAACCATACCAATTGTTCGGAAGCCGAACGTATGCCTTCTTCCCACACACAAAATATACTCCTGGCACCACTTGCGCTGCTTCTTGTAGGAACTTCTTCGAAGAAGCATCAATTAGTAAGATGTGTTCACACACACTCTGTCCCACAAAATAGTGTCATAACGGGTCTGTACCTGTCAAATGCAAAGCTTGCCTTGTTGTTCCCAATCTAGAGCTATAGGACCATAGCTTCCCTTAGCCTTGTGAGCTTGTGGTCCATTCAAAGTTTCCCTCCCTATTGTTAAGTTTAACAGTTAAGCCTCTATGTTTATCCTCTACTTGATCTACAAATTTCTTTTCTATGTCTGTTAATGTGCAAGTTAGATTATGTCTGTGCACATAAGCAGTGTCTAACGTTACTGTGGGTACAAAATACTTTTCCATTCTCTCTTCTTGCATGTAATAATCATATTTGTTCAGATGTTTGTAGACTGGAACTTCTGAGAGCACCAAATCATAATTTGAGAAATAGTACTCGTAATGACCCTTTGCATAAAACATGCTAAGGAGCAAACTACAAATACCATACATCAGAGGAAGCAGGCAGTTGCATACAATTGTAACAATCTCTCATATCCATAGTATTCACATATTCATACAGCAACTTTGCATAAGCATTCAGCGTGTAATCACCTTTAGACAAATCTACATGCAGAAAGTGACTAGTTTGCTCTATTAAGCCTTTATCAGATCCTAATGTACCCTCCTTTGAGGCAGCAGTGGTAGGTGTGAATGTCCCATGTACCCCCACTCCATGTTCCTCAGTTTTGTGTGCGCTTAAAATGGACTCAATAATTACTACAGCTATTTCTATGATTACCCCTACAATAAGTGTACCTATAATACATTTGTGCCTACGATTCGAATTTCTAGACTCCATTATCAAAGTAGGCTCGGATTGTAGCTGTCAGAGGATCAACTACACAGAGTCTCTTTTCTCCGCCTCTTAATTTTGTGCAGCAAAAGTCTTTGAGCAACTTCTTTTGGATCTTAGAAAATTCTGTAGCAGTCTTTGGCATAGTATTTATACAGCTTGAAAAACTTCATTAGCCCTCTTTCTTCTTCTAAAGGAAAAGTCCCTGTTTTCATTCTTCTTCCACTCGGGCCTAGGTTATCTTCTTCCAAGCAATTTTTATTTACAGTTCAAAAGTTCAATTTACATCCCTTAAGAGATCAGAGCCAATTTCCTCAATGACTCGCTATAACAGTTCAGCTCTGAATGCAGCAATCTTTTGAGGAGATGGTGGAATTCTGAAGCTTGGGAATTTGATGTCTTCCAGAATCAGAGTCCATAAATCACTCAACCTTGGTGGAAAAGGCACAGTCAATGACAGGATTGCATTAGCCTCTATTCCAGGAACTCTCAGCAAAATCTCAACAATCAGTATTGAGAACTTGGACCTCGCTCTCCCCAGCATTGGTAACCAGATAGGTCCACTCGGGAGAAGAATACCTCCGACATGGCACTCTTGTTCTCCTTGATCTCCTTACACTTCCTGGGGCTTGCTCGGACTCGCTCAGATCAGACTCAGATGATTCACTTATTGGTGCAACTTCTCTTTCAGATACAAGTCTCAAGTTCCTTCTTTTCTGTCTTACATGCCACGTTTCATCTGCGCCATCCTTTTTTCTTGACTGCACACGACAGATTTCCACACTAGTCTCTTTTGCTAAGTCAGACTCTATACCACTTACAACATTACCGTCTTCCTCAGAGCCTGGGTCTTGTGTAGCTTGACCCCCCTCAGCTTGATCTGGTGGGTATCCAGTCTCGTCAGGAACCTGCACAGCTTGGCTTGCTCTCTCCAGTGACCCCTCGGTCACAGCTGGAATTCCTTCTGGGAGAGGAGCTGTTTCATTGGATGGACCTGTGACTCGTCGGGTATGGGTAGCGTGGTTCCAGTTTGGCACTCCTCCACACTTCATAGCAGTATTCATCACCAATATCACCTGATATGGTCCATGCCACCGAGAGTCAAGACAGTTCTTCCTAAAATGCTTTTGGATGAGCACCCAATCTCCTGGGCTCAGGTTGTGGCAGAGGTCTTTCAAAGTCAGTGCAGTTGCTGCTTCAACCTGATAAGACACAAATTGAACCACATCAGCCAATCCTTTACAGTAGTCAAGGATCAAATCATCTGTGATACTGATCAAAGCAGTCGCAGGCACTGCGGGGAAGCGCATCGCCCTTCGCATGAGGATCTCATGGGGCGAGAACCTAGCTCTTCTATCAGGAATGCTGTGCAAGCTCATTAGAATTAAGGGCAACACATCAGGCCATTTCAAAGATGTTGAAGCACACGCTTTTGCCAGCCTCGCCTTTAAAGTCCCATTGATCTGCTCCACAATGCCTGATGCCTCTGGCCTGTATCTACAATGCAGTCTTTGATCCACACTCAAGGCAGTACACAACATCTTCATGATCTCGCTGTGGAAGTGCATTCATCTATCCGACTCCAATGTAGTTGGAAATCCGAAATGAGGTATAAGCTCCCTCAACAATAACTTTGCTACTGTGAGACTGTCACACTTTCTAGTTGGATACGCTTCCACCCACCGAGAAAAGATGCACACAACAACCAAAATGTACCTCAGTCCATTACACACAGGCATCTCAACAAAATCCAATTGAATCCTATTGAATGGACCCCCTGATCTGCCAATGTGACTCAGAGCAACAACTGTCTTTTTTCCAGCTTTCATTTGTTGACAGGTGACACACCGATGACACACTGCTTCTGCAATCACATGAAACCTTGAATTGAGCCACGTCTGCCTGAACAATCTCACCATCGCATCCCTTCCTATATGAGCCCCTCCATGAATCTGCCTTGCCATTGGGTTTAACACACAATCCGGCAACACCACTCTACCATTAGTTGAAACCCATATGTCATCATCATCATCATAACTTTATTTCGATCACAAAGATCTTAAAAAGTGCATAGAGAAAACAGTTAAAAATATCATGAAAGAATAAGAGCCATATAAAAATACATCTCTTCCATATGCAATAAAATGCAATAAAAAATGATTATACAATGCAATTTGAGCATTTGATCCATAGAGCTAACAGGAATTTTGCTAAACCAAAAACGATTACTCTACTGGTGGCTGTAGAAAGAATTCTGAGCATGTCGAGATAGTGGCCAGGACCAATAAGCCTACACAAGGGGAATATGCACTTGCCCCTCAGGCTCTTATAATGTGGGCAGAAAATAACAGATGGACTAGAGATTCAGGGCTTCCTTTAAAAGCTGGACATTTATCAGCAGGGAATTCATTAGTTCACCACTTAAGACAGAACAATTAGGTGGGAATGGTCTTCTATCTGAATTGGAGGAATAGTTTACGTGCAAGAGGTGGGACAATTTCATCGATTGTTTTCTAAAACAGCGGGTGGGGTTTAAAATTCATAAACTCCTGGGTCAAAGAACCCACAGAATTTGACACATCGCTCACCAGGGTAGACTCCCAATAGAGGGTTTTAACCCTACTCTTCGGAATTGAACACAGCTTCTCCGGTCTTGACCAATAAACCTCCATCCCCAATTTCCTCAACAGTTCTCTCAGGATTCCTAACCAGGGAATTGTAATTACCTTTCGCTGTATTTGGAGATCCCTAAGCACCACTCGATAGGGGGCGAGCTCCTCAATTGTCCATAGGCAATGCCAGAACATTAAAAGCTTATAGTCCAGCTTGCGGGCCAGTTTTCTTTGGGCCAGATCAAGGAAAATTGGAATCAGGGGAGTAGATTAAAAGGGGATCTTATAAAGCGATGTTCAGTGACAGTAAGACAAGCAGTGTTCCCACTACCCCACAATTCTGCTCCATATAAAACTATTCCTAAGGCTTTGATATATTATATATTTCTAATGCTGGAGCCACTTTCCTAGACACCGTGTTTTTATGGATCTTGCTTATGTGGGCAGTCTGCTGAATTAAGGACAACTGTGTTTTCTCTATAAGGGGTAACCAGCATAGATTTGGAGTTAGACGGATTCCCAAATAATAAAAGACAGAGACTAGTTCTATTGTACGGTCCCTTACATGCATACACCTCTTAGATGGCTTCGAAGTCCCCTTAGCAAATATCATGGACTTCGTTTTTGCCTCATTGAGTTCCAGACCACACTCATCACAAACAAGTTTAAAATCATTTAATAACTGTTGGAGCCCTTGTGGGGACTTTGATATTAATAACGTGTTGTCAGCGAAGAGAAGTGCGGGCACTCTTCTTTCCCCGACATTTGGGGCATTGCACCCATCCCTATCGAGAAAGCCTACTACCCCGTTAATAAAAAGAGAGAACAGGGTGGGTGCTAAAACTCATCCGTGTCTCACCCCATGATTTATCATAAAGGGCTCAGTTAATTGACCATCCTCTCCCCACCTAACTTAGGCTTTATTTGCTGAGTGCAGACGTATTAGAATATCTAGCAGATTTTGAGAGAGTCCCAGCTCTGCCACCACCCTCCAGTGTTTAGCTCGAGGGACCAGGTCAAAGGCCGTGCGCAGATCCACAAAGGCTACATATAGCTACCCCCCTTTGATGACAACTTCTCTCCAATAAATGCAGAGAAAGCGGAAGACCTGGTCCAGGGTACTGATATTTTCACAAAAGCCCGCCTAAAAATCAGACAGCATATTTTCCTCTAGGATCGAATCCTGAATACGGGCCAATAGCTGCTGACAGAAAATTTTCTGCAAAGAGTCAATTAGACTAATAGGTCTACAGCTGGCCGGGTTTGCCCTATCTCCTTTCTTATAAATGGGTATGATCTCAGCTAAGTTTCAGGAACTAGGAATTTCCATACCTGAAAGAATAGCATTGGTTAACATATTAATATATGGGGCCCAGACTTCTAAATCCTCTCTGTATAGATCATTGAGAATTCGATCGGGCCTAGAGCTCTAGCTGGTATACAGGAGCTAATGGCTACTTGGGTTTCCTCAAGTGATATTTCTAGGGCTTTCACAGTGCCAGATGGAACTTTCTCTCTCATGCTTGCTAGCTCCTCCTCCTCTATGTTCCCTACAGCATTTAGGCCCCCAAAGTGGGATACCCACTCTTCCGGCTGGACTGTAAACTCCATAGCAGACTTTGGTCCATTCAGACAGTGGGCTGCTTTTCTCCAAAAGGACTTATTATCTTTGGCTAACAGTGCACTATGCAGAAAGGACCATAAGGAACATTCCCATTGTTTCTTGGCATACTCTAATGCCTGCCTGTATCTAGCTCTACACACGAACATATCAGGGCGGATCTTGGATTTTACTGCATGTAAGAGCCCACCTTTGCTTTTCTACATTCCTGGTTATACCAGTCTGCCACAGGGGCCCGCCTTTTCCCTCCTTTTTTTCCATGACGATCCTTCCCATTTTTCAATTGGCCCAGTGTTTCCCTGATCTGCCTATAAAGTATCTCATGCTGGTTACTCAGCTTCTCTATTATTTCTACTTTAGGGAGTTTGGACAGCACCTCCACCTCCTCGAGGACTTTGGATTTAACTACTTCCAAAGCCCCCAGATTTTCCTTCACCCAATCCTATCTAATTGTTCTCAAGGTATTAGTGATGGCTTACCCAAATCGGTCCAGCTCCTAATGTCGGGTTCGCTCTCTCCATGATTTGTAAGGGAAAGGGTCAGAGCATTGTGATCACTATCAGATCTTTTAACCACTGTCATGTCGAACACAATTGCCCAAAGGCTAAGGTCAACCAAGCAGTAATCAATTCTGCTGGCATAGTCAGGTCTATTAAAGGTCATTTCACCATTTTGGATCAGATTTTGTCCTACCATTTGTGGCCCTCAAATCATGCTGCAAAGTAAAGGTCAACACCTGGCCTCCTCTCTTGGACCATCTAGCCATTGGGAGGTCTAGCTGCGGGATTTGCCAGGAACTGTCTCGCTCCTCAGTCAAGTCTAATAAGGCACATGTAAATGTACAATTAAAATCCCCAGCTACCAATAGAGGGGCATTTCCAGAGCATTCAGTCAGGACATGATCTAAAATACGTATAGTATTGTTTTCCTCTGAACACAGGGCCACTCTATTATATACATTAAAAATTCTCATTTTTAAACCTGTGTAGAGCGCGATCATTTGCTAAGATGTCTTGGGAATCAACAGGGACCCATATGTCACTTTCCCCTTTCTCACAATCTGCTCTGATCCAAACCACTTGTTCCTGATCTGTTGCTTCCATTTGCAAACGCCTAACTCCATCTGATGTATCTGCAACAGCTAGCATCATGCTGAGTTTGGTCTTCTCTGCACTCTCGCCAACATATTCCCCATTGAAAATGCATGCATGTGTAGCACAAAAACGAGCAACTTCATCCGCATAGCAGTTCCCTGTGGAAGCAAAGGCATCTCCCTTCCCGTGGGCAGCACACTTAAATGACCGCCGCCTCCTTTGATAACTGCAAGGCTTCCAACAGTTGTCTCACATATTCCCCATTCCTAGTGGGAGAGCCTGATAACGTTAGGAACCCTCTCTGCGACCATAGCTGTCCGAAGTCATGAACCACACTGAAACCATACTGGCTATCGGTATAGATGGTGACTCAGATCTGTTCAGGAACAAAACATGCACGGGTCAATGCAACGATTTTGGACACTTGTGCGGAGTATACTCCTTGTAAACAAGCAGCTCCCACAACTCCAGAGATGGTACAAACAGCAAATGCTGCTCTCAGATAACCTTCATTGTCTCTTAGACATGAACCATCAACAAAAAGGTCTTGGTCGGGATCAGACAATGGTTCATCGACAATGTCAGGTCTCGGCTTGGTGCAAAGCTCAGTGACATCCAGACAGTCATGGTCCTCACAATCTTCCCCATCAGCATTTGGAACAGGTAACAAAGTAGCAGGTTTAACACAGAACAGTGCTTCAGAGTTACATTTTCTGCTGCAAGCAACACTTGTTCGTATCTTGTAAGCCTGTTATTAGTCAAATGCTGTGTTTTAGTCCTCGTCATCAGGAGTTCAACTGAGTGCTGTACATATACAGTAAGTGGATGACCCATCACAATGCTTTCACATCGTTCAATACTGACACCTGTTGCAGCAACGTATTTGAGACATCCGGGCAACGCTGAAGCCACAGCATCTGATATAGCTGAGAAATAGGCCACTGGTCTACGGGCACCTCCATGTGTCTGGGTGAGTACAGAAAGAGCACAACCCTCCCTTTCATGACAGAACAGAGAAAATGCTTTGTTGTAATCAGGCGTTCCTAAAGCTGGAGCGTGACACATGCACTCTCTCAGCTCCAAGAAGGCATTGTAAACAGCTGTTATCCTAAGGTACCGGATCACTCACATCCTTGTTGGTCAGCATCTGCAAAGGCTTTGCCATCAAGGAGAAATTCAGAATCCATTGTCGGCAGTAGCCAGCCATTCCCAAAAACATCCTGACCTCTTTCTGGGTAGTAGGCGGATTCATTTTCATGATCGCCTCCACTCGTTCTGGTGACACCTTCCTCTTGCCTCTCTCAATTCGATGACCCAAATACTGAACTTCAGTCAGACAGTACTGAAGTTTGCTCAGAGACACTTTATGCCCATTGTCAGCCAGATGGTTCAGTAAAGCAATAGTATTGTCCCTACAAGCTTCCCATGTTTCAGATGCGATTAGGTCATCAATGTAGTGAACTAGCACTGAGTTTTTGGGCAAAATCTTCTTCAAAACCTGACTCAAGATGGGTGGACTTTCAGTAGACCCTTGAGGGATATGACACCATGTTAAGACACGATTTTCCAGACGGAAACTAAATAAAAATTGTCTTTCCTCATGCAATTGAATGGAGAACAATGGCTGACACAGGTCAATCACTGTGAACCAGACAGCTTCACAAGGAATCTGGAATACGATCACAGATGGATTCGGTACCACAGGACAACATGGAATCACAATGTTATTTACCTTTCTAAGGTCCTGAACTATGCTGTACTTTCCGCTCAGTTTCTCAATCCCATGATGGGCGAATTGCACGGACACCCAATGATCTTCAGTATGCCCTGTGCGATCATGGACTCAATTACAGGTGTAATCTCTGCCACCATTTCCGGGGTCAGGTTGTTTTGAGGTGTTCTCGTGAATTCTGCATTAGGCTTGATCTGTATACGGACCGGCTCGACTCCTCAAATCAGTCCGATTTCCTCTCCTGTGAAGTCCCATACCACTGGAGAGACGGTGTCTCTCAAGTCCAGCAGCATATCTTCCACTGTCAGTAAAGGAAACATAGCTGTGTAATGATTTTGATTTGCCAACTTGAAGGCAATATCTTCATCATTAGTCTGCAATTCAATTCCCTTTGGTGTGCAATCGATGGTGCAATTCAATAAACATCAGAGATCACGCCCTAACAAACAGACTGGACTCGAATCACATACTACGAACTGGTGATGATCCTGAAAGGTTCTGATTTTCACTGGTACCTCCTCCGTCACAGGATTGGTCATTCTTTTGTTAGCAACTCCTACAACTTGGATCAATTTTCACAAGAGGGGTAGGTTTGGGACTACTGCAGATCTCACAGTAGAACGGGAGCACCAGTATCAATCAAGAATGTAATGGGAAGACCATCTATGTCAGCTTCTACATATGGTCCACTCTGGTCTACCTCTAAGACTGCGCCAAGTGTACAGTCTTCCTCCCCCCTCAGGCACCGTCATAAGGACGGGTCCTGATCAAATTCATCCAGCGCTTCCATTAAGGGCATCTGATGGTAGGCTCGATTGCCCTGCGAAATTCTTGGAGGTTGGGGTACT
Source organism: Calotriton arnoldi (assembly GCA_963921515.1). Taxonomy (NCBI): domain Eukaryota; kingdom Metazoa; phylum Chordata; class Amphibia; order Caudata; family Salamandridae; genus Calotriton; species Calotriton arnoldi. The sequence goes on along the minus strand of CAWUFW010001733.1, from coordinate 1,929,748 downwards.
TCCACTAACTGGTTCTGATTCCCCCTCCCGTATTAAGGGATCTTGGCCTTGTTACTGTCAGTAACTGATTTACCACATCGGTCACCTGCACCACGAGTTCTCCCTCCTGCACCTGATTCGCCAGATTTAAGCAGCACTCGCGCTTCCAATGCCCGAACTTGTGACAAAAATGACAAGTAGTTGTCTTTTTCAGCATAGCAACATCTATCCCTGCTTTAGGATCTATGGGGACTCCTTTTCCTCTTCTCTGTCCCGCCGGACCTGCAACTGATGTAACCTCAACACCTCCTAGGACATTCCCTTGATTGCAAACTACTGTACCTCCGGTTGCCTGTACCTGTTCTCCCTTCTGCGCATTTTGCATTTGAACCAACATAATCTTTTCCTTTATCCTCCTATGTTTGGAATCCACCTCATCACTACAATACCTGGCATGCCGCAGAATTTCGTCCAAGGACTTATTTTGCCAGCAGATCAGATATTGCTGGATCATGAGGCTGATTTCCGGCCTCAGTCCTGTCACAAATTTTGAGACAAATTGGCCCATGTCTTTAGGGTCAAGTGTGTCCAACCCACTGTACTGCTTAAAGGCTTGCAAGAGCCTTTCATAATAGGTATGTACTGACTCTTTAGGCTCCTGGGTCTTTTGATCTATTTTAACCCAATAGATGTCTTGAGGTGCTATTTTGGACTGCAACCATGTGATCACCTGATCGTACTTTTTCATGACCAAGGGCGAAGGACCATGAGTTACTGGATCCCTCTCTGGCTCAGCAGCAGGCCACTCAATAGCAATTTTACATGCAGACCATAGATCACTAGAGACCACAATTTCGCACAGAGTATTTCAGTCAATCCACAACACCTTCGAGATCTTAACAAAATGATCAACTTGCTTGTACCATTCAGCAGGTTTCTCTCTCAACCTGGGGAAACCATTTGTGAATGCAGCAAGGTCACTTCTACTCCATGGAACATGCACATACCCTCCGTTAGGCACCTCCCGTAACGGATATGCCTCAACTCACGAAATTCCCCCTCCTGGAGGTGGTGTTTCTCCTGTCACCCTTCTCGTACTCTTCTTCTTAGACTACCTTTCCTCCCACTTATCCAGCATACTCCAAGCCCTTATTCCTATAACCAACTCTCGGATATGTGTTTTCAATACTGTCACTCTTTTTTCCTCTAGGTCTTGGTCACTGTAGTTAAGCCTATGATTTCCCTGTAACATTTTTTTTCGATACAGGTCTACTTCATACCTCTGAGCTAGTTCTGACAATTTCTCATGCTCTCGTCTTGCTTTGCGGGTGACATCCTTCGTTACAAACAACAGGTCATCTGGCTCATAGGTCTCTATGCTCTCCAAAGGTAAGTTCCACCTGATGATCTCGTCTACCTCATCCTTCAACCTCACCACATCCAATAGTTTTGCCTTTACTGCAGCACTGATGGTTCCTTGACTTGATGTACTACTCTGACCTTCCTTGCGGTTATTGTGATCTCTTAACCAAGTCTTAAAGCCTGCAACATCTAAGACATGTTGATTTCCAGCAACTCCCTGACTTGCACTCGCTTCTGAAGCTGCACCCATTGGTCCTCTCACTGGAGTTTCCCACATCCTCAGGTCTGAGCTAGTGCCTGCCATAGGTATAGACCATATAGTATTGGAACCAATGCATACTCCCGAAGGATCGGCAGTAGCTGGTAAAGGGGTACTACATTCTGCAGGTACTAGAGATGGGCGATATCCACTCATGTTCCCTGTCCTTCCCAATCCAGTTCCTTCTGTCTGAACGGACTGTCTCTGACTAAGGTTTCCCACCGAGCTCGGGTCATACACAGGAACAACAGAACCAATAGTGACCGGTACTGTAAGAGCTTCTGGTAACCGTGAAGCAGCATTTACTCCATTCTGTTCCATACCTCCTAAGGTGGACACTCCTGTCCCCCATACTCCTGCGGATATCCTTTCCTCAACTCCCGTACTAGAACCTGTTTGAGGTGCTGACACACTTTCCATATTCACTGCATTCGCCAAATCTTGCCTTCTCTCCTCTGATTGGGGATTATAAGGTGGTAGACGCTCAGATAACAACCCATCCAACAAACTGTCGTCAGTATCACTCCCGTCATTTCCATTTCCCTTCTATTCCTGTTCTGAGGATCTCCCTCTCTTACCAGCATTGGGTACAACCTTTCTCCCTCTATGGTATCCACTCTCCACCTCTTAAGCTGTGCATCCCACTTTGTTTAATATTTATGTCGCACCCCTTGCTAAGATTGTAGAGCCGTATCGTTTTGAAATAATCTCTTATGCTGACGACACCCAGTTGATGTTCACATTTGAATCAGACTTGGCCGCTACTAAAAAGCGCTGTGCTACGGGTATGTTAGCCATCTCCAATTGGATGAATGATAATGATCTACAACTGAATGTAGACAAGACGAGTGGTGGCCTCTTCAATTGGGGTCTATCCCTGTGCCCAAACAATTCGTGAACAGCCTTGGTATAAAAATCGACCAAGCCCTCCCGCTGAAAGATCATATTCTGGCCACCACCGGATTATGCTACCAGAACATGCGTCTTCTACGCAGAATATTTCCTTATCTTCCTATTCCTGCCAGAAGAACGCGAGTACAAGCCCTGGTAGTAAGCAGACTAGACTACGGCAATGCTCTTCTGGCGGCAGCAAATGAGACGATGGTAGCCAAACTACAGGCTCGTTCTCAATCTCCCTCCTGGCACTTCTTCGGCCCGTTGTTAAAGGATCTGCACTGGCTGATAGTGAAAAAAGGAGCATTTTCAAGATCTGCTTTCTCACCTATAACGCTCTAAGAGGCAAAGGCCCCAGATATATTCAACTAAAAATTAAACCGCACATACCCTGCAGAAGCTTAAGATCTTGTGATATAGCCCTGCTGTGTGTCCCCCGCATACGTCTAACAAGATGCGGGGGAGAGCTTTCTCTTACCTTGCCCCCTCCTACTGGAATATGCTCCCGCTCCATGTTCGTACCTGCGCAAACTACTGTAAATTTAGGAAATTGTTGAAAGCTCATCTATTTAAAAATAAAATTTTACGTCACATTTTGCTGATACTTGTTTAACTGCTGACAGCGCCGAGATACCCATGGGTAAGTTGTGCGCTATATCAAATTTAATTAATATAACATAACATTGCGCTTCCTGACATGCCCTCAAAGCTTTCCTCATCTTCCCCTTGTATATCTCCCTTTTCTTTGCATGTGCTGCACATATCCATGTGCCTCAAACTGTGTTGGCAAAAGTAGCAGCGCAAAATTACTCCTCTCCAACGGTGCAACACGTCCAATCGAAATGAACCAAAACGTGGAAATGACAATTCACCCTCTTTTTCAGTGATTTTATGTCACTTTTTAAGCCAAATTATAGTGTGGAGCCAAACTTTTGTCGCCATGTAATGAGCTGGAGTATCCTCAGGTGGCGCCTCTTCGCCCACTCAAGTAACAACCCCATTCTCAGTCATTGTGCTCTATTTTGGGGCTCTGGGGTTCTAGGTTCAGCTTTTCTAGATTGATTTCTGGATTCTCCCCTCGCTTCATGTGCTAACCATCCTACTCTTCTACCAACTGAAAGGGCTGGGCCCATAAGCTCTGGACCTATTCTAGAATCACAATCTGATGGTTCTTTTTTGCAGCATGGAAGCGTAGGGGGGAGAAAGTCGCTGTTAATGCCAATCAATTCAACAGAAATTTCTCTGGACACATAGTAACCACAGACAAATATGTGAGGTTATTTAATTTATTACAAAGCCAAAAATAACTGGACATAAAGACATCTCAAAACGAGAGTGTAAAAATACATCGGAATCAGCATAAAGCCAAATCTGCGGATCAAGTTGAGGCGATGCAACATGCACAACACAATTAACTCAAATAATAGGATGCAGAGGATCAGAAAGCATGAGTCCAAATTTCCCTGCATTGAGGGTGGGTGAATATAAAGCATCAATCTATCCCTACTCTAGCGCTAAGATAACATCCCTACTTAAGCATCTTCAGGAAAAGGAATAAAAGGTGTCAGCATGTGGAGTCTCCCTATGAAGTCTCTCCACCATCGATGGGTCGAATAACATAAAGCTATTGAGACAGAGCTTGTTCTAAGATGCTCTCTCTCCGAAGGCAGAAGGAGAAGTAGGCACTTTCTCTACTTTCAACATCCCATTATTACAGGTATCCTTCTCAAGAGTCCTTCCGGGTCCCGCCATCTGTTCTGGATATCATCCTAAAAGTAATTTTCCATGGGATTGCGACCTTCTTCTTCTTGCCATTTCTATCCTTGGTTCCCAAGCCTTCTCCTGTGCAAAGGACAACGGCCTTCCCTTATCGGTTCAGACCGAACAATGTAACTTTTTCTCTCCTTGCCTGACTAGTTAAACAAAGACATTATTCTAGCTAACAAGAGTGCTTCTTTCACCTGCAACACAAAACGTGAGAAAGAACAAATTCCACAGCACACATGAAATTCAGTTCTTAATTCTAAAGCGAGAGCTTCCAGGGAAAAATAAATTTCAAGCCTACAAAATTCAGCTAACATAAGAAAATGGCATATGAGCTTTACGAAATTGCATAGGAAACCAACGCACGTTCAGTTAATACATTTACCTCCATGTAAAATGACACATTAATAAACACATTTTAATAAATGAATGGTGGTCAATTACACAATACGAGTTCTTCACATTAATGTTTTCTACTAGTTACTTTCACCTTCTACATTAATTCTCCATGTTACTACTCAATGGCCTAAACACATCACGTTTCATGCTATTACATTTCGAATTCTAACACTTCACGTAAATACAACAAAGGATTAAATGCGGGTCCGCTCTACAGGTGTGATTATAATGCCCCCCTACAAATAAAATGCGGTTTCCTCTACATCAGTTTTCATTGTAATACTTGTCAGTCTTTATCATGACGCCTAATGTGTTTTACATTTAATCATGAAATGTTGACTAGGTCCAGGTGTGGAGCAACAATATCCTTAAGGGATTAACACTGCTCCGAGTTCATCAGTAGCGCTTGAGGTTGAAATCAGAGGGGAAAAGTGCTACATCAGTATTCTGGAAGCAGCGGATGGTTACAGATTGCACTTGGATGGTTACATTTCAATCTGGATAGCTTAATTGGATTTGGGGGAACCTGTACAGCAAATTAGATTGTGAAACATACCTTTTCCCTGATTCCTTCTATACTCCTGAATTTCAGTGGTTCCATGTGGATTGATGGCAGTGTTCTGGTGTTCCTGAAGCTGCTCCGTGAATTGAGAAGTGAGTATAAGTAAGGTGATGCATCATGGCAGATTGTGCCATTGAAAACATTGTACTTCATGTTTGCCCCGCACACTTTGGTTTTGAAGTTTGGGTTTGGATGTCAATGAGAAATGTATCCAGGTTGTGAGCGCTTTGGCTATGCAGCGTTGATTAGCGAGATAGTAGAGACTTTCAGGCACATGCATCATCCGAAAATCGGGTCGCAAACGGGCAGATTCTGCGACCTGTATTTTTGCATTTGGGATGCATCATCCCAAATGCAAAAATCGTAATTTAAGTAATCTCTAAATTGCGATTACTTAAATTGCGATAGCATTTAAGGAATCGCAAATTGAGATTCCTTAAATGCAATGCAACAAAGTAAAAAAATTAGCGATTTCGCTATTAGGGCGCAATTTACCATGAAGTTGAACTTCATGGTAAATTGCAAAACTTTGAGGAATGCACTAAAGTGCATTTTCAAAGTTGAAGGTTACACACACACATGTCCTTGGGACATGTGTGTGCGCTACATATGTGCACGGATCAATTTCAGGGGTGCAACAGGGTGTCCTTTTGACACCCCTGCACCCTTGAAATTGCATCGCAATTTGCGAGTACCTATTTGTACTCGCAAATAGCTCTCGCAATTTCCCATTCATTCCTATGGGCCTGTAGGCCCGTAGGAATGAATGAAGCTATTCACTTATTTGCGACTCGCAATTTACGAGTCGCAAATAAGGAATGTGAAGGAATCGCTATTATTATAGCGATTCCTACATGCATAGGATTTTGCGAATCCTTAATTGCGAATCCTTAATATTCGCTATTAAGGACTCGCAAAATCCTAGCTTGATGCATGTGCCAGTTTGTTATTGTGATTTTTATGCTTTTCTCGTATTTCTAAGTTGCGCTTTCTTGGCATGCAAGTTGCCTTTACAAGGGCTTGGTGTCAATTATGAAATTTTGAGTACTCCTTCATGTTTCTTGGTTGCATTTATTACTATTCGTGTGCTAATTGCTAAGGTTTAAGGTCCTGTTATCGGATTTCATTGAAAAACCAAGATCGTGAGATATAAACGTATTGTTGGTACTTGTCTGATAAAGCCAAGGTGTTTTTTGTGAGGCGTCACATTCACACCATGATAGGGATTTATTAAAGGTCTAGTTGTGAATTCATATTAATTCAAATAGGTGTCTTTTTTTGGTGCACAGGAGTGCATCAATGAAAAGGGGGTTACCACTGGTCACGAGCCTGCTTTTCTCTATTTGTGTGACTTTTGAAAAGATTGCTTTTCCTTTCCTTATGTTAGGTAAAGCAGACAAAGGTTATTGTTATTATTTGTTCATGTATAATGTCCCAAATTAAACTTTGCTGTGTGTCGCATTGTTGCCAGTGGTTGTGTTATTGGGTGTCGTCATGAGATTCAGCAGTTGCTTCCAGGGAGGCGCTGTCATTTGTTAAACCTTCAAACTGAATGAGCTGCAATTGGTTGACTGTGTCGTGAGTCACACTGTGGTTGGCTGATTATGTCAGTTGGTGCCAACCTAGAATTGGCTAGTTATCTCTGAGTGCTGCATTTGGATTTGTTGATTGTCATTGTTTATATTATGTGATTGAATAGAGTGAGAGCCAGTGGAAAAAATTGGAGTTTCGTTTAGTAAATCTCCTTGTCCTGCTTAAAAAGGAGAGAAAATACCACCCGGAGGCACGCCTTCTTATGTTAAGGCACTCAATAAGGGATTATATACTTTTTTGTGGATTAAAGAATGGAATTTGATCACTTCGGATGAAAAGAACATGCAATTTCCCCTGAATGGTACCTTTAAAGTGAGAAAGCTCAAACACTGGAGACGTGATATATGATATGAAACCCCAGCATATGACCACTCAGTTCGAAGCACTGAACGCATGGCAGCATGCTGCTCACAAAAAGGAGCGTAACAGAATGAAGACTTAGATCTGGCACTCTGTTAGTAATTGGTTGGATGTGAGATGGAACTCAAAACAGCAAGCATGGTGTAAAGGTTTGATTGATGGTGTGAGTGTCTACATTGCAATCATGGGAGAAAATGAAAGGGAGATGACAGACAAGAAAGAGAGACAGACTAAAGAGCAGCAGAGGGAAAGGAACACAGGGTCAGATGATATTGAAGAAGGGTTCTTAGGTGATTTATTAAATTAAAAATATCAGGTTATGCCCCTCTTGTGGAGTCAACACCACAGCGGGTGGAGGCTGGAGGATTAGGAGCCAGTGCAGCTGAGGGTGCAAGTGTACCCACTGCCCTGAGCACCCCTTGAGAAGAAATATCTCCCCCTGTATCGGGTGCATCTATTGATGCAACTGTCACTTCTATAGTTACCACCATTGCAGACATAGAATCATAGCCTTCCCACACAGAACCAGCGCCCAAAGAAATTGATATATTAAAATGGGGGCAGAATTTGAAGAGATTTTGAAAGGCACAATAAATCCAGAGAGATTAAACGCCTAAGACGAAGCCTAGGGAGATATTTGAGCAAATAAGCTACTAAGCAGGCCCACGGGGCTCAAAAGAAATTAGAGGAGTTGGTCGAAGAGTATAAGATTAATATAAATGAGAAGAAAAATGTGCGGATACATTTCAGAATGGTCTTGAGGAGATAAAAGGAATGAGAGTACAGAGTTTGAAGGTGTACATTAAAGAGTTAATGAAAAACACAAGAGTGGGAAGAGTTAAAGAAGGTCAAGTATAAATGGGCAAAGAAGAAGCAACGAAACTGAAAAACAACAAGATAGAGGATGGAGCTAAAGGGGGTGTGAGTCTGAGGCTGGACTGTCTGCTGAGTTTCACTGGAGAGAAGTACATGGAGGAGCGTATGTGCATGTTCCTCGGAGTTGATCTGATCTTCTTTCATTCACCAAGAATTTACCCAAGCTGACAGAGGAGCCAGGGAAACGGTACAAAGAAGCATAAAGGATTGTGACTGTGTCAAAAGAGCTTTTCAAAGATTTGAATACGTTGTTTGAAGTTGTTGCTCAAAGGGGTTTGTGGGTGGAGTGCAAAGAACAGCCCAAAATGATCCATCTCCTGATGTCATGACCAAATTTAGGGAGATGATTGAGCAACTGAAACTCAAGGTCCCCCAGAAAGAGAAGAATTTGTCCAAAATTATAAGGCAACCCCAAAGCTAAAGGAATCAGTGCATGCTTATTATGAGAGGCTAATGCAGATTTACAGACAAAATAGTGGTATAGAAGTCCCAGTCATGAAGGCCATAGTGGTTTCATTTTGCTGTTTGTGCTTGGGTTGCGCCTAGAGCTCAGCTCTCATATACAGCAGACCGTGATGTGTTGGCAGACAAAGTCTATAGACGAGATCCTGAAGATTGTAAAGTACTGTTCTGATACTCAAGAGACCAAGCAGAGATCAAGTAAAGGTACATGGTGGCACTAAGTTGTCATAGAGAAATGGTCAGGGGAGTTCTTCCATGGTGGACTTGAGCTCGGATTCTGTTTTGCATATGCACATGGGCCCGGAGGCAGTTGGTGTTTAAGGTGGCATTCAGTACATTTCTACAGGGAATATTGTTACTCAAGGAGGTATAGGGTTTTTTGATAAGTTGAATGCGAATGGGAGCATTAGTGCCCTAAAAAAGGAGCACCATATGCTATATTTGCAACATGATCAGGCACTGGAAGCGAGAGTGTAGACTGAATCCCAATAGTGTTCTGAATGATGCTCAGATTAATGTTGAGAACATGAATGTGATGTCTCAGAATGGGGCAATATTGTCAGCAGCCCTAGCCAAATTGATCACTGTGCAGAACATGCAAAATCAGAGACTGAAGCATGCAAAATTGCCACAAGCCCCAATTGTGCAGCAAATTATGTGAAATAAAGGATTTAAGGCCTGAATTTCACAAATTAAAATGACTGATTCCTAATTTGCAACTCATCGCAAATCTCTAAATAGGAACCGCTGAAGTTGATTTACAAAAGTTTGCCTTATGCAAATAGCGATTCATTAGGATTCTGCATTTTAAAATACCAAATAATTCAATGTGATTCGGTATGAATTGCAAATTGAAAATGTTACACCTGGAGATAATGAGGACTGCATCCAGTTCAGGAAGTGTATTTCCTGGAAGCAGCAGAGCAGTCTTTGTTTGCCTTCAAGCCAACCAATTTAATTGTAGAAACTGTTGAGCCAGGGGCCACAGGAGGAGGTGCTGGGGAAGTGGAAAATAAAAACTTAGTGATGCAGAACAGGAGATTCTGGTGCAAAAATGTGAGGGAGCATAACAGGCTTTGGGATGGCTGTCCTGTCTGTTCCTAAATCCAGCAAGAAACAATTATGGACAAGGATTCAGGACAGAATTAATGCTGTTGGAGTGACAAAAAATCAGTGGAAGAGATATGCAAGCGGGGTATGACCTCCATTCCTGTACAAGGGAGAAATTTGCAAATATAAAGAAGGATGAGGCAGCAACTGGAGGGTAAGGAGCCACCATCCACTCCAATGAAGGAGATGATTGAATCCACCTTCCAGCCATAAGCCATCTCTGGATTATAAACTATTGATACCTCTACCCCTGTATCAGATACTCAAGGTTAGTTATTTAAGAGTGTAATTATTAATTATATATTCATTTTTTATATTTATCCTGTTACGTGGCCGATAGGGACATTGTCGACATCGCTAAGTTAGCATGAACCCAGCAACCATGATGCTGCTTTTGCGCACGTTACTACATGGCTTTATTTTTACAAGACTCTGTTTATGCCTTTCACATGAGAACCATCTGCTTTGTTCGTTCTCTGCCTGTTCCTGGAGTTTAATCTGAACACTGTGAGCAAGGTCGATAAACAATGCCCCTTGTTATTCTGTTCTGGTCAGTCCCTAGCACCTAGACAAAACATGCTAATGCAGCTGCTGCTGGAAATAGTACTTTGATATTATGGGGATGCATGTTTAGGTAACACACACTTGGAGAGGGAGCTTTCCAGGGAGAAGAGCAATATGGTTCCTATGATGTAGACATACCATCTAGGCACTAAGGTATGGGATCTGCTGACAAAGTCCAGAGATCTTCTATTATATAATAATACCTATTCTTACCAAGGGGAGGGTGGATAGGCCTTATAGTCCTTTATCCACTGTCTTTATATGATGACATCTCCCTTTATGATATATGGCCTTGCTGCAATGCTAACTGTTAGTTTTATGCATTTTTCTGCTGGTTGTGGCTCGTAAACTGCGTTTTAGGGCACGATAGTTAAAATAAACATTTTAAACTATATTCGTGTTTCGGTCGGTTCTTATTGTGGACATGTACGAGAGAGTGAGCGAAAAGGTGTGTCTTGTTACTGTGATTCCTGAGAGATCCGGGAGTGTTGTGTTCTGGGGTGTCTAATCATTTGCTTCTTTATGAGTGTGTACGAGAGCGAGTGAGACACTATAGCTAGTCGGTCCTGGGTTCGTGGGCACTAAGGTGGTGGGAAGGCTTAGACCCTATACACCGAGGTCCCATATTCCTGCGCATAGTTCTGTGTATGTGCAGAATCCCTGTAACATGGCGCCACCAATGTTTGGTATGGTACTTATTCGCAAGACCCCTGAGTAGCGCTTGTGCTTGTCCACAATATCCTCTCACCAGTTGCGGAGACGTCCGTGGTGCAAGGAATTAACCTCCTATATATGAGAATTATAGGTTTTTTCAAGCTTGAATTTATAAAAGGTTTAGTTTTCTTTGTTCTTCACCCAGTGGTGCGCTCCCGTTTTTCTGCTTTGAATTCCAGTGTTTGTGATGGCGCAACCAATTAACATTGCTTTGCCTAACCGCGTTGCGGTTACTGATCATTTAACTCAACATGGAGTCCCGGCTGCGGGAGCAGATTTTATATTTGTTGTAGAGGCGGACGCTGCCTTCCGTTTTGAAGTTTTTTATTCTTGGGTTAAGTTTCCGGCTGTTGACGGGAACGATCACTTCTTTCATGAATATGAACGCGGTGCGGTTCCACAAGTATACCGCCCGTATCGTTTACTTGAATTTCCGTTATCGGCTTGGGAGCACACTATGTGGTTTAATGGCGCCCTTCCTCACCCTGTCTCTCTAGTTCGTCTCGGCCCATTATTCGTCGATGGAGCAACATGGCCCGTTTTGGCAGGATTTACTCCTCATCCAAATTATCTTGGAGTTACTATTGTAGAGCTGCGTGCGTTACACACATCTTTAATTCGTATACACAGAAGTGTCATACAATATATGTCTCGTAATATACCGGCAGCACCGGCTGGTGCCGCTCAGCCACCAGGGCATGGTGGTGGCGTGGTTAATAGTCCTATTATGATTAACTCAGTGATGGGGAAGCGTCCACAGAATAGGGATGATTTTACCTTCTGGTTGGCCGAGACGTTTGAGCACCTCGAAGCTGTTTTTCCACATACGTCTCCTGTGGATAAACACAGGATACTTACCATGAGCTTACTTAAGGGCCTTATTCCCAATCTGGCTGATTGCACTACTTGGGGGAAGGTGTATGCTGCAGTTTATTCGCTGTGTTTTGGCACCCCCTCAATGACCGTGCTTCCGACGGTTCTTAAGAAGGTTCAGGATGAACATGGGGCAGAGGCCGCCCTAGAGTTGGGGATGAGATTAGTGGGCGCGTTCCCTATTGTCTCCGACATGATCCATGCTAACGTCAAGGGGGAAGCAGTTAGCTTGCAGGTGAGTCAGCGCCTAGAGGTGGTAGCTGACGTGGATAAACAACGTGAACTACCGAAGATTATTGCAAAAGTATATAAATCTTTGGGGCGCAATAATCTGGGAATTAAGCCTTTTTACTCAACCGCAGACTAAGACCCAGCCTGAAAAGGAGGGGCGTCCGGTCTTTCCTAAAAAGGCTTGGGGCAGAAATCAGCAGCAGGAACAGCAGAAGCAAGGTTCGCGTGCAGGTTCCCCGACACCTGATGCTTATGAATGTAGATATGATTTGCCTGACTGCTCTAAAATTAAGACACCTGAAAGGTTTCAGGTTCCTGATCCTCGCTCTCCTCGTTCCTTTCAGGAATCATCGGATCCACAGTTCGGTGGTGGAGAGCGTCCGCATCGCAGACAAGGCGAGACGACTGAGCAACAACGTAATCCGCCACGCCAGTTTGACGTAACAGCCAAACTGGAGGGACTCCCTCCTTTTCGAGCCCCGTTTCAGAAGAATAAAGTTGCTGCTTTAACAGCGAAGTATGCCTCAGACGGTGAGAACCCTCTCCTCGATTGGAGATGAGTGGTGACACTCCTCGACAGTGCAGCGGAAGTTACCATAGTGCCGGAGGCACTCCATCCTTGTCTGGAGGTGAGAGCAACTGATACTTTCATTACAGTGTAAACAGCAGATACACTAGTTGCACCCCCTGATAGGCTTTATGAGATAGTCCTCCAAATTGAAGGTGATATTAAAAGGACAATTAAAGGAGTCTTTTGGGACAACCTTACCTCCTCTTATGACATTTTGTTGGCGGAGACAGATTGGCCTCCTCCTTTTGTTTTGTCTTCTTCCCGAGGGGAAGACGTGATACTCCCGAGTTTTTCCCGTTACGTCTCTGAAGAGGCTAAACAAGCTTACGCTTCGGAGTGGGCTTTGGCCCTAGCGTCGGCTATGTATCGTGATCAGGTAGGCTGGGATAAGGATTCACCAGCACATGAAATTCCTTTACGATCTATACCACAGCCACAGGCTCAATATCCGATCAGGCGTGAAGCAAAAGCATCCGTAAGTGACATTTTGACCTAGTTGGAACATCAGGGTGTCATTGAACCCTATGTTTCATCCATGAATAATCCTCTTTTTCCGTAATCGAAACCGGACGGTTCATATCGTATAGTTTTGGATTACAGACATTTAATCAGTCACGTTCGTACATTTGCACTACAAAACACACACAGCTCTGCATTAGTGAATAATATAGTTCGCAAAAAATACAAAACGACCCTGGATATTTCCAATGGTTTTTATAGTCACAATTTGGCTCCTGGTAGCCGTGGCTTGACCGCTTTTACCGCAGTCGGCAATCAGAAGCGATTTACGCGTTTACCTATGGGCTATGAGAACAGTCCTGGGGCTTTTGCTGCGCGGCTTGTGTCTCTTTTGCACGACATTGACCCTGATGCTTTCTCATACGTAGATGACATTTATCTGACAGATGACTAGTTAATACCGCATCTTGTACATGTGGATCGCATCATACTGTCTTTTGCCGACTTGGGGTACAAATTTAATTTTGCTAAGTCAGACATCACCTGTCTGGTGGTACTTTTCTTGGGCTACGAACTCAATAATGAAGGTAGGGGTTTAGCACCCCACTTTCTGGAGAAATGTGCACAATCGCAACCTCCGACCAAATTGAAAAAACTTCAATCTTTGCTGGTATTTTTGAACTTTGGGAGGACCTACATTCCTGATTATGCCCAGCGTATCAAACCGCTTTGCGCATTGATACAACCCTCTTTTTCGTCTTCCAACTGGCTTCCCGAACATACCTCAATTCTTCGGTCTTTGCAGTCTGATCTGCTTGTGACCAACTTCTTGTTAACACGTGTGAATTCTACGAACTTGGTCATAAGAATTGTGCCAGGGACTGTAGGCTTCACATATTTGACATTCAATGAAGGTGACACAGTACCAATAGCTTATAAATCGCATTTGTACACAAATTGAGAAAATTTTGACAGCGGTGCAGATGGTGATTCGGAAGGAACGCTCTGTGGCGCAGGGAAAACGCATTCTTATGGTTTCGCCAGTACCTACTTTAGAAGCAGTGACAAAGGCGAGTGTTCCGAATTCTAAAGTTTTGCATCCCCGTTGGATACAATGGGCGAGTTCTTTGACATCGGCTGATGTCACTTTTATCTTTGATCCCTCATTGCAGACACAGGAGTTTTTACAATATGAACATGTTCATCCTCCTCCGTTGTCGTTGCTTCCTTTGGATCAGTGCAAATGTATCATCTATACCGACGGATCTGCTCAAACAGCCGTCAGGTCAAAGCATGCTTATTCGGCGGCTAGCGCTATTGTGGCTGGCTCACTTGTAAATGGTGAATTTAAGTCTTCTATAGTACCTACACAGGTACTTGGGGACTGCACGGCTCAATTGGCGGAGCTGCGTGCTTTGATTTTAGCTCTAGAATTCGCAGATCCTGATGTGAATACTCTTGTTGTGTGTGATTCCTACTACTGTGTGCAGGCTTTCAATGATAATTTGTTCTTTTGGTCTCAGAATGATTATCGAGACTCTAAAGGTAGCGCAATAAAGCATAAAATGCTTTGGGTCCAAGTGGCAGAACTTAAAGAACGTTTGCCGCTCACACAGGTTATTCATACTCTTGGCCAGCAGCGTGTGGGAACACATTGTTGGTAATTCTTTAGCTGATGAGGCAGCCAAATCTGCAGTGGCCACATGTTCAGTAGCGGCAGTTACTAGGTCCATGACTAAGATTGATAATGATATTCTTGCGGTGATTGCTGCTACGAAGGGTGGGATAGACTTACCATAAGGTTTCCCTTCTAAGTATTCTTATCATTTGTCACCAGAGCAAGTCCCATTTGCTACGATACCGTCCGTTGGGGATCGGCTGATTCCCAACGAGGACCGCAGACTTCCTTTGATCATAGCCGCACATGAAGGCATGGCTTCTGCACATGCCGGAGTTTCTGCAACTGTTTCTGTTTTACAGCAACGTTATTGGTGGCCTGGTTTATACAAACAAACCCGTAATTACGTACTATCTTGTGACATTTGTCAACAGATTAAACCATCTACGGTTGCACGTCCACCACATACACAGCTATACATTTCTAATCAACCGTTTGGTTGTATTTATCTTGATCACTGCGGTCCTTTGACTTCCGACACTGCATATAAACATATTTTAGTTGCAGTTGATTCGTGCACTAGGTTTCTTTGGGTTTGGCCACAACGCAGTGCTGACGCTCAAAATGTCATTAGAGATTTGCGTGTCTTTGTCGGGACTTTTGCCAGTGGCACCTTCCATTCTGACCAAGGTCCTGCGTTTGCCTCTAAGGCTTACAAGGATGCAATGAGGTCTCTGGGGGTGTTGGTGCAGTTTTCGTCTCCATACAGGCTTGAGGGCAAGTCTATAGTGGAGTCAATGAACCGTGACTTAAAGCAATCTTTGGCAGCTAGAGTCTTAGGTACTGGCAGGGGTTGGCTGACTCATTTGTATGGGGTTCAACGTGCACTAAATAATCTCCCAAGAAGATCTCTGGGTGGGCGGACCCCATACAAAATGCTCTTTGGCATTAATATTTTGTGCCAGACCTTGATGGTCTAGACGTTGCGAGGGCTGCCGCAACATTTGACATAGATAACCATTCTACTGTGTTGCAGGAACTAAACAAGACCTGTGACACACTGGCTAAAGATCATTCACCCTCGTCCACTGAAACAGCGGTGCTGATTCCTGTTACCGGCTGGCTTCCTGAAGTTGGTGATCTGGTACTAGAAAAGCTGGAGAACGCTCTGCTGTGAAGTTGTTTGATGGAGTTCTGGCTCCCCATACATCCTCCCATATCATGAAAAGAGATCAAGCCCTCGTGAACATTTCGGCCTTCCCTGTTGCAGATGGCATCGTTTGGGATAAAGTTGCATTCGATATCCCTGGTCCGACAGAGGTCCTGAACATTCCATATGTGTTCAACGCTTGGGATGGTTGTTGTGGCCAACAAGTTCCAATGCATGTCAGCTGCGTTTTCTTAATGCAACGACAGGTTTCACACAAACTAGACCTGATCCACGTTTCCCACATTCTCATTCAGTCACCACGTATTCAGTTGGGAAATTGTGTCAGCAATGGTTGGGACACTCCACACTGTCGCCAGTGAAACAACACCTGTCCCTTTTATCGAGTGACATCAATTTGACTGATTTTATGTTAGGTCCTAAATCATCTAGATCAAAACGATTTATTTATGAAGCATATAATGAATTATGGAAACTGTCGCAGATGGAAGCTGCGGTGCGTCTGCGCCAAATTGACAAGGCTAATTTGGAAAAAGTTCTTGCTGTGGTGGATAACAGCATTAATACATTATCTTCCCATATATACACCTTGGATAATATTGTTTCATCTGTTATTGATATTGTACAGACTGATCTATCTGTGTTGTATCAAGGTCGAAATCAATTGCGCTCTGTAATGCAATTTACATGGACGTTACAAATGCTCAAAATGGGGAAAGTTCAATGGATTATTTGAATGCTCCTGCACTGTTTTTACCGTTTAATTTGACTGATAAACAGAAATTTATGTCCATGAAAGACGCAACTTACACACTGTTGCATATAGAACAATTAGAACAGTTACCTTTTTCTGTAGCTGAGACGGATTCAGCTGTGTGGTTAATACATGGAGTTATTTCACTGCCCTTCTCACTTTTTCAGTTTACATTTTGCATGAAAAACTTCCCGGTTGGGCGCTTTGAGCCCCTGGGAAGTGCTTTTATACATGAATTATGGTCATTGCCTTTCACCTACAGATGTCAGCGCGCGGATAAGGAGGTTTTCCTAACAGGGGAGGATTGCGATTCCCCGGTAGGACAGTCCCTAGTTTGCAAACAAGTTAAATTACATGGCGCCTGTAACGTGTCGGCACCTAATCTTGCTTTTTTTTTAAAGGTACGCCCGTCCCAGCTATTATTTCCGCACTCACGTTGCTTTCAAATGGCAGTTATCTTATTTTGAATAACCACGACTGCTGTGGCTTGCGGGCCGGCATCCCGTATATAGTAACGGTTTCCCAACGTGTTACTTGTTGCAGCAATGTCCTTTTTCCACCCCCGCATGGGATTGTAGATAGTTCGCTTTGGCCTTCCATTCCAACTTTGAAAACAGATTTCAATAAACTAAGCAGACTCAAAGCGCTATTGCTTCAACAAGAAGTGGCTCTCACATCAGCGCAAGAGACCTTCGAATTGCAGGTGGCGAGAACCGCAAGTGAGATACACTCACTACTAAACACCAATCTCCCACTCCATTTTGGAGAATTAATACACCAAATATTTAATGCATCTGATACTGAAGGCCTCGCTCATTTTTTTAAACTTGTGGGATCCGGCCTGGTGTCCTCTTTTCAGACGATTTTTGGAGTAATACTGGCTTTTATTCATTCTACTTTTTCCAGCGCATTCGGAGGGTTTCCATTGATCCTCTTACTGGCATGCAGCATGCTGGTACTTCTGCTCTTGTTACGCAATGGCTGCCCATCTTGTGGTACTGGGCAGGCCTAGCCACTTGCAACTGTACCATGACCGAATGCAACAACTATTTGGATGTTTGTCATTGGCGACACTTGGTGTGAGATATGGACTTACTTTTCGCTTCGCCTACTTCACTTGCGTGCAACCTGTGTTCTTTTGCCGACTGTGCCCTTTCTATTGGGCCTTGGATATATGCCTCTCCAATGCATCCGGCACTGACCTGGATTATGATCTGTTAATGGGTCCATTACTGGCCCATGACCAGGCATGTTCTGGGGACGGCCGTTAGATGCATGCGGCTGCAATTGGAGTGTTGGCAGACTGGAATACCTGTGAGGCTGCACAGCGCCTCTTGCAAAGGAGTTTCATCGAGTATCATGCAAGTTGCCAGGATATGCTCCTGGAGGCATCTGATTATGAGGAGCACGTGTGTTCCTTCGAACTGCTCAACTGGATGGCGTCCCTCTTTGCAATGAACGACAGGGATGACCTTTTGGAACGGCTTGCATTCCTCGGTTCACGTAATAGGATGAATTTTCCGGACTCGCCTTAAAAATATTTTACTTAGAATTTTGGCATTTTCCAAATTGGCCATTTTTCCAAGCATTTTGATTCTGCTTACAGTTGCATTCAGTTTTTTCTATGATCTACAAACTTACCAAGGGGAAGGTGTCATGTGGCCGATAGGGACATTGTCGACATCACTAAGTTAGCATGAGCCCAGCAACCATGATGCTGCTTTTGCGCATGTTACTACATGGCTTAATTTTTGCAAGACTCTGTTTATGCCTTTGACATGAGAACCATCTGCTTTGTTCGTTCTCTGCCTGTTCCTGGAGTTTAGTCTGAACACTGTGAGCAAGGTCAATAAACAATGCCCCTGGTTTTTCTGTTCTGGTCAGTCCATAGCACCTAGACAAAACATGCTAATGCAGCTGCTGCTGGAAACTAGTACTTTGATATTATGGAGATGCATGTTTAGGTAACACACACTTGGAGAGGGAGCTTTCGAGGGAGAAGAGCAATACGGTTCCTATGATGTAGACATACCATCTAGGCACTAAGGTATGGGGTCTGCTGACAAAGTCCAGAGATCTTCTATTATATAATCATACCTCTTCTTACCAAGGGGAGGGTGGTTAGGCCTTATAGTCCTTTATCCACTGTCTTTATATGATGACATCTCCCTTTATGATATATGGCCTTGCTGCAATGCTGTTAGTTTTATGCATTTTTCTGCTGGTTGTGGCTCGTAAACTGCGTTTTAGAGCACAATAGTTAAAATAAACATTTTAAACTATATTCGTGTTTCGGTCGGTTCTTATTGTGAACATGTACGAGAGAGTGAGCGAAAAGGTGTGTCTTGTTACTGCGATTCCTGAGAGATCCGGTGTAGTGTAGTTCCTATTTCCCTAATAGGCTCTGTGCATTGGAATAATATACCCTATAGATTCGACATAGGACTGCCCTATAGATTCGACATAGGACTGAGGTCAGTATGTCCCTATCGAGTATATTAAACTTAATTACTTTGTGCCAGCTAACTCAGAGGCCACTAGAAACTCCTTGTAAACAAGAAGTGAGTAGTTTCTGGCAACCGCATAAACATGACAACTTTGTTTCCCTTTAGAATCGGAACACTCTCAGAATCGTGGAAACAATAGATAACAGTTTCACTCAGCTAATCGTGCATGCTTAGTTTCTTCAGAGTTACACAGAAAGAATAGACGGGCGTTTCAATAAAAGGATTTATTGAACAGTCTTGTTTCTCGTGTAAGAGATATGAGCTGTTATGATCACAAGACAGTATGCGAGATATATAATGTACAGCGTAAGCAGTAGAAAGAAATAATACTGCGCTAGCATTATCTTTTAGCTATGACACATATATTCATATACATACATAAATAACATAAGCTAACAAGCATTGGCATAGCCAATAGGTCTCGCTTTTGGGACCTTATAAGTATTTAGTTATGCAGCACAATATCCTTGGTGCAACATCAACTGTTGCATGGCTAAACACTTATAAGGTCCCAAAGGCGAGACCTATTGGCTATGCCAATGCTTGTTTATGAATCAAAAGTAAGCATTAAAACATAACATTTTCAACAAGTTGTATCAAATATAATTAACAACACGAATTAATAGTAATTAATTGCACTAGGGCAACTCACGCAAAGCACATTAAAAAACATATGCACAACCATATGCACAACATTAAATAAATAAATTATTCAGAATCAGAGTCCGGTAAGTGACTACTTAGTTAAGAGGAAACATGAGTGAACATAAGTACAGTACACATTGTAAATGTTCCAGAAAAAATAAAATAAGAGAAGTAGTCACCGTTGTCATAAGACCAATAAAACCGAACCTTGTAGGCAGATGAGGCAGAGAAAAGCAGCGCGCAGGAGAACATGTCAGCAGAATATCGTGGTCATGCTTAAGAAATTAAGTAGACACACTGGTCACGAGGACATGAAACAGTACCTTTGTTTCTTTAGGAAACCGCCAATGTAGAGTCTCTCCAGGAATATAAAGGAAGGGCTCCACATCATAAATCAAAATATACAATGCCGCCTGCATGATGACGACGTTCAGAATTGGCAAGTAAAAACGTGGTTGGCAAGGAATGTGTAGAGCACACTGAATATTAGCAGCTCCAGGCAACCACAAGATGGCGGCACGTAGGGCACGCCGAACCGGGTGGCTCACCGCATCGCTGTGCTTCAAAACGTCTAAGCAGGCAAGTAAGATTGTGAGAAGGCACTCGTCACAAGGATGAGGTGACGGCATATCCAAAGAATTCGAAACAGGTAAGTGGGCGCGCGCCGTGCTCATGCGCTAGTGAGATATTTGAAAAACAGGCGGCGGTTTAACTGCCAAGGTGCAATAAAAGGTATTAACGGAAATTTAAAATTAAATATAAATAAAGTACTCACGAGCAACCCATCAAATAAAAATCCAGAAAGGCTTTGGCATTATATATATATAGTTCACTCTGTTACCTCGTTGCGCCGCTAAGTAAATCTTCTCACAAAGAGGGGTTAAGAACACTTGTCACTTGTCACAGAGTTTGAAGTTTGCTAGTCGCATTTAAAAACACTGCCAAAGGTCGCAGAATGTCAGAAAAGGTGATGGGGTCATCAGCATTGGAGATGAAGTAGAACGAAGAAAACTCCTATGAATATAGGCAGAAAGGTGAAGGCTGCTGTAGAAACCTGCGCTAAGAAGAAACACAATTCGATTGTAATGAAGAAAGATGCAGAAGTCACTACAGGCTCACGTAGGGTCCTCGGGTAAATCCTCAATAACACAGACAGTGAGAGAGCCGCGCGGCCGTGAAAGTGACGCGGCCGCGAAAGTGATCGCGCTCTGTGGTGGGGGAGGGACGGAGCGAGGCGCTTGGGAGAGCATGCGAGAGGAAAGCCAGATGGCGCCTGATCGTGAGAAAAGCCAGATGGCGGCTGTGCACGTGCCCGCGCGCGTAACCGCAAGCTTTAGGCCACAAGCAAAAGCTTGTGGTTGGATTTCTGAAGCCCACTCACTAAATGTCTCGCCAGACCAGCGCATGCGCTGGCTCAGGCGAGACCTAAAAATGCGAGTACTCATAAGATGCTTCTCTAACTAGTTCTACCCCAGTGTACCTAACCTAAGTGTAGTGCAAGGTAAGAAGTAGGTGATGTATTCTATAGTATGGTATGCTATAGTCTAGTATGCCAAGTCTAGTATGCCAAGTCTAGTATGCCAAGAGTCCCTCTAGGTTCTAGTCAGCTCCATACCTTGAGAATGAGAGGGGTGGGAATCTCCTTCCGGGTCTCGAACTCTAACGCCCCACGAAGGGAGTCAGAACACTGGAAGCTGGATTCTCTGCGAGCAGGGATGACAGCGTCTCTTGTTAGTGCGTCAGGCCGGGACACGGGCTCCTCTAAAGTCGAGGTCTCCTCCTACTTGCTTGGGCAAGGGAAGGTATATTTATACCCGGTAGGTGCCTTGGAATGTTAGCATTGACGTAAAGTCGGGCAGAGGAAGACGTCAGGAATGAACCCTTAAGGTATAGCGGTTCATGCATAATAAATGAGTTCTTGGAGAAATCAATAATCCTGTACTAGGGGAACTCCCAAGAGCTTAAGGGTCTGGTTTCTAAGAACTCGTTGTGACGTTAGGGTGGACGGATGTAAGTGACCATGCCTGTATTTGGATAGCATGGCTAATGCCTAAATAAGGACTGGGATCTTATGCCTATATATGGACAATGCGAATTGTGCCTATATAAGGACATGTTTCAGGAAAACCTATATACGGACACCTAAAGCGGAATACAACACCCACTCCACTTTCGAATGAACGATAGTACTAAATGCTAAACATTAAATGCTAAACATTAAACTGAGTACCACATGTTGCTAAAACATTTCTAAAAGCATATTAAAAGAAGTTTTTAAAAGAAACTCTTGCTAAACATGTAATGCAATAGGTACTGTACATTTTTAAAGCATGTTTTCATTCTAAGAATATATTGGAAATAAATGCAACATGAATGAATAAACAGAAATATATACATATGACGAAATGGTTGACAAGTTTTCAAAAATCAAAGCCATTGCATATCATGGTACTAAATGAAATTGTGGTAAATAAGGTGACAATGTGTCCCTGGAAGTATTCAAAGAAGTCCGTTCTATATGAATAGTTCTACTGTAAGCAGATTGAATTGCCATGTATTTTCAAAAATAGAGAGAGAAAAAAAAGTCAACTTTTAGGAAGAGTTCCAAGTTTTGTTCTGTTTTGAAAATATGGAGGCCAAATTTCATTGCTTCCCTGGTACACTGTGAGCCGAATCAAAGTCAGTGTATAGGTTGGGTGTAAACATGAAATCATCTATTTCTGTAGACAAAAGATCGTCTACCGATGTCGGTGACAGTTGTAACACCTCGTTCAGAAGGTTAACTGCACAGAGATGTGAAGCATCGCCTTCAGCATAGGATGCCGCAGCAATGTTCACGTCAGTTGTTACCTGTGTGCCTGTTGATCCATCTCGTACCTCAGCAGCAGCAGGAAGCGTCTGTGAGATCTCAAGGAATGCCGTCATCAGGATTGGTAGCCTCTGGGGGCAACACAGAGCATGGGCCGTTATCGGGTCCAGCAGAGTATCGATATCCGTTGGCATGACTGATGGGAGTGTTAGACAGATGTCTATCACGCATTCTTCACCGCAAAGCAGGCATCGTAGAACAGGTAAGATGCAATCTTGCCAGATTGGTCTAAATGGCAGAAACCATGTTGTATTAAGTTCCCGTAGACGAGGTATGCCCAAAAGGTACACTATGCGCTCACGGCACTTCCGAGCTTTCTCCAAATTGCTGGGAGAGACGCCGGT
This sequence comes from Calotriton arnoldi, assembly GCA_963921515.1. Taxonomy (NCBI): domain Eukaryota; kingdom Metazoa; phylum Chordata; class Amphibia; order Caudata; family Salamandridae; genus Calotriton; species Calotriton arnoldi. The sequence continues at coordinate 1,906,811 of CAWUFW010001733.1, read as the reverse complement.
TGATAGGCTTGCCATAGCGTAGTAGTAGGAATAAAAACAGGATTCCCGCAATCAGTGCTAGAATTAATGGCACACCACCAAACACCGAATGTGCGAAGTTTGGAATGATTCCGAGGACTGCCTGAAAAGGTGTTAACAGTCCTGAGCAGATGGTCTTAAATACATGTACAATCCCGCTCGTATCAGACATGTTAAAGATACGTCCCATCATTTCTACGAAATGTATAGGGCAGTTTGTACGAATTAAAGCCTGTATCTCAGCCGAAGTCCTTGCAATTTGTAAATCATAGATTTCTTTGGCCGAGGTCAAAGGCACGGTCTGTTGCAAAAGCATGGCTTTCATTCTGCTTAAAGTATCAAAACGTATAAAAGAAACATTCAATGAAGGCCATAGAGGCGACTCCCTGACTGTGTCTATTGGGGGAACAATACTTGCATACAACAAGTAACCCTGGAGTCGACCGTTACCAGATATGGGATGCCTGGCAACATGCCACAACAACTCTGATCATTCAACATGAGGTAACTCCCGTTAGAAAGTTGGCCAAACGTTGGATTAATCACAGTAGCTGGTGTACCCTGCTGGTGGCAGGACAAGTTTGCCACACAACCATTACAAGCCCCGTGTAAAGAAATGTCCTGACATATGAGTGAACCGCTTAGTGCATTTTCGCAGTGTGTACCGCTTAGAAACACTTCACGATCCCCACTCCAACATCTGTATTCATAAGGTAAATCCCAGGATGTCTTAATGTATTCTTTACCCAACCTTTCATATTTGCCTGCTTGCATTTGTTTGAGGCAATACTGAAAATGAAAAGTAGTGACAGGCAGAGTTATTTTGCCATGGATAAGCCATTCTGTAGCTGGTTTTTCTGCTACCGTAAATGATAATTTTTCCAGTTTTTCAATGCTCAGCACTGTATACTTTGCTCCCCTTTGTGCCAGTTCGATCTGTTTATCCGTTAGATTGTATTCTGCAAACAGAGACGACGTGTTGATAAAACGCCAAGGCACATAGCCTGCACGCAAAGATTGCAGCGTCCAGCCTAATAACATAATAGAACGTAACTGAGATTGGCCTTGTTGTAACATGGCTAAATCTTGTTCCAGTATGTCAATAGCAGAGGATACAATGTTGTCCAATGAATAAATTCTGGATGACAAAGTTGTTAGCCCATTGTCGACCACAGTGAGAGATTTCCCTAAGTTAATACGATCAAGCTCACATATTCTTTCTGCGGCCACTGCCTGTGAACCTTCCATACTTCATTATAAGCAGCATAAATGCCGGCATATATGAAACGTTTTTGACGCGGTTTTCTTGGTCCTAGCAAGAAATCCCTAAGGTCTGCGTCTTCTTTAAGTAAAGATAAGTGTTGTTTCACATCCTCGAGTGTAGATTTTTGTAACCAGTCGAGGCACAATTTTCCTACACTGTATGTTGTTACTACCCCCGGATGTTGTCGTTGAACATAACGTGGGTCTGGCCTATGGATAGTAAAGCCCTGTATTCTATTCAGGAATCTTTCTTTACAGATGTTTGTGTCTGTGGGCCAGAGTAACCATTTTTTCCAATCAGGATCTGTTCTGTTGTTTTGTAGTATTGTGTCTACTGTGACCGCTCCCTGTGCAGTGCTATTACTTGCAGGTGTTGGTACAGACGGTGTATTCATGTCTTTGATCTTGGCTAAACCAAGGCAAGACGTTTGTTGCACAGTGTCATTCAAAAACATTATTTGCTGTGGGATGATACATGCTCTAAACAAAGCTTCTATCCCCTGTACTTGCCAATCTTTAGAACCCCAGACAGATTTTGTGTCGATTGTGACTTTCCAAAACTCAAATCCTTGTCTAGACAGTTGGATAATAAAGGCTGCAGAATAAATCTGTTTTGTATTAGTTAACATAATTTTCTGTCCTGTTTTGTTTACATTTTTATAGTAAAATGTTTCTGGATTGGATGTATTGTACCCTGAAAAATATGGAAACTTATTTGCAAACGTTTTTGAACTACCCTTTGGCGGTGTAGGACAATGTTCCCATTGGTTAAACATAAACACATTTCTAGGTGTTGCAGATTTATGCAAGAAATGATGACCATAGTGGTTGTAACAATAAAGCTGTTCGTAGTCTGATGAACCCTCTAAGTATTCATTGTTAGAGAATGCAGCAGACCTTTCTAGATCAGACATCATGTCATTTACAGTCTCAAAGTCCCAATCATCAGAATAGGTACTGGAGGTAATAAAATCACTTAATGAAATTTTAAATAAATGTGGAATGTTCAAAAGTTCCGTTGGGCCAAATATAACGAAATCGATTTTGTCCCACACTATACCATCCTGTATAGGAACGGTTATGATGTTCACTGCTGACAAGTCTCTTGCTTCACGATGGGATGATTTGTGTGGTTTTAATAGTAAGTTCACATTTTTACTTTCAGTGTCCATATGGATGTATCTGCCATTTATAAGCACGCTGATAGTCATAACCAAAGCTAGCCAAAGCAGAAAGAAAAATATTCCAGAAATTATCCATAGTTCAATCCATGGTAAAACCAGATAAGTCTCTTTCAGGAAATGAAAAAGGTCTTGTACTTGTTGTTTGAAAGTTTTTGAGGCTGGCGTCGTTTCAGGCTCACTCGGATCCTCAGAAAACGTATCAAAGTTAATGAAATAGCCAGAAGCAGTTCGGTCAATTGTTGGAATTGCATCAGGATTTGTTGAAATCGCTGGAACCAGTTGATCACTTGTTACGTTGGTGTAGACAGGTGTATCTGGACGAACTGTTACTTGAGTTTCAAGAGGGATGAGTTCCATAGCATTGTTGCTTAGTCCTTCATCTGATACTGCTGAATTCTCGATGGTTATGAGTCTTTCAGTCTGAACCTCTTAGATAGTAGCGAGAGGAGTGCGTCTGCTACTAGGTCGGAGTCCACGAGGCCTACTATTTAGTATTGGCCACATAGTGTGGTTTGATGAGGTCGATTGACACAAATCTTTTCTCCTTTTTTCCAGCAAGGGGCGGCAGAAGTACTGTTCTTGTTCCGTGGATGGCTAGGACAGTTGCTGGTTGTCTGTAAGAAGGTCCAAATTCCTTCTTGTCCGCAATCTTCTCTCTGACCAGATCCCCAACTTTCGGGATCCAGACAGGCCTTGCTGGAACTGCCGGTGTTTCCCCAGTGGTGTTTGGCTTCAGGAACACGTTGCTTTGTTTCGATCTTAGTTCATTTAGATCCTGTAAAACAGCCAAACGATCTTTGATATCAAAGGGTTTATTTTCCACCACTGTGCCTTTACATTCGAGATCAGGAACCCACATTCTTGTCCCAAATAGGACCTCATATGGAGTGACCCCCCTAGAGAACTTCTTGGCAAATTATTTAATGAGCGTTGGACCCCATAAAGATGTTTGACCCACCCATCACCCGAACCTAATACTCTAGCTGTTATAGACTGCTTTATGTCCCGGTTTTTCCTTTCCACAACAGAATTTCCCTCAGGATGAAACGGAGAGGAATACCGCAATGCTACACCCAAACTGGCCATGGCTTCTTTGTAAGCCCGAGAGCTAAACGCAGGGCCCTGGTCAGAATGTAGTGTGCCAATTGCGTATGTGCTGATAAAGACTCGCAAATCTTTTATAACAGTTCGAGCGTCAGCCGAGCGCTGAGGCCATATCCATAGGAACCTTGAGCACGAATCCACTGCGACCATTATGTATCTATAGTTACTGTCCTGTGCAAGGGACCGCAGTGGTCCGGGTAAACACAGCAATGGTTTGTCTGAGATCAACAGGCGTGTCTGCACTAGGTCTGTCTCACTGTGCAGACTTTCATCTGCTAGCATCATTTCGCATTCGAAGATGTAGATTCTGGTGTATTTCCTATTGCCAGGCCACCAATATCATCTCTTTTAATGTTAAGATATTGTTGCAGAAACACCTTGCATGTGACAGAGGCTATCCCCTCGATGTGCTGCATAAGATCAGAGCTGCTCTACGTTCCATGTTTGGAATTACCCTATCCCCCACTCCAGGGATTCGAGCAAAAGGAACGTTGTTTGCATCAATTACATAAGAGTACTTGAGTGGAAATTTCTTTGGTAACGCTGCACCACTGCCTTTGCTTGAAGCATTGACAGCCAACAATATCTCACTGTCTATTCTCGTTTTTGAACGAGTGATCGCAGCTATGGAAGCCGTCTGAACAGCCCCCTTTGCGGCTTCATCAGCCAATGAATTCCCTGCAACGTGAACGCCATCACGTTGATGACTCAGCGTGTGTATCACGTGAGCTTTTGGTAGTTCGTTTCTCAACTGAACTACTTGTTCCCAAAGCGTTTTATGCTTTATTGTGCCACCTTTTGCATCTTTGAACCCGTTTTCGAGCCAATTCTGTATATATTCATTATACGACTGAACACAGTAAAAGAATCGCACACTATAAGTGTGGGGAATTCGCGATCTGTATTTTCAAGTGCCAGTTTGAATGCTTGTAGTTCAGCTCGCTGAGCTGTACAATCTCCTAGAGATTGAGTTTTAGTGACCATTGTTCTGAAGTTACCATCTTGCATGCGACCTTTAACGATTGCGCACGCTGCACTGTAAGCTTGCTTACTCCCTGTAGCTGGTTGTGCTGATCCGTCAGTATAAATTATAAATTCGTACTGATCTAGAGGCAGAATTTCAGTGGGCAGAGGACATTCATGTTCATATTGCAGGAACGCTTGTGTTTTTAAATCAGGATCAAAAACATATTCAACATCTGTTGCAGCAAGAGAATTAACCCATTGTATCCATCTAGGATGTAAAGCTTTTGCATTTGGAATGCTCGCTTTTGTAACCGCCTCTAAGGCTGGTACTGGAGTTACGACAATAATGCGTTTCCCTTGGGCTAGAGCTCTTTCTTTTGCTACAGCGGTTTGAACTGCTGTCAGTATTTTTTCTGTTGAAGTGAAGCGCATTTCTGCTTGTGTATACAAATGTGATTTGTATGCTATTGGTACTTTTTCACCCTCATTAAATGTTAAATAGGTGAATCCGCATTGACCCGAAATTATTCGGATCACTAAATTGCGTGTATTTACGCGTGTTTGTAAGTGATTTGTTGCTAACATGTTAGCTTGGAGTGAACGCAGGATTTCTGTGTGTTCCTGTGTCCAATGTTTTGTTGAAAAATCAGGTTTGATTAATTCGTAGAGAGGTTTAACCCTTTCTGCGTAATTTAGAATGGAAGTTCTTCCAAAATTTAGGAAACCCAAGATGGATTGTAAATTTTTCAGCGTTTTTGGAGGTTGGAGCAGCGCGCACTTTTCTAAAAAGTTAGCTGCCAGGCTCTTGCCTTCACTTGAAAGCTCATATCCTAGGAAAAGGACATTGAGATGGGCAATTCTGGATTTTTAAAGTTGAATTTATAGCCTTCAGAGGCGAAGCCCAATATAATGGTACTCACCCTGTTCAAGTGCCTATCTAGGTCATCGTCTGTCAGATAGATGTCATCGACATATGACAATGCCTCATTATCATAAATTTGTAGTAACTCTGTTACTCTTGCTGAGAATAACCCTGGGCTGTTTTTGAACCCTTGTGGGAGTCTACAACATTGACGCTGGGTCCCCATTATTGAGAAAGCTGTTAAGTACCTGCTTTCAGGTGCTATGTTTTGACAAAAGAAACCATTTGAAATGTCTAATGTGGTTTTATATTTTTTACGCACAATGTTATTCATTAATGCTGAACTATGTGCATTTTGTACTGCAAATGTTTTGGAACAAGTGTTTAAGTGTCTGTAAGCCAAAACTAGACGATATGTATTGTCTGGTTTGGATACAGGAAACAAAGGATTGTTCATTGAGGAGGTGCATGTTTCAATCACCCCTTGGTATTCAAGTTGATCTAAGATCTCCCTGACCTGTTTTTTAGCTTCTTGCTTTATTGGGTACTGCCTTTGTGCAGTAGGTTGATTTTTAGATGTATTTTGTGGTCAGGTGAGTCCTCATCCCATCCTACATGATTTTTGTATCATGCTGGGGCCTAGGCAACTGCCCATTTCCTGGCATAAGTATATTTTAGGTGAATTGGAATATGGTTGGAGAAGGCTGGCATAATGATGTCCTCGCCATGTGGGCACTCCCTGACAAAGTTTGGTGGCCAGTCCTTTTCTGCTAGAAGTATATCATAACCCCTTGAAAGTTTCTCCCAAAAGAGTAATTTTCACTTTTCTTGGTATGTCTCCCTCCATTCGGAGTGTTATTTCATATAACTTTTGTGGAGTACTAACCCTGGTGTCTACAGTCTCAACTGTGATGTACTCATTCAAGTCCACTATCTCCAGAAGTTCCTTCAGGTTCTGGCGAGCTATTGTGACTTCTGCTGCACTGTCCAGCATTGTCTGAGCCCATTCTCCGTTCTTGAGCTGTGTTCTCAGTATCCTCGGCATGTCTGATCTTCAGACCTGCTACCTTCTTTTTGTGAATTGAGGTTTTGATTTATTTTTCTGAACGTGTTTATCGTCTTTGGATTTCACGCGTTCTTCTCTGTGTTCTGACCGTCCTCTTCTTTCTGATGTCTGTGACGATATCTGAAAGGTACGAGAGGAACGTGTATCAGTATCTTGATACCTGTCAGGCTTTCTTAAATTATCCCTATTCCTGAGGTTATACCTCCTTTCAGAGGGCTCCTTTTGAGGAGACCTACCTCGGGATTGAGAACGTCTCTCGTTTGAATTTTGTTTATTAGTTTCCCACTTCTTTTTAGAAGATGTAGGATTTTGTTTAATAGAGTCCTTCTCAGGACTTTCAGATAGTTTTGGCTTCAAAGGTTTTCCACCCAAACTATCTCTGCCTAATTCTGCATAAGATTGTTCTATTATTCTGGGTAGTTCATGTTGATGTTCTGTTACATCAAATTCCCTTAAGCGTTGGCGGATCGCCACTGATGCTGCCTCCCCTTTAATATTAGATAATATTATTGTTGAGACCTGCTCGAAGTTTTACAGTAATTTCATACCTAAATTCAGAGCAGGTTCTGCCCCGTATTCGTTTTGAATTTGTTTCAGGACATCTGGTATGACTGCAATTGATGGAACACCATGTGTTTTAGTATAGATGGCAGCAAAGACTGCGCCCCAAGTGGTGCAGTCTTCCAGTTGTGGTGTGATCCCCATTGGTAAACAGATTGTTAGGATTCTGTGTTTCTCATAAGGGCTAGTATTTGGAAATACTGCTTCGATTTGAGTAATTTTTTGAGCTATCCAGAATGGAATTTGTTCACGTTTTGTGGGCATTTTACCCATGACTGCGTGTAAAGTCTGTGGAGTAATTTTTAGTGTATTCCCCTGTTGAGGGGTTTGATTTGGAATGGTCATTGGTGGTTGGACTGTGAAAGTCTGCATGACATATTGGACTAATTGTCTGTAAATTTGTATTAACTCTTGTAGTTGAGTAAGTAATTCCTCGTCTGACATTACATCGATGTCAGGATGAGGTGTGTAGCCGGCTAGAATCGGCCAAGTTGCTCCTGGTCTACCTAGTGGACCGAGCCTGGTAATGTTTTTGTGATGTTTTAGGGCGCCTTTAAACCAGAGATTATGCTCCTGGTATGTAAGTGGAATTTCAATATCCTCGAAAGGAATATATTCCTCTGGTGGTTCATCTTCTTTAAAGAAGTGAAATAGTTTTGTTACTGGATTTGATTCTGGGAATACTATCCATGAATAGAATACCTCTGTCTGAAAGGATTCGTGTGCCTCTATCACGAAAACTGCTCTACCACCTCTTGGTGTTAGGCCGTGTTTTATAAGTTTTAGAGTGATGGCTCTTCTTAAGTTTGGAGGGATGTTTATAACACCCTCATCGGTTTCATTTAAACCTGTAAAATTAAAAGCTGTTACGACTTGGTCAGCCGCAGCTACACCGTTCTCGGTGCCATTATCCCCGTGTAGTGACATTTGTTTTTTGAAAAATGTAGAACAAGTTTCAAGGAAACAAAAGATAAGGTGCACAATATTTTGGAACACTGTATCCTTCAACGTTGAACAAACCAAACAGCTAATATATATAGGATTTTGTGTCCTATTTAGCTTTGGCGGATACTTAACTCTACCCACTCCAGACGTCTTATGGAGTATGTGAGTAGGGGTCTCTGAGAGAAAAGCACGACTGAGTTACTCGGTATCTAGCGTTAAATTAGTGCCTTACCAAACGTTGGGCGCCATGTAGTGTAGTTTCTATTTCCCTATTAGGCTCTGCGCATTGGAATAATATACCCTATAGATTCGACATAGGACTGAGGTCAGTATGTCCCTATCAAGTATATTAAACTTAATTACTTTGTGCCAGCTAACTCAGAGGCCACTAGAAACTCCTTGTAAACAAGAAGGGAGTAGTTTCTGGCAACCGCATAAACATGACAACTTTGTTTCCCTTTAGAATCGGAACACTCTCAGAATCGTGGAAACAATAGATAACAGTTTCACTCAGCTAATCGTGCATGCTTAGTTTCTTCAGAGTTACACAGAAAGAATAGACAGGCGTTTCAATAAAAGGATTTATTAAACAGTCTTGTTTCTCGTGTAAGAGATATGAGCTGTTATGATCACAAGACAGTATGCGAGATATATAATGTACAGCGTAAGCAGTAGAAAGAAATAATACTGCGCTAGCATTATCTTTTAGCTATGACACATATATTCATATACATAAATAACATAAGCTAAAAATGCGAGTACTCATAAGATGCTTCTCTAACTAGTTCTACCCCAGTGTACCTAACCTAAGTGTAGTACAAGGTAAGAAGTAGGTGAAGTATTCTATAGTATGGTATGCTATAGTCTAGTATGCCAAGAGTCCCTCTAGGTTCTAGTCAGCTCCATACCTTGAGAATGAGAGAGGTGGGAATCTCCTTCCGGGTCTCGAACTCTAACACCCCGCGAAGGGAGTCAGGACACTGGAAGCTGGATTCTCTGCGAGCAGGGATGACAGCGTCTCTTGTCAGTGCGTCAGGCCGGGACACGGGCTCCTCTAAAGTCGAGGTCTCCTCCTACTTGCTTGGGCAAGGGAAGGTATATTTATACCCCGTAGGTGCCTTGGAATGTTAGCATTGACGTAAAGTCGGGCAGAGGAAGACGTCAGGAATGAACCCTTAAGGTATAGCGGTTCATGCATAATAAATGAGTTCTTGGAGAAATCAATAATCCTGTGCCAGGGGAACTCCCAAGAGCTTAAGGGTCTGGTTTCTAAGAACTCGTTGTGACGTTAGGGTGGACGGATGTAAGTGACCATGCCTGTATTTGGATAGCATGGCTAATGCCTAAATAAAGACTGGGATCTTATGCCTATATAAGGACAATGCGAGTTGTGCCTATATAAGGACATGTTTCAGGAAAACCTATATACAGACACCTAAAGCGGAATACAACACCGGGAGTGTTGTGTTCTGGTATGTCTAATCATTTGCTTCTTTATGAGTGTGTAGCAGAGCGAGTGAGACGCTATAGCTAGTTGGTCCTGGGTTTGTGGGCACTAAGGTGGTGGGAAGGCTTAGCCCCTATACACCGAGGTCCCATATTCCTGCGCATAGTTCTGTGTATGTGCAGAATCCCTGCAACATGGCGCCACCAACGTTTGGTATGGTACTTATTCGCAAGACCCCTGAGTAGCGCTTGTGCTTGTCCACAATATCCTCTCACCAGTTGCGGAGACGTCCGTGGTGCGAGGAATTAACCTCCTATATATGAGAATTATAGGTTTTTTCAAGCTTGAATTTAAAAAAGGTTTAGTTTTCTTTGTTCTTCACCCAGTGGTGCGCTCCCGTTTTTCTGCTTTGAATTCCAGTATTTGTGATGATGCAACCAATTAACATTGCTTTGCCTAACCAGCTAGCGTGTTACTGATTATTTGACTCAACATGGAGTCCCGGCTGCGGGAGCAGATTTTATATTTGTTGTAGAGGCGGATGTTGCCTTCCGTTTCAAGTTTTTATTCTTGGGTTAAGTTTCCGGCTGTTGACGGGAACGATCACTTCTTTCATGAATATGAACACGGTGCGGTTCCACAAGTATACCGCCCGTATTGTTTACTTGAAGTTCCGTTATCGGCTTGGGAGCACACTATGTGGTTTAATGGCGCCCTTCCTCACCCTGTCTCTCTAGTTCATCTCGGCCCATTATTCGTCGACGGAGCAACATGGCCCATTTTGGCGGGATTTACTCCTCATCCAAATTATCTTGGAGTTACTATTGTAGAGCTGCGTGCGTTACACACATCTTTAATTCGTATACACAGAAGTGTCATACAATATATGTCTCGTAATATACCGGCACCACCGGCTGGTGCCGCTCAGCCACCCGGGCATGGTGGTGGCGTGGTTATTAGTCCTAATATGATTAACTCAGTGATGGGGAAGCGTTCACAGAATAGGGATGATTTTTCCTTCTGGTTGGCCGAGAAGTTTGAGCACCTCAAAGCTGTTCATCCACAAACGTCTCCTGTGGATAAACACAGGATACTTACCATGAACGTACCTAAGGGCCTTATTCCCAATCTGGCTGATTGCACCACTTGGGGGAAGGTGTATGCTGCAGTTTATTCGCTGTGTTTTGGCACCCCCTCAATGACCGTGCTTCCGAGGGTTCTTAAGAAGGTTCAGGATGAACATGAGGCAGAGGCCGTCCTAGAGTTGGGGATGAGATTAGTGGGCCCGTTCCCTATTGTCTCCGACATGATCCTTGCTAACGTCAAGGGGGAAGCAGTTAGCTTGCAGGTGAGTCAGCGCCTAGAGGCGGTAGCTGACGTGGATAAACAACGTGAACTACCGAACATTATTGCAAAAGTATATAAATCTTTAGGGCGCAATAATCTGGGAATTAAGCCTTTTTACTCAACCGCAGACTAAGACCCAGCCTGAAAAGGAGGGGCGTCCGGTCTTTCCTAAAAAGGCTTGGGGCAGAAATCAGAAGCAGCAACAGCAGAAGCAAGGTTCGCGTGCAGGTTCCCCGACACCTGATGCTTATGAACGTAGAAATTGATTTGCCTGACTGCTCTAAAATTAAGACGCCTGAAAGGTTTCAGGTTCCTGATCCTCGCTCTCCTCGTTCCTTTCAGGAATCATCGGATCCACAGTTAGGTGGTGGAGAGCGTCTGGATCACAGACAAGGCGAGACCACTCAGCAACGACGTAATCCGCCACGCCAGTTTGACGTAAAAGCCAAACTGGAGGGACTCCCTCCTTTTCAAGCCCCGTTTCAGAAGAAGAAAGTTGCCGCTTTAACAGCGAAGTATGCCTCAGACGGTGAGAACCCTCCTCCTCGATTGGAGATGGGCGGTGACACTCCTCGACAGCGCGGCGGAAGTTACCATAGTGCGGGAGGCACTCCATCCATGTCTGGAGGTGAGAGCATCTGATACTTTCATTACAGTGTAAACAGCAGATACACGAGTTGCACCCCCTGATAGGCTTTATGAGATAGTCCTCCAAATTGAAGGTGATATTAAAAGGACAATTAAAGGAGTCTTTTGGGACAACCTTACCTCCTCTTATGACATTTTGTTGGAGGAGACAGATTGGCCTCCTCCTTTTGTTTTGTCTTCTTCCCGAGGGGAAGACGTGATACTCCAGAGTTTTTCCCGTTACGTCTCTGAAGAGGCTAAACAAGCTTACGCTTCGGAGTGGGCTTTGGCCCTAGCGCCGGCTATGTATCTTAATCAGGTAGGCTGGGATAAGGATTCACCAGCACATGAAATTCCTTTACGATCTATGCCACAGCCACAAGCTCAATATCCGATCAGGCGTGAAGCAAAAGCATCCGTAAGTGAAATTTTGACCCAGTTGGAACATCAGGGTGTCATTGAACCCTACGTTTCATCCATGAATAATCCTCTTTTTCCAATATCGAAACCGGACGGTTCATATCGTATAGTTTGTACATTTGCACTACAAAACACACACAGCTCTGCATTAGTGAATAATATAGTTCGCAAAAAATACAAAACGACCCTGGATATTTCCAATGGTTTTTATAGTCACAATTTGGCTCCTGGTAGCTGTGGCTTGACCGCTTTTACCGCAATCGGCAATCAGAAGCGATTTACGCGTTTACCTATGGGCTATGAGAACAGTCCTGGGGCTATTGCTGCGCGGCTTGTGTCTCTTTTGCACGACATTGACCCTGATACTTTCTCATACGTAGATGACATTTATCTGACAGATGACTAGTTAATACCGCATCTTGTACATGTGGATCGCATCATACTGTCTTTTGCCGACTTGGGGTACAAATTTAATTTTGCTAAGTCAGACATCGCCTGTCTGGCGGTACTTTTCTTGGGCTACGAGCTCAATAATGAAGGTAGGGGTTTAGCACCCCACTTTCTGGAGAAATGTGCACAATCGCAACCTCCGTCCAAATTGAAAAAACTTCAATCTTTGCTGGGATTTTTGAACTTTGGGAGGACCTACATTCCTGATTATGCCCAGCATATGAAACCGCTTTGCGCATTGATACAACCCTCTTTTTCGTCTTCCAGCTGGCTTCCAGAACATACCTCGATTCTTCGGTCTTTGCAGTCTGATCTGCTTGCGACCAACTTCTTGTTAACACATGTGAATTCTACGAACTTGGTCATAAGAATTGTGCCAGGGACTGTAGGCTTCACATATTTCACATTCAATGAAGGTGACACAGTACCAATAGCTTATAAATCGCATTTGTACACAAATTGAGAAAATTTTGACAGCGGTCCAGATGGCGATTCGGAAGGAACGCTCTCTGGCGCAGGGAAAACGCATTCTTATGGTTTCGCCAGTACCTACTTTAGAAGCAGTGACAAAGGCGAGTGTTCCGAATTCTAAAGCTTTGCATCTGCGTTGGATACAAAGGGCGAGTTCTTTGACATCGGCTGATGTCACTTTTATCTTTGATCCCTCATTGCAGACACAGGAGTTTTTACAACATGAACATGTTCATCCTCCTCCGTTGTCATTGCTTCCTTTGGATCAGTGCAAATGTATCATCTATACCGACGGATCTGCTCAAACAGCCGTCGGGTCAAAGCATGCTTATTCGGCGGCTTGCGCTATTGTGGCTGGCTCACTTGTAAATGGTGAATTTAAGTCTTCTATAGTACGTACACAGGTACTTGGGGACTGCACGGCTCAATTGCCGGAGCTGCGTGCTTTGATTTTAGCTCTAGAATTCGCAGATCCTGATGTGAACACTCTTGTTGTGTGTGATTCCTACTACTGTGTGCAGGCTTTCAATGATAATTTGTTCTTTTGGTCTCAGAATGATTATCGAGACTCTACAGGTAGCGCAATAAAGCATAAAATGCTTTGGGTCCAAGTGGCAGAACTTAAAGAACGTTTGCCGCTCACACAGGTTATTCATACTCTTGGCCATCAGCGTGTGGGAACACATTCTTGGTAATTCTTTAGGTGATGAGGCAGCCAAATCTGCAGTGGCCACATGTTCAGTAGCGGCAGTTACTAGGTCCATGACTAAGATAGATAATGATATTCTTGCGGTGATTGCTGCTACGAAGGGTGGGATAGACTTACCACAAGGTTTCCCTTCTAAGTATTCTTATCATTTGTCACCAGAGCAAGTTCCATTTGCTACGATACCATCCGTTGGGGATCGGCTGATTCCCAACGAGGACCGCAGACTTCCTTTGATCATAGCCGCACATGAAGGCATGGCTTCTGCACATGCCGGAGTTTCTGTAACTGTTTCTGTTTTACAGCAACGTTATTGGTGGCGTGGTTTATACAAACAAACACGCAATTATGTACTATCTTGTGACATTTGTCAACAGATTAAACCATCTACGGTTGCACGTCCACCACATACACATCTATACATTTCTAATCAACCGTTTGGTTGTATTTATCTTGATCACTGCGGTCCTTTGACTTCCGACACTGCATATAAACATATTTTAGTTGCAGTTGATTCGTGCACTAGGTTTCTTTGGGTTTGGCCACAACGCAGTGCTGACGCTCAAAATGTCATTAGAGATTTGCGTGTCTTTGTCGGGACTTTTGCCTGTGGCACCTTTCATTCTGACCAGGGTCCTGCATTTGCCTCTAAGGCTTACAAGGACACAATGAGGTCTCTGGGGGTGCTGGTGCAGTTTTCGTCTCCATACAGGCCTGAGGGCAAGTCTATAGTGTAAGTCAATGAACCGTGACTTACAGCAATCTTTGGCAGCTAGAGTCTTAGGTACTGGCAGGGGTTGGCTGACTCATTTGTATGGGGTTCAACGTGCACTAAATAATCTCCCAAGAAGATCTCTGGGAGGGCGGACCCCATACAAAATGCTCTTTGGCATTAAAATTTTGTGACAGACCTTGATGGTCTAGACGTTGTGGGGGCTGCCGCAACATTTGACGTAGATAACCATTCTACTGTGTTGCAGGAACTAAAAAAGACCTGTGACATACTGGCTAAAGATCATTCACCCTCGTCCACTGAAACAGCGGTGCTGATTCCTGCTACCGGCTGGCTTCCTGATGTTGGTGATGTGGTACGAAAAAAGAAGGAGAACGCTCTGCTGTGAAGTTGGTTGATGGAGTTCTGGCTCCCCATACATCGTCCCATATCATGAAAAGAGATCAAGCCCTCGTGAACATTTCGGCCTTCCCTGTTGCAGATGGCATCGTTTGGGATAAAGTTGCATTCGATATCCATGGTCCGACAGAGGTCCTGAACATTGCATACGTGTTCAACGCTTGGGATGGTTGTTGTGGCCAACAAGTTCCAATGCATGTCAACTGCGTTTTCTTAATGCAACAACAGGTTTCACACAAACTAGACCTGATCCACGTTTCCCACCTTCTCATTCAGTCACCACGTATTCAGTTGGGAAATTGTGTCAATAATGGTTGGGACACTCCACACTGTCGTCAGTGAAACAACACCTGTCCCTTTTATCGAGTGACATCAATTTGACTGATTTTATGTTAGGTCCTAAATCACCTAGATCAAAACGATTTATTTATGAAGCATATAATGAATTATGGAAACTGTCGCAGATGGAAGCTGCGGTGCGCCTGCGCCAAATTGACCAGGCTAATTTGGAAAAAGTTCTTGCAGTGGTGGATAACAGCATTAATACATTATCTTCCTGTATATACACCTTGGATAATATTGTTTCATCTGTTATTGATATTGTACAGACTGATCTATCTGTGTTGTATCATGGTCAAAATCAATTGCGCTCTGTAATGCAATTTACATGGACATTACAAACGCTCAAAATGGGGAAAGTTCCATGGAATTATTTGAATGCTCCTGCACTGTTTTTACCGTTTAATTTGACTGATAAACAGAAATTTATGTCCATGAAAGACGCAACTTACACACTGTTGCATTAGAACAATTAGAACAGTTACCTTTTTCTGTAGCTGAGACGGATTCAGCTGTGTGGTTAATACATGGAGTTATTTCACTGCCCTTCTCACTTTTTCAGTTTACATCTTGCATGAAACACTTCCCGGTTGGGAGCTTTTGAGCCCCTGGGAAGTGCTTTATCCATGAATTATGGTCATTGCCTTTCACCTACAGATGTCAGCGCGCGGATAAGGAGGTTTTCCTAACAGGGGAGGATTGCGATTCCCCGGTAGGACAGTCCCTAGTTTGCAAACAAGTTAAATTACATGGCGCCTGTAACGTGTCGGGCACCTAATCTTGCTTTTTTTTTTTAAAGGTACGCCCGTCCCAGCTATTATTCCTGCACTCACATTGCTTTCAAATGGCAGTTATCTTATTTTGAATAACCACGACTGCTGTGGTTTACGGGCCGGCATCCCTTATATAGTAACGGTTTCCCAATTTGTTACTTGTTGCAGCAATGTCCTTTTTCCACCCCTGCATGGTATTGTAGGTAGTTTGCTTTGGCCTTCCATTCCAACTTTGAAAACAGATTTCAATAAACTAAGCAGACTCAAAGCGCTATTGCTTCAACAAGAAGTGGCTCTCACATCAGCGCAAGAGACCTTCGAATTGTAGGTGGCGAGAACCGCAAGTGAGATACACTCACTACTAAACACCAAACTCCCACTCCAAATTGGAGAATTAATACACCAAATATTTAATGCATCTGATACTGAAGGCCTCGCTCATTGTTTTAAACTTGTGGGATCCGGCCTTGTGTCCTCTTTTCAGACGATTTTTGGAGTAATACTGGCTTTTATTCATTCTACTTTTTCCAGCGCCTTCGGAGCGTTTCCATTGATTCTCTTACTGGCATGCAGCATGCTGGTACTTCTGCTCTTGTTACGCAATGGCTGCCCATCTTGTGGTACTGGACAGGCCTAGCCACTTGCAACTGTACCGTGACCGAATGCAACAACTATTTGGATGTTTGCCATTGGCGACACTTGGTGTGAGATATGGACTTACTTTTCGCTTCGCCTACTTTACTTCCGTGCAACCTGTGTTCTATTGCCGACTGTGCCCTTTCTATTGGGCCTTGGATATATGCCTCTCCAATGCATCCGGCACTGACCTGGATTATGATCTGTTAATGGGTCCATTACTGGCCCATGACCAGGCCTGTTCTGGGGACGGCCGTTTGATGCGTGCGGCTGCACTTGGAGTTTTGGCAGACTGGAATACCTCTGAAGCTGCACAGCGCCTCTTGCAACGGAGTTTCATCGAGTATCATGCAAGTTGCCAGGATATGCTCCTGGAGTCATCTGATTATGAGGAGCACATGTGTTCCTTCGAACTGCTCAACTGGATGGCGTCCCTCTTTGCAATGAACGATAGGGATGACCTTTTGGAATGGCTTGCATTCCTCCGTTCACGTAATAGGATGAATTTTCCGGACTCGCCTTAAAAACATTTTACTCTAGAATTTTGGCATTTTCCAAATTGGCCATTTTTCCAAGCATTTTGATTCTGCTTACAGTTGCATTCAGTTTTTTCTATGAGCTACAAACTTACCAAGGGGAAGGTGTCATGTGGCCGATAGGGACATTGTCGACATCGCTAAGTTAGCATGAGCCCAGCAACCATGATGCTGCTTTTGCGTATGTTACTACATGGCTTAATTTTTGCAAGACTCTGTTTATGCCTTTGACATGAGAACCATCTGCTTTGTTCGTTCTCTGCCTGTTCCTGGAGTTTAGTCTGAACACTGTGAGCAAGGTCGATAAACAATGTCACTTGTTATTCTGTTCTGGTCAGTCCATAGCACCTAGACAAAATATGCTAATGTAGCTGCTGCTGGAAACTCATACTTTGATATTATGGCGATGCATGTTTAGGTAACACACACTTGGAGAGGGAGCTTTCCAGGGAGAAGAGCAATATGGTTCCTATGATGTAGACATACCATCTAGGCACTAAGGGATCTGCTGACAAAGTCCAGAGATCTTCTATTAGATAATAATACCTCTTCTTACCAAGGGGAGGGTGGTTAGGCCTTATAGTCCTTTATCCACTGTATTTATATGATGACATCTCTCTTTATGATATATGGCCTTGCTGCAATGCTAACTGTGTTAGTTTTATGCACTTTTCTGCTGGTTGTGGCTCGTATACTGCATTTTAGAGCACAATAGTTAAAATAAACATTTTAAACTATATTCTTGTTTTGGTCGGTTCTTATTGTGGACATGTATGAGAGAGTGAGCGAAAAGGTGTATCTTGTTACCGCGATTCCTGAGAGATCCGGGAGTGTTGTGTTCTGGGGTATCTAATCATTTGCTTCTTCATGAGTGTAGGAGAGCGAGTGAGACACTATAGCTAGTCGGTCCTGGGTTTGTGGGCACTACAGTGGTGGGAAGGCTTAGCCCCTATACACCGAGGTCCCATATTCCTGCGCATATTTCTGTGTATGTGCAGAATCCTTGCAACAATCCCTAAACTTTAACAAATAGAAAGAACAAATAATTGTTAGTTTTTTTGATTTATTAACTGAACAACATTAAATGAATCAAATGAAGCTAAGATAACAAATTGTGTACAAACTTTTTTCATAGTGCTTGATATATGGATTGTGGGCAATGTAGTTCAAATCTAGCGTATAATACATTCCCATACAAAATATTCATAAACATTTATAGGATTCTTCACTATCAAACAACATAATTGTTGATGTAGAAGTGTAAAATCTCTGTAAAGTAAAAAAAAAGTAAGTAATGACACTTTACAAAATGCAATTATATTACTATTAAACCGATACTTGTATTTTTTCAAACTTGCTACAGATAAACCTGCTAATAATTACCAACCTGAAAATCAGGATGTGGGTGAAACCTTGCGTCCCACTGAAGCAGAGCAGCCAGAAACTCTCATTAACGTTTCCACTGATACAGAAAGTGAAATGAGCAGTCAGTTCAACACAACTGCAGTAGGACACACAAACACTCATGCCACTTCAGCTGACAATGAAGAGCAAAGCATGCCATCGGTACATGTAGTGCATGGAGCACGAAGGCCTGTAAGACAGACTGTGAGGTCTAGGAGTAAAGACATCCATGAGACATCACTTAATCCTGTGCAATTACATGTATTGGAGCAATTCTTGCTGAAAATACAACATAAGCGATGTTTCAGCACTAGTTTAGACAATTTAATGTCTCAGGATGACTAAGTAGCTTGCTTCCTTATCCAGTTTCTTCTCTGACCGTAGGAGCTCTGTTGAGCCCACCCTCCCTGACGGCACAGCTTGACTCTCCATGCTGCTGGCCAGATTAGGTAATCATCACCTTTCTTCATAAGCATTCACGACCTACCATGATGAACCATTCCCTAATATGCGATATCCAATTGTTTTTAGGTGCTCCTCTCAGACAGTCCTGATGAAGACCCCACCCTAAGGATTGAATCACCTTGATTTTTAAGGGGTCGAAACATTGACCACAACTACCCATTATACAAGCCCTGACAACAGAAATTGAATACTAGTGTCTTCCAAGGCTATGTATTGTCACTGGAACAGTTGACCTGAGATAGGCCGGAAATGTCTCACTATGTGAATTTGATGCATTTATGTCACACTACCTCTCCCTTGTCATTCACCCTCACTTAGATCCAGAACACTCCCACCCTTCCCAATACCAGAGCACCTTCGTTACAAGTATATGATTCTAGATGTGAGAGCAACTGGGTTGCCCAACTGAAGTGATTAATGCTTTGAAAGTATATTGCATTCATTACAGATCATATTAATGTGTTGAAAATAAATTGCATTTACCGCTGATTGTACAAAATTAGTGTCGTGATTGCTGTAATTTCTTTTATATCGTTCAATGGTTGCTACCGTGACCAACTGTTTATTGTATTGTACTGTTATTTTACTTTCCAACACATTCAAAAGAACATTTTAGTTTGCAAAGAAAAATTGAGTGGATATTTGTCCCATCTTCTGAATGATCTGTGAATAAAAAGAATAATATTTGTTTACTATGCATCACATTTTTAGTTATGCCTTTATTTGCATTAAAAAATAAATGTTTTCTTTACCTTAAAATAGTGATTAGTCAAATCATCTCAACGTGCACATCCCTCTGCTGCTCTTGCTTTATCCAGCCCTGTAAGTAGGAAGAGAGGGAAATATATTAATTCTCCTCTTCTGAATCATCACTTGCTAACTCCATAAGTTGACTCCTATACAGGGCTAAGTTGTGTAGCATTGCACATGGGGCGATAATCTTATAGCACATTGTAGGGTCATAGTACATGGTGCCCCTGCTTTTACGTAGACATCGAAAACTGTCTTTTAATAAGGTCGAAGAGTCTTTGTTCAATGCTCTTTGTTTGTGGGCAGCTTTATATCTCCTTTGTCTAGGGTGTAAATATGGAGTCATAATTCAAGGCCTCAAGGAGTATCAATTGTCACCTAAAAATTAAGAGAATTGATTTAGTGTTTGTAATGTTAAATATTTTTACAATTAGGTAGTTATCTTACTCAAAGTTACCTAATAGCTCCCCGTCTCAAACTTTTCTCTGGATAGCTGCTCATACTGTCCACAGTGTCTAAATATAGAGGATTCGTGAGTGCTCTCAGGGTATTTTGCAACAAAGTCCGTAATCAGACTATTTGCATTACATACTACATATAAGTAATCTTTATTGTTTCAGCTTTTCATATTTTAGCCATACAATAAAACATGGCTTTAGTACCAAAAATGTAAAACCCCGGCTTGGGAGTGGTCGTTGTTTCAATCGGTGTATAGCACATAGAATAACGCTTGGTGAACTTATTATAGTTTGTTTGCGATCCACTGGAAAAAAACAGCAGAAAATTATCCTTCACAAAGTCATAAAAGTACTAAAATACATGATAAAACTGAACAGGACAAACTTAAAAATGTGCAGCCCTTCTCTACGCATATACAAAGTTCACAATTCGGTAATATATGTGAAAATCGCAATTGTAAAACTGAATGCATCCTGAATGATACTTCTTGTTACTTTCCATGTCTGTAAAGTTCATATTTTTATATATGCATGCTCACAATTGTAAGACTAAGGACATCCTGGATGATAGTTTATGTGACTTTGCAAGCAGCGCAAGTGTGTGGGTCTTACTTGAATTAGGAACATTTCAAAGTCTAAACAGAAGGAATGGAGGGCCAGATGTACGACCATTACAAATTGCGACTCGCAATTTGCGCTCAATTGCGAGTCGCAAATTGCGAGTTGCAATTTGAAATGTACAACAGTCTCAGAGACACTGATTGCGATTCCCAATGGGGCCGCAAATTGCGAGGCTCATTAATATTAATGAGCCACTCGCAATTTGCGACCCCATTGGGAATGGCTGGCCCTCCCCAGGATGGTGGCCTGCTGAGCTCAGCAGGCCTCCATGTCTGGGACTGCTTGTCAATAAAGCAGTGTTTTTTTTTTAATGCAGCCCGTTTTCCTTAAAGGAAAACAGGATGCATTTAAAAAAAAAGAAATAAAACGTTTTCGTTTCATTTTTTAAGGGCAGGTAGTGGTCGCTGGGACCACTGCCTGCCCTTAAAAAATATTTTTAGAGCCAGTCACAAAGGGGAAGGGGTCCATTTGCGACTCCATTGCCACCCTCTTGAGGAGGGCGGTAAATTGCGATTGTTTTGCGACCACAATTGCGGTCGCAAAACATTCATACATCATTCGCTATTAGGAAGGGAACACCCCTTCCTAATAGCGAGTCGCGACTCGCAAAATAGTGTTTGTACATGACCATGTAGGTTTTTGCATGCGCAAATGGGTCGCTAACCCGTTTGTGCACGCAAAAACTGGTCGTACATCTGTGTGCAAAGTCGCAAGCGTCACATCTGGCTGTGTCTGGCTCAGATAGGAAAGGAGGCCTTCTAGACAGTGCATCTCGTTATTTTCCGTACAGCATAAATGTAAGAAGCTAATGCCCTGTTAAGCAGCTGTGTCTGCAAGAAGACAGAAAGACAGGGCGGTATTGCAGTGCCTTATATTGTGGCTGATGAATAAAAGTCTTAGGTATGCTTTTCTGGCTGTAAATGACTTTGTGCAGAGTAGCGTAAAATGGAGTGGGATTTGTGGCCGCCTTGTCCGCAGTCACAGATAGCAGAGGCCTTGCTATTTTTTGGGAAATTTTGGGTGAAAATTTTAACTGGCAAAAAGCCCAGTCTGAATTTAACGAACAATAACCTTTTCACTCCCAGGAAGAGGCTATCCATATAAGCTTTGAAGGATGTATTTGGTTTGATCATCAGAAACCCTGTCATCAATGAACCTGCCTCTTTGGCTCTCATACAAGCCTAGAGCTTTTTCTTTAACAGTTGGGGGTTTAAGGAGTCATTGTTTCTGGAATATTCCAGACGTCTTTGCAGCCTAGTGCCTGAAGGGTGCTTGCAATATGGTTAACCATCTGTCACTTGCATAGATTTTGCGCATGGCTTTTCGATAGATAGCCAGTTCAGGTTTTGTCAATATTCGTGCTCAGAATAACACTGGTTTGAGGGCTTGAAGCAGTTTAATGGGCCTCATGCCCAGATCCATTCTAGTGCGACCATTGGGGTCCCTGGGCCCAGGCAAAGGAGGCTGTACAGAAATCTATTTCCTGCCTTGCCAAGACCCATCAAATTTTTAACCCCCCCAGAGTTCTGCACCTTAAATGCTTACCGCCACAGCTTTCATTTGATAGGTGCATAGCACCGGTGAAACAAGTCTGCGGCCACATTTCCAGAAGAACCCGAGTACAGCGTTGCTATATTGGAGCAGAGTCGTTTTGCTTTTGGATAGTTGGGCTGCCCAAGTCAGCTTTTCACCAAAACGGATCCCCAGATAATCATAACACTGAATTCTACAGAAAGGCTGCCGGTAGATTTTGAAGGTGGACTTCAAGGGTTTCTTGGGGTTCACTATCAAAAATGTGATTTTTACAAAATTTATCACAAGGTTCTTATTTGTGTAATAGTTCTCAAATCCATTGAGCAGCATACTGCTTGTATGTTTAATAAATGTTGGCTTTTACGGTTGTGATACACACACTCTTGTCTCAGAGGGTGAGCAAATTAATATGATACCATCTACACAACCAAACTCTCGAGGAAAATGTGTTACTGCATAAAATGTAACTTTGGTACTGTGAAGCTCTGCAAGGGTGCTAGAACAAGAAATGTGGGTATTAATTTTAAACAGCATTGCCTCAAGAATATTGCGGAAAAGTCTACATAAACAACTTTGAGAAAATCTAACTACAACTGCCACCGTGCATTGTCAACAACTAGAAGCTAGCAAATGTAAACTACACAATACCTGAATATGTGTAGGTATTGCTACACTGTGCTGGGTAAGTGTACTAAATAAGGGGCCAAAGCATTTATAAAACTAAAAGTAACCTTTTTGGCAAATGTATATCTTACATATATCTGATCATCAGTTCTATCAAACAAAGTTATACCCTTTCCCTCCTACTCTTCCTCTTTTGTTGAGCTTCTAGAATTCGCATAATCCTCAACAAAGCATAGATTGCAACCATTGTGAAAGATTGAAAGGCATTTTTTTTGCCCCATTTAATACTTTGCACATAGTTACCACCCAATCTCAATCTATGGTATTGTGCATGTGCAAAACGCAGTATTTTAACAAATTTCCTAATTGTGAATGTTTTGCATATCAAAATAGCGAGTTGCTATTTAGAAATCGTGTTCAGCGATTTGGTCATTTCTATCACAAAAATAGGAAGTTTGTAGTATTAATTTGGTGCGGTGTGCAATTTTAGGAAATGCTCATTTAGAGAGTCTTTGTACATTGTAAACTACATATTTAGCAGTTGTTAACGAGTTTCTAACTGGTTACAGACTTGCAAACCGTTCGTAATTTAGGCCCTTACTTTTGTGCAGAGCCCCATATTTCTTCAAAACCCATCAATAGCTGATGGCATTTTTACCCAGTTTTCCGCAGCTTCTAAAAGCCACACTGGGCTTGGCCCTAATCAACTCCAATGAAGTACTTAAAGGGGGTGGAGGATTGTATGCCTGGTGCAGTCTTAGAGGTAGACCAGAGTGACACATGTGTGAAAGATAAGGTGAATAGCCACCCAGTATAATTTTTGATCAATACAGGAGCCACCCGTTCCATGGTTCGTCTGAAGGAATTCCAAAACTACCCCTCTGGGGAAGAGAAATTTAAGTTGCAAGCATTTCAGAACAGCAGATCACAAATCAAGTCTTGGCTAATGTCCCTGTACAGATTTGCACTATTGAAGATACCCACCAGTTCATAATATGCGACATAAGTCGTGTTAATTTACTAGAAGGGGACCTTTTGTGGAAGGTGAATTGAACAATTTTTTATAAACCAGACGGAGTAGCAATTCAGATCCACAAATAAGATGCTGACTTTAAAATAAACTTGCAAGAGTCAGAAGCCTGCTTGTTTCCTGTTTTAACAAAAGAGGAGTTACCTCCTGATTTAAAATGTACAGTAAGGGGGTAAGGTTGTGATTTTACAGGCAAGGACACTAGATTGATAAAAGCAGTAAAGCCTGTGAAAATAAGGTTAAAATCAGATCTTTGAACGTCCCAATAAATCTCACTCTAGAGGTAGTTGCAGGGCTAGCTCCCGTAATTGAGCAGTTGATAGACCAAGGCATTTTGAAAGAAATACGGACAGTTCATGTTTCTATCAGGGCTCACCTGGGGTTGCCGCAGGAACGAGATGCAAGAAGCTGAAGAGCGGGGGCGCTAGGTGGCGCACATCCAAGATGGGCGCACACCTGTGAGGCTCTGGACGCCTGGCGATAAAAATCCTACTTTTATCCTGCTACCTGTCGCTTGTAACCTGTCTCGTAGCTGCCCACTACTCTCCTGTATTGCCTGGAACGCTCCGGTCGAGGCTCCGTCTCCCGATGCGGCGCTGGTGTGCAGAACTTATCGGACGGAACCGCGGAGACCTCTGAGGGTGAACTGCTTGGTGCCCTGGGTGGCGAGCCCTGCTACTCGAGAGTCGGGGCCCCCACGTGGCATGTGGGCCCCGTTAGCGGAATCATTGCTGCCTGCTCCTGGCCTGGGAGGAACGCCTGGCCTGCAACCTGTCCCGCTTTCGGCGGATGCCTGCTGCTTCCCACACTTGCTGAACTTGTCGCCCGGATGGTGGAGGTGAGGTGCCCGGGACCTGGGGAGACTACTGCAGCACGCATTGCGCCATCTTACCGCGCTACCAGCTGCCAGTGACCGGCCTCGCTGCTACCCGCTGCCGCGCTGCCTGGAACACTCCAAGATGGGCCTGCCTTCCGCTGCGGTGAGGGTGTGCTGAGACTCGTGACTCGGGGCTCGCGCGTGGTGTGTGGGCCCCGCTAGTGGAATCCTTGCTGTCTGCTCCCGCCCTGGATGCAGCGGCTGCCGACATCCTGCCACGCTTTCGGCGGCTGACTGCTACTTTGAGCCCCGGCTGAGCCCGGCGCCCGAGTGAGGGAGGTGAGGTGCCTGGGCCCTGCGGAGGCTCTACTATAGTGCGCATCGCGCCATCGTATCCTGCTCCCAGCTGCCAGTAATTGGTCTCGCCGCTGCCCACGTACTTCCCACTTGCGGACCGCTCGCTGCCTGCTCCTGCCCTGGGCGAAGTGACTGGCCTACACTCCGCCCCACGCTCGACCGGAGACTGCTGCTCCAGGTATCTACTGTGCTCGTCGCCTGGGAGGTGGGAGACGGGCGCCTGAGCTCCGTGGTGACCCGGCTGCGACGCGCCTTACGCCATTATCTCCAGGCACGGAACGGCGTTCGTGGCGCCCCCTCCAACTGTGCCTTTTCTCTGCTAGGGCTATGTCCTACGATCGGCTTGGGCGCAACCAATCTACGATGCCCTTCCCTGGATATGGAGCGATGCACATGGCACTGTCCCCACTTGGACCTGTCTCCCGCCACTGACATTTCGCACTAGCGCCTCGTACTCTGCTCGGCGCCACCACACCCCAGCGTGTCTCTCCCAACATAGCCCAACGCGTATGGTGCCATCCCTACTTCTGCTTAGCCCCTGCCAGTACCATTTTGTGTTCACACCAGAGCCCAGTGTCCTGCTCTGCGCAGCCGATCTTCGTGGGCTCTCTGGGGAGGTAACTGTCATCTGCCTCCATCACCGTGAGGCCTTGGATTGCTGCGCCTTTTTGACGGACTTGTGGGCCCGTCTCCTTCGGCGGGCGTGACGGGCTCTAAAATCCTATTCCGGAGCCTGAGATGCTCGGCTGTGGTCCCGGTGTCTCTCCCACGCTCGCCTACACTGGCTCCTGGGCTGACGACTGTGAATACCCACGAGGGACTGGGGGGCCTCCTTCCTCCACCGGTGATCCACGCTGGCCGGTGAGCCGGTCGTTGCCTGGGTTGCTCCTTAGTGTCTGAACTGCCCGCCCGATCGCCGCTCAGCGGCCTCCTGCTCGCCTTGGTGGGTTTGGGACGCATTGGTGGAATCTCGCTACAGGGTGGTACCACTTGGACACTGACCATTGTCGGGCAGGCAGACACGGCGTGGACTGCTTACCGCTCCTCTTCGACGCCTTGCCATCTAACTCCGCTTCACGTTATCCAGCACATTTTTGAACCACTGTCACTGCCCCGGCCACTGAAGTGTCGAGCAGCACCTGGCCCCCACATTGCTGAGGTCCCTTGCTATACCACAGGAGGCAATGGGGAAGCCTGACGGGCAGCAGCCTCGCCTCACCTTCGACTCCAAAAAAGCTGCCACGCGCTCCACCTCTGCGGACTCGGGGCAGGCCAACACTGACCAGGCATCTGCCCCCATGCCGGCCCCGGAAGACGACGTCAAGACACTCTTAATGGCTGTCCAGCATAGTCTCACAGACCTCTCCGGCAAAATGGATACTATGAATAGTCGCTTGGATTTCCTTGTCCAGAAAGTTGAAAAACATGACGGGCAGCTGAAGGAAGCAGAGAGACGTATATCAGAGAATGAAGATACCACCGCACAAATACAACAGCATGTCTCGCAAATGGACAAACTGCTCAAAGTAATTGCGGCCAAAAACTAGGAGCCGCCGGAACAATATCCGCATTTTAGGCATCCCCGAAGGCACGAACACGGGGCGCACAGAGGATTATGTTGAGCGGCTCCTGACGGGAACCTTCGGTGCGGACTCCTTCTCATCGCAGCTGGTGGTGGAGCGCGCTCACCGTTCCCTGGGTCCCCGTCCTCCGCTGGGGGAGACCCCTAGACCCATCGTGGCCCGCCTCTTAAACTATCGCGACCGCGATGTGGCATTAAGGAAGGCCCGAGAGCAGAAGCCCCTGCAGTTCGAGGGTACCACCTACACCATCTACCCCGACTTCACTATGGCAGTGCAGGAGGCGCGATGCAAATTCCTTCCTGCCAAACAGAAACTGCGCAAGGCGCAGATAGAATATGCCCTCTTATATCCTGCTAAACTTCGGATCACCGACCATGGCAAACACATCTTCTGTACAAACCCGCAACAAGTGGAAGATTTTCTGAAGACAATTCAACGACGCTCGCCTCAACGGGATGGTGCTTCTAGATCCTCCTCTCCATCTTTAGACTGACCTAGGCGGTGTGACCGTGTACTAGGCTGACCCGCTACTGGAACTCTCGCTTCCCCTGCTTTCTGTAATGCTGATTTTTTTTTTTGCTACGTTGATGAGTCCTGTTGCGCCATCTTTCCCCCTGCGAGGGGTTGATATTGGCGCTTCCTCAGGATGACACTTCTTCTATGAGTGATGGTCGCAGACAGATAAGTGCCCATTGGGCGTTGACCTATTTACTCTTTGTGTTGTGGGCTGCAATCCTCTACTAGGTATTTCTTTCATGTTTCTCTAATGGTAGCTTTGCATCTTATCTCGTCAGGCACCCTTCCCCCCCATCGCTCCACCCCCCTTTTGCCCCCGGGGGTATTGGAGACTGCATTGCAGATAGTGAATGGGTCTGGGAAGGTTTGTTTAGCCCACTGGCGCCCCCCCATATGGGAGATCCCCCAACCTGTTTCTCCTATCATGTTGTCTTTTTTTTATTTTTGTTTTTTTTGCTGTATGGTCTATTGGCCACATGTGGCCCTGTTAAAGAGACCTTATTTTGTCTGGTCCTAGGAGGGAAACCTGATTCCGGCATGTTTGGGATGCCGTTGTGGGTGGGGGAGGTATGGGTGTTTGCCAAATATGGTACTCTTAGTTCTCCAGGATGTTTTTTTTAATTCTCTTTCAAGGGTGAGGGTAGGGTAGGAATAATAGGGACTTTTGTTACATTTTATGAAAAGCAGCGTATAGGCACAGCAAATACCTCTGACATAGGCACACTATGTACACATACAGACAAGATCAGCATTACTACTTACCGACAATATGATGGCAGCTCGCACTGAACCGCTTAGACTCAAACTGCTTACATGGAATGTCAGGGGCCTGCGTGACCCTCGCAAGCGGAGGCAAATACTAGCTTACCTTGACCGCCACCAGATACATATTGCGATGATTCAGGAGACTCACTTGGATCCTCACCGCCCTGGTGGCTTCGGCAGTAAATGGGCCTCAGCCCGAGTCTTCTCTTCTTATTCGAAGTATTCGCGTGGCACACTTATACTGGTAAAGAAAAATACATCGTTCCGGCTGGGGGGCACATTTAGCGACCCCTCTGGTCGTAGCTGTATGCTCTGGGGCACCCTGGCCACACAGTCAGTCACCCTAGTCTGCTGTTACGGCCCAAATACGGATGACCCAGACAACTTCACTTCCCTTTGGGGCCAGATACAAAAAGTGGGGTCCACTCATGTTATATGGGGTGGAGATTTCAATACTGCACTACGCCCATCCCTTGATCGCTCCAATCCCCTTCCTCATCATTACACTAACACCCAAGACACACTAGCCGGCCTATTCTGCGATCATAATCTTATTGATGCGTGGCGATACGTCCATCCGGATGACAGAGAGGGCACCTTTTATACAGCTGGCCTTTTGACCTGGTCCAGACTCGATTACTGGGTGTGTTCCCGTGGAGTGGGTCCTTGGATCCGCACAGTGGAGCATTTAGCCCGCACCTATTCGGACCACGCACCGGTCTGCTTAGAGATAGCCCCTCCAAATTCTATTGCTACCCCACGTTGCTGGCGATTAGTCCCGGAGGTCCTTATGGACGCTGTCTTTCAAGCAGAAATAGGGGAGGAAATTACTGATTTTTTCGCCCGGAATAAGGGTTCTGTTACCCAGCTAAGCACGTTATGGGAGGCTTTTAAAGCCACTATACGCGGCTACTGCATGGCCAAGAGTTTTGGGGTACTCAGAGATATTCGACGCAGCCTAGGTCGCTTGGAAACGGAGCTGAAACAAATGGAAGCAGACATGTGGAAAGCGGGCACAGGGGCTCAGAGAGCCGCACTACGCGAAAAGCTTACAGATTACACTTCCACTGCTGAACGGGAAGTCAAATTCCGGGGTAAATATTATACCGCCCGCCGGTACAGAGAGGGTGAGCGTCCTGGCAAGGCTCTAGCGGCTGATATCCGACAACCTCGCTTCGCCAATTATATTCTTGATATAGTCGATGGAGATGGGATACGACATAGAGACAGCTCGGCCATTCTCAATACCTTCACGGCCTTCTATACCGACCTTTATAGCTCACGCCACGCCTCCCCCCCGGATCTATCACACTATCTTAGTGATATTGCGTTGGGGTGGCTGGGGGATCACCATCGGCAATTTTTAGAGGCTCCATTTGAAGACGACGAATATCGCGTGGCCATTATGCAAATGAAGTCGGGCAAGGCGCCCGGATCCAACGGCCTCCCCATAGATTTCTACAAGACCTACATCGACCAGCTCATCCCAGTCTTAAAAGAGGTCTTTCTAGAGGCGCAGGAGACGCAGATTCTGCCCGACTCAATGCGAGAAGCTTTGATCACCTCACTTTTGAAGCCGGACAAGCCTGCGGACCGTTGCGAGTCCTACCGACCTCTCTCCTTAATAAACACAGACGCAAAAATCCTTGCCAAACTCATAGCGAACCGCCTTTCTCTACTCATGGAGAATCTGGTCCTGCCTGACCAGTCGGGATTCATCCCGAGAGGGCGACCTCCCACAATCTACGGACACTCTTCTCTATTCTACAAAACGTTGACCCGCAGCTGGCGCTAGTGGCGGTCTTTCTCGATGCCACAAAGGCCTTCGACTCTGTCGAATGGGACTACTTGTTTACTATACTACAATGTATGGGACTCCCCGTGGGTTTTTTAGCCTGGATTAGACTCCTCTATACCTCTCCGTCGGCGAAGGTCTTGATAAATGGGCACACCTCCCACTTGATATTTCTTTCTCGTGGCACACGGCAGGGCTGTCCGCTTCCCCATTGCTCTTCGCCCTTGCAATGGAACCCCTAGCAGCCAAAGTTAGGCAGCACCATGCTGAGAGGGGCCTCCGTTGTTTCCTCCGTCCCATTCTTATTTCTCTATATGCCGATGATGTCACCCTCAATGTCAAAGAACCGAGTCAAAACCTTAACCCGCTACTTCGTGAATTTGTCAAATTTGGTGGCCATTCAGGTATACACATCAACTGGGCCAAATCCCAGATTTTCCCCCTTACCGCTGCAGCCGTGCCGTTCGACACAGAATTTCCCATCGAGTGGTGCTCTGATGAGGTGAGGTATTTAGGGATCCGCATTACTGCGAACCGGGAGGAACTGATGAGACTCAATTATGGGCGCGCGCTGGAATATGTTACTGGATGCATCACCCGATGGATAGCACTCCCCCTAACCATGGCTGGCCGCATCTCTCTCATCAAAATGATAATTCTCCCGACATTTTTATATCTTTTTCTAAATATACCGTATGATCCGGGTCGACATTTGTTTGCCTCTTTGCGCTCCGAGATGATCCGGCTGGTATGGGGCGGCAAGCAGCCTCGTATACAATGGGACACACTTATGCGCCCATACTCGCAGGGTGGATTCGACATCCCCAATTTAGAATTGTATTACGTCTGTGCTCAGGCGCATTATGCCCACTACTGGTTTCATCCTCCTCGGTACACACCACATGTTGCTTCCGAACACTGGCTTGCGGACCCTGTTCCTCTGGAGGGTGTCATCTTGTCCAAAGTTGAGACTCGCGCGCCCCTCCGTTCCTCCGTGGAATGTTCCGTTGCCGCCTGGTCTCGCATTGCTGACCGCGTGCTAGCACCTTGCCTCTATTCTCCAGTACTGCCTCTCGTCTACCACCCAGGACTATCACTGCTCCATGAGGGTATTTTCAAGAAAGTGGCGGTCACTCGACGTATCCGCTGTTGGGGTGACTTATTTCTCAATGGCAAATTCCGCACTCTCCAACAACTCTTTTCGGATCCCCCTCCTTCCACAATGGAAACCTTCCTCTACGCCCGTCTCCGACATGGAATCAGAGAATGTATTCCATCCTTCCCACAGGAGCCCACAATTGTCGCTCCTCTACATCTTGTTCTCAACGCACTCACTGCGGCTCACCTAGTGTCCCTACTTTACCATAACTTATACGTGGATGCAGAATACTCATCTTGTGCGGCTCGAGACCGATGGTCCTCCGAACTAGAACACAACATTACCGATCTGCAGTGGTCTTACTGCTGCAAACAAACAGAACAGGTTTCCTCTAACAGTAGGCTACGCATCATTCACTACAAATTTCTCCACCGCAGCTATCATACCCCTGTGAAACTACATAGATTTGGCTTACGAGACACCACCACTTGTGACAGATGCAAGACGGAAGATGCTGATTTTCTTCATTTAGCTTGGGGCTGCCCGGCTGTTCACATGTACTGGCAACGGGTCTTCGAGGCTTTGGACTGCATGATTTCTTCGCCCATTGCAAGATCCCCCCTTGTGGCTCTATTAGGATATACGGAACAGACCCCTACTTCGTATCGCAGATTTTTGTCCTTTAGTTTGGTGCTGGCTAAACGGCGCGTGGCTTGCCGATGGGGGCGGGGACGGGCCCCAAAATTCAAGGATTGGCTGGGAGATATGATCCTGTGGCAGGACCAAACAAGTGCATATGCTGAGCTCCTCCCATCCACCTCTCGACCCCGGGACATCTGGGGCCCTCTGCAGGCATACTTACTAGACCATCCGGACCCCCTTGCACATGAACCCTAAGACTCACAAGTTCCAGTACATGCTCATTCTACACCTTGGTACCCTGTAACCCCCCCCTTTTTAAGATGCATCAGGGACCAACACACGCTTCCATGCGACAAGTCACCACCAGACCACTGTACTAGATGTGTATACTTCTCTCGAGTGCCTAAGCCTCTGGGTATATATCAATCTCTTTGCCTACTAAGTTGACGCAGTCATCTTGATTGGTATCTTCTGCTGAATGTCCATTGATACTGCTTCACTCTATGACCATTCTTCCTTAATGTAACTGATCATTACACACAGAAAAGTCTTAGCTGCCCTTGCCCCAACTGACGCGGCCGGCCCGATGTGGTTGTAGGCGGCTTGCTGTGTATCTTCCCCCATCTACATTGCTATGCCTTTCAGAACTTTGCGTTGCCGGCCCTTTCAGGGATGTAAGCGATACAAAAGGGGATGATGGACGGAACGTTTGAGCCAATCAAACACTCACCCCCAGTCAACTGATCTGGGTTTAATCCATCATCATTCTTTAGCTCACTCCACCACCCCAGTTCAGACATGGCCATATGCAAATCAGTCTGACCCTGTGCCTCATGGGAACAGTCCAGCCCGAACTGCCAAGCCATGTCTTCCCGGGACCGGAAACAAGCATCCTAGGACCGGTTTCTGGCATTGCAGCCGTCATCAGCCAGGCTTGCTTGAATCCAGTGGCAAAGTGAGCAAGGGACCCACGTCTGGGCATACCCCCGCCAACTTAGGGCGAACAAAGCGATACAAAAGGGGATGATGGACGGAACGTTTGAGCCAATCAAACACTCACCCCCAGTCAACTGATCTGGGTTTAATCCATCATCATTCTTTAGCTCACTCCACCACCCCAGTTCAGACATGGCCATATGCAAATCAGTCTGACCCTGTGCCTCATGGGAACAGTCCAGCCCGAACTGCCAAGCCATGTCTTCCCTGGACCGGAAAAAAGCATCCTAGGACCGGTTTCTGGCATTCCAGCCGTCATCAGCCAGGCTTGCTTGAATCCAGTGGCAAAGTGAGCAAGGGACCCACGTCTGGGCATACCCCCGCCAACTTAGGGCGAACAAAGCGATACAAAAGGGGATGATGGACGGAACGTTTGAGCCAATCAAACACTCACCCCCAGTCAACTGATCCCTTTCAGGGATGTAGGCACTAAGCTGTGGTTAATGTTTATTACCTTCAAATAAAGGTTTTTGAAACAAAAAAACAAAAACAAAAACAAAAAAAGCTGAAGAGCAGGTCCCGCCTTCCCTTTTTCACTGAGAATGCCCAACGTAGTCAAAGCAAGACCACTGTATAAGGGAAAGAGGGGAAACAAGGGAATGAGAACTGAAGAGGGTCCCTCGGTGTGACCAGTGCAGCAGGGAGTCATCAATGGAAGATGAGTGTGACCCTAAAATAGAGAACATGAGTGAGACCCTGTAAGGGCAAGAGCGTAGCAGGTTGTATGTATCAACGAGGTAAGTAACTATCTTCACTACCTGATTTACTCCCCTCTTCCACTATAATCCAAAATATATTCACTCAGGAGTCAGAGTAGTTCTATAGCAAGAAGTAGAAATACAAAGACAGAAATAAGCCAGTGTTTAGATATCACTTATGCAATTATGACAACTTTTTTACCCTTAATGTAGAAAAAGGAAAAGAAAAAGTATAGCCCAAAAATAAATCTCTTATACATATAATCAAATGACAAAAATGATATATGTATTTTCAAATGTGCGTAGTTTAAAAAGTGCAAAAAATGCAGGCTTATATTATGTCTCCTTAACAGCAGGAAACTATCCACAGACTGCAATCCTCGGATGCAGCCTTCTCAAGGTGCCAAAAAGAATACAGATGCCCTTCAGGAAAAGTCAAGGGGACTTCAGTCAGATAAGTTTATGCCTTTTTTAAGCATACAATTATACATAGCAGCGCAAGCGCGTTACCACAGTAGGAGAGCCTTTTGATCCTTTAGCGTATGTTTGTCTTTTCTTTTCCTTCCACAGGATGAACAGAAAAGGGAAATGCCAGTACACGAGATTGCCGACTTTGGTGCTGGAAACCAAGGATCGAGCCTCGGGGTCGCGTCAACATACTGTGATTCTGGGCAAATCACTTAATCTCCCCGTGCCTGAATGTGTAACATAACCGGTGCTCATGTAAAGCGCTACAATACCTTCGGGTCGAGTTCGCACTATATAAATCTGCATTAAAATAAAAAAATTAAAAAAAATTAAAAAACACCGGCAAGCTGCCCCTGTGGAAATTTCCCACGACTGCAGGAAGGAACAGGGATTAAGGATGCCACAACCGATGCCCGCTGCCTGGAATACTAGGTGCCCGAAATGAGGAAGGTCTTAGGAGAAAGCTGAGATGACCCGGAAGTGGTGAGTGCAACCCCGACGGGAAGGAGACTGTGGTGATGTGTTGCTGGCAGAGCCTTATGAGTATTCTATGATGTCACCTAGAGTGTTGGTAAGCATCCTGCTCTGAGTGTTCCCTCAGTGGCAGTTGCTGTTTGTGTGCCTTGGCTGTGCCAGCTGGGACGGCTCTCTGTACCCCTTTAATAAACTCTACTTCAGCTTTTACAACTGCGTCCTCTTCACTTCGCATCAGTGGCGACAGAAGACGGGATTTTCCTACCCACAGCCAAGTCTGAATGCCATTCTGCCTACTTAAGGTCACCTGCTGTCTTTCAAGTATCATTATCTTCAGATCAACTGTAAGTCAAGCAGTTACCTACAACTCAACTGTGAGTAATATTTTTTTTTTTACTACCAGGCACTTTCTTTTCAACTAGTTTAGTACAGAGAGCCGTGCCCGTCTATTTCATAGTATTCCTAAAGCCCTTCAGCTTTTTAATCGCTGCGTTTATTATTATTTATTTTTTTAAAAAGAAGAGAGCTCTGAACTTTATTATTCAACTCTGCCCAATTGCGCTGGATTTGAACTTTATGGTGTGCCTGCCTCGATCTTTCTGCCCACATTGGGACTTTTGCTGGCAAATTAAAATTAACGATATTGTAGCCGTCGCGCGCTTATCCTCACGAGCTGCTCTTCATTTCTCGTGCATCAAGTCAGGCACGGGCGCATTACACGAGCGTTCTGTTGCCTAGCGACCAAGTTGTCTGGAACTGATTACGATCTGCCTTCAAAGGCTGCCAAGCGCTGTTCACATTGCCTGTATTCAATTGTGATCTGCCGCAGTGTTGTGCCTATGCTACCCGGCATTGACATTGGGATCATCTAGATTGATTTAAATTGAAGGTTATTGGCTCACACGCACCTCCGCAACTCCAAGAGCTGAGCTGTCTTCACAAGCTCGTTTCGAGTTATATTCTGGCTGTTGCCCAGCAACCAAGTCCATTCACCAGCAACTTGAAAAATAAATCTTTACTCGTCACACTATTCTGCACGGCGCTGACACACACAGTTCACACAGCGCTGACACACACAGCTCTTACTTTTGTGTGTCGACTCTGCCTCTTCAGTGTCTTTCCGGTCCACACCACGCCACACTTGAAGGAATAACACTTCCAGAAGGCAATCTCTACCAATACCCTGTATTTCATTTCCTGCTATTTTCCTATTGGTTGGATGGATTATTCAAGTTCTCTCTACGTCAGTGTTATCCAATGCTGCCATCTAGTGACGAAGTTAAAGCATAACTTTTCTAGTGGAATTTTTTTTGCTGTGTATTACATCTGTGATACACACACACATATTTGTCTTTTAACAAATGCATCTGAGCAATTTTTATTTTTCTCTTCTTTCTTTCTTTGCAAAACAAAGCATTATTTTCTCACTCACTGCCTTCGTGCACAAACAGTGAATTCTGAAATTTTTCTTTTCTTTCTTTCTTCTTTTTCTTTCCCTTTTCTTCACTCATTTTCTTTCTTCCTCTTCTTAACCATTTTTATTCCACAGGTACTCTATTAACATGCAGAGTGTTACCGCACCAGCGCCTTTTTTACAAGAACCGGGAGATCCACCATTAGAGTGGAAGTTATGGTTTAGATCTTTCAAGGCGTACTTAGGTGCTATTGACGGTCAAAGATACAGACCTGAGAGGAAAAAGAATCTCATGTATTACCATCTAGGGGTCGAAGGACAAAATGTATTTGACCATCTACCCCCGTATGATCCGCCTGAAGGTGAAGACCCCGACGAGTTTGAACAAGCTGTAGCACAATTGGATAAGTACTTTACTAAAACAAAGAACATTGTAGTGCATAGATACAAGTTTTTTACAAGGATGCAGAAACCCGATGAAAGCATAGATACTTTTATCACAGCTTTAAAGTTTTAGCTTCAAAATGTGAGTTTGACAATTTTACCTCTCAACTGGTGAGAGATCAACTTGTCGCATGTTGCTACTGTAAAAAGATACAAGAGAGACTACTTACTTGCAAGGATCCTACTCTAGATAAAGCAATTGATATTGCTAAAAGTATCGAAAGTTCAATGGATGATGCAAAACAGCTTGAAACTGCTCTATCTAACTCTACCATTTCAGGTGCTGTCTCCACCAAGCATCCAGGCGCTGCCTCCAAGCCCCCCACTCCCATACGTGACAATGCCACTCGTGACTATATTAGAAGACCGAGCATGCCTAGGGGTGGAAGAAATTTGATGCAAAATAGACAATCTAATTCTAGAATCTTTTACTATAGGTGTGGCTCATCCCTACATGTTTCATCTTTCAAAAACTGTCCAGCTATTAACCAGCAGTGTGGTCAATGTGGCAAAATGGGGCATTTTGCAAAAATGTGTATGAGTGGCAGAAGAAAAAGTGTGAGGTGTGTCCTCAATAAAACTGATGAATTTTATGACGAGGATGTCACAAGTCAGGAATATGTTGTAGTGGTCAAGCACTGTACTGATAAGCAGAATACGCCGCATGTCCCTGACCCTGCAGTTGATGTTCTTATCGAAACCAATCACATTCAACTTCTTGTCGATACCGGGGCACGCATCACTATTGTATCCCAAGATAAGTATCTCAAGTTTTGGGCTGAAAAGAGCTTGTTACTACCTGATGTACTCACTGTGGCCTTTGAGGGCAGCAGAATTGAATTGTTAGGCTATTTCTGGGCTAGCATCACTGTCCTAGGAGTAGCTATCAAAGGTAAAGTATATGTAGCTAAAAGAGGAATCAATGTTCTCGGTCTTCTTCATCAGGCCGAGTTTGGCTTGACCATCAAACCTGGTCTGGCTAATCCTGTTTTCATTGACAAAGAATCCAGTCAGAGTTCTATCACTCCCATGAAAGACATCAACTCACTGTCTAGTACTCGTATGACCAATGTTTGGGAACACAAGTTTAGCAAAATATTTGAGGACCTTCTTGGCAAGATCACTAATTTCCAACATTTCATTAAAGTTAAAGAAAATGCCAGTCCTGTCAAACACAGGTTACGTAATGTCCCATTAAGCATTAGAGGTGATCTTTCCAAACACTTACAAACATTATGTGACCAAGGTACAATTGAAAAGGTTGAGTCCACTCTCTGGCTTTCACCCATTGTTTTGGCCAAGAAGAGGTCTGGGGACTTGAGGATGTGTGTGGACTTGAGGAGCCTTAATGAAGCCATCTGGGTTGATGGTTTTCCCCTCCCACGTATTGAAGATCTTATCGCAAAAGTAGGGTCCTCTTCATGGTATACCAAACTGGATCTCAAAGCCGCCTATCATCAGGTCGAGCTACACCCTCAGTCCCGACATCTCACTGTTTTTGTCACTCCAGATGGTGTTTTTCAGTTCTGCCGGCTTCCCTTTGGTCTGGCCTCGGCGGCTGCTGTATTTCAGAGAATCATGACAGAAATGTTTCATCACAACCCTCACGTGGTAGTTTTTCAGGATGACATTCTCATCTTTACCAAGACTGAAGCTGAACATGACTCTGTTATTGATCAAGTTTTTAGTATTCTAGAGAGCAGAGGAGTTACTTTACAGAAAAGCAAGTGCACCTTTAAAGTAAAGGAGATTGAATATCTAGGTCACATCATCTCCGAAGAAGGCATTAAACCCAGACCAGGTCTAATCAAGAGTATCGTAGAGGCGCCCGCTCCTCAAAACAAAGAACAGCTTATGTCTTTCCTCGGCCTTTGTGAATTTTATGCAAAATTCATGAAGGACTTCGCTAAAACCACAGAGTGTTTCAGAGCTCTGCTGAAGAAAGGGGCTACTTACACATGGTCTGAGGAGTGTGAGAAAGGCTTTCAGTCCATCAAGGACCACATTGTCAAAGCTCCTGCTCTGCAAGCTTTTATCGAGGGAAGGCAAACTGTTGTCACAGTTGATGCCTGTGAGTACGGACTAGGAGCTGTCTTGTCGCAGTATAGTGAAGGAAGAGAGCACACAGTAGGTTTCGCTTCCAGGACGCTTCGGCCCGTCGAGCGAAAATATTCTGTTATTGAAAAAGAGCTCTTAGCCTGTGTCTGGAGTGTTGAGAAATTCAAGCCTTACTTGTGGGGCAGATCATTTATCCTTAAGACTGACCATCGCCCTTTGGTCGACATCCTGTCTGGAAAAAATGCCAAACGTACCACTGCTCGTTTAGCAAGGTTGTCTACTAAACTTTTAGAATATACATTCAGCGTAGAGTATATTCCCGGTGGAAAGAACACCAGAGCGGACTGTTTATCTAGACTCCCCATTTCTGACACTGAAGAGCAAGAATGGGAGACTGAAGTGGAGGAGTGTTTTGTAGCACATATCAGTCAAGACTGTTTATCTTTTGCAGAAGATGACTGGGTAACAGAGGTTGATAAAGATATTGTGCTCAAAGAAGTTGCTTCATTAATCAAGAAAGGCTGGCCCAAAGAGAAATGTCTTTCCCCTGAACTGCAGATGTTCTGGAAGGTCAGTGATGAGCCTTCAGTGGAGGGTGGAAAAGTGGTTAGAGGCAACAAACTTGTACCTCACATATGTTATCGAGAAAAAATTGTTTTAGCTGCACACTCAGGTCATCTTGGTGCCACCATCACGAAGAGGAAAGTTAGAACAGACTTCTGGTGGCCCAGAATGGATATTCAAATTGATGATATAGTAACCCAATGTTCACGCTGCAATGCCAGTGACAAAGTTCTAGTTCTTGAAGGTGTTACTGAATCTTTTGTGCTCCCTCCTGAGAGGGCCTGGCAAAGGTTGGGGATGGATTTTTTGGGACCCTTCCATGTTCTTCCTA
The DNA here is from genome assembly GCA_963921515.1 of Calotriton arnoldi. Taxonomy (NCBI): domain Eukaryota; kingdom Metazoa; phylum Chordata; class Amphibia; order Caudata; family Salamandridae; genus Calotriton; species Calotriton arnoldi. The sequence goes on along the minus strand of CAWUFW010001733.1, from coordinate 1,868,052 downwards.
ACAACTCAAAATATTTTCTAGTTCTCATAGATCATCTGTCTAGATGGGTTGAGGTTGAGCCCATTAATACACCAAACTCTAAGAGAGTCATCAACTGTCTGAATACAATTTTTCTCAGGGAAGGTTATCCTGAGGAAATACTTACTGACAATGGTGTGCAATTTGTTTCAGAGGAGATGAATTCTTTTCTACGCTCCTGTGGCATTAAGCACACTAGAACTCCACTTTACCACCCACAAAGTAATGGCAAGGCAGAGAGATTCAATAGAGTTGTGGTGGCGTGTGTGCAAGCAGCTTTTAGATCAAAATTTTGTTTTTTTCAAGCTGTGAAAGATTTAATTTGGTCATACCGCACTTCGCCTCATGTCGCTACTAATTTCAGTCCCTTCGAACTTATGAGAGGGAGAAAAGCTTCATCACAAGTTTACCCTTTCTGGATGGTGAAATCATTCCATCAAAGTTGTGACATGAGGTGCATGTGGGAGTCTGCCAACAAAAAATTTACTGAGGCATGTTCTAAAAATTGTGAGACTCCCACCAGGAAAGTATCCCTTAGACTCCGTGTTGGAGATTGGGTTAGAATCAAGAACCCTGTTTCTGTAAGAAAAGGTCTCTCTAAATTTTTAGATTCACAGCAAATTGCAGAAATTCGTAAAAATGCTGTCAAATTGTCAAATGGAAACTGGTGGAGCACTTCTCCTGTTGCCAGAGATCCATGTATTCCCTCTGAAACTGTTAAGATTAACAACAAAGTTTTGGGAGGGGATGGTGTCAGGAAGAGCACCAGAGTTCATGTCAGACCACGATTTTTACGAGACTATGTTTAGTCCGTGTTTATTCACAAAGTTTATGAAACTATGTACAACTTTTATTGTATGTTCTTCTGCTCCTTTTTCATTTCTGTATCCTTCCCTAGTTGATCTTGTGTTGCTTAGTTGCTTAGTTATAAAGGGGGGAGGTGTGGTGATGTGTTGCTGGCAGAGCCTTATGAGTATTCTATGATGTCACCTAGAGTGTTGGTAAGCATCCTGCTCTGAGTGTTCCCTCAGTGGCAGTTGCTGTTTGTGTGCCTTGGCTGTGCCAGCTGGGATGGCTCTCTGTACCCCTTTCATAAACTCTACTTCAGCTTTTACAACTGCGTCCTCTTCACTTCGCATCAGAGAAGCCTGCAGAACTAGAACGCAAAGCACTCCTTCTGTGTTCTCGGGTTACTTTATACTCATGTTGCTCCGCACCGGCTGCAGCTCGCTGTGGGCCGCGGAGCATTCCTGATAGTAACTCGCCTATCATAGAACTTTAAAAAGCAAATAAAAAGATGGAGACTAGTACAGGGCCTGACAACGGTTAATCAAATTGTGATTCCATCTTGTCCTCGGGTACAGCGATATACAGAAAGTCCTTCAATCTATAATCAAACACTGAGAACAAATCTGGAGACCTTACACCTGCCCTGTAATTGAGTCCTAGCGCAATATACAGATGACCATCTGGTGGATTCTAAAGTGAACACAATTGCCCTGTTGAATTACCTAGCAGAGAATGGGCACAAGCACCTCCAAGTAAAGGTCAATGGCTACAAACTACACACGTGGCAACAGACATTCGTAAATGGAATTGGATTATGGTATTAATCGTTCTGATGAACTGGTTATTTTAGAAAAGTTTGGATCAATAGTAAAAAGGTTTCCTGTAAAAGAAATATTTAGTACTTTGATCTTGAATAAGGGGTGTAGGGGTGAGTTTTGAATGGGGCAGAATTGGATTAATAAATGACTTTTACCGAGAGTGAATTTAATTTGGTGCTATTATCTTTAATATTCCTAACAGGTCATATTAGAAACCTTTATGAATAATGGTTTGGTAGTAGGTGTAAGTAACTTACTTGACCACTAGATAAGTCCTACTATATTAATGGTATTATGAAGCTGTCTGTATTACTGTGTTATGTATACGCATAATGGTGAAACATATATTTAAAATGCTGTCCATGTTTTCAGATGTTTTCAATGCAGTGTCATATGCATGAGTAACCGTTGGACTTTATAGAAAATGATCTGTATGGTCTAGTTTTTAAGATGTTTTAGTATGTATGATGGTTTTAATTGTATATGTATAAACTGTAAATACTGTATCAATCAATCAATCAATAAAGCTTTATTCGATTTCTTAATTAAGATAATCATAAAAGCACATAAAATTCAACATGATTCTCAATTCATAAAACAGTTTTCTAAAATTATGCTCTATACAGTTTCAGAAATTAATTTTGTATAAAAACAGTAGGCCTTTTGCTTAATCGCATTCATGTCGTATCACATCATAATGGTTTTCGTACATTTAAAAACGTTTTTTAAAAACACAGTAATGGAGGTAATAACAAATTCATTCTCTAGGGATTGTAAGACCAGCAGTGCAGGGCGACATTGCCTAAGACCGAGTGATCTTAGAATTGGAAGGATCCAACTCCTTCTCTGGACAGAGTAAAATTTACAGAAGAAAAATACATGCAGTGTCGACTGGGGCGATAAATCATCGCACGGGCATTTACACATCGGTCTAGGCCAATCATTCAATTCGGGAAAACTGATTGTTCTATGTATGATGCCTAATCTAAAGCGGGTTAACAGGAACCTATCGTAGTCGCCTGCGACCATCCTTATATACGGTTGTATATTAAATGTAGTTAAAGTAAGATTGTGAGCCTGTACAGTTGATTTTATCATTTCAGTAGTATTTCTATTTGCTTCCAACAAGCACAGGCAACTACTTTTAAGGTCTTTCCTGGTGACTGTACTCATGGTGTTGGGGTCATTATAATATTCTGGGTAGCCAAGATTGCATGTAAATGTTTTTATGTAGTTTAACCAGCTAATTTGCATGGCCCCATCTAACCCCCTGCTGTCATTCAAGATTTAAGCAAAACCAAAGGGGATGATGGACGGAGTGTTCACAATACAAGCACTCACCCCCAGTCAACTGATCTGGGTTTAATCCATCATCATTCTTTAGCTCACTCCGCCACCCCAGTTCAGACATGGCCATATGCAAATCAGTCTGACCCTGTGCCTCATGGGAACAGTCCAGCCCGAACTGCCAAGCCATGTCTTCCCTGGACCGGAAACAGGCATCCTGGGACCGGTTTCGGGCTCACAGCCCTCATCAGCCAGGCTATCTTGAATCCAGTGGCAAAGTGAGCAAGGGACCCACGTCTGGGCATACCCTGCCAACTTAGGGCGAACAAAGCAAAACCAAAGGGAATGATGGACGGAGTGTTGACAATACAAGCACTCACCCCCAGTCAACTGATCTGGGTTTAATCCATCATCATTCTTTAGCTCACTCCGCCACCCCAGTTCAGACATGGCCATATGCAAATCCGTCTGACCCTGTGCCTCATGGGAACAATCCAGCCCGAACTGCCAAGCCATGTCTTCCCTGGACCGGAAACAAGCATCCTGGGACCGGTTTCGGGCTCACAGCCCTCATCAGCCAGGCTATCTTGAATCCAGTGGCAAAGTGAGCAAGGGACCCACGTCTGGGCATACCCTGCCAACTTAGGGCGAACAAAGCAAAACCAAAGGGGATGATGGACGGAGTGTTGACAATACAAGCACTCACCCCCAGTCAACTGATCTGGGTTTAATCCATCATCATTCTTTAGCTCACTCCGCCACCCCAGTTCAGACATGGCCATTTGCAAATCAGTCTGACCCTGTGCCTCATGGGAACAGTCCAGCCTGAACTGCCAAGCCATGTCTTCCCTGGTCCGGAAACAAGCATCCTGGGACCGGTTTCGGGCTCACAGCCCTCATCTCCATGCCTCTGGAGTCAAGCTATCCTGGCTGATGAGGGCTGAAAGCCCGAAACCGGTCCTAGGATGCTTGTTTCCAGTCCAGGGAGGACCTGGCCTGGCAGTTGGGGCTGGACTGTTCCCATTGGGCGCAGGGTCAAGAATGATTACATATGGCTGGGTCCAAACTGGAATGGCATGGTGAGCAAAAAAACGATGGATTTAGGCCCAGATCTCTGTACTGCGGTGAATGTATGACATTGTTCTGCATTCTGTCCATCAATTGTTCTTTTTGCATTTGTCACCCCGAGTGGGATGGGTATGCCCAGACGTGGGTCCCGTGCTCTCCATGCCTCTGGAGTCAAGCTATCCTGGCTGATGAGGGCTGAAAGCCCGAAACCGGTCCTAGGATGCTTGATTCCAGTCCAGGGAGGACCTGGCCTGGCAGTTCGGGCTGGACTGTTCCCATTGGGCGCAGGGTCTAGACTGATTTGCATATGGCTGGGTCCAAACTGGAATGGCATGGTGAGCAAAAAAACGATGGATTTAGGCCCAGATCTCTGTACTGGGGTGAATGTATGACATTGTTCTGCATTCTGTCCATCAATTGTTCTTTTTGCATTTGTCACCCCGAGTGGGACGGGTATGCCCAGACGTGGGTCCCGTGCTCTCCATGCTTCTGGAGTCAAGCTATCCTGGCTGATGAGGGCTGAAAGCCCGAAACCGGTCCTAGGATGCTTGATTCCACTCCAGGGAAGACCTGGCCTGGCAGTTCGGGCTGGACTGTTCCCATTGGGCGCAGGGTCAAGGCTGATTTGAATATGGCTGGGTCCAAACTGGAATGGCATGGTGAGCAAAAAAACGATGGATTTAGGCCCAGATCTCTGTACTGGGGTGAGTGTATGACATTGTTCTGCATTCTGTCCATCAATTGTTCTTTTTGCATTTGTCACCCCGAGTGGGACGGGTATGCCCAGACGTGGGTCCCGTGCTCTCCATGCCTCTGGAGTCAAGCTATCCTGGCTGATGAGGGCTGAAAGCCCGAAACCAGTCCTAGGATGCTTGATTCCAGTCCAGGGAGGACCTGGCCTGGCAGTTGGGGCTGGACTGTTCCCATTGGGCGCAGGGTCAAGACTGATTTGCATATGGCTGGGTCCAAACTGGAATGGCATGGTGAGCAAAAAAACGATGGATTTAGGCCCAGATCTCTGTACTGGGGTGAATGTATGACATTGTTCTGCATTCTGTCCATCAATTGTTCTTTTTGCATTTGTCACCCCGAGTGGGACGGGTATGCTCAGACGTGGGTCCCGTGCTCTCCATGCCTCTGGAGTCAAGCTATCCTGGCTGATGAGGGCTGAAAGCCCGAAACCGGTCCTAGGATGCTTGATTCCAGTCCAGGGAGGACCTGGCCTGGCAGTTCGGGCTGGACTGCTCCCATTGGGTGCAGGGTCAAGACTGATTTGCATATGGCTGGGTCCAAACTGGAATGGCATGGTGAGCAAAAAAACGATGGATTTAGGCCCAGATCTCTGTACTGGGGTGAATGTATGACATTGTTCTGCATTCTGTCCATCAATTGTTCTTTTTGCATTTGTCATTCAAGATTTGACGATTAAATAGCGTTTCCTCAGTGGTCCAGATCCTGTGCCACAGTAGGACCGGCTGGATTTTTATAATGTCCACTAAATATGGCATGCCCAGTTCTGTATGACAAATATAGGTGGAAGTACTGTCTGGGACGGCCAACAGAAACCTAAAAAAGATGTTCTCAGCAATCTGTAAAGAATTAACGTCAGCGTGGCCCCAGATACCGGCACCATAAGTGACAATTGGTACACACTTTGCTTTGTATATTTGCAGCAGTTCTACCGGTGGCCGTCTGCCCAGTTTTCTGCTAAAGTTTGATAGGGCTGCCAGTGCCTTTATAAATAATAATCTTCTGGCTTTAACTGTCTCTGTCCAGGTACCCGTTTGGTCAAACAAAATCCCTAAGTAAGAGAATGTTTTAGAACATTCTATCCTTCTAGCATCTATATAGAAGTCTCTGCTCTTTTTACTGCCTACCCCGCACTTCATTACAAATGTTTTTGAGGTGTTAACAGTAAGACCCAGGTCAGACATAAACGTAACAAAACTATTGACTACCCGTTGAAGGCCCAGCGGAGTGCGAGCCATAAGGACCGCATCATCCTCGTACAGAAGTGCGGGTATAGGACGTTTATCAACTAATGGTAGGTCCTGGCACTCTTTCGCCAGAACACGTCCTAGGTCATTTATGTAGAGTATAAAGAGAAAGGGTGCCAGGACGCAACATTGTCTTACTCCTCTCATTATACTAAATAATTTTGTACATTCCACCCCAACCCTGTAGCGGACTCTTGCCTTCGCCTCTGAGTGAAGATGCCTCAAAAATAATATAAGTGAATTTTCCACCCCCATTCCCTCTAAAATCTTCCATAGCTTATCGTGAATAACACAGTCAAAGGCCGCAGTTAAATCAACGAATGCCAGGTACAACCTGCCCCTTTTTGCCTTGGTGTACTTACCTAAAAGAATAGTTAGATTAAGACCCTGTTCCACGGTACCCAAACCCTTGCGAAAGCCATATTGCACATCACTAACAATCGAATGGTCCTCAGCCCAGTCCTGCAATCTAGTTAAGGTGACTCGGCCCACAACTTTGACCGTTGGAATCCAGCACCGAAATTGGTCTATAGCACGCTGAATTCTCCCTATCACCTTTTTAAAAAATCGGCACCAGAATCGATTCGGACCAGGTTGGCAAAAAACAGGTCGAACAAGATGCATTGATTACTTGCGTTACAAGCGGTCCCCATAGCAAGATGTTAGATTTAAAAAGATCCACTGGGATACCGTCGGGTCCAGGGGCCTTCCCTCCCATACTTGACATAATAGCCTGATTAACCTCAGCAAGGTCGAAATATATGTCAGTTTGGTTGTTACTTGGGAGTATTTCTAGCACGTTGACTACGCCTGCTTCTCCAGATAAATCACAGAGTGGTTTATTATACAGTTTGGAGTAATGTTCCACCCATTCAGTCTCGCTAATAGCTATCACTATCGATGCTGTATCTCTGTTTACCAGAAAGGGAGCATTAACTGCCTTCCAGAAAGCTGGGGTATCTCTGGTCTCAGAGGCTATATGCAGGGCACGCCAAGCTTCTTCTTTTAATGCGTGTTTCCGTTCTTTTAATGCACGCCTATATTCCCTTCTGGCCTCTTTAATGTCTTCTCGATTTATAACAGGATTGTTTAAAACATATTTAAGTTTTGAGTAGGCCTTGGTACATTTAGAGTCAAACCACCCTAATCCTTTAGTAACTTTTTTATTGGGCTTCATAAAGAGTGCTTTTTTAATATGATCTGATATTTTAGTGAAGCCTTTTATGATATCATTATGAGAAGATGTCTTGTCAAGGCAAGCAAGAAAGGCGTTGTTACAGTTTACCACAGCCTTTTTTATAAGCTCGTCAGGGTCCACATTTGCCCAACGAAGCGCATACCCGTTTAACCTACTCAAAGTTATATTCTCAACAATGTGAGTTGGGCTTTCGCTTAGGTTTGTTACATTTCTGTGTACTGATAAGCTTACACTCAATGGAAAATGGTCACTCAGGGGGATCACGTGGGTACAAAAATCATGGACTCTCGAGAAATGTCTACTTGACAATAAGATAAAATCTATAGTTGAAAACGTACCACGGCCATTAAAAGTAGGACTAAATGCAATAGGTGGTGAACATAGATTGTTAGCTAATCCTAAATCAACAGTAAAGATAATTTCGTTTAATCGATCCCCATAGATTGTGTGTGGGAAGTGTAAAAGACAAATATCTTCATCAATTGAGATACCACAGACACCTCTATCAACGTGTTGACATAAAGCAGAATTAAAATCCCCTCCCCAGATGATGAATAAATCCCTTGTTGTGGAGGCCTGTAGACTTTGTAGATGATAACTTATTCTTTTCAGTACCCCCTCAATCAATTCATGAGGAACATTGTTATAAAAGTTCAATAAAGCAATACAAAGTGATTTATCGGCATCAATGGTGATAAGTTGGAAATACCTATCTGTGACATTTAATACAATTTTGCTTATATTCATGCAGTTGGAAATATAGGTACATACACCCCCCTTTGACTTTCCGTGGGACGATGTAACTGTTGCGGTATGGTATGTTTTGTAACCATTGATGTAAATAGGCTCTTCCACCCAAGTTTCCTGGAGGCTAATTATGTCAACTTTCCCGACAAATTCTGACCATACCCGGTTATTCACCTTAGTTTTTAAGCCTGCAACATTCCAAAACATTACATGGCAATGATCTTTCCCCTTATGTCCTTTATCCATCTCTGTCTTGGCGCCATTTCGAGATAATATAGGAACTTCAGATGGGGCTAAGGGAGGAGGATTATTGTCATCTGTCTCAGTGCCAACAGTCGTAATTAAGGTGTTAAGGAACATACTAGTCGGTGATAACAATTTAGATAAAGTAGGTTGATTATTAATTGAGGCTGGGTGTCTAAGTGTGTTACTTGTGTGGAGAGCTGTGTTTTTTCCCTTAACTCATCAGACCTAGTGCCTACTGATGGTAGTCAATCTACCTCCTCTAAGTTTGGGAGTATATCAAATCGGTTGTAAACTGGAACGTTGTATAGAGAGACTTGATTGACTTTATAGGGACCGCTAAATGCTTTGATGTGATTATTATTAGCCGGCTTGTAAAAGTATCCCAAGGGGACTAAATTGATACCTTGCATTGAGATAGGATATTTACCTACTCTACTTAATATCATTTGTAAAAGGTGTGGGGTTTTGAAGTTCAATACCACACAATCACCATAAAGGTTCTTACGTCCTCTACCTATCCAACTTACTCTTCTGGCCATTTTGAATTCAGCAAAGAGTTTCTCAGTTAAGCCCGTTTTAGTTCCCAGCCAGAATAGGGACTTGTTTCTCAAAGTGTCCCATGACTCCATCACCCCAGAGGATAGCCTAGGCACATTAGCTAGCACTACAGTATACGGGGTTACGGCTGGAGGTAAATCCAAGTAGGTCATTTCGGACTCATGTCTACTCGAAAGAATGGATAATCTCTCAATGCCAGAATTGGCCAGAGAGTGCACTCCCGGGTTTTTACTCTCGGTCACCGGAGCTATGATGTTATCAGAAGACGTATAGGTATGCAAGGGCCTAGCGGGTGTTACGGTTACTGAGGGATAAAGAGTAGAAGGTTTCGCAGTCCATATATTTTGGTTCTTGTCGCAAGGAGCCTCCCTAGAATTTATTTTATTAATAGGTGCCGTACATACAGAACGAGTATATGTCCTACTACTGCCTTCTAAATTATCCGGGCCTGTGTTACCAGTGGTAGCTAGGTTTGTGGGATTTAACTGGTGATTATTTAGGCATCTATTTAGTAAATCTTCCAGCACTCCGACTCTACAAGTTAGATTAGTTAAAGTGTCTCTAAGGTAGATATCTAATGCGTCCAATTTGGCATTTAGCTTAGAGAAGTCGCCCTGAGTACACGAGTTGACACTAGGTAGAGGTTTTCGCTTATTACCTAGTTTGTGTATAGGGGGAATTTTATCCTTTTTAAGTACCCTTTTGCGAGATTTTAGAGGTAGTACTTCTAGGTCTGGTGGTAATTCCTCTATTATATTGGGGAGGGTGTCTGGATTTCTTGGGCGCTTTGTAGGCGGTTGGGTGTCGCTCTCCTGGTCGCTTACTGAGATGTGCTCAGACACATTCAGTATGCAGCCATTTTCTATTATCTTGCTACTAGGTGCTTCTAGTGGGGGGATAGATAAGTCCTGTGCAACCTCATCAACAGTCAAGCCTGATGTGGGGCCTGTTTTTACTGGGTTCATGGCCTCCTCAACAGAGATGATCTGCTGTTCGATGGCCCCCATTGCCCCCGTTAGGTAGTTCAGCAAAGTTAACGAGACCCCCCCCCGGCTTGGGCTGTGTTTTGGCCTGAGGGTTTGTAGCTTTCCTCTTGCCCATTTTGGCGATCTAACTCTGTGAAGACAAAGCAAAACAAAAATTACACTTATATTCCTTTTTTAGTCTCTGTCTTTTAACAATACGTCGGATATGTTCTTGGGCTTTTGGCTTTTAACACGGGTAGTCAACCAATGGGCTGGGCGACCTTCAGTCTAGTTGTGAATTGCAATCCCACTTCAATAGTTAATGCAATGGTGTCAGTAACAGCGAAGAAAAGAACCCCGGCTCGAGGAAAGCATAGGTGGAGATGGACAAAATGAACAAGGTGACGTAGGGAACTCACCCACGCTGATGGAGTAATTCTGTCAGTGAGTCACAGTACCCCGAGGGACAAAACCAAGAGCTTGGGCCCAGCCCAGCCTCTACCGGCCTAAGACGGGCCCGTCTTGGCCCGGGCCAAGCCCGGGCACGCCCCGCGCGCGTCCCGCGCTGCGGGACTGGCTCTGGGCTTTTCAAGTGTCCGCCCACATCCAGGGGCCAGGTAGAAAGTACACAACGCCAGTCTGGCGAGGGTCTGTAGATAAAGTTCTGTTGTGCGATTCGGTGCAGAGCGGTCTCCCACGCTGCGGGACCGGCTCTGGGCTTTTCAAGTGTCCGCCCACCTCCAGGGGCCAGGTAGAAAGTACACAACGCCGGTCTGGCGAGGGTCCGTAGATAAAGTTCTGTTGTGCGATTCGGTGCAGAGCGGTCTCCCACGCTGCGGGACCGGCTCTGGGCTTTTCAAGTGTCCGCCCACCTCCAGGGGCCAGGTAGAAAGTACTCAACGCCGGTCTGGCGAGGGCCCGTAGATAAAGTGCTGTTGTGCAATTCGGTGCAGAGCGGTCTCCCCTGTATATATTTTTGTAATCCTGAAGAAGTCCCAAGAGGGACGAAATGCGTTGGCTATGGCTACAATCAAAAATATTTTTATATGAAGATCGTCAATAAAGGAGTGAACAATAACGTGACTTGCTTATTGTATTACATGGCGATACAAAAGGGGATGATGGACGGAACGCTTGAGCCAATCAAACACTCACCCCCAGTCAACTGATCTGGGTTTAATCCATCATCATTCTTTAGCTCACTCCACCACCCCAGTTCAGACATGGCCATATGCAAATCAGTCTGACCCTGTGCCTCATGGGAACAGTCCAGCCCGAACTGCCAAGCCATGTCTTCCCTGGACCGGAAACAAGCATCCTAGGACCGGTTTCTGGCATTTCAGCCGTCATCAGCCAGGCTTGCTTGAATCCAGTGGCAAAGTGAGCAAGGGACCCACGTCTGGGCATACCCCGCCAACTTAGGGCGACCAAAGCGATACAAAAGGGGATGATGGACGGAACGCTTGAGCCAATCAAACACTCACCCCCAGTCAACTGATCTGGGTTTAATCCATCATCATTCTTTAGCTCACTCCACCACCCAGTTGGCGGGGGTATGCCCAGACGTGGGTCCCTTGCTCACTTTGCCACTGGATTCAAGCAAGCCTGGCTGATGACGGCTGAAATGCCAGAAACTGGTCCTAGGATGCTTGTTTCCGGTCCAGGGAAGACATGGCTTGGCAGTTCGGGCTGGACTGTTCCCATGAGGCACAGGGTCAGACTGATTTGCATATGGCCATGTCTGAACTGGGGTGGTGGAGTGAGCTAAAGAATGATGATGGATTAAACCCAGATCAGTTGACTGGGGGTGAGTGTTTGATTGGCTCAAACGTTCCGTCCATCATCCCCTTTGTATCGCTTTGGTCGCCCTAAGTTGGCGGGGGTATGCCCAGACGTGGGTCCCTTGCTCACTTTGCCACTGGATTCAAGCAAGCCTGGCTGATGATGGCTGAAATGCCAGAAACTGGTCCTAGGATGCTTGTTTCCGGTCCAGGGAAGACATGGCTTGGCAGTTCGGGCTGGACTGTTCCCATGAGGCACAGGGTCAGACTGATTTGCATATGGCCATGTCTGAACTGGGGTGGTGGAGTGAGCTAAAGAATGATGATGGATTAAACCCAGATCAGTTGACTGGGGGTGAGTGTTTGATTGGCTCAAACGTTCCGTCCATCATCCCCTTTTGTATCGCTTTGGTCGCCCTAAGTTGGCGGGGGTATGCCCAGACGTGGGTCCCTTGCTCACTTTGCCACTGAATTCAAGCAAGCCTGGCTGATGACGGCTGAAATGCCAGAAACTGGTCCTAGGATGCTTGTTTCCGGTCCAGGGAAGACATGGCTTGGCAGTTCGGGCTGGACTGTTCCCATGAGGCACAGGGTCAGACTGATTTGCATATGGCCATGTCTGAACTGGGGTGGTGGAGTGAGCTAAAGAATGATGATGGATTAAACTAAAGATCAGTTGACTGGGGGTGAGTGTTTGATTGGCTCAAACGTTCCGTCCATCATCCCCTTTTGTATCGCTTTGGTCGCCCTAAGTTGGCGGGGGTATGCCCAGACGTGGGTCCCTTGCTCACTTTGCCACTGGATTCAAGCAAGCCTGGCTGATGACGGCTGAAATGCCAGAAACTGGTCCTAGGATGCTTGTTTCCGGTCCAGGGAAGACATGGCTTGGCAGTTCGGGCTGGACTGTTCCCATGAGGCACAGGGTCAGACTGATTTGCATATGGCCATGTCTGAACTGGGGTGGTGGAGTGAGCTAAAGAATGATGATGGATTAAACCCAGATCAGTTGACTGGGGTGAGTGTTTGATTGGCTCAAACGTTCCGTCCATCATCCCCTTTTGTATCGCTTTGGTCGCCCTAAGTTGGCGGGGGTATGCCCAGACGTGGGTCCCTTGCTCACTTTGCCACTGGATTCAAGCAAGCCTGGCTGATGACGGCTGAAATGCCAGAAACTGGTCCTAGGATGCTTGTTTCCGGTCCAGGGAAGACATGGCTTGGCAGTTCGGGCTGGACTGTTCCCATGAGGCACAGGGTCAGACTGATTTGCATATGGCCATGTCTGAACTGGGGTGGTGGAGTGAGCTAAAGAATGATGATGGATTAAACCCAGATCAGTTGACTGGGGGTGAGTGTTTGATTGGCTCAAACGTTCCGTCCATCATCCCCTTTTGTATCGTATTGTATTACATGGCAGCATGGACGTTTGACCTAAATTAACAATAGAGTCATATCATTTCAAAATACCTTTTCTTTTGGAGTGCTGATTTACTATATTTCTCCAAGTAAACTCTAGTATTGTCCGAAAGAGATCACAATGGTGTGCAAAGAACGTATCTCTTCAATACTGAGAAGTATACCACTTACTACGCAGCGTTTAAACATCTTCTTGCTCCTCAGCTGCTCAATATATATGCTGAATCGCCGATGAGCGGGGCCCACCCACATTAGCTCCGCGAAGCAGTAATCACTTTGCTGCCAAAGATCCTCCAGCCTGTTCCTTGTACAGGCCTCTCTTTGCCATAATTTAGATAATAAAATGTTGGCAAAAGTAATAGCCACCAGACTGTCCTAACTAATGGAACAACAGATCTCTCCGTTTCAATCTGGGTTCATGCTGCACGGATCTGTTGCTATAGATTACGCTAAATTGCACACCTAATGTTCCCTACTAAGTATAGCGTAAGCGATTGATCTTTTATTTACCTACTAAAAGTGGTTGAGGGGAGGAAACAACTCAGACTGATATCAGCAAAGTCGTCATGCCCGAAAAGACCACCAACTCCAAATTGCAGTTTGATTTTTTATTATAAGGCCAAAAACAATTGGATGTAAATACATCTCAATAGCAAAGTATAGAGGTACAGAAAAATTAATACAGAGCCAAGTTTACGAATATAAGTAATTCGGCCCAAAAGACAGATGATTATAAATTCCAAAATCACAACGCAACACAGAATAGTTGCAATATTCAGTTCTCGGCTCATTGAAAGAAATCAAAATCTTTCCCTACACTTCTCTACATGAGGGCCCTTCCTGTCTCTCTTCTATCATTCCGCAACGGTGTCAGCACATGTTGACTTCCTAAGAAGTACTCACGTCAAATGGGTCGTTTTAGCTTATGGCTATGGAGCTTGCTCTAAGATGCTCCTTCTCCTCCGAAAGCTAGCAGAAGTCTGGTCTCGCTGTCCCTGCGCATCATACAAAAGATGGGATTCAACCCACAATACGTCATTCTTCTTAAAACTTTCCATTGCACCTCTATGCAGTAGCTTAGCTTTTTTTTTATAACACAAATTTAATTAGTGATATCTTCTCTCCAGTGGCCTTGGCTTTCAGACAGACCAGATACGCAAGGCATCCTCCCTTCTCGCTTCCCAGCCATCTTCAAAGACATTCCGGGTCTCTCCTTAACCCTGAAAATAACGATGTGTATTCTTTCACCTGCAGTAGGATGAAAACATTCTAATTTCGAACACAACAACATTTAATTATTTATTTCTCAAGAGCAAGGAGAATCGAAACTTATGACTTTGGGCCTATAATTCAGGCAACTTAAACTAACTACAATTACGGTGTATAGAAATAATATCGTCCTGCACATTATGCATGAAGGAATCGTAATACATACAAAGTTCTACTTAAATGCGTTCACTAGTTTTCAACATCAAATGATTCAAATAAATGTTTCTTAATAGTCGTAAAACACTGCAAACAATACGAATACATGAGAGTGCGTTTAAACCACGAGTATAGTGCACTCATACAAAATAGAGTGCTATCAGCGCTCTATCAGTTCCCCCCTCTTATGACTAGTGTCATAACACCAACTTTCTATTTTTCTGTAGTTTTCTCCTTGTAGAAGAGACCGACCTAAACAGAAGCTGTAGCTTGCCGTCCCTGTCTGAATCGTTCTAACCCCTTAAGGTGCTGGTAATGACTGTCCTGCAGTCGTTCAAGTTGGTGCTCTCGCTTTCTCGAAACAGTCTCCTGATGTCGTGCCCTTTGCCATTTGTAAGCCTTGATGGCTCCTAGTAGGACAATTATACAAATGACAGCTATTATAATAGGCTTCAAGATATATCCCATTATTCCTTGTCCCAAACTTCCAAACCAACTGCCTATCTTGCCAAATCCTTTCCCCACTTGTTCCCAGAGTCCTTCAGCAGCCATCTCACGTAACTCTTGGTGTATATCTGAAATATTGTTGATATATTTCCTTATATCCCGACTGTTGTCAGGAATATAAGTACAGCACTGTTGAACTTTCAATAATTTGCAGACTTCTCCGGCTTTTGCTAGCAGCACATCTAGGGCAAGACGGTTTTGCAAAACCATAGCCCTTATCGAAACCATCTCCCCATCTACAAGTAATAAAATCTGAGCTGTATTTATTGAGAGCTTATCCACTAATGTTGCCAGCTTTCTGATTTTCAAATCATTCAGAATCACACCCATTCTCGGTATCATAGCCCCAAATATGTCTCCAATCACTTCTCCTGCACTCACACTACGTTTTCCTCTGTGAGGTCTTTTTCTTTCTAGGAGCCATAAATCATTCACATGGAAAATCTTAGGAAATACCACAGCCAAATAACAGGTGCCATACCAATTTTTGGGCAACTTCACATAGGCATTCTTTCCACACACAAAATACGGTAACTAGTCACAATATCGAAAAAAAAATATCGACTGGACAGATTATCGAGTTTTTAATATAGAATGGACAGAATATCGAATTGCAAAAATATAGTGGTGCAGAATATCGAAATGCAGGTAAGAAATATCGAGTTCCACAATATCGAAGTCAGTAATATCGATTTTTTTGTGTGTTTTAAGTGTTAGTATATGTGTTAAAAGTATGTATTATTTTTGTAATGTATGTTTGAATTTTGTAAAAGTAATGAATTTTATGTTAATTAATTTTTGTGTAATTTAATTCCATAGCGGGTTGTGGGTTTATAGGGGAATAGGGTGGGAAGTAATTTAATTGAAATAAATTAATTTATTATTTTATTACTTAATAATGTAATATTTAATAATTTATATTGTTAATTAAGTTAATTAATTTATTATTTATTAATTAATTGTAAATTGATTAATAATAATTAATTGGTAATTATGTTAATTGTGTACTTTTTTCATTAATTAGATATTAATTATTAACAGTTAATTTGTAAATATGTTAATTAATTATATTGTTAATTGTAATTAATTAATTAATTGTTAATTAATTATGTTAATTTATTAATATGTTACAATATTGTAGGTGATGTTTATAGGGGAAAATGGTGGGAGGTAAATTAATTTTTACAAAATAATTAATTGTTAATTAATGTTAATTATATTGCAGGAGTGGGTATATTAAATTATTCCCCTACGCTATCCAACACTTTCCTTACTGTTGCACTCACTGGAGTGGAAATAATAATTTTTACCCTCCCGCTATCCAACGCGTTCCCTACTGTTGCACTCACTGGAGTTGGAATAGTAATTTTTACCCACCCGCTATCCAACACTTTCTCTACTGTTCCACTCGCAGGAGTGGGAACAGTAATTTTTATTTACCCGCTATCCAACATTTTCCCTACTGTACCACTTGTTGGAGTGGAAATAGAAATTTTATCTTTTACGCTACGCAATGTTTTTAGTATTGTTATATTTAATGTAGTGTAAAATATTAGTTTTTTTAAAATTAATTTTAATGTTTTAACTTATTATATATAATTTATTTTTATATTTATATTATAGGTTTATTTAGATATATATGTAATTATATTTAAAATTATGTTTTTAACATTTAATAATTAAAAATATTGATTATTTTTTAATATTATTCAGTTAATATATCTGTAATAAAAAATAAAAATGCATGTTTATTTTCTTTTTTACTTACATTTATTATTTATTAATTTTAAGGTTATTTAAGTATTTTTAAGTATGTTTTACTTAATTATAGTTATAATTTCATTAATTGTACATTACTTTTAAGAGATTTAAAAAAGTCGATATTTTAGCAAACTATGGGGCACATTACGATGAGGGGCGGCCAAAGTCCGCCCGCCACCGTAACGGAATGCGGGACCGTCCGCCAGGGGTGCGGCGGTCCCGCACCTGCTATTAGGATGCCACCGCCACCGTGGCATCCCCCATTCCCAGCATTGTGGCGGGCGGTGCTCACAGCACCGCCCGCCACAATGCTGGACATGCACGTTGTGCATTTGCATGCACAAGGTGACAGGCACCGCGCGGTGCCTGCCACCTTGTGCATGCAAATGCAGGGGGGTACCATAGGTACCCCCCATGTGCACCCCCCACCCCCTCAACACCCTGGGGGCCTGCAATGGGCCCCCGAAAGCAAACACCGTATGCCTTTCCATGGCGGCAACGCCGCCATGGAAAGGCTGCTCTCCGCATGTATCATAATATGGATGGCGGTGTCTTGCAGACACCGGCACCATATTAATGGTGTTTTCCGCCCGGTCGACGTGTCGACCGGTGAAAATGCGGCGGACGGTCTTTCCGTCCGCCGCGGACCCCCCAGCCAGCCTATTATGGCGGGGGGTCTTTCTGGTGTGGTGTCGGTCGGTTCGCTCCCGCCGGGCCGGCGGTGGCTACCGCTGGCCCGGCGGGGGCGAACCGCCCGACATCGTAATGACCCCCTATATTATTTAAAACGATATTTAGGATTTGATATTTTTGTACTTACCTGTTTGTAGATAGGAATTCAATATTCTGGTAGTCTATATTTTGTCAGCGATATTCTGGCAGCTCGATATTTTGATCGTCGATATTCTGTCAGTGATTCACAAAAGACACATTGAACACTATTGTTATTTTGTCCAATAATGCTTTTCTAATTGATTCTTCGATCAAGAAGACGTGCTCACAATCACTTTCACCCACAAATATCTTATCGTAGTATGTGGTCGGGTGTCTAATACACAACTTCCCCTTCTGCTGGAAATCTAATGCTATGGGTCCAAAACTCCCCTTTGCTTTATGATCTAATTCTTCTTTAGTCCATGGGGTAACCTTGTGCTTTGGATCTGGTCTAAATAGAGTCTGTCTATGCCGATCTTCTATCTGCTCTATAAATTTCTTTTCAATGTCAGTTAACATACAGGTTAAATTATGTCTATGGGCATAGGACGTATCTAAAGTAATGGTAGGCACGAAATACTTTGACATTCGCTCTACTTCCTTATAATAATCATATTTATTCATATATTTAAGAACTGGGACTTCCGAGAGTACCACATCATAATTTGAGAAATAGTACTCGAAGTGTGCCTTGCTATAAACCATGCTCAACAACACACTACATGTAATGCCATAGGTCAAAGGCAAATGATGGTATCGAATGCCTTCTTCTACTGAGGCTGGTAATTGCATACACACATAACAATCCTTCGCTTCCATGGTGTCCACATACTCATACAATAATCGAGCATACGCATTCAAAGTGAAATCACCCTTTGACAAATCAACATGTAATCTACGACTGGTTTCCTTAATCATTTCTAGATCCCTTGCGGATGCATCCTCATCTATCTCAGAGATTGGTGTAGTGAGTGTTGCCTGTACCCTATTCTGTCCGACATCCTGAGATCCAACTAGAGATGCAACGATCACCACAGTTATAACAATAAGCACCACTACAATGAGGGTGCCAATGATGCACTTCTGTTTGCGTGTTGATTTTTCGGATACCATGATTTCTACTGATCCGTTCCGAAGTACAAAAGGGAAAACACAGTCTCTTTCTGTTTTCTTTGTTTTAACAATGTCTTTCTCACTTCTCTCTTCCCATGAAATTAATGTCAAAGTTCATTCGATTGATACTAAACCTATTGAAGAGATGTAGTCAGCCCTATTCCTCACTCCATCATCTACTAGAAAGTTCCTAATTTTAAATCTTCTTAAACTGGGGTCTAAGTTATCTTCTTTCTAAGGCCTAATGCTTTCGTTGGTTGTAATTCAAGCTTCATCGTTAATGATATTTGATCCAAGTATTTCGAGGACAAGTTGCAGAATCTCCGCACAAATTTCTCCTAATTCTTGAGCGGTGAGCTGTCGGCCAAATGAAGGGAAGACAACCTGATTGAGGATCAAGTAACGCAATCCACTCAGCCTTGGAGGATTTGGAACTTGCAGAGTTAGTGTTCCAAACGCTTCTACGCCTGGGACCAGCAACTGTATTTCAATCGAGAGGGTGTCCCCTCCGTAGCTCACCGTACCAGCTCCCAACCTCCCAACCTCCCGGACTTCGCTGGGCTCTGCTTCTGCAGCCAGGTACGTCCACTCAGGGGATGCGTATCTTCGAGACGCTATTCTTTCTCTTCTGGAGCGTCTCAGACCATCCGGTCTTTCATCAGCGTCACTTTGATCTGATTCAGATGTTTCAGGAATCGGATCGAGATTTTTCTCGGATGCGAGCCTTAGATTCAGCCTTTCTTTTCTTGCTGGCCACTTTTCCGCTCTGGCATCTGCTCTCCTCTCTTCCTCTTGATCTGATCCTTCTGCAATACACCACTCACCTTGATCTGGTGCAAAGTTTACACCTGCAATATCATCTATTTCAGGATCTGGGCTCAATTCAGGAGCACTCAGCTCTCGTCTCTCGTGCTCACTTGGCCGTTCCGGTTCATCTGAAATTCTTACAGCTGGGCCTGTGCCTTCGTCGTTATCTGTGGCAGGTCCACACACGCTTCTCGGAACCAGGGGACTCTCTTCCTCTGCAGGCACTTGAACTCGGCGAGTGTGGGAAGCGTGTATCCAGTTCGACAATCCTCCACACTTCACAGCGGTACTTGTGACCAATATCACCTGATATGGTCCTCGCCAGCGAGCATCAAGACAACTCTTCCTCACGTGCTTGTGAACCAGTACCCAATCACGTGGATTAAGATCATGCAGCAGGTATCTCGAGGTGGATGCAGTCGCAGCCTCGACCTGGTGGGATACAGAAGTAACCACATCAGCCAGTCCCTTACAATAATCCAACACTAAATCATCAGTGATGTTTATCAATGCTGTAGCTGGCACCATAGGCAAACGCATAGCTCTTCCAGTCAAAATTTCGTGGGGAGAAAGCCCTGTTCTCCTATCAGGGGTGCTACGCAGACTCATGAGCACCAGAGGCAGCGCATCTGGCCATTTCAATGAAGTTGACGAACACACCTTTGCCACTCTTGACTTGATGGTGCCATTAACCTGCTCTACAAGACCTGAAGCCTCCGGCCTGTAGCTACAATGCAGTCTCTGATCAATGTTCAAAGCAGAGCACAACAATTTCATGGTTTCACTGTGGAAATGAGTTCCTCTATCTGTCTCCACTGATGCCGGAAATCCATATCTCGGGATCAATTCTCTTAACAACAACTTGGCTACTGTGAGACTATCACATCGTCTAGTTGGATATGCTTCCACCCAACGCGAAAAGATACACACCACCACCAAAACGTATCTCAACCTATTGCACCTCGGCATCTCTATAAAGTCCAATTGTATCCTATTGAAGGGACTTCGAGATCTTCCTATGTGACTCAGTGCAACCACAGTTCTCTTTCCAACATTCATTTGTTGACAAGTAACACACCTGTGACATACCGCTTCAGCCCACACACGAAAGCGTGGATTAAACCACGTCTGCCTAAACACTCGCACCATAGGATCTCTTCCAGATGAACTGCTCCGTGGATTTACCTTGCCATTGGGCTCAGTAGACAATTGGGTAATACTGCTCTCTCATCTGTGGACACCCAAATGCCATCGTCTCTTTTTGTGCAATCTGCTCTGACCCATGAAGCAGCTTCCTCTTCTGGGACTTCATCCTGGAACCGCTTCACCTCATCCCAAGTATCGGCTATAGCTAACATCATGCTGAGCTCGGTCTCTTCTGTGCTCTCGCCTATATATTCTCCATTGAAAATACAAGCATGTTCAGCGCAAAATCGTGCTACTTCATCTGCATAATTGTTGCCCTTAGTGACAAAGTCTTCTCCTTTTCCATGAGCTGCACATTTAACGACTGCTATCTCTTTGGGCTTCTGCAAAGCTTCCAATAGTTGGCGCACATACTCGCCGTTACGTATAGGTGACCCTGAGGACGTTAGAAACCCCTTTGTGACCATAACTGCCCAAAGTCATGAACTACACCAAATCCATATTGACTGTCAGTATACACAGTCACCCGAATATCAGCTGCAATGATACAGGCACGTGTCAAAGCGACAATTTCGGCCACCTGAGCAGAGAATACTCTATTTAAACAGGCAGCTTCCACTACTCCCATGATGGTGCACACAGCAAACGCTGCTCTCAAATACCCTTCATTGTCTCTTAAACATGAACCATC
Organism: Calotriton arnoldi; assembly: GCA_963921515.1. Taxonomy (NCBI): domain Eukaryota; kingdom Metazoa; phylum Chordata; class Amphibia; order Caudata; family Salamandridae; genus Calotriton; species Calotriton arnoldi. The sequence continues at coordinate 1,847,003 of CAWUFW010001733.1, read as the reverse complement.
AACAAAAGGATCAAATCAGATTGGGGCAAAGGTTCATCGACAATGTCAGGTCTGGGTTTGGTAGATAGGTCAGTAACATCTAGGAAGTCATGCTCTTCACAATCCTCATCTCCCTCCTCTTCCGGAACAGGTAACAATGTAGCAGGGTTCAGGGTGGTACAACGTCTCAGGGTAACATTTTCAGCGGCCAAGATAACCTACTCATACTTGGTAAGTCTGTTGTTGGTCAGATACTGTGTTTTCGTTCTCGTCATCAACAATTCTACTGAATGGGGCACATAAACAATGAGCGGATAACCCATCACTATGCTTTCACATCTTTCAATGCTGACACCGGTTGCAGCAACGGATTTTAGACATCCGGTCAATGCAGAAGCTACAGGATCTAATGTAGCTGAGAAGTAAGCTACTGGTCTACGGGCACCCCCATGTGTCTGTACAAGGACTACTAACGCACATCCCTCCTTTTCACAGCAAAAGAGCGAAAACGCTTTGTTATAATCCGGCATTCCGAGAGCTGGAGCACGACAGATACTTTCCTTCAACTCACGGAAGGCTTTCAAGCACTCGTCAGCCCATGGTACCTGATCACTAACATCCTTTCGAGTCAGTTTCAACAGGGGCTTTGCTTGCAAGGAAAAATTTGGGATGCACTGTCGACAATAGCCGACCATTCCCAAAAACATGCGGACTTCTTTTTGTGTTTTCGGAGTTCCCATTTGCAGAATTGTCTCTATGCGATCTGGTAACACCCTTCGTTTTCCTTTCTCAATCCGGTGACCTAGGTACTGAACTTCAGACAAACAATACTGCAATTTGTTTGGAGACACTTTGGGGCCGATTCTGATGCGGGTTGGAAAAGCTTCCCGACCGAGGGCCTGATTCTGATGCGGTTAGGAAGGCCTCCTAACGGCATTTGCTCCTTCCAAATCGGATCGGGAACGTGTCTTCCCAACCGAGGGCCCAATTCTGATGCGGTTAGGAACAAATGTTCCCATTGAAGTCAATGGGAGTTCAACCAAATCGTATCTGGAAGCATCCGGATGCATCCTACTCCGCCGGTCGGACTTTCCCGATCCGAGTGGGTCGGACACCATTTCCCAACCGATTCGGTCGGGAAGCTTTTCCAACCCGCATCAGAATCGGGCCCTATGTGTCCATTCTCTGCCAAATGATTCAGCAACGCCACAGTGTCAATCCTGCAAGCATCCTCAGTCTCTGAGGCGACCAAAAGGTCGTCTATATATTGCACTAAGGCTGAGTTTTGGGGCATCACCAGTCCTTCAAGATTCTTTTTCAGACTTTGACTAAAAATGGAGGGGCTTTCTGTATACCCCTGAGGAATTCTTTCCCGTGTTAACACAAGATCGTCCATCCTAAAAGCAAATAAAAACTGACTTTCTTCATGCAATGGTATGGAGAAAAATGCACGACACAAATCTATCACTGTAAACCATTCTGCTTTGCATGGTATCTGGAATAGAATAATAGCTGGATTCGGTACCACAGGACAACATGGGATCACAATTTCATTAACCCGACGCAGATCCTGCACTATTCTGTACTTGCCACTTGGCTTCTGCAGTCCCATGATAGGTGAGTTGCAGGGACTTTCTCTTATCTCCTTAAGAATACCTTGTGCAATCATAGTCTTAATCACAGGTCTTATTCCGGCCACAGTTTCTGGAGTCAATTTATATTGTGGCGTTCGTGGGAATTCAGCATTGGGTTTGACCTGTATCTTAACTGGCTCAACCCCTCTCATCAGACCTACATCCTCGCCCGTAAAATCCCACACTTTCGGATCAACTGAGTCTCTCAAGTCATGTGGCAATTCTGCTATTGTGAGCACCACAAACATTTCTGCACACAGACTCATGTTAGCCATTTTAAAATCAGCATCATCATCATATGTTTGCAATTCCACACCTCTCGGAGTGCACGATATAGTACAATTGAGCTTGCACAGAAGGGCTCGTCCCAAAGACAGACCGGACTTGAATTGCACACTACAAATTGGTGTTTATCCCGAAATGGTCCTATTCTCACGGGTAATTCGTTTGTCAATGGATTGGTCATTTTCTGATTACTAACCCCCACTACTTGAATCGATTGTCCCGAAAGAGTTAAATTTGGGACTACTTCAGTTCTCACCGTGGAGCGAGCAGCTCCAGTGTCTAATAAGAAGGTAACAGGATATCCATTCACATCTGCATCTACAAACAGCCCACTCTGATCTACTTCTAGGATCGCATCTAAGGTGCATTCCTCGTGCACCCCCTCTGACACTCTTGTAAATCTTGATTTTGATCAAATCTATCTTGTATTTCAAAATAAGGCATCTGATGGTATAACTGATTATGCATGGGTATCCTAGGAGGTTGAGGTACTTGCACTTGCGGCTCATATCCTCCTCCATACATAGACCTGGGTCTTGTCACAGTATTGACAGTCTCGGACAGCTGTCCCTCTCCTTCCATCTGTATCTGATTTGCTGGATTCGATCTACACTCGCGCTTCCAATGCCCGATTTTGTGACAATAGTGGCAGGCAGTGACCCTTTTCTGTTGGGCCACCCATTCACTTGCACCTGGATCCATTCCTCTTCCTCTACCCTGACCAGGTTGGGTCACCATCTGTTGTCCCATTCCTCTTCCACCTCCTCTACCTCTACATATCGCTCCTCCAATCCCTTGCGTCATATCAGCTTTCTCAACTGCACCAACATCAAATTGTCCTTCAATTTCTTCTGTGTCGACTCCACTTGATCACTGCAATATTTAGCATAACGCAGAATCTCGTCCACCGACTTATTCTGCCAACATATCAAGTGATGCTGTATCATCAAACTAATATCAGATTTCAGTCCCAACACAAACTTCGAGACAAATTGTCCCATATCTTTCTGTTCGATTGTATCCAATCCACTATGCTGCTTAAAAGCTAACAACAATCTTTCGTAATAATCATGTACTGATTCCTTAGAGTCTTGAGTGGTGCGATCAATCTTCAACCAATCAACAATCTGAGGAACTACCTTCGATTGCAACCATGTAATCACTTGCTCGTATTTTCTCATTACATCAGGTGAAGGACCATGAGTCAATGAATCTCTAGGGGGCTCTGCAGTAGGCCACTAAATGGCAATCTTACAAGCCGTCCACAAATCCGCCGGCACTACTATATCAAACAAGGTGTTTAAATCAATCCACAATACTTTCGAAATCTTCACAAACCGATCTATTTGCTTGTACCACTCAGCAGGTTTTTCCCTCAGCCGAGGAAAATCATTCGTAAATGCTGCTAAATCACCCCTGCTCCATGGCACCTGTACATACCCTCCATTCTGTACCTCCCTGAGGGAGAAATTTCCTGCAGTTCCCGTCCCTCCACCCGGAGGCGGAGTATTTCCTATTCCAGTCTTGAAGTTTTTCTTTTTGGCCCATCTTTCTTTCCATTTGTCTAATTCTTTCCATGTCCGCATTCCTATCATTAGTTCTCTAATTTGTGCTTTTAATCCAATCGCTCGCTTCTCTTCCAAATCCTTATCCGTGTAATTTAATCTGCAAGAACCCTGTATCATCTTGGTCTTTGATAAATCAACCTCATACCTTTGTGCCAAAAGCAACAATGCATCATAAGCTCGTTTGGCCTTTCTTGTCATGTCTTTTGCTACGAACAGTAGTTCGCTCGACTCATATGTCTCAATTCTGTTCAGAGGTAGATTACCTTCAATCACCTCGTCTAGTTCTGCCTTTAATCGTACCACATCTAGCATTGGCGCTTTTATTGCACTTTTTAACACTTTCTGAATTTCCTCGTTTCTTGTATCTTCCCTGTCACAGCTTTGGGTTCTCTTAGGAACTGCACCCTCTTCTATCTTCGAAGCTGGGCGTCTATCTCTTTCCCAGCTTCGACTTCTCCAATGGTCACTGTAGGAAAGTGGCTCTGTATATACTGAACCAAAGTAAGGTTCAGTGTGCACAGAGTCCACAGTCCCCAGAGGTTTGGCAGAGGCTAAAGTTAGATATAACCTTACTCTCTAAAGTGGTAGCTTGGTCGAGCAGTAAGGCAGTATCAGAGGACAGTGTAAAGCATTTGGTGTACACACTCAGTCAGCAAATGGTCTCACACACTCAAGAACTGAACTCTAGGCCAATGGTTTGTATAAAAAAAGATATGCTTGTTTTATTTTAGAACCAACAATAGGTATCGAAATATACTTTCTCAGAATGAGATGCTTTAGATAAATACTTTCAATAGGCAATAGACTTTTGAATGCAATGGTTACAGTTGTTGCAATAGGCAACACAATTTCAAACACAATATAACATGGAGCTCAATGGGAATTTCTAGTTAAATGCAATAGATTACTTTTTGGATTACTTTTCTTACCACAGGACTGGATCCTAGATTCAGTCCTGGGACATCTCCTGTAAACAGTTGAGTAAAAACGTTTTGGTTACAGTTGTGATTTTTAAGGAATATTATTGTATTTTAAAAGTTGGCACTTAGAAACTTTTTCACATAGAATCACCAATGTTATCCTATGGGAGGAAATTCACTTAGCAGGTAAGTAGTGTTATCGTTACTTTTTCTTACTCAGTGTTGGATCCTGGATCCAGCACTGGTGCATCTCCTGTAAACAATTGAAAGAATGCGTTTATGTCACACAGGCGATTTTTAACGAATATTTGTAAGTTTGCAAAATCGACACTTAGAAACTTTTTCAGCAAAACCAGGCAATGTTATTCTATGGAAGGAAATTCAAGTTACCGGTAAGTACAGTTATGATTACTTTTCAGGGTCAGTGCTGGGCACCAAGATCCAGCACTGGGATCTCTCCTGATAACAGGTGAGTGAATTCGTTTTGTAATTCGGCTGATTTTAGATGAATATTTAAAAGTTTCAAAACTCCACACTTGGAAGAATTTCCAAGTGAAACCAGTCAATGTTACCCTATGGAAGAAAAGTGAGTTATCGGCTTTTGGGTAAGTACTCGACTTCCAGAGTTAAGGTTTTGGGCATAGACTCAGGGGTCCCCCAGGGTCAGGTAAGTACAGTTGTTACACCCTCAGCGGCACAGGGGTGGCCGGGTGCAGAGTGAGTAGGCCCAATGTTATCCTATGGACGGCAGGGGGCCTTGGGTTGGTGGCTGCTGGCAGGCAGGCCACTCGGCTGTGGGAGCAAAGCTCCTGGTCACTTACTCAGGGCAAGTGGGGAAGTCGAGCAGGGTAGTGGGTGCACCCTCAGCGGCACTGGGGCGGCCGGGTGCAGTGGGCTTTTGGGCCGTCGGGCGCCCAATGGTTTTCAACGGGAAAGCTGCGTGACGAACAAAGGCTGCAAGCTCGGGGACGGTGATTCTTCAGGTGCGACCACCACTTCGAGAGGTAAGTTGGGAAGCTGTAGGAAGGGTAGGCACCCAGGAGTTGGGCACAGGAGGCCGTGGGGCGTCGGGTGCAGGGGTGTCTTTAGGCGTCGGAAATCTTACCCTCGGCTGGTCGCGGTTGGAGGGGGCCGAGGTTCTGAGGCTGCAGGCGTCGTCAGGATCGTCGAGGAGGGTCCTTGGTGCTGGATTCTGGGTCACAGTTGCCGGGGGGACGTCCTCGTGGTCTTTGTCCACTCAGGCACAGGCCGGGCTCGGCGGGTGCAGAGTGTGCTGGATTAGCGGTTCCTGGCTGGCACCAGGGGTAGGTTACTTGCTTTTGAGCAGTACCACTGCTCGTGGGAGTCCCAGGTAGTTAGAGTCACAAGGCAGTCAGGTCCTCCGGGGTTTTTGAGGTTGCTGACCACTGGAGGCGCCGGGGTTTAGCAGGAGCAGGTTCGAGGGTCGACAGGCCGGTGGGGCTGGGGCCAAATCAGTTGGTGTCTTCCTCTTGTTAGCAGCTGCACGGCAGGTCTTCTTGTTTCTTGATCTTCTATCTTGTTTCGGAATCTGGATCTAAGGAAGGCAGGTTCAGGGTGCCCCTAAATACCAGATTTAGGGGCGTTACAGGTAGGTAAAGGGCAGGGACCAATGGGTCCCTGCCCTGGGGGTGGGTACACCCCTATCCTGCCACTCTCCAGTGGGAGGGGGGCAGGACCCTAGTCCTGATTGGGTAGGGCTCCCCATCTTCAAGATGGCGAGAGCCCGGAGATGTGCTTCACCTCGCCTCCCCCACCTGAGGGGTGGGGTTGGCAGAGGCTGGCACACCCCCTTTCCTCCCTTGGTTTTCCCGCCAGAGTGGGGGCTGGAACCAGTGGGGACCAGTTGCTGAGTACAGCAAGTGGTCTGGGGAAGCTCACAGAGGCGGAATGCCTTTGAAGCTTCCCCCTGCCCATCCTGGTGGAGGAGGCCTAGCACCTCGCCCATGACGTGCATTGTTGCAGGCCCGGGAGAGCGGTTGGCCCTCTACCCAGGGGTCCAGCAACATGTGTGCTGGGTGGCAGCCTAGGCAACCCCTCAGACAAGACATGGATTGTAGGTTAGGTTCAGGGGCAACTCTAAGTTGCCCTCTGTCGTGCATTTTACATTAAATCTCACACTGGCATCAGTGTGGGTTTAATGTGCTGAGAAGTTTGATACCAAACTTCTCAGCCTTCAGTGTAGCCATTATGGTGCTGTGGAGTTCGTAATGACGACCTCCCAGCACCATATACTCTTAATGGCATCACTGCACTTACAGTGCCCAGGAATGGCCCTGGGTACTGTAGGGGCACAGGGCTCATGCACCTGTGCCCACACCACTGGCATAGTGCACCCAGCTAGAGGGATGACTGAGGTATGCCAGGGCAGTGTGTTTAGTGGGCATGGCACACAGGGATGTGTGCCATGTCGACTCTCTGTTTAGTTCTGCACCAAGACACTCAGCCTGCAAAGGCAGGGGGTGTGTGTCAGGGTACAGGGCCTCTAAGGGTGGCACAATAAGTGCTGCAGCCCATAGGGGCCTTCTCTGGTCACAATGCCCTGGGTACCTAGGGTACCATTTACCAGGGGCTGACATGTGGCCAGAGGTGCCAATTGGGTCTAGGCTGTAATGCAGTTTTAGGGAAGGAACACAGGCCCTGGGCACCTGATTGGCAGGAGCCCAGGGCACACTCAGTCAAAGTACATCAGCAATTCAGCAAAAAAGTGGGGGGCATACCATGCAAGAAAGATGGCACTTTCTCACAGTCACCTGCACAAATAACCTGTGGCTCAAACAGTACTCTAGGCGCTTCTTGTCTCTTGCTTGCCTCTTCCCTCGGCATCATTGACTCTCTCACTGGTTGAACCCACATTCGAAGGTCAGACCTAGAATTCGCTAGAGCTCCTGTCCGTCCTCGATCTGACCCATTATCCATTCTTGATGGATCAGCTGTAGCTGGCAGTGGAGTACTAGATTCCACTGGCATCCGACTTAAACCAGTCCCACTCATTGTAAGGCTCCCTCCAGACATTGTCTCTTCCCCTTCACTTATTTGCTGTTGACTGTCATCGGTTCTTTCTCTAGGATTATATATCGGAACCACCGGCCCTATTGTGACTGGTACCGACAAAGCATCTGGTAACTGCATGCTTCCTGCAGGTTGTACTGGCTCAGGGTTTGGATACCTCATTCCTCCAGACCCTCCCGGAATGTGTACCATTGTAATCTTGCCTCTTACTCCTGCCGATTGTTCCTCTGAACCCGGTTGTCCCACTCCTAAAAGCTCTTCTGATGGGCGCAACCTCTCTGTCTCTGATCTAGAGTCGCAAGGTGGAGGACATTCCGCTAGCAATCTATCGAGGAAGCTGTCATCTGTATCACTGTCCTCCTCTGTCGTCTTTTTCCCTTCAGCCCCCTCTTTTAACATACGAAATGGGTACAAGCGTTCTCCCTCTATGGTGTCTACTCTCCATCTTTTCAACTGGGCATCCCATCTAGCATCCTGATATGCCTTCATTGCTTTCCTCATTCTTCCTCGTGAAGCCTCTCTCCTTTTTGCTAGAGCAGCTCTCATCCATGCATCTAATGCCTCAAATTGTGTGGGTCTAGGGGAGGTTTCAGTGCATTCATCACCCCCTCAGCTGGGTCAGCACTTCCATACGAAAAGACCCATAACGAGGGAAAGCCAATTCACCCTCTTTCTCTGTAATTTTATGCCAATTCTGAAGCCACACTATAGTATGAAGTCCTACATTTGTTGCCATGTAATGTGCCGGTGTGTCTTCTGGCGGAGCTTCTTCTCCTACCCGAGTCACTACCCCTGTGTCGCCTCTACACAAATCTCGCAATACCCTAAAGCATCTCATTGTAAAATCGATCAATTGCAAGCCCAAAATACGCTGTTCCACTGCAAACGAACTTCCACCAATCCCAGCTCGGCGTTACACCAACCAACCTATCACAGCGCGGCGCACCCTGACGTCACTTCTCACTCCTTGCAGCGGCTCACCCGCCTTTACAATTTAATCTCAAACTCGCTTACACACATTCATACCACAAATAACTGTATATCCAAAAGTTATTAAACCAAGTAACTGTTCCTACACAATTACAATAACTTACAATCACATAAAACAAGTAATTGTCTGTCCCTAAAGATCGATAGAACACTCTCACAAGAACATTCAGGCGTTGTGACCCCTCGACCTGCGTTGGTCACTCAATCACCATAGTCCACCCCCGGTACCTGAGGCTTTCTACCGCGACCTATTCCTCATTCACACAAAGTTCCCTAACACAAGTGGATCGTCGATAGCGCTTCACAACACCCACATTTGATCAGACAATTACAATACAAAACTATCCCGGGATCTTGGACTTCTCTTGAGTCAGCTCGCCAAAACTTCCTGCTCCGCACGTGTCCGGACCAGTAAACCAAAAAACACATTCACTCAACATACATCCCAACTCCGCAAGACATCACCCACTTACTCATCACCGCAATTTAACACCACAATTCCGTTCATACTCACGCCACCACTATTTCCGCCGCACCATCAACGTCCGCCGGTCTCCGCCGTCTTCCACTCCACTTCAGGACTCTTCGACCTTCACCCCTACCCCTGATTACTCCCCTCACCTTAGAGGTAAACCACCTTAGAGGTAAACCACCTTAGAGGTAAACCATCCTCTGCTACCATTAGATTACGCTAAATTGCACATCTAATGTTCCCTACTAAGTATAGCGTAAGCGATCGATCTTTTATTTACCTACTAAAAGTGGTTGAGGGGAGGAAACAACTCAGACAGATATCAGCAAAGTCGTCATGCCCGAAAAGACCACCAACTCCAAATTGCAGTTCGATTATTTATTATAAGGCCAAAAACAATTGGATGTAAATACATCTCAATAGCAAAGTATAGAGGTACAGAAAAATTAATACAGAGCCAAGTTTACGAATATAAGTAATTCGGCCCAAAAGACAGATGATTATAAATTCCAAAATCACAACGCAACACAGAATAGATGCGATATTCAGTTCTCGGCTCATTGAAAGAAATCAAAATCTTTCCCTACACTTCTCTACATGAGGGCCCTTCCTGTCTCTCTTCTATCATTCCCCAACGGTGTCAGCACGTGTTGACTTCCTAAGAAGTACTCACGTCAAATGGGTCGTTTTAGCTTATGGCTATGGAGCTTGCTCTAAGATGCTCCTTCTCCTCCGAAAGCTAGCAGAAGTCTGGTCTCGGTGTCCCTGCGCATCATACAAAAGATGGGATTCAACCCACAATACGTCATTCTTCTTAAAACTTTCCATTGCACCTCTATGCAGTAGCTTAGCTTTTTTTTTATAACACAAATTTAATTAGTGATATCTTCTCTCCAGTGGCCTTGGCTTTCAGACAGACCAGATACGCAGGGCATCCTCCCTTCTCGCTTCCCAGCCATCTTCAAAGACATTCCGGGTCTTTCCTTAACCCTGAAAATAACGATGTGTATTCTTTCAACTGCAGTAGGAGGAAGATCATTCGAATTTTGAACACAACAACATTTAATTATTTATTTCTCAAGAGCAAGGAGAATCGAAACTTATGACTTTGGGCCTATAATTCAGGCAACTTAAACTAACCACAATTACGGTGTATAGAAATAATATCGTCCTGCACATTATGCATGAAGGAATCGTAATACATACAAAGTTCTACTTAAATGCGTTCACTAGTTTTCAACATCAAATGATTCAAATAAATGTTTCTTAATAGTCGTAAAACACTGCAAACAATACGAATACATGAGAGTGCATTTAAACCATGAGTATAGTGCACTCATACAAAATAGAGTGCTATCAGCGCTCTATCACTATTAACCTCCGCACTATATTTGCAGTACTGACCAAGTGGCTGCCTAATGTACCTGTGTCCGTGGTTCTGTTAGATGCCGAAAAAGCCATTGATTTGCTCGAAATAGCCATTCCCACTAGAAATCTTGCCTAAAGTGAGTTTCTTCAAAGGCTTTATGTCACTCATTCAGTTACTGTATGCTGATCCAGCGGCCTGGATTCGTGGCAATGGTCTACAATCAGATCTCTTCCCAATATACAGAGGCACCAGAGAGGGGTGTCCACCCCCTGCTGTTCGTGCTAGCCATGGATTGTCTGGCACATATACTACAGGAACAGCACTTGTACAGGGGACTTGCATTCTACAATGGACATCTGCTACTGTCCATGTACGTGTAGGATATCCTGTTGTTTGTCAGAGACCCCGCTCGCAATTTGAAGGCCCTAATTTGGGAGGTCATAAGATTTGTATGCTACTCTGGACAGGCCATAATTTGGGAAAAATCCAAGCTTTTCCCTCTCACAGACTGTGCAGTGGCTGTAAATCTGGATTTCCCCATCTGGTGGATAGAGGACTACGTTAAATACCTGGGTTAACATCTATACTGCGACAAGTACATGGTCCTGTGCTTAAATTACGGATCTATAATAGATAAATTACAGGTGCGAATAGAGGGGTGGATTAAACTACCCTTATCCTTGGAGGGCAGGGTTACCGTTATTGAAATGGTCATTCTCCACAGCTTCTTTTATATCTATTAGCAAATATACTCATACTCCTATCGCAAGCTTTTTTTGCCACACTTCGAGACAGTTTGGATTAGCTGGGACATCCTCATGTTACCATACAAGAAAGGGGGCATGGAGGTCCAGGATCTCGAGCTCTATTATCTAGTCAGACAGTGCCATTATGCAAGGTGCTGGTACAACCCAGATTACCATATCTTAATCCAGAACAGGATAAGGCAGAGGGCATACCGCTTAAGGCATTACTACAGCGTGGCCTATCCAGAGACCCACAGGAAGTAAAAACCATTGCAACTACGTGTTAGGCTTGGAAAAGACCCAGTCATCGACTGGGCTTTCCCACCCTATACTCCTTGGCAGTACCTCTCTTACACAACCCGCTATTACTACTCATGAAAGAGTTTGCTGCAGCACACCATGACGCAATGGGATGTCCATAAAGGTACCATCAGCACAAGTTTGTGGGTCTAGGCCAACTCACACAGGGTGGTGACCCGCTCCTGCTGGATTGCTTCCTATATCTGTGATTGTGACATATTGCTCAGGCATGGCTGCCAGGGTTTCTAGAGGAACCCACAGATTTCACTCCCTTGATCTAACTTATCTGGTCCACCAATGCCACTAGATGGGTATCGCGACTGTACACTACCCGCTCCTCACTACGCCCGAGCCACTCATAGCGCTCCACTCTGGCCTGGGAAAGGGAGTTAGGGTGTGAAATCACCAGGTCACAATGGGAATATTACTGTACGCAAACCAAATTGGTGTCAATGAATCACAGACATAAACTCCTACATTTTAAATTCTTTCACCGCATATATTCCTTGCCTGCAAAACAAGTTAGGATGGCCCCGCTCGACTCCGTTATTGCCCGAGATGGAGGCAGGAACAGGCGGACAGCTGTCATTTAGCATAGGAATGACCCATCATTCAGGCATTTTGGGCAGATGTCATCGAGCTGGTGGCAGACACGTTAGGCATTCACAAAGAACCATTGCCTCTGATTGTTAGCCTGGGTTATGTCAAACAGATTCCGTTGGGAGTGGGGGGACTAGCTGTGATAGCTTTTCTACTGGCGAAAAGATGGAATGCATTATGTTAGGAGGGACACACATACACTGTATAGTGTAAACGAGGCTGGTTACAAGATCTGGCCCAGTGCAACACTCAGAGCGAAATTTATGCAGGACTGGAGCCCCCGATGTTGCGGTCCAGAGACATTTGGGTACTCTTCAAGATATACCGAGGAGAATGATGCATCACTGGTAATGCATGCTAGAGATGAAGCTGCAGATTAAGAGATGTTATGTTATATTGATTTTCATAGCGCAATCATCACCTGAGAGGGTATCAAGGCGCTTGGGCAGGTGTATAGGTTTGTGGTCCTCTAGGTGCCTATACTTAGAGCCAGGTCTTCAGCTTCTTGCTGTATGTTATGATATTTCCAGACTTGCTAGCAGCATGTGGGGGATCCCCATACCCCACTGTTTTCTACAGTATTTTACCGCATGAAGAATGTCTCCTCAGAGGGCAACCAGGGAAGGATCACCGCTACGGTGTGTCCACTCACAGTTCTGTAAAGTTAATACAACTAGTAACTTCCTAAAATGGGGAGGGGTATGCCATTCTCAACTACTATGCATCCCATTCATCCGAGACTTTCAATGCTATGTAAGTTGTGTGCATGATCCAGTCATGTTGAACCCATTCTGACATTTACAGTGTAATGTGCTATGACTTGCGACCTACACAATTTGCTCTGTATTGTTATTCTCTTGGTTTTTGTTTCTCCCAATAAACTTTTTTTTTTTTGTGTGTGCATATTTATATAGCGCGAACTTGACCCGAAGGTATTGGAGCACTTTACATAAGCACCGGTTACTTACACATTCAGGCAAGGGGAGATTAAGTGATTTGCCCAGAATCACAGGATGTGGACGCGACCCCGAGGCTCGAACCCTGGTTTCCAGCACCAAAGTCGGCAGTCTAGCCGACGGACACAAAGAGAAGTCAAGATGCTTCTAGGAATGGTTAGCTATTGTTGTAAGTAGGTTCCAAACTTTTCCTAATGGCAAAGCCTTTAAGGAGTGCCTTCCTAGAGCTCAAAAGCAATCTGTGAAGTGTGTCAGCACTAGGAATGTCAAACTATAAGAAAGGCTTCTACATTTTTTGTCACAAACGTGATGGTGTACATTGTCTGTGCTGAAACAGACCCATGGAGAAGTGAAACGGCCATTGGCTTATTTTTCAGTCACACTGGATCTTGTGGCTGTAGCACTTCCAGGTTGATTAAAATATGTTGCTGCTGTTAGCGTTGGAGTCCAGCAGAATGAGGGGATTGTAATGGGTTATACCCAGGCCCATTGGAATTATGCAATTGTGTGGTGATTTTCGCATAATTATAAATTTGCCGCATTTGCCAAACAATCTATCTTCTGCTGCATAATCTGCAGATTTTAACCCAAAAAATCATTTCTAGCTCAAACGGTTCAAAAGTTGCTAAAAACGCAGTGGCGCGTGTTGCTGCGCAGTGGAAGGCTTTTTCCCTTATCATCTTTTTATTGCTTATTGCTATATTCGGTTATTATACTGGCACTAATGAGGTGCACCCAATGCCCAGACAGTGTTAACAAGTGTAAAAAGTACAAAATAACAATGTAAAACTATTCAAAAATGTGCTGCATAATTTGCCTTGTCTCCCTGCATAATTTACTCAACTCTGCCGCATAATTTGGCCCTCTCCTGCTGCATAATTCCAGCGGCCCTGGTTATACCCTTATTGTGATGGTCCCTCATTCACTTGAAATCTTGCTGACTCATATTTGAACTCAGCACATGACAAACAGCTGTCTAACCAGATATGATCAAATAATTCTAGTGTCTGAAAACACTAGCGTTCGCAGATGCAACATTTTGAATCCTGCAACCCTTTTGCCAATTTCAGATACTGATGAGGAGGAAGATGATTTTGATCTTGAGCTGTGTCTGAACTGGGGTGGCAAAGTGAGCTAAAGAATGATGATGGATTCAACCCAGATCTGTGACTGGGGGTGAGTGTCTGAAAAGTTTCAGCACTCCGTCCATCATCTCCTTGTGTTTGGCTTGAGTGCATGGATGTCAAAGAATTGTGTATGAATCCAAGACCCAACATGCCGTCTATCCCCTTAAATAAGCTGTAATTACTTTATTTGTAGATGGCTCTTAATTGAGAGACCCTTATTGAACGTAGATATGCAGTCTGCACCACTTTTGGTCTTGCGGAAGCATCTTAATAAATAAGCAATGCAACCTCAGCACAAGTGGCTAGACTAATCTTGCTAACAAGAGCATGCTCTGTGGCCGATAAATTGAGCTACCATTTACACTGACAGCCAGTATGGGTTTGAGGTGGTCCTTGATGTTAGGCATTTGAGGTCACAAAGGAGTTTTATGACATCCTCTGGTTCCCCTGTCAAAAACAGGATTCGCCTTTTCAGTCTCCTTGAAGCACTGTAGATAACTGAAGAAGTTGAACATTGCAGTTACCTAAAGAAGTTGTTGTTGTGAAATGTGCTGTGCACCAGAGCAGTATAGACATAAGTGCCGATTTAGACAGGTATTTACTCTGTCAAGGCAACCGAGTAAAGTACGCTGTCACCTTGAGATGTCCATCAGCCTAACGTATATCTCTTGCATTTACAGGAACCGCCATCACAGTGGTTCCTGTAAATGCACTGAAACTTTGACGGACGGCTCCGTCAAAATGGTGGAGCCGTGTGGCAAACTTTTAATGTGTTTTTTATTTTCAAAAATAAAATTCCAAAGTGGGATTTTATTTTTGAAAATAAAACAAACAATGACTTACCTCGCCATGGGGGGTTTCTCTCATGGTGTGGGGGGGCATTTTACTGTTTTCACTTTCCCTTACTGCCAGGGTTTACTGGGTGGTGACGGATAGTGAAAACTGGCAATTTGTTTGTCCACTCTAAATAGGGTGGGCAGAAAAATTTCCAAACCTCCGAGGCCCCTTACTCTGTCAGGCTGTCAGATGAGTATGGAGTAGTCTCTGCTATCGACATACTGAAGGTCCACCTGACTTTAAACGAGGTGGGAGGACCTTCAGTTTGGAGGAGAGTGTACTTTGTTGCCATTGCAATGGAGTAGCCTCTCCGCCAAGCTATAAATTGGGTCCTTAGTCACATCCGGAAATCAGTACACCGACCAGGTGGCCAAATATTGCGCTCGAGTCCAGCTCATGCAAACTAGATGAATCGAGTAAAACTGACAGTGACAATGTGACAAATATGTTGTTGACCACAGTGCACACCTTGAATGAGCTCAGAGACATTCAATGTGAGGCACCTGGTAGTGAACACGAGAGGTGGGTCAGAGCAGGATGCAGCAGGTATAAGAGCGACAGCTGGGTTTCAAATGATGAAAGGCCAGTGTTGCTGGATTCACTACTGCCTGCTACGGTGCGACATTTCGATGGTTATACACATCTGGGAACGGATGATGTGATCCGTACCTTTCAGAGGTATTGGTTTAACACCCGTTTTAGGTCCATGGCTCAAAGCTTGACACATTGCCTCATGAAATTTAGGTTTAACACCGTCTCCTTTCATTGAAATTGAGGGTGTTCTGGTTAGGTAAAGGTTTGGGGTGTCCAAATTACAAAGTTTTCTGCACCCACATCTTCATGCCGTGTTAGAAAATGAATGCTTTCTAAAGGTTTCGCCTATTGGGACCTGAATGTGATTCTCATGAGAACTTAAACCTTGACTGTAACACTTGTACTACCTATAAGGTTTCACAGGAACACCGGGGCTGGAAACAACATTATATGAATCTGTGGGACTGCTGAGCTTCATAACTTTACATGACAAATGACTAACTGACTGACTTTGTCATTTATTTCGCTTTTTGTAATGCCTTTAATTTTTCAATAATCCCTCACGGTTTTCACTCCAATAATTGTCTGTCTTTATTGTGAAGCCTAATGTGCTTCACATTTAATTATGCAAAAGAAACAATTGATGGACGGAATGCTGGGCAATGCAAACGTTCACCCCCAGTCACAAGGATCTGGGTTAAATCCATCATTCTTTTGCTCACCACACCACCACAGTTTGGACCCAGTCATATGCAAATCAGTCTTGACTCTGTTCATTGTGGGAACAGTCCAGCCCGAACTGCCAAGCCAGGTCCTCCCTGGACCGGAAACAAGCATCCTGGGACCGGTTTCAGGGCATCACCCTTCATCAGCCAGGCTAGCTTGAATCCAGTGGTGTAGTGAGCACGGGACCCACATCTGGGCATTCCCTTCCCACTTAGGGCGACATATGCAAAAGAAACAATTGATGGACGGTATGCTGGGTAATGCAAACATTCACCCCCAGTCACAAGGATCTGGGTTAAATCCATCATTCTTTTGCTCACCACACCACCCCAGTTTGGACCCAGCCATATGCAAATCAGTCTTGACCCTGTTCCTTGTGGGAACAGTCCAGCCCGAACTGCCAAGCCAGGTCCTCCCTGGACCGGAAACAAGCATCCTGGAACCGGTTTCAGGGCATCACACATCATCAGCCAGGCTAGCTTGAATCCAGTGGTGTAGTGAGCACGGGACCCACGTCTGGGCATACCCTTCCCACTTAGGGCGACATATGCAAAAGAAACAATTGATGGACGGAATGCTGGGCAATGCAAACATTCACCCTCAGTCACAAGGATCTGGGTTAAATTCATCATTCTTTTGCTCACCACACCACCCCAGTTTGGACCCAGCCATATGCAAATCAATCTTGACACTGTTCCTTGTGGTAACAGTCCAGCCCGAACTCCCAAGCCAGGTCCTCCCTGGACCGGTAACAAGCATCCTGGGAACGGTTTCAGGGCATCACCCTTCATCAGCCAGGCTAGCTTGAATCCAGTGGTGTAGTGAGCACGGGACCCACGTCTGGGCATACCCTTCCCACTTAGGGCGACATATGCAAAAGAAACAATTGATGGACGGAATGCTGGGCAATGCAAACATTCACCCCCAGTCACAAGGATCTGGGTTAAATCCATCATTCTTTTGCTCACCACACCACCCCAGTTTGGATCCAGCCATATGCAAATCAGTCTTGACCCTGTTCCTTGTGGGAACAGTCCAGCCCGAACTGCCATGCCATGTTCTCCCTGGACCGGAAACAAGCATCCTGAGACCGGTTTCAGAGCATCACCCTTCATCAGCCAGGCTAGCTTGAATCCAGTGGTGTAGTGAGCAAGGACCCACGTCTGGGCATACCCTTCCCACTTAGGGCGACATATGCAAAAGAAACAATTGATGGACCGAATGCTGGGCAATGCAAACATTCACCCTCAGTCACAAGGATCTGGGTTATATCCATCATTCCTTTGCTCACCACACCACCCCAGTTTGGACCCAGCCATATGCAAATCAGTCTTGACCCTCTTCCTTGTGGGAACAGTCCAGCCCGAACTGCCAAGCCAGGTCCTCCCTGGACCGGAAACAAGCATCCTGGGACTGGTTTCAGGGCATCACCCTTCATCAGCCAGGCTAGCTTGAATCCAGTGGTGTAGTGAGCACGGGACCCACGTCTGGGCATACCCTTCCCACTTAGGGCGACATATGCAAAAGAAACAATTGATGGACGGAATGCTGGGCAATGCAAACATTCACCCCCAGTCACAAGGATCTTGGTTAAATCCATCATTCTTTTGCTCACCACACCACCCCAGTTTGGACCCAGCCATATGCAAATCAGTCTTGACCCTGTTCCTTGTGGGAACAGTCCAGCCCGAACTGCCAAGCCAGGTCCTCCCTGGACCGGAAACAAGCATTCTGGGACCGGTTTCAGGGCATCACCCTTCATCAGCCAGGCTAGCTTGAATCCAGTGGTGTAGTGAGCACGGGACCCACGTCTGGGCATACCCTTCCCACTTAGGGCAACATATGCAAAAGAAACCATTGATGGACGGAATGCTGGGCAATGCAAACATTTACCCCCAGTCACAAGGATCTGGGTTAAATCCATCATTCCTTTGCTCACCACACCACCCCAGTTTGGACCCAGCCATATGCAAATCAGTCTTGACCCTGTTCCTTGTGGGAACAGTCCAGCCCGAACTGCCAAGCCAGGTCCTCCCTGGACCGGAAACAAGCATTGTGGGACCGGTTTCAGGGCATCACCCTTCATCAGCGAGGCTAGCTTGAATCCAGTGGTGTAGTCAGCACGGGACCCACGTCTGGGCATACCCTTCCCACTTAGGGCGACATATGCAAAAGAAACAATTGATGGACGGAATGCTGGGCAATGCAAACATTCACCCCAGTCATAAGGATCTGGGTTAAATCCATCAGTCTTGACCCTGTTCCTTGTGGGAAGAGTCCAGCCCGAACTACCAAGCCAGGTCCTCCCTGGACCGGAAACAAACATACTGAGACCGGTTTCAGGGCATCACCCTTCATCAACCCCGAAACCGGTCCTAGGATGCTTGTTTTCAGTCCAGGGAGGACCTGGCCTGGCAGTTCGGGCTGGACTGTTCCCATTGGGCACAGGGTCAAGACTGATTTGCATATGGCTGGGTTTAAACTGCAATGGCATGGTGAGCAAAAAAACAATGGATTTAGGCCCAGATCTCTGTACTGGGGTGAATGTATGACATTGTTCTGCATTCTGTCCATCAATTGTTGTTTTTGCATTTGTCACCCCCAGTGGGACAGGGATGCCCAGACGTGGGTCCCGTACTCTCCATGCCACTGGAGTCAAGCTATCCTGACTGATGAGGGGTGAAACCCCGAAACCGGTCCTAGGATGCTTGTTTCCAGTCCAGGGAGGACCTGGCCTGGCAGTTCGGGCTGGACTGTTCCCATTGGGCACAGGGTCAAGACTAATTTGTATATGGCTGGGTTCAAACTGGAATGGCATGGTGAGCAAAAAAACGATGGATTTAGGCCCAGATCTCTGTACTGGGGTGAACGTATGACATTGGTCTGCATTCTGTCCATCAATTGTTGTTTTTGCATTTGTCACCCCGAGTGGAACGGGTATGCCCAGACGTGGGTCCCATGATCTCCATGCCACTGGAGTCAAGCTATCCTGGCTGATGAGGGGTGAAACCCCGAAACCGGTCCTAGGATGCTTGTTTCCAGTCCAGGGAGGACCTGGCCTGGCAGTTCGGGCTGGACTGTTCCCATTGGGCACAGGGTCAAGACTGATTTGCATATGGCTGGGTTCAAACTGGAATGGCATGGTGAGCAAAAAAACGATGGATTTAGGCCCAGATCTCTGTACTGGGGTGAATGTATGACATTATTCTGCATTCTGTCCATCAATTGTTGTTTTTGCAATTGTCTCCCTGAGTGGGACGGGTATGCCCAGACGTGGGTCCCGTGATCTCCATGCCACTGGAGTCAAGCTATCCTGGCTGATGAGGGGTGAAACGCCGAAACCGGTCCTAGGATGCTTGTTTCCAGTCCAGGGAGGACCTGGCCTGGCAGTTCGGGCTGGACTGTTCCCATTGGGCACAGGGTCAAGACTGATTTGCATATGGCTGGGTTCAAACTGGAATGGCACGGTGAGCAAAAAAATGATGGATTTAGGCCCAGATCTCTGTACTGGGGTGAATGTATGACATTGTTCTGCATTCTGTCCATCAATTGTTGTTTTTGCAATTGTCACCCCGAGTGGGACGGGTATGCCCAGACGTGGGTCTCGTGCTCTCCATGCCACTGGAGTCAAGCTATCCTGGCTGATGAGGGGTGAAACCCCGAAACCGGTCCTAGGATGCTTGTTTCCAGTCCAGGGAGGATCTGGCCTGGCAGTTCGGGGTGGACTGTTCCCATTGGGCACAGGGTCAAGACTGATTTGCATATGGTTGGGTTCAAACTGGAATAGCATGGTGAGCAAAAAAACGATGGATTTACGCCCAGATCTCTGTACTGGGGTGAATGTATGACATTGTTCTGCATTCTGTCCATCAATTGTTGTTTTTGCATTTGTCACCCCGAGTGGGACAGGTATGCCCAGACGTTGGTCCCGTGCTCTCCATGCCACTGGAGTCAAGCTATCCTGGCTGATGAGGGGTGAAACCCTGAAACCGGTCCTAGGATATTTGTTTCCAGTTCAGGGAGGACCTGGCCTGGCAGTTCGGGCTGGACTGTTCCCATTGGGCACAGGGTCAAGACTGATTTGCATATGGCTGGGTTCAAACTGGAATGGCATGGTGAAGAAAAAAACAATGGATTTAGGCCCAGATCTCTGTACTGGGGTGAATGTATGACATTGTTCTGCATTCTGTCCATCAATTGTTGTTTTTGCATTTGCCACCCCGAGGGGGACGGGTATGCTCAGTCGTGGGTCCCGTGCTCTCCATGCCACTGGAGTCAAGCTATCCTGGCTGATGAGGGGTGAAACCCCGAAACCGGTCCTAGGAGGCTTGTTTCCAGTCCAGGGAGGACCTGGCCTGGCAGTTCGGGCTGGACTGTTCCCATTGGGCACAGGGTCAAGACTGATTTGCATATGGCTGGGTTCAAACTGGAATGGCATGGTGAGCAAAAACGATGGATTTAGGCCCAGATCTCTGTACTGGGGTGAATGTATGACATTGTTCTGCATTCTGTCCATCAATTGTTGTTTTTGCAATTGTCAGCCCGAGTGGGACGGGTATGCCCAGACGTGGGTCCCGTGCTCTCCATGCCACTGGAGTCAAGCTATCCTGGCTGATGAGGGATGAAACCCCAAAACCGGTCCTAGGATGCTTGTTTCCAGTCCAAGGAGGACCTGGTCTGGCAGTTCGGGCTGGACCGTTCCCATTGGGCACAGGGCCAAGACTGATTTGCATATGGCTGGGTTCAAACTGGAATGGCATGGTGAGCAAAAAAACAATGGATTTAGGCCCAGATCTCTGTACTGGGGTGAATGTATGACATTGTTCTGCATTCTGTCCCTCAATTGTTGTTTTTGCAATTGTCACCCTGAGCGGGACGGGTATGCCCAGACGTGGGTCCCGTGCTCTCCATGCCACTGGAGTCAAGCTATCCTGGCTGATGAGGAGTGAAACCACGAAACCGGTCCTAGGATGCTTGTTTCCAGTCCAGGGAGGACCTGGCCTGGCAGTTCGGGCTGGACTGTTCCCATTGGGCACAGGGTCAAGACTGATTTGCATATGGCTGGGTTCAAACTGGAATGGCATGGTGAGCAAAAAAATGATGGATTTAGGCCCAGATCTCTGTACTGGGGTGAATGTATGACATTGTTCTGCATTCTGTCCATCAATTGTTGTTTTTGCAATTGTCACCCTGAGTGGGACGGGTATGCCCAGACGTGGGTCCCGTGATCTCCATGCCACTGGAGTCAAGCTATCCTGGCTGATGAGGGGTGAAACCCCGAAACCGGTCCTAGGATGCTTGTTTCCAGTCCAGGGAGGACCTGGCCTGGCAGTTCGGGCTGGACTGTTCCCATTGGGCACAGGGTCAAGACTGATTTGCATATGGCTGGGTTCAAACTGGAATGGCACGGTGAGCAAAAAAATGATGGATTTAGGCCCAGATCTCTGTACTGGTGTGAATGTATGACATTGTTCTGCATTCTGTCCATCAATTGTTGTTTTTGCAATTGTCACCCTGAGTGGGACGGGTATGCCCAGACGTGGGTCTCGTGCTCTCCATGCCACTGGAGTCAAGCTATCCTGGCTGATGAGGGGTGAAACCCCGAAACCGGTCCTAGGATGCTTGTTTCCAGTCCAGGGAGGGCCTGGCAGTTCGGGGTGGACTGTTCCCATTGGGCACAGGGTCAAGACTGATTTGCATATGGTTGGGTTCAAACTGGAATAGCATGGTGAGCAAAAAACGATGGATTTACGCCCAGATCTCTGTACTGGGGTGAATGTATGACATTGTTCTGCATTCTGTCCATCAATTGTTGTTTTTGCATTTGTCACCCCGAGTGGGACGGGTATGCCCAGACGTTGGTCCCGTGCTCTCCATGCCACTGGAGTCAAGCTATCCTGGCTGATGAGGGGTGAAACCCCGAAACCGGTCCTAGTATATTTGTTTCCAGTTCAGGGAGGACCTGGCCTGGCAGTTCGGGCTGGACTGTTCCCATTGGGCACAGGGTCAAGACTGATTTGCATATGGCTGGGTTCAAACTGGAATGGCATGGTGAGGAAAAAAACAATGGATTTAGGCCCAGATCTCTGTACTGGGGTGAATGTATGACATTGTTCTGCATTCTGTCCATCAATTGTTGTTTTTGCATTTGCCACCCCGAGGGGGACGGGTATGCCCAGACGTGGGTCCCGTGCTCTCCATGCCACTGGAGTCAAGCTATCCTGGCTGATGAGGGGTGAAACCCCGAAACCGGTCCTAGGATGTTTGTTTCCAGTCCAGGGAGGACCTGGCCTGGCAGTTCGGGCTGGACTGTTCCCATTGGGCACAGGGTCAAGACTGATTTGCATATGGCTGGGTTCAAACTGGAATGGCATGGTGAGGAAAAAAACAATGGATTTAGGCCCAGATCTCTGTACTGGGGTGAATGTATGACATTATTCTGCATTCTGTCCATCAATAATTGTTTTTGCAATTGTCACCCCGAGTGGGACGGGTATGCCCAGAAGTGGGTCCTGTGCTCTCCATGCCACTGGAGTCAAGCTATGCTGGCTGATGAGGGGTGAAACCCCGAAACCGGTCCTAGGATGCTTGTTTCCAGTCCAGGGAGGACCTGGACTGGCAGTTCGGGCTGGACTGTTCCCATTGTGCACAGGGTCAAGACTGATTTGCATATGGCTGGGTTCAAACTGGAATGGCATGGTGAGCAAAAAAACGATGGATTTAGGCCCAGATCTCTGTACTGGGCTGAATGTATGACATTGTTCTGCATCCTGTCCATCAATTGTTGCTTTTGCAATTGTCAGCCCGAGTGGGACGTGTATGCCCAGACGTGGGTCCCGTGCTCTCCATGCCACTGGAGTCAAGCTATCCTGGCTGATGAGGGATGAAACCCCGAAACCGGTCCTAGGATGCTTGTTTCCAGTCCAAGGAGGACCTGGTCTGGCAGTTCGGGCTGGACCGTTCCCATTGGGCACAGGGCCAAGACTGATTTGCATATGGCTGGGTTCAAACTGGAATGGCATGGTGAGCAAAAAAACGATGGATTTAGGCCCAGATCTCTGTACTGGGGTGAATGTATGACATTGTTCTGCATTCTGTCCATCAATTGTTGTTTTTGCAATTGTCACCCCGAGTGGGACGGGTATGCCCAGACGTGGGTCCCGTGCTCTCCATGCCACTGGAGTCAAGCAATCCTGGCTGATGAGGGGTGAAACCCCGAAACCGGTCCTAGGATGCTTGTTTCCAGTCCAGGGAGGACCTGGTCTGGCAGTTCGGGCTGGACCGTTCCCATTGGGCACAGGGCCAAGACTGATTTGCATATGGCTGGGTTCAAACTGGAATGGCATGGTGAGCAAAAAAACGATGGATTTAGGCCCAGATCTCTGTACTGGGGTGAATGTATGATATTGTTCTGCATTCTGTCCATCAATTGTTGTTTTTGCATTTGGCTGGGTTCAAACTGGAATGGCATGGTGGGCAAAAAAACGATGGATTTAGGCCCAGATCTCTGAACTGGGGTGAATGTATGACATTGTTCTGCATTCTGTCCCTCAATTGTTGTTTTTGCAATTGTCACCCTGAGTGCGACGGGTATGCCCAGACGTGGGTCCCGTGCTCTCCATGCCACTGGAGTCAAGCTATCCTGGCTGATGAGGAGTGAAACCCCGAAACCGGTCCCAGGATGCTTGTTTCCAGTCCAGGGAGGACCTGGCCTGGCAGTTCGAGCTGGACTGTTCTCATTGGGCACAGGGTCAAGACTGATTTGCATATGGCTGGGTTCAAACTGGAATGGCATGGTGAGCAAAAAAACAATGGATTTAGGCCCAGATCTCTGTACTGGGGTGAATGTATGACATTGTTCTGCATTCTGTCCATCAATTGTTGTTTTTGCATTTTTCACATTTAATTATGACATGTTGACCAAGCCCGGTTGTGGAGCAAAAAACTCCTTAAGGGATTAGAACCACTCCCAGTTCATCAGTAGCACTTGAGATTTAAAACAGAGTGAAAAAGCGCTACATCAACCTCATGGACGACCCAGGTGTGGCTGTGACTCCTTCAAGACTGTCATTACAAAGGAATAAATGGTCCCTTACTGCAGGATAGCACAAAACATAGCACACAGAATTATAATGAAATCTATGTCAAAAGTCTCAATGGATTTATAAGTATATTTATTCAAACATATAACGCATAAAATGAAGTAGGGAGCAGCAAAAAAAGAAAAGAATTTCAAGGCTCAGACACTTTTAAGTGACTGTAGAAATAGCAAGCAAATTATGTCACATATCACCTAAAGTACCAATACTCACATAACTTATTTACATAGCAATTTAAGTGCTCATGGTACTATTTGTCGACGACGTTTCGATCCCTCGATAAGATATGGGGACCATCATCAGGATATAATGGATTATGCCTGAGACGAAAATGCCTGTAGGAGAGATGAAAAAGAAGGGAGTGAGAAAGGAGAAGAAGCAGGGTCGACAGACCAAGAAAAGGAGGGAAAAAATAATTAGATGGTTGTGAATGATTATGTAGAGGCTTAAGGAAAAGTACGATCAGTCAAGCCACGCACATACGGGACCAGGTGTCAAGCAAATGTGAAACACCCTATGGAACTTATTCACAATAGCTGTGAAATAAAACAAGCTTGAGAGGATGATGTGATCCCTAATTAAGAGGTAAACTTAGAAAATAATCCAGAATTGGAAATGTGACAAACCTATGGGGAGCACCCAATTGGGTTGTCCAGTTCAAAGAAAGGGCAGGATCCCTATCTGTGGTGACGTGGCACAGTGAAGTCTAAAATTAAAAATAAAATGTTATTGTAATTCTCTGATATTAAGGGAGAGCAATGTATAAAAAAGAGGGTCGCACCTGGAGAGAAGGTGAATATCTAGCTGACTCGATTTGGATGATGATCAGGCTGAAAAGGGTGAAGAAATGATAATGCCAATATACAATGAAGCAAATTAAGACAATGTGAAGGACATCAAGATAACAGCTAAGAAAGCGGATGCGAGCATACCACGCTGGGACAAAGCGTGGCTTACCGTATTGCGTAATGAGGAACAGCAACAATCACCAGAAATGAGAAACGGACGCAAACCGTACAACGTCTCAATTAAGGATTCGGTGTATAAAGAAGATGGCATTAGGTGGAATAGCAATGTGCCAATCTAAAATAAACAAGCATTGGCATAGCCAATAGGTCTCGCCTTGGGACCTTATAAGTGTTTAGCCATGCAACAGTTAATGTTGTTGCACCAAGGATATTGTGCTGGATAACTAAACACTTATAAGGTCCCAAAGGCGAGACCTATTTGCTATGCCAATGCTTGTTGTTTGTTTGCAGTGGAGTGGATGTATGTTGTTTGTAGTGGTATTACGTGGTTTGTATTGGATTTGTTAGTTGTGGAATTGTGTGGTGGGTTATGTATTTGTGTAGTGGAATTATGTGGCATGTTGAATAGATAGGGGCGAGAGCTGTATAGAATAGATTGAGCGGAAGTTTGAGAGGGATAGGTAGTTTGTGCATCGCCCACTAGCCTCACGCACAGGTCAAACGTGTACCCAAAGGTCGAGCTCGCTTTTATACATCCTTCATTTACACAAGTTAAATTACATTTAACATATGTAAATAGAGGACAAAAAAGTGTATTATACGAAAGCATTTGCTCAGAGTGACTTTAGCATGAGGCTTGGCTTCACATAATAAGAGAAAGGCAATAATTAAATTAAAACGATTCATTTTATATTTATAAACATCTGACATTGTGGAAGAAGAGGACGGGTATGCAGAATTGAACTTATTCTATACTGGCTGCACGTTGTTATGATATAAATATATTTAATTTTTATAATAATCTTTACAATACTGTTGCAGTGACTCTGTTAGTAATCACAGCGACCCATGTATATGGGGAAAGAAACAGAGGCTCATTTACAAATCGCTGTTTTGCCTGAGTTGACGGACAACATGTTTGAAGAGCAAAATATAGCGCCTTAGGGAGCCATTGGGGTAATTGTGGAAGAAGATAAGCAGAGATGTAGTTGAATAATGCTGTGCATGCAACCTAAGTGTACGCTATGTGCTGTAAGAGGAGGTGTGTCAATCTGTCGGGGACGCTCCCTGGCGTGAATAACAAAAAGAGCAGGCACTATGCGGTTAACAAACCTCACCCCTCTGATATGTAGGCACAAACTCGGATGGTGTCTAGGTAGCGTTTAGACCTCTGTGCCCAATTTAAGCCTCCAGTGTAACTTTGCCCCCGCCCTTTGTGTGCCAGTGGGCAGAGGGCACACGTGTGCCATGACTTTCACCCTTTAAATATAGTTGATGGAAGTGCTCCTCTGCACCCAAGTGATCAAATAAACCGGGGGCAGGCGGGGTCTGCCCAGAGGTGACGTGGGCACTACTGTGGGACTAAAGCAGGGACCTCGCTCTGTGAAAACCGCGCTGTCCAGGACAGAAAGCGTGTATGGGCAGTGGCCCACTGTCTTACAGAGCTAACTGCCTGGTATGTGCCTTTAACCATAAAACCAGAGGGAGCCTGTGTCTGCCCGTGTGCTTACTGGGGCAGCACTGGTGTGCCAATACAGGGACCTCGACCTGTGAAAACCTTGCTTCCCTGGTTAGAGAGCACGTGTGGGCAGTGGCACTCTGTCCTCCAGAGTTAACTGCCTTGTATGTGCATCCAACCATAAAACCGGAAGCATCCAGTGTCTGGCCCGAAGTAACGTGGGAATTACTGGGTGTCAGGGTAGAGAGTTGGCCTGCTGCCCTGACACCCAGTGTCTGTCTGCTTCCCCGGCGAGAGAGCATGGCAGTGCCAGTGCCCTTCCATTCTTCAAAGCTCAAAACTTCAACAAGGCCCTAAAAACTTGGAGCAGTCGGTGTGTCGACCCAAAGAGCACCAGGTATCAGGGGCGACGGGGATGTCAGAGAAGCGAAAAATGACTTTACCCTGCCCCCTGCGTGTCAATCCCTGGGTAAAGGTACACAAACTGAAGCGCAAGTGAGCACGTGCCTTCACGGGAAGGAATGATACAGCCGGGCACGCAAAGATTATTAATATGTGCGTTTATATAAACCTACAGCGTGCATGCACATGTGCTCAGCAGGCTGGCTGACGGGAGTACCCACTGTTCAATGAAAGGATAGACAGATTGATTGAATGACGGACTGATCACACAGATAGATAGGTAGACAGACAGACAGGCAGACAGACAGACAGAAGACAGACAGACAGACAGACGACTTGGCGAATGCTAGAAGTACTCAAGTGGGGGCAGCAGCTCAAACACACACTGAGCCCCCTCCACTCCCACTGTCTAAACCAGTAGTCTCCCATATTTATGGGCCACCTGGAGGACGAGGAGCTGCTGCTTCTGAGGGCCTGAACACATAGAGCATGGGAGAGGGTAAGAGGGAGGGATGAAAGCAGAGCAGCTACATGCAAGTCAAGATTTAAAGGCGCAGGCATTTCTAAGAAGTGCTTGATGTCAACAATAATTAAAAGAACATCGCATGGTGTGGCGTCTCGTGTGCCACAACAGACTGGCGGCAGCGCCGACGGAACAACGGTTTGCGGGGACTAGGAGGACATGAAAGCATGTGAGGGGGTGGGAATAACGGAGTAGGAGGTGTACAGGAGAGTGCAGACAGTGTAACTCGAGCAGCGTGCACATGCACTCAGCAACATAAAAAAACAAGCAAGACGCGCGGCCGCGAGACGCGCTCTGTGGTGGGGAGGAGCGTTGAAGCGCGCGCTTGGGAGAGCAAGTGAGAGGAAAGCCAGATGGTGCCTGATCGAGCGATGCGAGGAATGCGCGTTACTGTGCGCGTAACCGCATGCTCTAGGCCACACAAAAAGCTGTGGTCGGCTTTTTAAAGCCCACTCACTAAATGTCTCGTCAGAGCAGGCATGCGCTGGCTCAGGCGAGACCTAAAAAGTATAGAGGCAATGTGAAGGGCAGCATGTATCCAGGTAAATACTCGGTTACGAGCATACCCAGCCGGTAAAGGCATAACTTACTGTGTGGCGTGTTGATGCTCGGCCGTGGCCCCTCGAGAAGGTACACACACGTACTGCGTGCAGCATCTTTGATAAGGATGCATGACACGTGCTGGGACAAAAAGAGAAAAGGGAAGGACCAGCGCTGAGCACCAAGAATAAAGGAATATCGATTGGCCATATTGAAAAGTGGTTGTCGATAATAGAATGGAGGAAAAAGATATAATATAATGACAACAGAGATATAAACCGAGACTCAAAGAATAAAAAGTAAAGTATAAAACAGACATAGGCCTATATACATGTGAGGGAGTGCATGGGCACAAACAATATACAGGAATAATCCATAGAAGAAAGGTTGCTCCAGACACCAGCAATTGATAGTTCCAATTGAACAGTAGAACGGACTTGCATCGTATTCACAGAACAATTATTGAATAATAAACAGGCCCTGGTTTGAAATTAAAAAGGAGAGTTAATTGTGGTGACATATCCATGACAGGAAAAATTGACATACATACAGGCGTGGTCAGGAATTAATAATATATATATATGTACCCATGGTCCCTTATATACCTTTGGGTTTCCTTGTTAGTTACAAACTCCTCAATACTGTCATCACTAGATTGTGCCGACAACGAAAGGGCACGATCATCCAGCACCAGTAAGGAGCGAAGTAGGAGACTCAAGAAAAAGGAGACTCGTGCACGCTGAGAAGTTAGAAGTGACTTGCAAGACAATCCCTGCGGGACTATGTGTGTGGCATCCTATTTGGGACTGCTTCTGTATCCCAAGCAGTGGTCGAAGTACATTAAAAAAAATTTACGGGAACTGTGATGCTCCATGCAATGGAGGTGGCGTGAGTGAGTGTGAGGGTGTGGTTAAAGACATGGCTAAAAAAAACAAAATATTCTGTAACTTTTTTCGGTCTTTTACCATCAGGTAACTACATATGAAATTATGCACAGCTTAAATGAAAATTAAATGCAAGTTATGTTGTTCAGTGGGAAATGTACTATCATACATTTTGAAACCTCTATTAATGCACTGAACCAGATAGTCCCAGAAATTAATTCTGGTTGGTGCAGTGGTGAATAGTGACTTGTGTATGTTTAGTGCTACAAAGTCCGAGTCTGTGACAGAAAGCACTGTGAACATGTAAGTCATTATTTTAAATTTGCATTGCACACAGTATAAGATAAACTGCTATAAAATGCGCAAAAATGTTTAAGTTAAAAAGTGCTTCTAAAATATAGATTTTAGTAATACCCTGACTGTACATAGTGCAAATTGTTTTTATAACTGTATTTTAAAAACACACACTTCACAGCTTACCTGGTAGCTCCCTTACAACACCTCTCAAAAATAATAAATGAGTGTCATCAGGAAGGTCAAATGATTCCACCAATTAAAGCCAATACAGGCTTCCAAGTGTCCTTAACATTTTCAGATTTACCAGTTGAGCACATATATGTTTCTTTTAGGCAGCATGCACCTAGGCAGCAAGGCTAGTTTAGCTGTCTGCGCCTCCCCCGGTTTCACAGCACGGGAAAACTCCCTGCCTTACACTTCAGCTAAATCATTTTAACTGTCTGAATCAGTGGTCAAAGTGGGTGGGATCGGCAGGGCATGGCGTGCCCCTACTATTTTAATTTAATAGAATCCATTCCCCTACTTTTTTATTTAAAAAATGCATCCCAAGACGGAAGAAATGTCCAACCCTATAGATAATATGGCTAGGCTGTTCGTGGCCGTTCGGAGATGGGCGGGTTGGGCAGAGAAGGAAAAGGACTCTCTTATTTCCTTCTTGCCCAGAGAAGACAAGGACAGTGTCCACATCTCCTGCTCTGCCACTCTCTCTCTTTCTTCCCTCTCTTTCTGTCTCTGTCTTGCTCCTCCTCACTTGCTGAATGAAAACCTTGACTTCAAGAAATGGCTCTTACCCTAACTTTCCTGTATTGTCCTTCATCTGTTCCTCTGTGAAATGGATCCAAAAAAGAAAGAAACACTTTTGCTGGAAATGTCTTTCTCTGACATTTTTCTATTCCAAAGTGCAGCCTCGGGACGGAGAGAAAAAAAGGTTCAAAATATGACAAATAACTAAATAAAACAAGACAGAGTGGGCGTAAAGTGTCCAGATTGGTTTTATTCACACCCAAACACATTAGCGCCACTTAACAGAGTTTGCCAGTGAAGCGCTACTTTCATTTTCTCGTCTTTCTTTGAACAACGTTGTTTTCCCCGGGTGAGGAAGTGCACCATTCCTGGAGGTACTGCAATACCTGGTTGATGCGTGGAGTGGAAAACGTTTAATGGTGTTCAGGGATGTGGTCTTTTTAAACCATACTACTTACGTTTTGTAAGGATATAAGCAATGGACATTGAAACAGGTCCCTTCCATGCCCTATAGCCATGTCCTTAACTTTTCAGGAAATAACACTCATTGATTTCTGAATAATGAGTGTAAAAGAGTTAAGGTAACCATGTTGTTCCTGCTTTCATTTCACATGATTTACTTAATCTTGCATTCCTTTGAGTATTTGCTTTTTCCAGGATGCACTACTGTCAGGCCGCATAATACTCTTGTCTAGTACATAATTTGAATTGAGTTGCATCCAGGTGTTTATAGCGGGGCACAATAGGGTTATAGCTCAAGGCAGTGCGAGTTTCTCTCAGTGGGTCAGTATGGTCTTCAGTGGGGGAGAGGATGTGGCACTATGCAGTGGTTAATTTGTAAAAACATAAGTGCTGGGGCTCTCGTCAGGAGGCAGCTTGCACCAGCCCATTTCTCCTGTTAGCCCTCCAAAAACAGAACCATGAATGTGGGGAGAGGATGTGGCGTAATGGCCAGAGCTGCTGACTTCGGAGCTAGGGAACCAGGTTTCAGTCTCGGTGTCAGCTCAACATCCTTTGATTCTGGACAAATCACTTAATCTCCCCGTGCCTACCATAAATTAATGTGCCCTTAACTGGTGCTCCTAAAAAGTGCCGGTGTTGATGAGGAAGTGCTGGTGCTAGCACCGGAACCCAGAGGCTCAAATTAAGCACTGGCACTATAGCCAGGGCTGCCAAATTTGGAACTGGGGAAGCAGGTTCAGCCTTCATGACCAGACCACTCTCCTGAGGGAGCACATTCCCATGCTAGACCTTAGAAGGCCCCGCTAGACCTTAGAAGCCCTGGTGTCTTAGCACCAGCAGGTGGACCCTAGGGGTGACAAGTGTGGGTTTACCTTGAAGACCTGTCCACCACAATCCATACTGAAGCTCACTTCCAGCCTTGCAGGCAGGCAGACCTACAAAGCAAAACAACCTAGAGCGTCAGTGACTCTGTCACTGAGGTCACATGACCCTTGAGGCCAGTCCACCTCACCCATTGGTACCTCCATTGGCCTTGTTTCAGCACTAGTAGGGCAACTCACCAGGGATCGGCAATGCAGGATTTGCATAAACTCCAAACTAAGGGGGTCATTACGATGACGGGCGGATCGCCACCGCCCGTATGGCGGTGGCGATCCGCCCGCCATTCCCCTCCGCCCGCATGCCACATTACAATGGCGGGGGGAGCCCGGCAGACGGAAAGACCGTCCGCCGGTTTTCGGCCGGTCACACAGGTGACCGGGCGGAAAAGGGCACTAATATGGTGGCGGTGTCTGCAAGACACCGCCATCCATATTAGGATGGTTGCGGAGAGCAGCCGTTCCATGGCGGAAACGCCGCCATGGAAAGAAATACGGTCTTCGCTATTGGGGGCCCGTTGCTGGCCCCCAGAGTGTTGGGGGGGTGGGGGGTGCACATGGGGGGTACCTATGGTACCCCCCTGCATTGGCATGGACAAGGTGGCAGGCACCGCGCGTTGCCTGTCACCTTGTGCATGCCAATGCACGACGTGCATTCCCAGCATTGTGGCGGGCGGTGCTGTGAACACCGCCCGCCACAATGTTGGGAATAGGGGATGCCACCATCACCGTGGCATCCTAATACTCGCGGCGGGACCGCCGCTCCTATGGCGGACGGTCTCATTCACTGCTACGGTGGCGGGCGGACTTTGTCCGCCCGTCATCGTAATGTGCCCCTAAGTTTGCACACTTCACGGTCTCTCTGCTTCCTGCACAAGCAATTTTAACATGTGCTGCCTGCTTTGGGGCCACTGGAATTATGCAGCTATGAAATGAATGACAACATTATGTCACAGTGTTGACTAAATTATGCAGCAAAAAAAAGGCTGCAGCGTATTGCAGTACATTTTCTGATACTTTATTATTTTGACATTTTTACACATACTAACAGTCTCTGCAAAGATTTTGCCTCATTAGTATCAGTGTAATACAAATACAGCAGTGAGAAAGGTAACCAGTCAACCTTTGCAAAGGGCCCTCCACTTTGCAGCAACAAAAGTCACATTTTTTGTAACTTTTGATCCGTTTGAGTTACAAACAATTTTTTTGTTAAAATCGTCAGATTATGCAGCAGATTATGTATTATGTAGCAAATATGGTAAGCCATAATTATGTGGAAAACATTTGCAAACTAGGATATTTTGCCTTTCATGTTTGAACCTGATCTTGTGGAAAAAGGGAGAAGGGCTGATGATAGAAACGGTACGGTTCTGAGACAAATGGTTTGTGATTCCACTTTTAAGCGTATGTGGAACATTCTGTGATTGGAAACATATCCCACTTTGTGAATGTATTGTAATGTTAATAACTAATTTTAAACCTTAAATAAACATGTGTATCCAGTGGTTGAATTAAATAACGTATAAAGCTGCAACTGGTCAGTGAAATGCCAAACAAAATACTAAAAATTGGGATGTTTTGCTCTTTCTGGTCACACCTTTGACACCGCCCACTGATCCAATCCACAGGTTATTCCCTCCCCCTGATTCTCCGCTAACAGTTCCCCTATTCCTCCGCCCCCCCTCTTCTACCACTGGTCTGAATTAATCGTCCGGTCGGTTGTCTTTTCACACAAACCCACTAAAAGTGGAGAGGGATGTTGGGATTCATTTGGCCATTACGCGCAGGTGGCTAACGCTACAACGGGGAAATTAATTACGATGATAGCTTTCCAAAGAAAGTAGAGATGCGCCGACAACAACTGAAAGCGTCATAGG
This sequence comes from Calotriton arnoldi, assembly GCA_963921515.1. Classification (NCBI taxonomy): domain Eukaryota; kingdom Metazoa; phylum Chordata; class Amphibia; order Caudata; family Salamandridae; genus Calotriton; species Calotriton arnoldi. Next base: position 1,813,797 of record CAWUFW010001733.1, on the reverse strand, counting down.
GAAACGCCACTGTCGCAGCTCCTTTCTGATGATGACAGTCCTTCTTTGGTTTCTGAAGCACTTGTCTTCTCATGGGAATAGACATAGAAAAAAGACAGCCAATTGACTCACAGGTCTTGTTGGTAGTCTCTTCTCTTTCAATGGTTACACTTGTGCGCATGCGCTTCCGCCATTAGCCTGCGAATCGAACACATTTTGAGAGGTGCGGGTTTTTCTCATCTCTGTCGAACGAAGTGGAGAGGTAAGTGGTGATGCTGGCCACAATGTTCCCTAGTCACTCGACACCGTAAGATCTTTTCGGTTTGCGAGTGAAGTATGGTTGGATTTGAAGCCAGTTATTAGGGAAGCCAGCGTAATGGTAAACGATAAATATGGCTGCGAGGAGGCGCGCATTTCGCTGGAAGCAATAGTCCACATTATACCTGGCGTTTGCATTTATAGTTTGTGTTGTTCATGACTGCCCGTTACAAGTCTACATTTGGAAGAGGCAAGTTTGTTCTCTCCACCTTTTGAGGTGGTTTAACGTGGGTGTTGGAACGTTTCCTGGAGGTCGCTCGCGAGGGCGCAGGCCTTCCATTTCAAATTAAGGTACCCTGCGGATCTTCTTTAGTGCTGACGAGGCTTTGTTCATCTTTGCTGTGTGAAATATGAGATCGTAGTTTGAGGGTTAGTTATAGGGAGCTGGCCTCCTCTGTAGATTTCTGGAGCGTACCATCACCCGGGAGTGTACTCTGGCGCTGAGCCGGTGTGAGTTTACTCCAAACACACTTGGGGCCTAGTTGGACTACTCGAAAAGCCAGGTCTTCAGCTTCATGCGGAATTCAGACAGTGAGGAGGTTTCTCTTATGTTAGCAGTAGATTGTTCCATGCTTTGGGAGCAATGTAGTAGGATGCTCGATTGCTGGATCTTGTTTTAAGTATTTGTGGGATTTGTGCAAATAGGAGTCCGGATGAACGGAGATGTCTGGAAGGTTTGTGAAGGTAGATGTAAATGTTGAGGCATGCCGTGTCAGTGTTATGTAGTACCTTAAACGTGTGGGTGAGGAGTTTAAATTGTGAGTCAGTGAACCTCCTTCTGGTGTGGAGTGAGTGTGACATTGGTGGTTGAAAGTGATTTTGGCTGCTGAGTTTTGAATGATCTGCAGCCTTCTGGTGAGTTTTTTGTTGATTCTGGCTTGGAGGGTGGTCCCGTAGTCCAGCTTGCTTGTGGCCTGGCTGTGCGTGGTGGTGGTCTGGGTGCTGATTGGGAGCCATTTCAAAACCTTCCTCAGCCGCTTCAGAGAATGGAAGCATGAGGCAGTGACCGCATATACTTGTGCAGTCATGTCGAGTTTGCTGTAGATGATTTCGAGGTTGTTGTCGTGGGTGTTGGGGTTGGTGTCCGTCCTAGTTCTTTTGGCCTTCAGGTGGAGTCCCTCAGTGATGCACTCTTCTCAAAGATCACAATTTTGTTCTTGTCGGTGTTCAGCTTTAGACACTTGGTAGTCATCTAGTGGACAATTTCAGTTATCATGCTGGTACTGGGCGTCTTGTCTGGAAGGGAGAGAATGAGTTGTGTGTTGTCTGCGTGGTGAAGGACATTGATATTGTGAGAGTGGATGATGCTGGCTAGAGGGATTATGTATGTAATGAAGAGGGTAGGGCTCAGGGAGAATCCTTGTGGAACTCCACAGATGAGGTCGCAGGCATCCGAGGTGTACGGTGCCAGGCTGACTGGGTCCTTCCAGTCAGGAAAAAGCAGATCCATCAAAGTGCAGGCCTCGAAAAATCATACAAATGTTACTAGACCTGCAGGTCTAGTGACTTATATAATCTACTTGTAACGCTCTTGACCAATAAACTGGTTTCAAATGATGTGGTTGTGGGCAAATAACTTAGTTCATTGAGCCGCCATTTTCTTCATTATCACATGAGAGCTTTTTCAAATGTGCAAATTCAGCATGTCTGCTGTCAAAAAACTCTTTTGTTTGATGTAATAGACTAATTTTTTTCTCCATATATAATACAAATCTAGCCACATATAGGATATACATGACCCCTGACTTGCCTCTTATTTAATTAACAGCATTTTCATCAGGGCGGGGACAGGAATGTTTCTCAAATCATGTTTAAAAAATTATCCCTTTTAATAAATACATAACTAAAGCATGAAGTGGTAGCTCACTGTCATTTGTAATCGGCATATTTTATATTGAAATGGCCATACATTTTCCCACTGACCTGCAGCTTTACTAATAAAACTTTATAGTGTACAAACAGTAATGTTTGGAAATAGTTTCTGCACATATGTGTCATTTGCACTTCACCAAGTAAAGTGTTCTGGTTTGTTTGGCTCCTATTTAACTTTTTGTTTGCATAACACTTCTTAATTACAAAAAAATTTGCTTTTGTAATTCCTGGTATATTTTGAAATATTGTAATATTAAATTGCATGCTATTTATTTAAATGTTATGTTAGAGAAAAATAACTGACATCTTCAGACAGCTCATTTTCCAAGCAGCAATTAGTTAAAAGACAGACTGACATTTGACCTCTTTCCTTGAACAGACAGCAAATGTGTCAAGATATAAACAAGATTTAATGGCAACTTTATTGCACTTTTACTTTCTGAATAAACAGAACACCTGTTTCTTTCCAGCCTAAGTTTACTCCCCAGATGGGACTAGTAGGTGCTAAAGATTTTTCGAGGCCTGAGGTGCCTGTCCTTGGATTCTGATATCATGTAGTCGTTGAATGAGGATGGTGTGGGAAACTGTCAAATGCTGCGGGGAGGTCCAGGAGGATGAGGGCTGTCCAGAGTCACATGGATGGCATCTGTGGAGTGTCTTATACACTTCCAATCGAGATAAATCATGCTTTCTTGAGACTGAGACATTCGGCGATGCTTTTTTGTTACACTGGTTAGAGGAAGCTGGTTCTTACATTATTGAGACATTACAATTACTATGCAGTGTGACCATAAGTGTACCTTTAATGAAGAAGTTTGTGTAGGTCCGCATATATTGTAAAGCATTTGAACTTCAACATGGCCTTGTCCTTTTTTTTTTTTTTTTTTTTTCTGTTTGTTCGAGCAGGTTTGTGAAAAACCTTTTGTGGGCTTACAGCTCACCAATTACTTACCAATGGTTGGCTTTATTGTTGCTCTATTTTGCTTACTTTTTATTTGATTATTGCATTCTTCTCCTTGTGTTCGCCACTCCTTTGTAGCATGCATACCCTCTTTACGATCCCTTTGATTGGCTGGCTTGTATCCTTCCACTGCGCACACTTAGGAACCTCCTTTTTAGGTCTCGCCCTGAGCCAGCGCTTGCGCTGGTCTGGGCGAGACATTTAGTCAGTGGGCTTTCAGAAATGCGACCACAGCTTTTTGTGTGGCATTCTGCGCGCGGTTACGCGCGCAGGCACGAGTGCCATCGGGCTTTCCTCTCGCTCTCCCGCACGCGCCTCGCTCTGCCTCTGTCTTGCTCGCCCCTCCCCCACCAGAGCTGCCATCTGGCTTTCTCTGCACGCACCACTCGCGTGCTTGTTTTCTTTCACTTTCGCGGCCGCGCGACCAATGCTTGTTGTAACTCCCTGCAAGACCTCTTTCCCAGTCGCTGTATAAAAACGTGCTCACAAAGATCTTTGATCCTAGGCTTGCTAATCGATTTTGATCACCACAGGTGAGAAGCTTGATACACCCCTGCTGTAGTGTCAGTCCAATGTAAATACTGCTAATAGCCCGTATGAGGAACCAGGAAAACGATTCAATGCCTCAACTGTTATGCATAATAACAAAAGTTACTTATGCAGCTCGCAGGATAACTCGAGAACCAATTGTTAAGAGTCACTGAGATTCTGGCCCTTACAAAACTGCCCAGCATTTCCAAGTCATGTGTGACCGTACCGACTTTTTAGCCATCATCGCTTTGCATTCTGGGACGTGTAGTTTTGTATTTCCCTACAAGTGGGCGCCTAGACGAGCCGGGTTGGAAAGTGCTGTGGTTTAAAAAGGCAGGACTGACAGGGGCTGATGCACAGGACGGTACACCGGCTGGCACAACGCTCTTGGAGAGCAGAAAGGCATCCTACCTCCCCTGACCCATAAACGAGGTGAATTGTTGCCATTGCTTGCGGGCAGAATCTGTCCCAATCCGGAGACGCTAGCTCCGAGCCAGTGAGGCACACAAGAGCCTCCATTTGAACGACCGCCAATTTTTATCACGCACTGCCAGTTTCCAAAGAGAGCGCGGAGATACAATTACTAAATCACACAACATTTGCAAAAAAAAGCACGTTTCCACTGATAATTACACTCACGTTGTAGCACAGCAGACCCGAGAGCTCGCAGCCGATTGGCTGCTCTTTCTCTCCCTGTCACCTTTGTGAGAGTGCTTTCCGCGGCCGGTAACCCCCGAGGCTGACAGTCTACACAAACGACTTTCTGCTGCAAAAATTGAGTTGTGCACTTATGAATCGGCGCCATTTGCATGTTAAAGGCAGGCTCGGGTGGGGGCTGTGCTGTTTGTGTAACTGACAGGTGTGCAGTTGTTGTCTTGCGACCTGTCCTGCTTCCACGCTCGCGATATGTCATATGCTGTACGTATAGGAGTACAACATGTTTTTTTGTTGATGAATCATGTTTATATATTATTACTGTTTTTTCTGCAGTTCACTCTGCATAGATAGTAGCCCTTGGCTGTTTGAAATTTCGAATGTAAAACAGAGTGAACAATCAAGGGCGTAACTTCCGTTGGTGCAGCGGGTGCGGTGGCACCGGGGTCCAAAAGCCTGAGGCCTTTCACAGTCCAAACAGTGGCCAGGTTGTCCCGTTTCCTTCCTTGCACTAGGGCCCATGACACACTGGCTACTTCACTGTGAACAATTATATTGGATGAGTCGAGCGGCATGGCTTCATTGGTGCAGCAGGTGCAGTGCACCGGGGCCGAGAGCCCTGAGGTGCCCATTGAACCCTGATAATTGCTGTATTTTACAATCACTTTAATAGTGAAATAGGACGTTTCATCGCTTGCACCAGGGCCCTGGCATCATTGCTACGGTATTGAAAGGAGAGAATCTGGTAACGGCCAGAGTGCCCGACCTTGAACCAGGTTCGAGCCTCCGCGTCGGCTCAAGCATCCTGTGAGTCTGAGCAAAACACTTAATCTCCCCGTGCCTACAAAAAACAAGCATTTGCAATGCAATCGGTCTCGCATTTACGCGAGTTTAAGCTATTGGCATTGTAAATGACTGCCTTTTATTTATGTTTTAAAAACGAAAACAAAAATAAAAGGCATTATTTGAAATGTCAATAGCTCAAACCCGCATAAATGCGAGACCTAATGCATTGCAAATGCTTGTTTCTTTTCCATTCAGTGCTGCATGAAAGTGCATGTGTTTTTAAGTTCTCTCCCTTTTGTGCTGCGTACTCCCACCCCACATATCTTTTTCTTTATACGGACAGCAACAAGTATGTTTCAGTCGCAGTGTGGCTGAAAGCAGACTTTAAAGGTTGTCTGTTTTTCTCCTGCATTCCACATATTTCATGAAAGCACAAGTTTTGGCACACACATGATTTGTCGCGCTGGGGGTAGGGCCATCTGCTGTATTCACTCAGCTGGTGTCTAAGACAGAATGACATCTCCCCACTGAACATAGAAGCAACATTAGGTGTGAACGCTTCACCTAAGACGATCAAGCACATTTTGCGATAGGGAGATAGTGAAGATAACATTAGATGGACAGTTATTGATTATCTCAACATTTATGGACACCCAAACGATAGAGCCAGTTTCTTTTTGTGGAGGGAACACTGGTTCTGTATGTTATGAATGAACACCAATAGGCTTAATGATGATATCCCATTAACCACACACTCTCAAAACAATAAGGGAACGTAAACATCCCCCAGTTAATCAGTTCATTTGGTTAGTATTGTTAAGACAGAAAACAAGACTCGTACAGTCGATACAGATCCCCTTGTTTGCGGTTTGCTCTCTGCTGCCTTATAAACCTCCTCTGTATTATTGACCATATCGTTTTTACCTTTACGCCCCCTTCCTTAGGAGGTGACTTGGCATTTCAAATCCATATCAAGCGTCCTTATACGTTGGCATTCATGACCCCACTTTGTTTTAAGAGGGGATAGTGTCACCCTCCTAGGCAGTAATTATAATATTTAAGATTTTAATCCTATGCGTCTCTCTGTGCTATGGTGGACAAGGACTATTAATGGGCCCTTAATTCTTTCAGTATGGTTTCACCACTCACCTTGCTTTTAGCAGGCAGTGCATTTCTGATTTAATCATTGTTTGGGGGGCGGTATGCCTTGCTTTTCTCCCCCCGCCTTTTTTTTTCTTTTTTCTTTTGTGAGTTACAACTTCTTAAGGCCCATAAGTACTCTCCCTGGGCTACCACAGAAGAGCAAATGGCTGAGTCATGTGGAAAGTTAATGACTCGTTGCCATTCGTGTCCCTTTACATTCTGACGTTTTCTTATACTTTTTAAATTCTACTCAGAGGGGTGTGGCCAAGATGGCGGACTGTTAAGACTTGTCACCCTGTCCCTCCATGACTGCCGCTGACTGAGCCTGGCAGTCCATCCGACACCAAAGAGCCTCCTGGTGCGACCATCACCCCTGGGGCCAGCTGGGCACCAGGGGCTCTAAGAGGCAGTGACGGAACTCGTCTCTGGGGCCAAGACAGCGTGACAAGATGGTGGCACGAGGAGCAGTAACATGGCGGCGACCCCGGCACGGTGAGCAGTGCGCTGTCCATGGTCCGCCTGCATGGCATAGCACCCCGACTCCAGAGCAAGCGGCGGAGACACAGCTCCTGACCCAGTCTGCTGCCAGTGAGCCCTGGGGAAACGAAGGCCCCCATATGCTGCTTGGGGGCCACGTGGCCCTGAAGACCGGCCCAGCAACCAGGCGACTGGAGCAAATAATGGCCGCGGACTGCAGCCTGCACTGAAAAGCAAGCTGCCGCCAAATGCTGCACTAGTGCAGAACAGCCCTGAAGATTAGCCCTGCTGTCAAGTGGCTGCTGCACGTAATGGAGGCGGCCGTGGTCCCGTAACCTGAAGCGGGCTATGGCCCGCATTGAATAGTGAACGAAGGACCCCCGCGTTCCCTTCACGATGCGGAGAGGCGCACCAGATGTAAGGGCCCCTGTGGCGGCCTAAGTAAAGCTGCTTCTGGAGCGACAACGTGGAGAAGGAAGCCTCACAACTGAGGCAGCAGAGGCGACCATGTGGACGCAACCCAACACGCCCTGCTTTTGGTGCTTCCTGCCGGGGTTCCAACGATTGGAATGGCAATTGAGGCCCCTCTAGACACCTCTGGCCCCAAGACTGCTGTGGCTGTAGCCCTGTGATAGAGTGGGCTGCGGCCCCACACAACCAAGTAAGTGAAGGCCCCATAGCTGCCGCTTGAGACTTGGGGGCATCCAGATTGCGCTTCTCCTGTGCTGCACATAACCCCCCGGGAGCCACCGGCGTTCTGCATGGGGGGCACGTAGATAGCAGAGCCTCCGCGGACTGCAGGATAGGGGCACTGATGACACAAGCAGCTGGACTTGGGTGGAAAGTCAACTCCGTCCTTCTCGGCGGCTTAACTGGCCGATCCATTCCCCCCCCTGGAGCTGGGGAGGGGGCTTTGCTGGTCTGGGGACTCTTTGCCGGAGGGTCTTGGTGACCGTGGCCCTCGGGGGACGATGCAGGAGCAGAGTGACCAGCAGCAGCATCATTGGTGAAGCTTTGGGAACCTGTAGCGCCCCTGTGTGGGGGGGGAGGAGAGTGGGACAGAGACTCAGACTTTGCCCACACGGAGACACTGAAGCAAGGAGAAGGCGGAGGGGAACTCTGATACCTATCCTCCACGACGCAAGCTCATGGTGCCCGAGGAAGCCCATACATCCTTGAGAAGAGTTTGGTGGTGGCCCGGTGACCACTTGATGAAAGAAGAGCGGACAGGTGAGAGACCCACAGCAGGGAGACTCCTGGGGATATCCGCAAAGCACGTCAGACAGCTAACTGCATAGGTCACCCTGCGATAAGAGGCCACAAGAGCACGCAACTCTTGCAGCTGAACACTCGTGCTGAAAGCGAGTGTCCCAGGCAGGTCACCTGGAAAAGTGAGGTGCAACGCGAGACGGGGTCCATGGCGGGGCTCTTCCCCCCCCTTTTGAATCCTACATGCAATAAATACAAACTGTCAGCACATATGATGAAAGAGAACATTTAATATAATACGTGCAGCACGGGGACAGCTAGCACCGGAGTGTCCAACAAGAGGAAGTCTCCCATAATCCTTTATTGTCTAAAACCGCAAAAGAAGGCATCACAATACATGTCCAGTAAAATCACAAAAAAATAAGATAGTTTCTCAGAAATGATGGACAGGTGTCACCTACCCATCACCAGACTCTGCAGATTACACAATTATTGAACACCAGGCCAATCGGGAGAGGCCAACACTGCGTGATACCTGCATGGTGTAAGGTGGTGGGGTTGTTGCTACCCACGTGTCCTTTGATTGGGACAATTGGGACTTTCCAAGCTAAAGTAATGTACTAGTAACGGAAAATGCTGTCTGGAAGATTTGTAATATTTGTCCAATCAGTGACACGTAAGCTTTGCCACTTGATGATGTTCTTGAGAAAGCCTTGCATTGCGATACCAGCTTACTGGCAGTAAAAAGTAGATTAGTTCACCTCAGGTCATTTCTCTTTTGTACATGTTCGATGGGCCATTTGTACTTATTGAGTATCACAAAGCTGGTTAGGCTGTTGGCATTGTTATATTCCCGATTTAGGCCCATGTAGCGAAGCAGCTTATTCCTTACATTGTTCTAAAAAAGAACATTTCAACTGTGAACTTTTGCACACATTTGCGTGCACGACAATGTTGGATTCGTTTTTCTGAAACTACTTTGTTTACAGATCCATCTTCGCACAACGTTATCACGATGCCTTGAACATCATGCACTAGGCCTCTACGCATTAGGTACAAAAGTCGTCCTATCTTCATCCACGGAGCGACAGCGATATCCACATATCCATAACATCACTAATCTAGCGCGCACATCGCAAAGGCTGCTTTTTATTATAAATAATGGGCATCCCGATAGATTGATAGAGGAGGCACGTCTGCTGACACTGAAGGTCCCTGCATGCTGAGAAATCACCACGCACCGGTCTGACGTTCTGTGGGTGGTGTTTAACTCGAGACCAAGACTGGGTCCTTCACTCTCTCCTATCAGGTAATGGGGTTGGATCGTCCTTTGGGTGGATTCTTGGCTCTACACCCATACACACTCTAGTTACACTTAGTGTAGGGTCCGCATCGTAGGAGTATGTTAGATCACCATCCTGCATATGTGCCTGCATAGATTCATAGCTTCAGCACCATTGTAGAAATGTATCTACTGTTCACTCTCTTGGTGCTTGTAATCTTCTTTATTTGCTTCTGTCTCCTAATCATTGCAGCACATGTATTTTATACAAGAATAATGTTGGTTCAATAAATATATTGAAAATGTCCCACTGTGTATTCTGTATACTTCTCTGGGAGAAAGTAAGCACGAGTGACTGAGTGAAAGATTCTGTACTGTTTCCACAATCCCTGAGTGATCAGGGTTGTCATGTTCAGTGGTTGCCAGAAACTATTCGCTCCCTGGTAGGTTAGGGGGGCTTACAGTGGCACTGTAAGCCAACATTGTGAGCTAGCTGGTCTATAGGCCAACATATCCTGCGGGGGTGTCCGGAACCAGTCTAGGCACCAAGCCCTTAGGTTGTTTTCGAAGCTCTGCGCAGATCCTATGGATTAGTAGGAACTACACAACAGCATCAGTGAGCACGAAACGTGGCTTCCACATTCCTGCCCTCTGATACTCAGTCACTCTCCTTTACCCTCAGTCTTACCTAATCAACCTCTCCGTACCTTCTTCTCCAGTGTCATTTCTAGGGATGCGTGTGTGTGGTATAGTGCTCCTTGCCATGCAATGTCCACAACTAACTACTCATTATTGCAGACCAGCAAGCAGGGCATACCTAGATCTTTACGCATAGTGTAACCATCAGTGCTATTTCTATAATTATTATTGCTTCCAGTATCCATGACCCCCCCCCGCTCTTAACCCATGTCAGTGCTTGTTCCCACATTCTTCCTGACCTTGCTCTCTTCTGACTTAGTTCCTGAAGTGTGCAGGGTAATGGGGCTCCTCAGCATTCAGGGTGTTGTATCTAGTTATGGTATCCTTATGCACCAAGGTGCAGTCATGGTGCCCTCTACTCTCAAACTTGGTATCCCTAGGTCCTCCGCCCCCTTGACCCTTGGGAAGTGCCAAGCTGCTTAGTCTGTTCCCCTGCCACCATACCATACCTTGCCTTTTTCTTTCAAAACCCACTAACAGCAACTCATCCTCCTTAGTGGACTGCAAGCGCATGCATGTAGTGGTTATAGTGCAGCATGCCCAGGTCCATTATAGTTCTATTGTGCTTGGTGAGGGATATGTTCCTGACCATAATGCAACCCACATTGTTCAACATTGGTAAAGTGTGTGTGTGTGTGTGTGTCCCCATTGTTTCGTTATGAATGTCATGTCTGGCATATGGGACTGTTCCACTTTAATGAACTACTACCATCTCAAGTGCAGCATTATCTATGGTGCCCTTTTGTCGATATTTGGTGTATACCCGATATATTGCTATCAATTACATTTTGGGATATTTGTGTCCTATGAAACCTAGTCATTCATTAGCTACCTGTTTGGTGTGAACTTTTCGGAACCTTTCCTTATGCCATTCGTAAACATGGAAGTCTGTAACACTCACTTCTTGACGCCCATTCTTATCAGACAGGTAATGGAACATCCATGTAGGTGTATTTACTTTATAGTTGTAGATTGTAAAATGTGATGTACCCTATTACTCTGCAAGTCATTATCTACTATCCACTGTTGGAGCAGGTGTGCACAAATACTGGATAACATAATACATGTATCAATGTAATTCAATGTTCCTAGTAGAAGGTCTTTAAATGAAATCAGCTGGCACCATGAGCATTACGGTAGCACAAATAACTGACACCGGTGTCAGTCATTTATGACTTTAAGAATTGCAAAAGAAACCTTTAACATTATCAATCTCCTGTACCTTTTATATTGCATCAGAGGTCACCAGTACTTGAGCAATAGGTACTTTAAAACCAAGGTGAGGTGCTCTAGAAAGGATGCTCCAGCAGAATCTTTCAGCCAGAACCGCATACGATGAAGGCGATGAATTCTTGTAACTACGAAGTAGGTCCTACGCTCCTACTGAGATGGGCTCCGGCAACTTTGGTGCCAAAACTCCATGATATGAAAATCTATTCTCTGTGTCGGTGGTACCCCCTTTGTACAGCATCAGGGGTTTGCCAGCACTTAATGCTCACCGGGTACTTTTTGGGGAGCAGGGCCCTCTTGCACCCCTGGAACCCCAGCGGTGTGCAGCACAAGCAGCCCTCTTAGCAACCGCTTGGTGCTTCGGTGGAGGTAAGGTTGTACCAGCGTGGTGTTGGTGGAACTGCAGGTGTTGCCTTTGTTCTGATGCTACCTTGGTGTGAGGGCCAAGGGTCTAGGAGATCAGCTCCTCACACTTGGCAGCTGGACAGGCAGTGGCATCTGATGTGGGTGTTGGCAGGGGTCCAGTCTCCTGGTTGGAGGTCGTATCCAGTTTGTGTTGTTCATGTGAGGTATCAGCTACTGAAAGTGGAGCAATGAACATGGTCTGAGATGTGCCCAGGCCAGCCTGAACAACACTCTGAGTGGACTACGTTTGGTCTCTCCTTACATTCTTTCAAACAAATGGTAGTGCATCAATCCAGAACGGTTAGGTGGATGCACAAATCTTTTTATGTTCTTTCTTTTCTCTGTGCAGCTTTGCGTGTTGTTCCCAAGCCCTTTGCAAAGACCTTTTATCACACCATTGTACGAAGGTGGAAACAAATACTTATATAAATGGAGAATACATAGCCTGCGGTCTTAATACGTATCGTAGTCTCTTAGCAATTGTGGGTAAATGTCATAAGTGGATGGAAACAACGTATCAGCATATGCAAGAAATTAGTCATATAACTTCTCCCCTTTGTGCACACCTTATCCCACAGCCCAAAGATAACGCTTGCACTACGTGTGCGGTATAACTAAGTGCACTCATTAATGAATTCAACATGGAGCATCACTCTTTATTGAACACTTTCTTTCTATTATATGTGGGCACGACCAGACCAATAGTTGTCCAGCAATGGCACAAATGTGAGCAGTGTACATCATATCTGTATGGTATCAGGAATTTCCACGGGCATATACTTTTACATCCTTTCTAAATGAACAGAGGGCCTCTCCTCTGATCATGGCCGCATCAACTTGAAAGGACATAATATATTTAAACATAACATTCCTTCGTACAAGGAAATAAACATTTCCTAATGGATGCTTGACACAACAAGTGTCACACCTTTGCCCTAGAATTCATTTGGCTTCTGGCCTCATGTACATGACACAAGTGTAGCATAAATTTATAGGCAAAGTTAAAAATGGCCGCATTCACCCGCACCAAAATCCCCCTTCTTTCTTTGTTTGAGCGGCCCCCAATTAATTCGATCATCCAGTATGACCCCCAAATATGAGAAGACATCTGTGTGGGGTACCTTGGCAAAACCTACCCTGAATTGAAAGCATTTTTTCGGGCGTGTCCCCACTTGCATAACATAGGATTTTGAGTTGTTAATAGATAAGTCACGTTCCGACAAAGTCTGAAAAGGCGTCAAGCAGGGTTTGAAGCCCCCTGGCAGTCCTAGATATGAGAACTGCGTCATCCGCATTGAGTAATACAGGGAGACCTCGTCGCCCTGCATGCGGATAATCTACCCCTGTTGATAAGAGGGCTTTGTCTAAGACATTAATATAAAGGTTAAACAAAAAGGGGGCCAAAATACGTCCTTGGCGTACACCTCTTTTTATATCAAAATTCCGTGACACACGGAGGTCCTCCGAAAATCTAACGTTGGCCTTTGTTGACCGGTGAAGATCTTCTAAGAAATGGACGATGTTACTGTCAACCCCAATATCCTTCATGGACCGCCACAGTTTTGCCCTATTCATGCGGTCAAACGCGGAAGACAGGTCCATGAAGGCTAAATAAATGGTACCAGAACGGGTAACCGTGTATTTATTAAGTATCATGGTTATGTTAAGGCATTGGGCCACGGTTGAACGGCCTGCGCGGAACCCATACTGTATGTCTCAAAGTATATCATGTTCCTCCGCCCAGGCAGTCAGTCTGTCAAGTAACTCGCGGCCCACCACCTTAACCACAGAGTCCAACAGCGAGATCGGCCTGTAACAGTGTGTACTGTCACGATCACCCTTTTTAAAAACCGGCACTATCGTTGAGGTAGCCCAGGACTTGGGGCATCCTTTCCTTGCAGCCGCATTAATTACGGCAACAAGGACCGGTGCCCAAAAGGATGGGTCAGATTTAAAAAGGTCCGGAGGGATGCCATCAGGTCCCGGTGCTTTGTTACTTGTTAACCCGGCGATGCCCCCCTCAACCTCCACCAATTCAAAGGTTAGTACAGGTACATCTACCTCTCAACCTGACTGACAGGTTTGCTCAGGCGGGCTCTCAAACATGGTTTTAAAATGGAGTACCCATTCATCCTCGGTAATATGTGCACCCGATTCGCTACCTTCGTAGTGCACTAAAAACGGTCTATTAACAATGCTCCAGAACCTAGAGCTGTTCCTCAGGGTACTTGCCTCAGTCAGCTCCCTCCATGCTTCCTCCTTGAGGACGGATTTGCGTTTTGCCAGTTTCAATTTATAATCTTTATGGCACGCTCTAACCAAGATCTGGTTTCTAGGGCTCCCATCAAGGGCTTCCTGCAGCTTTCTTGCCGCCAGCGAGCGGGACGTGTCAAACCATCTAGGGTTCGGTATGGCTGTTCTGTGCGCCGGAGCACTTAAAAGTTCTCCTACTCTAGTGGAGATAATATTAAAAGCGCTGATAACCTCCCCTGGAGATGTGCACGGCAAGGTACACAGGGCTAATTCACTGGCACAGGTTTCTTTTACTGATTTATAAAAAAGGTCTGGGGAAATCTGTGTCCACCATAGCCGTCTTCTACCATCTGTTGGTCTTAGCAACCCTTTTAGCTCAACACCTTTTTTGTTCGTCAATAAGGGTCCACAAATTTTAACACAGAGAGGATTGTGGTCACTATAGACACTTTCCTGTATAGTGAAACCCTGAAATAAAGATTGTATGGGGGATGAAATTAAAATAAAATCTATGAATGTGCCACTACCTCTCCCTTTAAAAGAAGGGACGGGTGCCTTGCTACACAGATCAGTTAATGACATAAGGTCAAATTCGTGTAGGAGGTTATTCAAAACGTCCCCCTGAGCAGAGTGTTCAAAATGGATCCCCCTCACCTGTGGGCAGCCTAGGTCAGCTGCACTTCTAGTCCTTGGGTCTCCACAGGGCTGTATGTTGAAATCCCCAGTGACCATAAGATTTTGTAGTTCAGCAATGCAGTGTTGCCTTATGAAAGACCCCAACAGTGTGATATTACACCCATCAGAGAGACATGATGTAGAGTTATAAAAATGTATAAGAACAATTTTATTAGCCCCCCCTTCTTAAGACCAGAGACTGTTAACATGGGCTTGTCGAGGGCAAAACCTGTATCTGGCATTCTATCGCCAGAGAGATATATAAATAACGAGACCGCCCTTTAGTCTACCAGCCGTAGAAGGGGAGGCTGGAACAAAAATGACTTATAACCCTCCAAAAATAAACTAAAATCCGCTAACCATGTTTCCTGCAGGCAGATCACACACAATTATTTCACAAATGCCATCCATATAGGATCAGAGAACTTATTAGCCAGACCTGCAATATTCCAAGATATTACATTGTTGTCATGTACACGTAAGCCCCCCTTGCTATGCACTGGGGAATCCTTCTGGGTTAACAAGATCCCTGGAACCGTCGGTGGAGAACTAGTGAGTCACAAGCCTCCATCATGGCCAGTGGAGTAAACCTATTAGACAACTCCAAGGGTGGGGGACCAAAGCTGTCGACGTATAGGCAACAGATTTAGATAAGCTGTGGTTGGGGGCAGATTCGAATAGACATTCCTAACATATGGAATTCTCTGTGACAGACCATCAAATGGGACCACATTATTAGTACTGAAAAGACAAAGGGCCCCCTGATACCTATGTGAAGTACACCTAGACAGGGAAATACATACTGTAAATTTTCTAGGGCTACTTCAAAACTGCAGAGCTAGAACATGATTATATTGATAATAATGGTAGTGACACTAAAATTAGAAAAATATAAAAATATTTATTATGAAGTGAATACATTAAAACACGTTTCTAAATTTCATATACATTTTGTTGAAAATCAAGTGCATCATATTAACTGTTGTCATTCATCCATTCATTCACAACTACCTCACTTTATTATTTTGTGTATGCTGTCAGCATAATTAATTGATTCATAGTCTGACAAACCACATTACAGTACATATGATAAATACAGTCTTATGAATTAATGATTGTGGGGTGGTATCCAAGATGTCTCAACGCGCGTTTCGGCAGAAAGCTGCCTTCCTCAGGAGAACCACCTTAAATCGTAATATTTCTGAAAAAAAGAAATTATTGTCTCAACAAAATGTCACAGTGACACTACCCTATCAAAAGTCTAGCAATTTTACTTATTTACTTAATTAATAATATGCATGGGCATAAACCTCACATTTTTTGGTTTACGGCTTGGCTACTATATGAATCTCATTTTCTATTCACGGGATTTTGAAGTTTCTCCTCTGCTGGTGTGCACTCTCTTTGGTATCACATTAATATATTTTCTTTGGTCTTTCATTCAATCTTCGATCTCCAATCTATTTCTTTGTCCCTAGATTGTTATAAACTTTTATTATCTACTTATCACAAGTCTAAGGCTCTGTAATGTGGACTTATTATTAATGATGTAAATAAGTAAAATTGCTAGACTTTTGATAGGGTAGTGTCACTGTGACATTTTGTTGAGACAATAATTTCTTTTTTTCAGAAATATTACGATTTAAGGTGGTTCTCCTGAGGAAGGCAGCTTTCTGCCGAAACTTCGCGTTGAGACATCTTGGATACCACCCCACAATCATATTAATTCATAAGACTGTATTTATCATATGTACTGTAATGTGGTTTGTCAGACTATGAATCAATTAATTATGCTGACAGCATACACAAAATAATAAAGTGAGGTAGTTGTGAATGAATGGATGAATGACAACAGTTAATATGATGCACTTGATTTTCAACAAAATGTATATGAAATTTAGAAACGTGTTTTAATGTATTCACTTCATAATAAATATTTTTATATTTTTCTAATTTTAGTGTCACTACCATTATTATCAATATAATCATGTTCTAGCTCTGCAGTTTTGAAGTAGCCCTAGAAAATTTACAGTACCACATTATTAGTATACATATGATTATACCCTGGTAAATCTGGTTTATAGAAATATCCAAGTGGTAAAGCCACGATAGTCGACTTAAGACCAGAGGGATCAGAATGTGAGTCCATAAACAAAATCCTTTCTGCTATATGCGGTCTGTTAAAATTTACAATAACACAGTCCCCATACATGTTTTACTGGAACTACCTATCCAGCTAACTCTACGCACCATATTAATATTTTTCTCCACCCTTAATCCTAGTGTTGTGCGATAACCAGTGGAGAACTTTGTAGCTGGAAAAAATCCTCCTTTATACCCTGTGAGAGAGTTGGCACATTCCTCAGTACCACTACATAGGGGTAGATTCTGCTGGCAGATGGATAACTGGTGGACGCTGCAAATGGACTTCCTTTCCCCCCTGAGTCCGACTGCCTGTTAATTGGTTCTCTTCTAGAACCCGAGCCTGCGTGGGCAATATTTCCCTGTTATGGTTTTGACTTTCACCGTGTGTAGATATTACCTGACTTACAGTTACTTGCCCCCCCAGTGGCTGTAGCTGTGACTGTCCCCTGGTGTTTTTCGGCTGACTGACCAGGTAGAGGGGTTCCAATAAAGTACTTTGTCCCGATTGGGCAGTTATCCCTCCCGAGGATGAGGGTGAAACACAGCATTTAAGGTCCAATAAACGTTTTTCTATCATTGTCAGACGATGGATTATCGGGCCCAATTTAGTGTCCAGCAAGTTCGCCATCATTTCCTGGAAAGATTCCAGTGCACCCGTCAAATCCGATCTAGGTGATATTTGGAGGGATGCTGTGGTTTTTAGGAGCAGGTTGGGTTTTGATCTCTTGGCTTTACCCCCTATTACTTGGGATTTCCTTTTGGTGCCCGCACCTATCCCTGAACCGCCCATCTCAGCCAAGAATAAATTCCCTTGCCTAGTTGCTTTTGGTGTTTCTGGTTGCTTGCTGGAGGTAATCCCCATATTCCCTTGACTTAAGGATGCTTCATTGCCCCCCTTATTACTTACTATAACAGCAGGGGAGAGCGGCAGGGGCGGTGGGTGGACTGTTGATTGGCTAGGTGTCCCGACCCACTCCTGGGCGACCTCCTGCAACCCGGTGTTATTAGACAGGCTCAAAAGTTCATCTCCACCACTAGTCAGAGACACGTGTGTCAGCATGTGTGGGATGAGAAGCAGTGATAGGAGACCTAGAGAGACGTCTGTTAACCAGTTCAATCTCTTTATCACTGCTGCCGCTCGCTGGAGGAATGAGTCCATGGTGGTCACTGCTGTAGTGGTACCAGTCACCGCCCTACCAGGTGCTAATTTAGCCTTGCGCCTAACCACGATCGGTGTAGTAAAGGGATAATTTCAAAATTGGTGGTTTAGAGCGTTTCAGTTTCAGATTGCAAGAGATAACTCCAGTGTTGCACCACAGTTTATATGAAAATTGGCTCAATTAAGTGTATCGCAATACCTTACTAGAATGTCCAAGGTACAATACGAACACTCTACGCACAGGCCCACGTACAGTCCACGTCAATAGTACCGGCGCCGTATAAGCAATATACAACCGGACTCGTCCTACCTTCTTCTCAGCTGCTGATGGTACCGCAAAGGGACACGACTGGAGCAGGACTAAGACAGGGCTCAGCAATGGATCAGACAACTGGGCTCCGTTTGAGGGGATTTTCCTATAGGGGACCTAGAGAATAGGCCCAGCCTCATCCGGTCTCGGACGGGCGCAGACAGGCCCGGGCTTCGCCCGCGCCGCGGGAGCCCTGGCCGCGGTTATAGCGCCTCCTGGCGCGTGACGTGTGCGGCGTTGTACCGCTCGAGGACTCCTGGGGACTGTAGTTCCTCTCTCCCCTCCCGCAAAGAGATGCGGTAATGCGGCGAACAGCAGGGCAACAGTCAGGGCAGAAACATCCAAGTTTTTTTCAACTAAAACATCAATGAAACACTTATATAAACATAACATTATCCATTCTTTGTAATCCCTAGCGAATTCACTGCATCAAAACGCATTTTAGCGCACCTTGCTTACAATCTAAGCCTTTAGAGAAATATTGTCTGCAAGCCTGTTGACCCTAAAAAGGAAAATATTAATACGCACAAACACATGTATTAAAAATTTTCATTCTCCTTTTGGCGCTAATTAGTTAAAATCTTTAAAATTTAAGTTGTACTTGTACATGTGCAATTCTGGAATACTTTATCTTTTGAAAAATACTCTATGTTAAATTATCCAGTATTACTCTTGTGTTGCATTCCATTGTATTACTTGTTGTGTCCTTGCTTAGCTAAAAACTTTAATTTTTCCTTTTGGGAGGTCATTCCCCTATCGTACAAAACCATTTGGTATTCCTTTACTATTTCTCACTGATTATTCTTTACTATTTTGTGAAAGTCATTTGCATGGTCACTGGGGGTGTGAGGGGAAAGTCGGTGTGGTGGCGGTCCGTGGTAAGCTATTCCTCCGGACCTCTGATGGTTCCTGTATCGCTGTACCTTGTGCTGTTGTATCGTGTAATGTATGCCTCACAGATGTGCAAGTATCCCACATCAGCTCACACCACCCTTTCACATAGCTGTACTTGTTTTGTTTTTTGTAAGGCTACAGTTGTACGAAAGCCACTGTGTGATAATGACTGGTGTATTTACTTAAACAATGCGCCATAGCTGTGCTGTTCTTTTATGAAACATACTAGATGGAAGGACATGGTTCCTAAGCATAACATCAAAAGTAGCTGAATAAGGGTCTGATCTCTAGTGACATTTCTATGTGTTCTGAGTTCTTAAACTGCAACACGCACAATCTCTTTGAAAGGGAGAGAGAACTGAAAAACAAAGCACCATCAATGCGATTAACCAACACCTTATTGCGTAATCAGTGCGTAGTCAATATCAATAATATTGGTGCACCCTGCTGCATCTTTTACAAAGCCGTTTCCTACTATTCATCCCTTGCCCAACCCACGCACATCATACTAAACCCTTGTGTTCTCTTCTCACAAATCCATACTTCCACAAGGCTGTCTCCTACTTGAGCCAATTATCCAATACTCCAACCACGCTATTCTGTCTCACACATGCAACCATCCACATTCTTGTCGACACCTCTCCAGCCTCTTATCATATAGATGGAGAAAACAATAGGGAATTAATAAAGAGCGTCCTCCATTGTCTGCAGAAAACTGTAACCCCATAAGAGGTGCACCACTAGCCAGTACCCGCACCAGGGTCGTCACAAAATATCATCCAGCGCCCTTTGCCTGTCCCTGCCAAGGGGGAGTGCCACCTGCTACAACCCTGTGAATAAGAAGGAGTGCCTCCTGCACCAACCTCTTAGTGGTGTCCAACCGGCATACACTGACTGACCCCCTTTCTACTCACGGACTGAAGCGCTCAGTTCTCGACCGGAGAGTCTCCGCTGGCAACGTGGGGTAATTAGGAATGCAGAGACTCGCTCTCTCTGGCCCTCTACCAGAGAGTTACTGCAGGCAGAAGGTCGCCCTCTCCGGGACCCAGGGGCGAAGGCAGCAGACCGGCAGCTAAAGCCCAAATTTAGATGAACATGAGTGGACAGGGAACATTATGGTCAGACCGTATATTTGGAGAAATCAGCACAACAGTTGTCATACATGAAAAAACCAAGATCAGCTCCTTGGTCGATGGTGGGGACAAGGCAAGTTAGAAGGACCCCAGCCTTCTCCAGAAGAATCACCACCTTCCTCTTTTGGCCAATATAAACACGAAACACGTGATATACCCAATCCACGTACCCCAAAGATATGCACTCACCTGCGCCTGGGACAGCCCCCCGTGCAAACACTAAAGTCAATCTCCTGGGGCACATACCAGCTCAAAATCGAAAACACACCCTCAGTTAGGACAGTGGCTGCCCAGGCATCCAAATAAAGGACCTCTGACCATCAGCATCCCCTGAGCACAGGATCTGTCAGATGAGATATACCCAAGTGCGTGTACTCCCAGCCACCAGATACGGCACAGATTGTGGCATGTGGACTCTGGGGGGGACAGTGTGCCAGGGATGAAGCACAGAACCACAGCCAAGAAAATGTTGGAGAAAGGTCATTAAAATATTCGACAAAAGAGAAATACCGCAATGTCAAAACCTGTACATACGCACAGAGGCAGGAAGACTAGGGCACCTCTCGCTTAGTGTCAAAACCAAAGGGTCACAATCAGGAAACAAGTGTGCTGCATTACTCAAACAACACACAAGAAATGACAAGGGCAACAAAGCAGAGGCCTGGGGAGAAGTGAAGTGGAGTGTGACGGCTACTCACGGCTGGTAGAGAGGGAGAGAGGGGGGGATTGAGAGCGGGAGAGGGAGAGAACGAGAGAGAGGGAGAGATATAACTAGAACAAGAGAGAGAATGAGAGAGAGAGGGAACGAGAGCGGGACGAGAGAATGAGAGAGAGAGAGAGACAGACAAGAGAGAACAAACGAGAGAGAGAACAGCGAGAAAAAACAGCAATCCTGGAGTCGAATTCTTCTCCAAATGTGGAATCCTACATGAAATAAATATAAAACTCCGTCCGCACATATGATGAGAGAGAAAATGTATTATACGTGCAGCACGTGTACAGGCAGATAGCACCTGAGTGTCCAACAAGAGGAAGTCTCCCACACTCCTTTATTGTCTGAAACCACAAAAGAAGGCTTCGCAATACATGCAATTAATTTCCAGTACAATCACAAAAAATACGTTTCTCCGAAATGATGGACAGAGGTGTCGCCTGCCCATCACCAGACTGTGTAGATTACACAATTATTGAACATCAGGCCAATCGGGAGAGGCCAACATTGCATGATACCTGCATGTTGTAAGGTGGTGGGGTTGTTGCTACCCACACGTCCCTTGATTGTGACAGTTGGGACTTTCCAAGCTAGTAACAGTAAATGCTGTCTGAAGATTTGTAATATTTGTCCAATCAGTGACACAAAAGCTTTGCCACTTCTAAATATAGTGTGGGCAAAGGCCTGTTGCTAAGCTAGCATCATGTGCTGTCTGGATGATGATGATCTTATTGAGGTTGACTGAGGAAGTGGCCACTCCACAGACCGACACAACTGCCCAGAGTGAGACCACCAACGTAACATAATGCCCTAGGCAAAAGCAACAGCTCATCATTTGCATCTTAAAGGTGTGACCTATTGGCTTTGCCAATGCTTGTTTAGGGATGGCAAGATGGACCAGCTGTCTGCTCGATCTGTTGGTACGAAAACTCGAACATCTACCTAGAGTGAGCGTTGGCTATGTCCAGAGAAATATTTGTCTCATCTCATGCTGCTGGCTGTTTGGTGCATCATTCCCACCTTAGGAGTGCTTTCAGGCAAACTATTTTAAATCACAAAAATACATTAACATTTTTAATTTCATAGATATGTTGGGATAATTGTTTTAAAAATGTTTTAGCTGTAATGTCATGCTTACTAACGTATTATGACTCTGTGCTGCCTTAACACGATCTTACTCTTTATCCTATCTCGAGCATACCTCCGATGTAGGTAGCCAGTATTTTGCTTTCCAGATAGTTCGGGCTCTAAGCTCTCCCTTTCTCCACGTCTCCATTAAATTCACAGCACAAAGTGGGAGTTTCTGCAAAATCGATAAGTGCACAAATGAATTAATAATGCAGCCTGCTGTACTTTAACTTGGGCATTCATGGAGTGAGTGAATGGTACTTGTCTGTGTGCAGTGAAGGTCCACATTCAAGTCTTGGCCAAATAATAGTCACTAATAAAAGAAACAAGGCTCGGTGAGTAATAACCCCTTAGACTGTTGACCATTTAAGCCTAGAGTCATGGGTATTAAAAATGTAATCTAGCTGGTCCCATCGTCCAATAAATGTGCGGCTGAGATGAGAATTTAATTGTGAGGATATTAAGTAAATAGTGACAATTAGTCATGCAAATACGTTTTTCCCTTCAGTGATGAAATCCCTAATCCTATTAGCTGGAGTAGTAGGCGTACATTTGAGAACTCCATTTTTTCAGCACGCTATAACCTGACGTAGAAAACTGGTGACATTTACTTTGGTGTTGTCGTCTTCTGTGCCTAAATGCAATTCCCACAAAGCTACAAACTGTTTGCAGCACAGCTGGGAATCTGGGTCAAACATCAACATATGTATCTGGTCACTCAGCCACATCATTCTGGGAAATGTGGATAGTTTTTCTTCTCTCAGTATTGTATTTTATTACCGGTCTTAAATGTGTCCTGGAAAGTATTCCAGTTAAGTTGTGTTGATTCCTCTGTGTCTGGCGATAGAACATTTGTATGGATTTTCAGGAGGCTTTGGTGCTATATAAAATAACGTCTAAGGTGAATGTCTGTTTAGGGAATTACTTAAGCATTACCAAAGCCAGCAAAGCTGCATATTTTGTGATTATGAACTTCATCAAGGATTCCATAGGCACGAGACCCTGGTTAAATGGCCAGAAATCATATTTGAAAACGTGGTCTTTGATTTTGTTGCAATATTTTAAATCTAATGTTTCAGATGAAATGTTGCACATGAAAGCAGGAGCTGTACAGATTGGTACTGTATTGCATGGGCTGGGAAACAGTCACCAATAATTCTCTTGTGTGCAAGGTTTTCACCTTAATAGGTGTGTACTTTGTATCAATCTATTTTGTGTAGTTCTATCTACATTGATTTATTAAAATGCATATTATTGCAGCAAAGATCTAGTATAGGTTACAAGTTGTCGATATTTATTAGGGATAGCGGCCTGTACTATTCGCATTTAGTTGCCAGCTTTCCTGGCTTTAGCAATGAGGTAATTGCTTCCCTCCTGGACGGTGGGAGAGTGCCAGTTTCTTTGGATTCTTCGTACACTTCTTTCAACATAGGGACTAATTGATCTATGTAAGTCTTTAAAAATTTGCAGTCTGGCCCTGGACCAGACTTCAGCTGCATGATTGCAGCGTGGATTTCATCCTCCTCCAGAGGTGTGGACAAAAATTCTCTTCGTGCATTCCTCAGCCATCCGAGGGAAACATTCTCCTAATATGGAGTTAAGCTAATCTGTTGTTGCCTTCGCGTAGTGTAGAGGGTGGAGTAATAAGTTGTGAATATTTGTATCAGGTCAGATGCATCACTATGACTCATACCATCAGAGTCTTGAATTTCTAGTACGTAATTAGAAAATCGGGGCTTGCAAATTTCGTCCGCTAATGCCTTTCCAGGCCGTTCCCCTCGCCATATGCAAGCTGTGACATATTTCCCTCGAAATGACCCTTCACGGTCCGCAGTAAGTTTATCTCGGAGATCTTTCTGTTTTTCCCCATTTGGGGAAGAGCTGATTTCTTGCTCTAACCGTTTCAATTCTGTCTCTAGCGTACTAAGTGTATTCCGGATATCACGCAGTACTCCAGCTCCTCTTGCTATGCAGAAGCCTCGTACTGTGACCTTAAAGGCCTCCCACACCGTAGCAAAGTGCGCAACCTTACTAATATTCGGTTGGAAAAAGTCTGATATTTCCTGGCCTATTTCCATGTTAAATGTTGTGTCTAATAATGTCGTCGGCATGAGTCTCCAATTCCTGTGCGATGTAGTGGGGGGTTAGTGTCCGTTTTACTGGTGAGTGATCGGAGTATGTTTTCGCTAGGTGTTCAACCGTGGAAATCCAGGGGCCTGCCCCCCTGTAGACTAGCCAGTAATCGATCCTGGACCATGTGGACTGCACCACCGAGTGGTGCGTACCTTCCTTAGCGGTAGGATGAAATTGTCTCCAAGCGTCCATTACGCCATGCTCTGCGTCTATTTCATGCATTTGTCTTTGGGCAGCAGTGTAGTGGTGGGGCAGAGGGTGTGATCGATCTTGCTGTGGCTCTAGTGTTATATTAAAATCTCCCCACCCCCAACACATATGTTGATCCAATGTCAAGTATTTTCCCCCCATAGTGTGGTGAAGGTAGGGTCATCAGTATTAGGGCCATAACAGCTTTCAATAGTGACAGATTTGGAGCACAGCCTACCCCACATAATACTGTATCGACCTGGATGTCTCCCATGGGGACTTAAGGGGTGTGTTTTTTTACCAATATTGCAGTGCCTCTAGCATAGGTAGAGTAGGATGCGAAGCCCCGGTGCTCCGCCCAGCACATGGCAAATACAGGGGTGCTGTGAGGTCTGAAGTGTCCCCTGCAGTAGCACAATGTGAATGTTGTGTCTAAGCTAGTATGTGTCTGCGCTTGCGTGGGTCGCCAAGTCCTCAAACATTCCAGGTTAAGAGGTGCACAGTTTTAGAGGGTGTAAAGGTTGTGTCATAATGGCAAAAGGGGGAATCCTTGAGTCACAAAGTGACTATATAGCATTAAGGTATTTGTGGATATATGTAACTGCAGTACACTTTGTAGGTCCCCACCCCCCTCAGTCCAACCTGTAAATTTAACTCCACTAAAGTAAAATTCAACAATGTAAATCGGGGGTTCTTCTTTTGGGGAACGCCAGAGGGCATCACAACTTTCTCCTCCCCCGTGGTGGCAAGGTGTCTGCGGTGGGAGGGTGCCCAGGTATGTTGATAGTCCCAATACTCTGTAGCTCTATATTTCGTCTGCGAGTTGAAAGGGTGGTCGACTACCATTAGTAATGTCACATTACATCTGATGGGATTTATTTCGATACCGGTGATGCCGCTCGTGAAGTCGAACTCGTCGAGTGTTTATTAGTGTCTTTCCATTGGATGCGTTTCAGGAAGCCTTCGACTTGCTGCGGGTTGACAAAGAAATGCTGTTTCCCTTGATGAGTAACTCTGAGGCATGCCGGATACATCATTTCATAATCAATCTGGGCTTGTCTTAGTTTCTTTTTAACTGGTGCAAATTTCTTTCTGGCTTCCTGCACTGCGATTGTAAAGCCTGGGTACATCGTGAAAGTGTTTCCTTCAAACACGAGATCTCTTCTCTCTATCCATGCGTAGCGTCGTATCCCGGTTATTCAGAAGCCTCACTATTATCGGTCTAGGGATGGCACCTGGGGGGGGAGGGGAGGGGATCGGTCGTGGTCCCAGCGATCGGTGTGCCCTCTCTACCACCATATGTAGGGAAATTGCATCGGCCCCAAAGACAGTTTGCAGCAGCCGCTCCACATAATCTTCCATCCGCCCTGTCTTCATGCTTTCAGGCATTCCCAAGATTCGTATGTTGCGTCTGGAGTGTGCCTCCAATTCTTCGTTTTTGGCTGCTATCACTTTCAGCAAGTATTCCACCTGTGTGAGCTGTTCCTTCCTGCTGTCCGAAGTGTCCTCCAGGTCCGATATTCTGTGTTCCGCTACTGCGAGGCGAGTGTCCTGTTTTTTGAGCTTGCTTGCTATGGGGTCCATGCGGGCCGACATTGTGTCCTTTTTTGTCTCAATGGAGGTGAGACTTTGCTTCATGGTGAGCAAGAGGGCTTTCACATCTTCATGGCTCTGTGGTACATCTGGGGGGTGGTCCATCCCAGTTTGTTCTGTCTCTTCCTGTTGCGTACGTGGCATCTTTTTAGATTCAAAGGGGAGGTTAGTTTGCTTCCCCTCTGCCAGTCCCATGTCTGAGCTATGGGGGATCACAGCAACACTCGCAATGTCTCTCTTTGTAGCAGTTGAGCCCCGTCCGGTGCTGCCTCTCCGTTAGTTAGCCCTGGGTGGGAGTCTAGGTGGCTTAGCCTTGTAGGAGGTAGATGATCTCCATTTGTCCTTTTAGCCTTTGCCACTCTGTGCTCCTCCTTTCTTCTCCCCCCTCCTCGGCGAGACCTGTGCCATCTCGGCTGATCGGAGAGTTCCTGCGTAAGGATCTCCTAATCGTGTAGCAGTGCAGTAATTTGAGGCACTTTGCAATATTAATAGTGTTGTAAGCGTTGCTTTGATATTATGATCAGCGTTTTGTGGGGCCTATTGAGGATTGTCAGGCCTCCGTAGCTATTGCATTCTCCTGCATATTTTTGTTCGTATTAAATGGTGGCTGAGTGCTTACGGCAGTGTCTATTCCTCTTGATTATGGCCTCACTTTGCTTTTGATTATTATTTGCCTCGTGTCCCTCCTTACCGCCTCGTTCCGTTGTGCTTCCAGTGAGGGGAGGGGGAGGCCTCTCTGCTCCCAGACGTCGCAGGCTCAAGCGGCCCCTGGCCCCGCAGTTGTCTTCGCTGCGGTTCTTGCCAAACCTGACCGCACCTTATTGTATATGCAGGTAGGCGAGCCGATTCATTCGGTCCCATGCATATGGATTTCAGTTTGTAAGGGGTGGGGCCTCTTCACTCTGAGACGCCGCGGACCCGAGTCGCCACCAGCACGGCGACGTGTCCTCTCTCTCTCAGTGCTCCTCGTTACCCCCTGTTACCGTTGTGTTTCCAGTGAAGGGGTAGGCCTCTCCGCCACCAGATGCCGTGGCCTTAGGAGACTCCCTGCTCCTCGGCTGTGTCTGCGCTGCTATTCTTGCCGATCTTGGTCGCACCCTATCGTCTAGCTGGCCTGTGAGTGACTTCATCCGGTCACAGGTCGGCATTCGAGAGGTAAGGCCTCCTCGCTTCTAGACGCCGTGGGCTCCAGTTGCCTCCAGCCCAGCGACCTAGCGTCCTCCTCAATGCACGGTAGCCACTCGGAGCAGATTGTAGCTAAATCTCTCGACTCCAGCATCCCTGCGTGCCGTGCTCTGGTTCACTCGATGCTGGGCACCCGGAGCGCCTTGCTGCTATCTGTTTACAGCGCTAGCGCCAGGTATTGGGAAGGATAATGCCGGATTTATGTCCAGGGCCGCCGGAGCCTAACTGCTGAGCGCCCATCTTGCGTGTGCACCCATCTTGCATGTGCGCCATCTAGCGGCCCCTGGAGCGGTTTTCTAAGTCCTCCACGTGAACTTGTAGGTCCAATTGTTGATCTGTTAGGCGAATGATTTCCTGTTGTAGTTGCTCAATCTCCTCATCACGAGAAGTTTCTCTGCCTTCAATAGCATCCACCTGGTCCCAGATGTCTGTCACCTCCTTGTGTACCGACTGCAGTTCACTCGATAGATCCTGCTTCACCACCAAGAGGTCATCTCTCAAGCCGAAGAACAAGGCTTCCAGATATGGACGCATGACTGGGGCCTCCAAGTCTTCCGCTGACGGTGAGGTCGCCCTGCTGGAGACTCGCTGGGGTTCGCTTTCCTGGGAGCTCGTCTGCTTTATTAGCATGTGTTTAATGGAGCCCCCCTCTTTGCCCAGGCAGACGCCATCCTTTCGAAGCTACTGGGACTCCAGGTCTGTGAGGAGCTATAATGGGCCAACGCTGTGCTCGGAACAGGGATCCACTACACCTCTGGCCAGGCTCCAGCCTCAAATGTGCTTCATTTGCTGCATCATTGGGTCCATCCAGTGGATATGAATTCAAGCGCCCCTGGTGGTGGCCCCGATAACTATGCCCTCTGCTATGGATCAGTTAGGGACGGAGCGGCCCCTACAGCGAGGACTGTACACTGGCAGCCAAATGGTTTGTGCTGCAGGGGGTTGGGCCTACTTGTCCCAAGGACAAAACAATCATGAAAACTTGTTGTCCTTGACCCCAAACAATATGTCCTGGGAGTCGGGCTATAGGAATTCCACACACCTGCTGGCTGTTTGTGTATTCAGCGTCTGGTGTTTGAGTGACAGGGGCTGGGATGTGCATTCACTCTAGACAGTCACTAGGGGGGTTGAGGTGTGCCCTGCCTTGCGTGGCTGACTCATCGCATGGCTGAATAGACCTGGTCTGCATTTAGAGTGGTGGGAGGAGTTTCGCTTGCACCTGAATAGGCTGTGTCTCCTTTTTCACAATGCTGTCTCCGCCCCCTGTGGTCATGCTTCACCAGGGAGGACAGGACTGGTTTGGACTGGGTTCAGAGTCCCTTCCACAAAGTGAACAATGACATTTTGGGATATAAGTATTCCACCTAAAACCCCAAGACTTTAGATTACTTCAAGGAACAAGAGGACCCTGCCAAGAAGAATAGCGGAAGGACTGTGTGGCTAGCGCTGCCTTTTCTGTGTAAGGGGTGGGTTGGCATGCAGTTGTTGCTTCTGTCTGTCTGGCGGAGAAAAAGGACTGACTCTTTTTATCCTGCTATGGTATCCTGATTGTGAAGGACTCTCCAAGGGCTTGTGTGTGCTGGCCTCCTGTTGGAAATCTCAGGGAGATGAAAGATTTCAAGAAAGATCCTTGCTGGATCTTAAAGTGTCCTGCCTGGGAGGAGTGCTAGAGAAACTGTGAGGAGCGCTGCTCCTGGCTTGTGTGGGGTAGGACGGCCTGCAGTGGTTGCTCCTGCCTGGAGCAGTAAAATGACTGAAATGTCCTTAGACCTTTGTTTTCAAAGAAGGAAGCGCACGGTGAGCGCTTCATGTTTCCTTGTGGCTGTACCACCTCAAACATATGGTGAGTGCTGTATTCTCCCTCTTTCAAGAAAAGCTGGCAGTGGTACTTTCAGCGCGTGCTGTGCTCCCTGCTTCATGTATCCTGGCAAAGGGAGTAAGCCCGTGTTGATCGCTTCAGCGCTGCAGGCAGGAGAGGGGGGTGGCCTCACCTCTCAGAGCAGCGCTACGGGACCAGACCACGGAAGCTCGGGTGTGGATGGGCAACCCTGGTCCGAGGCTGCCGGTAGTCCTGCAGGTGTTGGGCCAAGAAACCCAGGACTCAAGTAAGGCCCCCTACCCCTTGTGGTAAGGGGGACTGCGACATGCAGGGATACAGGAACCGGCGGAGGCCGCATTCTCCTTTGTGTATCCTCCGGCTACTAACAAACCCCCACCCGCGTTGCCGAGCAACGCCTAGCCGACGTCACAGTGAGCGAGGTCCAGCCCCTAAAGCGAGGAAGAAGGGCGAAGTTACCAAGGCGGCTGCCGGGAGAGACTGCAGCGGCAAATCCAACCCAAAGCACCGTCTGAAGGCCCGGGATCCAGGTCTGTCAGGGGTGCACCTGTTGCCGTGTGCCCAAGCTGAGCGGGAGGCCAGAGAAGCACCGCTGCAGCACGGGCCGGGCGGCCCGACTTTGTTCCGGCTGCGCTGCAGTCTCGCGGGCAGACGTGTGGTGCTGTTTGGAGGGAGGGGGAGGACCCTGCGAGGTCTCGCCATAGGGTTACAAAACCAGTGCGGCCCCTCCCGAATTGACTGCATGAGACCGAGGGCTATGTCTGCGTATAGTCTTGCCGCAGCTGCCCCACAGTGCCATCGCGGGCAGCTGCCGGATCACCTACCTTGGGGGCATTTAATTGGACCATCGAGTGTCCTTGGCCGGCAGCAGCGGCACTGCACAGTCGCGGCCAGCTGCAGTCTCACCAAGTTTACATCGGTGGGAGACTGAGTGAGATCCCCCACCCCAATTATCACAACTACTGGTTAGGAAAGTTACCATATTAGATGTATTAAAAGCACTGAAGAGCTGTGCTCTATTGTTTTAGGATGATACTGGTTGTTACCAGTGAGGCATGCACAGAGATGGTATAAAGTGGTTATGGTTTGGTGATGACATGGTGATTTATGTCCTGATGTAATATAATGGGATGGTATAATGTGCGCAGTAATGTGGTTTTCACAACGTTCTTATGACTTGCAACTTCTAAGTACGTGCTTTACCGCACTGATTGTGGTGTTTGACAATTGCCTTATGGCAAAGTGATTTATATGATCTACCTGTATCCACACCTTTTTAGGTCTCGCGCCTATCGGTGCACTGCGCAGCGCGAGACATTTAGTGGGTGAAAAACGGGGTATTGAGGCTGACGAGCGTGTGCGATTCCTTTTGTGCTACGCGATTGGCCTTTGCGTGCGTCTTTATATATGACTGCACGCAATTGGCCAGAGGCGGGCGCATTGCTCCACCCATGGCCTATTGGTGTCTATTACGCGCTTGGTGCGCGTAATAGACACCAATAGCCCATGTGGTTTCAATTATCGTGCCCAGACACGGGCGCGATAATAGAAACCAGATGGCTCGCTGTGGCGCGCGCGCACCACTCGCGGGCGTGTTTAGCATCATGCTTCCTGCTTCGTAGAGAAACCCGCTGTGAGAATGAAACCGAAAATAAAAGCTGAACGGTTCCAACCCTTACTGGTTTCTCTTCTGCGCGTCATTACGGAGACAACAGGCTGTTGGTAAATATCTCTTATTTCTTCTTTATTTTAGATATTTAATTATCAGAAAAATTCAGGTATTTGCTGGATTTTCACTGCGATGTAACGATTGTCTTTGATTACATTGTTCCATGCATATGTTGGGCACGTGAGCAACACCCGCTCGTTTGTGAACGAGACCTCGCAGTGGGGGTGTGCTGAGAACGTTGGCTGAGTTTTTCACACGATTGCGTGTCGCGCAGTGTACAAGGTGATATTAGATGTGTAAATCAAAGTGAGGCACAGAAAAGTACTATGACTAGGACCACAGTGTATTGTGCCTGTGGAGAAGTTCTTACTTGAACCAGTGTTTCCTGGTTACACGTTGTGTCGTACAGAAGCTGTCGGATCCCAGCAGGCAGCCGCCTCCCTCTGTTTCTCACTTGTGTGCTCTTGGGCATGGTCCCGCACCTGGACACTTCAAAGGCCTCCATGGAATTTATTGGTGTATTTAACAGGTGATTCTCTTGCGTCATACCCCAGTGACGGCTTCAGTAAACAGTACTTCTTGGCACGTTAGCATTTTAAGAGATATGCTTCCCCTCCACCGGAGTTTTATATAGCGCGAACTTGACCTGAAGGTATCAGAGCGCTTTACATAAGCACCAGTTGCATTACCAACAGACACATTCATTTTTGTCAGGCACAGGGACATTAAGCGATTTGCCCAGAATCACAGGATGTTGAGCGTCCCTGCCGAGACTCAAACCCGGATCCCCAGCGTGAGGCCGACCACCCTAGCCGTAAGGGCACGTACTCTCCCCAGTGCTTATAATCAGAACTCCATTTGGAAATATAAAGGTGCGTTTATTGACTGTCCCACTCTTTCTTAATGAAGTGCTACTACTCCCCCTTTCTTAATGAAGTGCTGCTACTCTCCCTTTCTTAATGAAGTGCTGCTACTCTCCCTTTCTTAATGAAGTGCTGTACTCTCCCTTTCTTAATGAAGTGCTGCTAGTCTTCTTAATGAACTGCTGCTACTTTCCCTTTCAGAGTCCCATTGTACCATGTGTAATTCCAAGCTCACCAGTTACCTGTTACGAGTGTTGTTACTCGGTAGGGTTTAATTACAGCTTCTGAGCACTATTTTCTTAAATAACTTTGTCCTGCCTGCTGCACAGGACACACACACTCCTAATTTTATAGCACGGAACTGGCATTTGCAATGCAATAGGTCTCGCATTTGTGAGAGTTTAAGATATTTGCATTGTAAATGACAATGCCTTTTATTTATCTGTTTTAAAAACAGCACATAAATAAAAGTGATTGTCATTTACAATGCCAATAGCTCAAACTCTCGGAAATGCGAGACCTATTGCATTGCAAATGCTTGTTTACCATTGTAGGTGATTTCAGTATGGACCTAAGCAGTAACACACATTCAATCCTACTTAACCAATTTCTATCTGAGCACCCCATATTAAACACCCATTGGAGGTCTACTTGTACAAGGTAAACCAATCCTCAAGTCTACAGCCATTGCCTACTGCTCTTCTACCACCTAACCCTCATTTTCTTTACTTTTTATTTTTTGAGATTATTTTTATTAACAAACTTGGAGCTACATTTAGATATCATACGATTACGGTCTTCATACATATATAGAGATGGCCTACTCTTTCATTACATTTATAATACGGTATTGCATTAACGAGTTCAATGTCATCCACAGCACTCCTCCGTTTCTTGACTTTACCCACCCCACTCTATCCTACCCCACCTCACTCTATCCCACCCGCTCTGCCCCGCTCTACCCCAGTCTGCCCCGCTCTACCCCAGTCTGCCCCGCTCTACCCCAGTCTGCCCCGCTCTACCCCAGTCTGCCCCGCTCTACCCCAGTCTGCCCCGCTCTACCCCAATATACCCCACTCCAGTCTTTCCCCCAACTCCAGTCTTTCCCCCAACTCCAGTCTTTCCCCCAACTCCAGTCTTTCCCCCAACTCCAGTCTTTCCCCCAACTCCAGTCTTTCCCCAACTCCAGTCTTTCCCCAACTCCAGTCTTTCCCCAACTCCAGTCTTTCCCCCAACTCCAGTCTTTCCCCCAACTCCAGTCTTTCCCCCAACTCCAATCCCCCCCTCCAATCTTCCCCTGAATCGATCCCACTCCAGGATGTTCCTCTAGTCCAATCAATCCCACTCCTCTTTTCCCCAATTTACCCCATTCCTCTCTACCCCAATCCCGTCTACTCCATTCCAATCTACCCCACTCAGTCAACCCTACTACACGCCAAACTACCCAGTCTATTCCAATCTACCCCTATCTACTCCACTTTGGTACAATCTACTCCACTCCAATCTATCCCACCTACTCTACCCCACTCTACCCTACTCTACTCCACTTTTCCCCAGTCTACCCTGCTCCATTGTACACTAATCTACCACACTCCACTATACCCAAATCTACCCCACTTCACCGCAGTCTACCCCACTCCGATTTACCCCCAATCTACCCTATCCCACTAACTTTTAGCTATGCCGAACAGCAACCACACTGGTGTATAACATGGCTTAAAACACATTGCCAAAGCCAATAGCTTGCTCATAGGCGCAAGACCTTTTGGTGTTGCCAAAGCTTGTCTGATAGCTTGCAACATCTAGTGTTACTGTTGCAGATTTAATTAATTTTATCGTGTTTACTGCTGTTAATTTGAGAAATAACTCTCTGAGTAGTTTTGGAAAATGTAGTAGCTGCCTGATCCCTGCAATATTGTCTGAAGTTTTTATTGGACTCTGACATCTGTTCTGTTTGAAACGACTCACGGGGACATTGCTACAGGCGGGGTGTTTGTCTGCTTGGTGGAAGGCCTGTTAACTTGTACTCCATCTGCACTGGTCTTTCATGGACGTGGCTTGCTGATGGGTAAATTCTTCCAATGCTTGCCACATCTTTGCTTCAAATTAAATCCTGTTAGGAGTTGGAGTGACAAATGTAACAATTTCTAAATGCTCCCACACAGTTTTGTAGTTCAAAATGCCTCTTGTGTACCGCATCAAACTATGTGTAAAGTGTTGAGTGGTCCGGCTGTTACAGAACATTTACTGAGGCTTTTCAGTGGTGTGAGGTCATAGCATGGCCTGTAAGTAAGGTTACCAGAGTAGGCCATGTCACCAAGGACACAGTACTCTAGACCTAGATTTTTTATTTAGCATCATAATGCATTTTGGGAAATATAGTGCATGTGATCCACTGATACTCAATGATACTGAAAAGTGGGTGCCTCTCTTTCTGTGCTCCAGATTGTTCTCTCACGTGTTCCTAGTGCTGTGTTGCGTTCTTCCTCCTACACCAGGTTGCTTCCTGCCCCCACACATTCCTCCATTGCAAGCCCGCACAGAAGTCCTATTTTTTTAAGAATGTTTACCTCTTTTGTACTTATCAAAAAAAGCACTTTTGCAGTACTTTTAACAAATTTACAGGTCCAGTTTGGGTTGGTAAATTAAAAAAGGCACTCGTGTAAGTTTGGAGGCATATGTATGTAATGTCACATGCACGCATACCTTCTCACACATGCGTTTGCATACAAAATAATGCAGCCACCTTATAGCACCCTTTTCAGCTTTTGCCGTA
Source organism: Calotriton arnoldi (assembly GCA_963921515.1). NCBI lineage: Eukaryota > Metazoa > Chordata > Amphibia > Caudata > Salamandridae > Calotriton > Calotriton arnoldi. Next base: position 1,779,597 of record CAWUFW010001733.1, on the reverse strand, counting down.
CTTAATCAGCATTCTTCAGCCAGTCTTAAAGGCGAAACCTATTGACTTTGCCAGTGCTGGTTTCCTCAGATTGCAAACATGTAGAAACCACAAAGACCTAAATTGACCACCACCTAAATAATAAGGGTTACTTCCTTTGAGCCTGTTTGAGAAAGAGAAGGGGAGGATGATTTAACTTTGTTTCCAGACACCTCCCGAGCAAATAACAATTGAAATCTTTACAACGTATGGGGAGTAAAAGAAAGCGAAGGCATGAATTTTACTGATGTGACAAACTTAAGGCTTAAGTGTGCATTGCCAAAAATGTTTAGAACTCTGTACCTTCCACCAAAAGGCAACTCTTCCTCAACAACAAACTCTCCTTCCAAAGTAAGCAAGAATTTATACATGGCAAAAATGTAATGGATCTTACATTTTATATGATCAAGTATATAATGTGCATGAAAATAAAATTATGTTGCATTTTTTTTTTCTCTCTAGGCTGTTAACCACCAGAACACAATGAGCTCAAGCTCAAAAAGTCAGGATGGCGCCAAGCCTCATCCTAAGAAAGAATTTCGTTGTACGGTGAGAGCATTAAAGTTGTATTTCGGTTCAAATGGGTAAGAGGGAGGTAGGAATGCAGCAAGGTAGTATCCATGACTGCTCTTAAATGAGTTTATGCTTACTTGCTGTTCTGTGAATTTTAATGAATAACAGCAAAATATCTGGCACAAGAAATGCTGTAATTTATGGAGATCCTGGATTATTTTTCTTTGAAACTTAGCAGCTGAACACATATTCCCACAGCATCTATCAATGGTTTAAGGGACTGTCTGCTTACTAGACCAGGCGCTGGATTTGAAAATGTAGCAGCGCATTGCACTGATGATCTATGATGCTGTTTCATAATCGGGCAAAATAGTACAGGCAGGTTACAGAAATTTGCTTTTTGTCTTAAGTGTGATTGTTTGATGTATGCTGCAGTTTCTTAAGAATGAGTGGGGGCTCAGTTGACTAGCATTTTGTCTCTGTTAGGAGGACAACATTTTTTATTTACTTCTATTTTGGGTGCAATGCGTCACTTTCAGGATTAGTCTCACTATATGTAGTGGGTACATGTCTCAGATGCTCTTACATGTAGGACCTTGCATGTAGTTGGTACATACAGTAACAGTTTGAGGAACGCCATGTTGTCCTCCATGAAAAACTGGTACTGCAAGTGGGGTGACTGCTCTTTGAATTGGTTCTGTATTTTTCTTGAAATAGAAATGGCTTATTTTCCATGATTGATAGTCCAAAAGCTGCCAAATGAAATGAGGGTCGGCCAATAGTCAGAACGTTGTAGAGGAAATGTTCAGTTTCATCTACAAGCATTCTAATCCAAGTATATAATATCTATTTTGCTTTAAAGAGCTACATTGATGTAATTTCTGATGCTTTTGTCATAATTGCTTTGATTGTTCTGTATTCAGTTGTGTTTGTGGTTAAAACATGTGGTTCTGTTGCTAGCAGGTAACTGTGCTTGGAGAAATAAGTCAATGCACAATAGATTCATTGTTCAGTGGCGGGGGGAACCTCACATTGTGGGACACCTGTGATATGGATGACATTTCATTTAAGGCAAAAGTACAGTTTCCTGTTCTTGTAATTTACTCGGACTTTAATGTTTTTTTAATTTTTTTAGGTGTGCAGAGTGACCTGTCTTAGCGAAATAAGCTATCAAGCACATATTCGTGGAGCAAAACATATGAAGGTAACTTTCAACTTGTCTGCAAAATTGAGACTTGAGTCCTAAATGTGTGCTTGCTTTGTACACTTATGCCTGCCTCCATGTTGGGACACCGCAAGTATATAAATATCCCGGACTTTCCGCAGGGGGTGCATCACATCTCATTGCACAAGTGGGGGAAATAGACTGCCAGAAAAGGGAGGCCTATGGCTGTGACAAGGGGCAAATGGGACAAATATATGAAATAAATGCTCTCTCAGGCTGGCACATAGAAAATTGAGACTCTCTCCAAAGCCATTCAGGCTCCTCAATGGGAGTAGAACCTAACTTACCGAAGAAATAGGACAGTGAAGCTCCCATGACCAGAAAGTTCATATAGCTACTGTTTTGGAGCCTCAGGAAAGGCTTGGTGAATGACTTGAAAGATATTAAGAGGAAGGTGAGCAATCTTGGGGAATGGGTGTTCTCACTGAAAGAGAACGGAGATGCACTGGCCAAAGCACAGTAATTGAAGGAACAGAACATACTACTACAGGTGCGCCTGGAGTACTTGCAGTACAGGTCCTGCTGCAGCAATATGAAGATCAAGGGCATGCTGTAAGACAGTGAAGGGAATTACATTGAGGGCTACATCTGCTGGCTCCTTTGCTCCTCCCTTCTGCCAGGTGAGGGTTCCGAACTGGAGATGGGTGGGGCCTCTTCGACCCAGCCATGGTGTTCTTTGGACCTCTTGACAAGGGTCCCCCACTATTAACAAAAGTAGAAAATAACACAGGCTGCAGGAAAGCAGCTTCTCTTTGAGAGTCACAAGGTGTATTTATACCACAATCAGTTAACGGTGACACTCCGTAGAATGCACTCTCTTCATCCGGTGACTGAATTTCTTCGATCCCTGGGCATCCTATAAATGGGCCTATCCATTGTGCTTAACCTTTCAATGGAAGGCTCAGCTTGTCATCAATAGATCATTGGAGGAAACAAAGTGAATCATCAGCGCACTCGCAGACTGCAACGAAAGAGCAATGGAATCCCAAGCACCTAAGAGGAAATGCAGACACACTCACAAAGACGCCAGATGGAATAAAGCTATGAGCCGAAGAAAAAAGTGAAGCCCATGGGGGCGAACCTAGAATGACAAAGACTGGCTGTCATTGAATCCCTCGGAGGAGCAGCAGGATTGCCTAAGGTGGTCCGAACAACCCAGGGAACCCCCACACAAGATAGCGAGTATTGGTAGAATGTGGTTGGTAGATGCGAGGGTGGGTGAACTAGTTTCAGCACACATTGTAGCACGGCCTGTAGCAAGACCTGGGTGGTGGTTGTAAGATCTTGGTTTATTAGTTGTAGGGGGGTAGGTATACACCACAAATGATGATCACAATCCTTGTCAGGGTGAACCCTTAAGTCAGTAAATTAACCTGAGTTCAACCCCCTGGTAGGTATGGCACAGAGCAGACCGGGTTAACTTAGAGGCAATGTGTAAAGTATTTATGAATTACTAAAACAGTAACAAAGTCGAAATACAAAATAATAACCGTCCCAAAATGAATTAGAATAATAGAGTAAAATTTAATAAACCAAATGACACTAAAAGGACAAAGTTCCAATAAGGGGAACCAGAGCAATGATTTTTTTAAACGTTTTATGTAGAAATAGTGCCAAGAAACTCTGTGTCATTGATAGGTAATGGTTGCGGTAGAACAGTACCTAGGCGCAATAGGATGCTGATCACATTGGCATGTGGGTCAGAGTCACTAACCAGGTTTGTTCTGGTCAAAAGATTTTACCTTCTGACTTTTGTCCTTTTAAGTCCCAATCCACCACATGAGTACTTTTCTAAAGCCCCCCCTAGAACTTCAGTGAGGACTAGAGACTCAGAGTGGCAAGCAGGGCCAACAAGAGAGTCCAGTCCAGGTGCAGTTGCCACTGGTAAACTGGGCAGCTGCAGGAAAATGCCTCTTGTAGCTTGTTGTGTCCCTGTAGCTTTAACAGGAGGTCATCTTTATGACTCTTGGAGTCGACTTCTCTGTCCTGGGAACAGGAGCAGGTCCAGCCTTCTAGGCTCTTCTCAGGGCTTGGACACAAGGTTCAGTCCTCTACTGATCCTCAACAGGTCCAGGAGTGTTCTGAAGTGGGTGCATGGAGCTGGCACAAGCTAGTGGGTAGGAATCACCTCTGGGGATGCCCTAACCAATGGGGTAAAGATTCTCTGAGCTAACCTTACCTACTTTAAGCATTTTCAAGATGGCCAAAGTATCGGGCCTCATTAAACTTGGGCGACAGGAGTATGTGTGGGTATATACTATGGTAATCCTAGTGTCCCCCAAATCTAACACAAAAATCCAGTTTGAGGCAGTCCTTGTACCCTCAACAAACTCGGGTAGACATCTGGTGAACACAAATCCAGCAGACCTGTCAAAAAGGCTGCAATATTGTAATGTCAACGAAAGTTGCACTGTGTGTGGTGCCTGTCTGGCTGGGCAAAGGAAGGGCCCTACCCATGTGTCGGCAAACATTGTCTGTGAGGGGAGGCCTCTTTTTTTCAAGTGCGTCCCAAGTGTCCTATGAAAAACCCCAGTAGACCTGTCGAGCAGGATGTGATATTCAAGCAGCCTTTGACACTTTACTGTGAAAGAGGATCCTCCCAGCCTCCCCTGCATATTTTGTCTGGTTCAGATGGTCATCTCTGCTCATTCAGGACAGCCTATTGTTTGCTCCTTGGAGCAGTTCAAACCTCGCATCAGGAGATCCATCACATGCCAGGTGACAGAAGGCACTGAAGGCTGTAGAAGCTTTAGGCAGGCAAAATGTAACTTCTGAAGTACCTTTTCTGAGTTTATGAGACAGAATTTGACTTTGCCATTTAATTGGATTGTGTTTGACTATTAAAAATAGTCCTAAATATATTTGTCTAGCTATTTCCTGGGTGGTGATAATATTTAATAAACTTAATATTTTATCCCTATACTTACCTAATGAACAGCACACCCTGCTACTGTTAAAATAGCCTTTTGGGCCTTTTCACTGTAAGGACATTTAACACTAAACATTTACGTATTCTGCTCCTAAGCACTATACACCCTGCCTTAATGGACAGTAAGGCCTATTTGGGGCTGACTTATTAATATTTAAAAGGAGGCTTTCAGCCCGTTAACAAGGGTTATTTTACAGGTTGAATTTGCAGTTCGAACCTGCATAGCCATGTTACTGGCGGCAGGCCTGAAGTCATGTTTGCATTGGCACTGCAGTGGGAGACCTAATGAGTGCTGCAAGTGACATTATACGCCCTGGGTACCCTGTGGGCACTATATACTAGGAATTTATAAGTAGGATAAATATGCCAATCTAGGGTAGGCCAATTTCTTCATGTTGAAAGCAGGAGCACAAGCACTTTACCACTGGTTAACAGAAGTAAAGTGAACAAAGTCCTATAGCCAGTAAAAAAATCGTGTTCAGCAAAAAAGCCCAGGCAAGGCTGCAGAAAGGGCACATTTCCAACAGTGGTGGTTCAGATTGGATAGGGCAGTGTACCTCACAGGGATCTCAAGGGACAAATAAAAAAATAAGACCAAGATTAGGGATGGACAACCACCATTTACAGCATTGGGATGTAGGAGGCTGTCTCGGGATCCCGGTTGGTCAGCGGAGAAACTGAGTCTGTTTTTGAATGCTGCCCTGTTGGCCAAGTTTTGGGTTGTTGACTGTAGTAGCCCACTGTTAAGAATGATGGTGGAAATGTACAGGCAACAAGATCTAGTATTTGGTATGGGGTACAAGGGACAACATGAACAGACACATGCATGCTCATTTCCATTCATGAAACTCCCCAATACAAGGCACGTTTTCCTGGAGGTACATGGGAGCTCTTGACCCAGACATTATCTGCCTTCAGGAGACACACCCACTACACAAGGATCAATTCAGTATGAAATATGGAGCCTACCTAATGCCATCCAATGTAAGAGCCATCTGGGAGGGGCTAGACCCAAGGTAAAGAGAGACTTTGAGAGTAGGTGTACAGTTTGAGCTACTTGACCAAACCACATCGTTGATAAATGTGTATGCCCACAATGGAAGGCATGACTTATTTTTTTAAGGGTATCCTGAAGGAATCTGGGGGAGGGCAATATGATTGTCGTGTGGGACCTGAACTTGGATAGGAGCATGATTGGCAGGGCAGCTTTAGAGGAAATGTCCAGGGGTCTGAATGGGAAGATGTGGAATTTGGTCCTTGAAGATGCATCCTCCCTGAAGATAAAGATTACATCTTCTAGTCCCATATACACACAGTTTATTCCCTTAGTGATTACGTCTTCATGATGCAAGGGGTGTTATATAACCAAGATGAAATGGACATTGCAGATATATATCCGTATCGTACCATGCGCATATTTAGTTGACAATTGGACATGATCAAAAGGTGTAACTGGAGAGAGACATTGAGGTTAAATGTTAACATTATCCGAAACCCAGTTGACCAGTCTGAAATAGTCGGGGACATAGAACAATACTACAATAGAGAAGCAAGAGCCTGCCTTAGTCACTCGATGGGAAGCCCTCAAGGTGACGGTTGGGTTCTTGACCATGGCTGTTACAAGGAACTGTGCGAAAGAAAGACTGCTCACATTGGGCAGATTAGTGGTAGAGATTAAGTGCAGGGAGCTGGCTCTGTATATACTATACCAAAGTAAGGTATAGTGTGCACAGACTCCAGGGAGTTCCCAGAGGTATAGCAGAGGCTAAATTAGATAAGTACTAACAGCTCTTTGTGGTACTGTGGGTGAGCAGTTAGGACTATCGGGGGGGGGTGTTAAGCATTGATTGTATTCACTCAATCACGATCCGATTACACACTCGCAGACAGAATCCAGACCAATTGGGTAAGTATAAAAAAGGTATATTTCTAGAACCAAGCAGGACTTGGTACAGCTAGGTAATTGGTCTTGCAATTGTAAACTTTACAGGGTAATGCAATTGGGAATGGATTTGCAATCGTTACAGGTATGTATGTTGATTAAAAATAGTTTAAATTACACCGTAATTACTGTTGATTACTTCTGTGTTACTTTTGGGTTACATAGACTACTCGGGTGATATGCCTAGATATCACACCGTGGATCCTACAGTACAAGGTAAGAAAGACTTTTTCAGGTTTGCAATAACGTTACTTTTCTTTCATCCAAAAGTTCAGCTCAACAGAACATTTTTAGGAGCAAAATACTACAACAATGGTTCCTATGGGGAACAGCAGGTTATCGGTTTGCAGGTAAGTAAATGACCTGCAAGAATAGTTTTGATGGTTAGATCCAAGGTTCAGATAGGCACTCAAATTGCACCACCAGTGGCACTGGGGTGACAGGGTGCAGAGTACAGGGGCCCAAAGTTAGCCAATGGGGCAAAGGGGGTCTTCGGTCAGGGACTGCTTGCGAGCAGGCCACTTGGCTGTGGGAGCAAAGCTCCTGGGGTAGAGATCCGCACTGCAGGGGCCAACAATCCGCACAGGAGCTGCACCACCAGCGACACATGGGCGACTGGGTGCAGTGTACCAAGTAGACGTCAGGGGCCCAGTGGATTCCAATGGAGATCTCCGGTTCGGAAAAGATGCTGCAGACTGGGGCAGGGAGGCTTCCTGGAGGTGACCACCGGCTGGAAAGGTGAGTTGGGTTCTTAGGGGATGCCTGGACAGTGTTGGTTGGGCCACCCAGGGCCGTGGGGCATCAGGTGCCGGGGTGTCTTTTGGTGTCGGACCTTCTTACCAGCTCCAGTCGGGTCGGGGGGACCCTTCAGGTTGAGGCTGCAGGCGTCGGCTTGAAGCTTGAGGGAGGTCGGGGATCACAAGATCTCAAGTCTGGATCGCTGGGAGACCTCCTCGTGGTGTTGGGCCATTTGAACTCGGGCCGTGGGTGTCTGGTGCAGAGTGGTGCAAAATCACCTAGCCGTCTGGATCCGGATTTTGTGGGTGAGTCTTGGTTGAGCAAGTCAAGTGCTCACGGGAGACAAAGTCTTTGAGATGGGTGCAGGGCAGGTCCTCCGGGCGGCTGCTGGACACACGGGGGTTTCTGCTGTAGGCAGGTCGGAGTTGGGACAGGTCGGTAGGGCTGGGGCCAAAGCAGTTGGTGTCCTCTTCTTCCTAGGTCAGCACGGCTCTTTGGTCGTCCTTCTTTCTTCCTTGAATCTGAGGAGGCAAGATTCAGGGTCGCCCTTAAATACTATGGGGTTTGCAGGTCGGGACCAATGGGTCCCTTCCTTGGGGTGAGTACTCCCCCCCCCCCCCCCCTATTATGCCACCCTCCAGTGGGCGGGGAGCATGAGCCTCATCCTAATTGGCTGGGTCCCCGCATATTCAAGATAGAGGGAACTGAGATGTGTGCCTCACCTTGCCTTCCCCACCTGAAGGATGAGATTGGCAAAGGTGAGCACACCTCTCCTAGCTCTTGTTTTCCCACCAATTCTCCCACCCTAAGTGGGGGTCAGAGCCGGTGGGAGCCAGTTGCTGGGGGCAGCAAAAGGCAGGGACAGCTTAGAAAGGCGGAAGGCCTTTGAAGCTTCCCCTTCGTGGACCCAGCCCATCCTGGGGGAGGAGGCATGACACCTCTGCCCAGTATAGGCTTTGTTTCTGGACCCAAAGAGCGGAGGCTCTCTACCCAGGGGTCCAGAAACCTTTCTGGTGGTGGCAAATGTCGGGCAGCCATTGAGGAACCACAACAGGGCTGGTCGTTTTTCAGGGGGAATCTCTAAGATGCCCTCTGTGTGCATTTTACATTAAATCCCACACTGGCATCAGTGTGGGTTTAATATAATGAAAATTTTACTACCAATCGTCCCAGTGTTCAGTTAAGCCATTATGGAGTTGTGGAGTTCGCAATGACCAACTCCCAGACCATATACTCTTCATGGCTTTACTGCACTTACAATGTCTAAGAGTGGACTTAGACACTGTAGGGGTACAGTTCTCATGCAAATGTTCCCTCACCTGTGGTCTAGTGCAGTCTGCTAGAGGGGTGGCTTACCTAGGCCACAGGCAGTGGATTGCAGGCATGGCACACAATGTGTGCCAGGTCGACTCTTCACTTTTCTCTGCACCAAAACACGCAACCTGCAATGGCAGTGTGTGGGTGTTAAGGTACAGTGTCCCTAAGAGTGGCACAATAGGTGCTGCAGCCCTTGGAGGCGTTCCCTGGCCACAGTGCCCTTGGTACCCATGGTACCTTTTACAAGGGGCTTACCTGTGTCCAGACATGTGCTAATTGTGGGTACGAAGGTACAGCTTTGGGAAAGAACACCGGCCCTGAGAACGTGATTGGCAAGGACCCAGGGCACACCAAGTCCAAGTGCATCATGTGTCAAAAAGTGGGGGATAACCATGCAAAAAGAGGCACTTTGCTACATTCGGACTCTAAGGCATCTGAGGTAAAAGGCCTCAATCAACTCCAAAATAGTTCTGATAGCTAGTGACAAGTGTAGGAGCACTAAATTCCAGTTGTTTACACAGCTACCTACACAAAAAGAACACGGATGCAAGAATAGGTAAATGCTTGTAGAGATTAGGAGCCAGTTCTAAGTTGGTTAATGGGGAGAAAGATGTAAAGGACTCTGAAGCGTGTGCATGGAGAGGACACAGGAAGCAAACACTGTAATTGTCAAGCTGACATAACCCCTTAGTGCAGTCTTCTCCTAGGAATACCCCTAGTATATCACCGGTGTTCTTTCTGGATTTTCCGTGAGATAGCGCTGACCACACCCCATTCCTCAGCTAGGACTAAGGGAGAAGAAAAGGCCAAGGCGATGGGAATAAGTGTTCTAGATTAGCTTGCCAGGAACGAGGAGAGGGAGAAAGGAGGAATGGACCGGAGAAAGGGAGAGAGCAGAGAGAAAGGAAGGAAAAGAGAAGATAGAGAAAAGAAAAGGCACAATTTTATGAAGCAGAAAATGAGGAAGCTCAGTATTCTGTCATGTAATTGGTGTTCTCTGGTTTTTATATTATTACTTTTTACCAGTGAATTGCCACCAAATAAAACCTTTCTAGTTTCCCTGTTATAAATGGAAACCAACTTTGTTTTCATTGTTCCAGCATCCAGAAAGGATCCGGCAAGACAATGAATTTGTCAGAGCCCAAAGTGACCTTTTCACTCGCTCACTGTAACCCGGGGGAGGAGGGCAGTGGAGATGTCGTCTTACTCTGGGTCAATGAGAGTGACTTTGATCCAGGTATAGTGCTGAGGAAATGAGGGGCAGAAGACATTGCGCACATCTGCTGTGTCTGGTTCCCGAAGAAAGCCTTCACTCAATTCTTACCTTGCTCGGTGATTTAGTTTCCCTTTCCAGATTTATTTTTCTGGGTGATCTAGAACCAATATTTAGGTGTTTACTAGGCACATGGTCTACTGGCTCTAGCAGAAGGCATTGCGATGTCGCGCCTTACCTGAAATTTATGCCAATAAACTAGTAATGTAATATTCTTGTTAGTGATATCAAAATATTGAATTCTAAAACAAAATGTGATACATGATTAGGGCTCCCAGTTTTCCGTTTTTACTGATTTGTACAGATAAATACAGACAGAAAACTATTTATTTTCCTGTCTGTATTTATTTTTAAATACAGAAAATAGGCCTTCTTTGGATGATTTTTTCTATTGTCAATTATGAGTGCCAGGTCGGTAGGTGTACAGATTGAGATGTAGGGGAGATGAAAAAAGACAATAGATTTCCTAACTAAGCGTAATTAAGTGCAGATCTACAGTTATTTATGCTATTTTACAATGCAAGTGTTTTTAGATAATGCTATTTCACTGTATACTGCTGAAACCTTTTGGACATTTAAACGCAAGTATACATTTATCAGTTAAATAATTGTGGAAAAATACCAATTTCAGCTTCGTTTATACAGAAAACACAAAATAAAAATGGATAAATACAGAAAAAAAGAGCAAAAAATAAATATGGATAAATACAGACGGAAATGTCAAAAATAAATACCATAAAACCGGGAGCCCTATACATGATGTAAGAAAGTGGCTCTGTATATACTGAACCAAAGTAAGGTTCAGTGTGCACAGAGTCCACAGAGGTTTGGCAGAGGCTAAAGTTAGATATAACCTTACTCTCTAAAGTGGTAGCTTAGTCGAGCAGTAAGGCAGTATCAGAGGACAGTGTAAAGCATTTGTTGTACACACTCAGTCAGCAAATGGTCTCACACACTCAAGAACTGAACTCTAGGCCAATGGTTTGTATATAAAAATATATCCTTGTTTTATTTTAGAACCAACAATAGGTATCAAAATATACTTTCTCAGAATGAGATGCTTTAGATAAATACTTTCAATAGGCAATGGACTTTTGAATGCAATAGTTACAGTTGTTGCAATAGGCAACACGGTATCAAACACAATTTAACGTTGAGCTCAATGGGAATTTCTAGTTTAATGCAATAGATTACTTTTGGATTACTTTTCGTACCACAGGACTGGATCCTAGATTCAGTCCTGGGACATCTCCTGTAAACAGTTGAGTAAAAAGTTTTGGTTACAGTTGTGATTTTTAAGGAATATTATTGTATTTTAAAAGTCGGCACTTAGAAACTTTTTCACATAGAATCACTGTTAGAAATGGGATTTTTGGTAGGCTAGGGCGTGGGCCAAAGCCAGGCAAAAACCGCCACTCTAGTCAGGATAAGGGAGTTACACGTCTAAAATAACCCCTGCTCACCCCCTTGGTAGCTTGGCACGAGCAGCCAGGCTTATCTTAGAGGCAGTGTGTAAAGCATTTGCACATACCCCACAGTAATGCAGTGTACGCACTACAAAAGGACACCACACCAGTTTAGAAAAATATCCAATATTTTTATATAATTAAAACAAGACCAAAAACGATAAGAATCCACAATACTATACTTAAAAGTTCACAGTTCCAAAAATACGCGGATTAAAAAGAGTTCCTTGTGTGGATAGCTCCGTCTGGGCTACCACGGCGTCGTGAACAACAAATCCAACAGTTCTGGCTGGGTGCGGGCCAGCTACGGTGTCGGGAAGACCCGCAAACAGTACCTGTGAGAGATGCAGGGCGTTGAGGCCCTTGAAGTCACTCGCGTTGCAGGTCGAGCTCCTCTCTGATGGAATCAGGAGCGCTGGCGCCGGCAGACGTCTGGTGCTGCGGTGCGAAGTGCAGCGTGCGGTGCCCCCAGGTCGCGGTGCGAGCAGCGGCTCGGTGACGGTGTCAGATGGCGTCGTCGGTGAGACCAGGGTCGCGGTGCGAGATGAAGGCGGTGCTCGCCACGGTGCTAGCAGGTCACGGTGCAAGCAGCGTCGTCGTTGCTGAAGCGCTGTCGTCGGCTGACTAACTGGAGTCGATGGCGTCGGTAGGCCAAGGTTGCGGTGCAGGATGAGGGCGGTGCGTCGTGTGACTTACGAGCGGTGCCCTCGAACCACGGTGCAAGCAGCGGCGTCTATTTCGGCAGGAAGTGGCGGCATCAGGAAGGCCAAGGCGTCCTCGTGAAGCAAGGCGGTGCGGAGTGCGGTGCCCACAGGTCGCGGTGCGAGCAGCGGCTCGGTGGCGGCGTCAACAGGTGTCGTCGGTGAGACCAGGGCCGCGTTGCGGCGGTGCTCTCTGCGATGCCAAAGCTTCGGCGTGAAGCGAGGCGGTGCGGTGCCCACAGGTCGCGGTGCAAGCAGCGGCTCGGTGGCGGCGTCAACAGGCGTAGTCGGTGAGACCAGGGTTGCGTTGCGGCGGTGCTCTCTGCGTTGCCAAAGCTTTGGCGTGAAGCAAGGCGGTGCGGAGTGCGGTGCCCACAGGTCGCGGTGCAAGCAGCGGCTCGGTGTCGGCGTCAACAGGCGTCGCCGGTGAGACCAGGGTTGCGGTGCGGCGTTGCGGCAGTGCCCTCTGCGGTGCCTTCAGGACACGGAGTCGGTAGCGGCGTCGTAGACGTCGTTGAGTTGGCGTTCTTCTTGCTGCAGCACAAAACACACAGTCCCCAGTGCTGCGGGTCGAAGAACTTGAAGTCTTTGCTGTTCCTGAGACTTCGTGAACAGGGGGCAAGCTCTACATCAAGCCCTTGGAGAGACTCACAAATTGGGTTGCAGAAAGTCCAGTCCAGGCCTTTCACTGCCCAAGACCGAAGCAGCCACTGCAGGTCAGCCCAGCAAAGCACCCAGCAAAGCAGTCGTTCCTTTTCGCAGCTTCTCCGGCTCTTCTTCTTGGCAGTCTTCTTGTCCAGATGAGTTCTAAAGTTCAGGGGTCTGGGACCCAGCATTTATGTCCAAAAATCCTTTGATCTCTTAGGCAGAGAGGGCCTGTGCCCGTTCAGGACCAGTTCTGCCTTCTCTGGTGTGAATTCCTGGCAGGAGGTGGAGACGGCATTTGTCAGAGGCAGAGCAGGCCCTTTGAGGTGCAAGGAAATCTCCTCCCCCTTCCCCCATCGTAACCCAGGTCTCTTCAGCCCTTTCCTGACCTACCTAGACCATCTGGCGCCCCTCCTGCTCCCCAGCCTTCGGGCATCCAAAACCCAGACAGGCAATTCACATTCCAGCAGAGGCACACGGGATGACTGAGCAAGAAAATACCCACTTTCCAAAAGTGGTATTTTCAAACACAGAATGTAAAAATCGCCTTCACTAAAAGAGGCATCTTTAGATTCTGAGTTCAGGCATATGAAACTTCATTTTCTTACCGAATTCCCTGGGCCAGTTATGTTCATAAGATGTTATGAACAAACCTCACATTCTGTCCTATGGGGAACTGGTAGCCTTGCAATAGTGAAAAACAAAATTGGCTGTAATTCACTATCAGGACATGCCACACACACCAGGGCATGTCCCACCTTTCACATACACTGCACCCTGCCCACAGGGGTACCATGGGCCTACCTGAGGGGTGTCTGACATGTAAGAAAAGGGAAGGTTAGGGACCGGCCAGTGTGTGCACTGGCCAAGTCGACATTGCAGTTACAAACTGCGCACAGACTTCTGCAATGGCAGGTCTGAGTTACCGTTTTCAGGGCTACTCACGGGGGTGGCACAACCAGTGCTGCAGGCCCCCCGAGTAGCATTTGATTCACCAGCCCTGGCACACGCAGTGCATTTTAGTAGGGGCTAACGGGTAAATCAAATATCCAATCATGGAAACACCCATCCATAACACAATTTACACAGAGAGCATATGCACTTTAGCACTGATTAGCAGTGGTAAAGTGCCCAGAGTCCTAAAACCAACACAAACAGGTCAGGGAAAAATAGGAGGAAAAAGCAAAAAGTTTGGGGATAAAAGGGCCATTTCCAACACAACCCCCTCCCAACCTAAAGCCAGGGAGACCAATCCATACCTCGATGGGCTTCCTGCTTGGAGCGATAGAACAAGGAACCTGGCCCGCAACAGCAGGGTTTTCTTCCTGTTCTCCGCCTTCCTGAACCTAGTTGGATCCCTCTATCCATACTCTCAGGGCCCACTAAGCTGACCCATGGGGGAACCCTTCTCCTCGCCTGTGGACCCCATCTGCGCAGCACCTAAACTTACTTGGCTCACAGATGTGTCCCAACAGGCAGTCAGTACCCACATGGCCAACACAATGGTGTGGCCCAGTTCACCCCCTGGGTGTGACTCCTGTCCCCCTCCCAGGGGCAACTCTGTCCACCGGGACAGCCAGCCACAGTGGCCACTGACCATTGTCAGTGAGGAGAGCCAGGGCTTATGCCTTTCCGGCCACTCCAACCACTGTGGTGTCAGAAAATGGGGGGCGGTAGCCCCAGATGCCTGGCATCCTTTCTCCACTCTCCCCCCTGCCAAGTCAGGTATGGCATCCTGACACTGGCCCACCAGCCCAGGGTCTGTACCCTGCGGCTGGACAGGAGACTGGGGTGGGCTCTCCCACACCCTCTCCTTCTCCCTGGGGCTCTGTACCCTCCCACCTGGAGCAGTACTCCCTTCCAGAATTGTCAGGGCACCTGTGGTAGGTGTCCTGCACAATTCGCCCACCAGTTCAGGGGCGCTATCCTGCAACTGGTACACCAGCCCAGGGTCTGTACCCTGGGGCTGGACCAGGGGCTGGGGTGGGCTCTCCCACACCCGGTCCTCTCCCCTGGGGCTCTGTACCCTCCCAGCTGGAGCGGCACCCCCAGAAGACAACCTGGTAGGGGCACTGTTAGCAGTCGCCCCTTCCCCCAGGTCAGAGGGGACACCCTGAACCTAGTCCTCCAACCCAGGGTCTGTACCATCAGGCTGACCAGAGGTCTCTGGCGAGGCTCTCCTCCCCTCACCCCTCCTTCTGGGGTCCTGCACTCTCCTCCCAGGAGAAGCACCCCCTGAACCAAAAACTGTCAGGACGCTGGAACCGGACCTCCTACACAGTTCTTCCACCAGTTCAGGGCCTTGACCCTGCAACTGAGCCACCACCCTCGGATCTAAACCCTCAGGTTGAACCGGGGTCAGAGGCGAGGACTCCCTCCCTCTGCACCCCCTTCCAGAGTTCTGTACCCTCCCACCCAGAGTGGTACCCCTAGAAGACAAACCGGTCAGGACACTGCTTACAGTCGTCCTTCCCTCCAGGTCAGGCAGGACCTGAACCTGGCCTCCCAACCCAGGGACTAAACCTTGCGGCTGAGCACCTGCCCGGCGCACCAGGACTTCCTTGGGAGCACGCATGCCCCCCCTGAGGGTAACAAATGGCTCATGTGTTGTGTGACAGTCTGTCTGGCACAGATCTCCCGACCCCTGTCCATCTGACAGTGCGCGAAGATCCCCCAGGACAGAAGTGGTGTCACCATGGTCACTCCTAGGAGGCTCAGCCCTTCTGGCTGGCCCCTGACCCACTGGTCCTCCCACTGGGGAACGCATCCCCCTCTCACCCCTCCATTCGGACTTCTGCACCCTCCACTTAGGAGCGGCACCGCCAGACACCAGAACCGCTGGCGCTCTGTTTACAGACACTCCACGTTCTCCTGACAGTAGGAGATTCCCCTGAACGGATGGCCTACCAGTACAGCCTAGGCTCCCCACCTGGTGTTCCCTCCTGGAACCACCCAGGCTCTGGGACCGGGTTTTGGGCACCTTGGGCCACAGCCCATTCCCTCTCCTTCTCCGCGGAGACAGGACGTGAGTCCCTACACCCTTCCCAGGACACCGGGACCTATCTGGGCTACCACAAACCTTTCCCACCACCCTCGGTTGGGAAATACCTAAGCTGATTCCTTCTGGGTCACCCCCAGATGCTTCTCCAGACCCTCTGGAATCCACCAAAAGGTCTGCCTCCAGTGCAAGCTCCCTGGGGTCAGAGAACTCACACTCCATTGGGTGTTGGCATAGCTCTGGAAAACAGGGACTTAAAATATGCTCTCCAACAATTGAATCACACAGCCTCACACAGGTGTTAACCAAACTACCCTTCACCCAGCCATCCAGTGCCTCAGAAAAGTACCCCACATCATTCTCACAAGACTGGCGAGACAGTGTCTGACTGGTGCTGACTCTTAACCCATACTCTTCTGGCTGGTCTCCATACTCACTTACTAGGGCTTCTATCATGGGGGAACCCCTCTCCCTGCACCTCTCATCTAGAGTCAGTAGAGTGTCCCTCCCACTACTAGGAAAATGATCCCCTGTGTCAGTTCCCCAATCCACCTCAGGGATACTGCGCACCACTGGAGTAACCTCACAATCCTGAACCCCCTGGTGTATGTCAACCCCCTCCTTGAAGTAGGGCCCCAAATCTGTGTGTGTGTGTGTACCTCATCCTCAGTACTGGACCTAACACTTTTGCTGCCACCATCTGGGCTGGGCCTAGCCCTACTGGCTTCCCAGTCCAGCTCTCATTTTAAACTCCTGGTCTAAGATCACCTTCTTTTCCTCCATGGCTATTCTTTTGTCTTCCCTCTCACTTTCCATCCTGAGTTTCTCCAACTCAAACTTCCTCGCTTCCCGCCTGTCCTCCAGCTCCTCTGGGGACAGACTGCTGCTACCTGGTTTAGAGGGTGCCCCCCCTCCCAAAAGCACATCCACCCTTGGAATAGGCTCCTCTGCCTCCATGCCAAGATCCCCAGACCGCTCACTAGCATGTCTGGCTGCTACCCAGGCCCTCAGCGCCTTTTGTAGCTCCTCTCTTCTGGTGAGGCCCCTGATTTGGATTTTGAGGTTTTTGCAGATCACCTTCAATTCCTTCACATTGTAGGTTTCTAACCTCTCCTCCTCAAAGGCCACTTCCAAGGATGCAACCAATGATGGAATTGATTCAGGCATGACGAAGTAGCAAGTTCAAACTGGCAAGACCCAAAAAAAATAGGCCAAAAAGAACCAGTATGTGGCACGTAATGGTCTGCGATATGGTAGTAGTGCACACCAATCACTGTAAGGCAAGCGCAAGTCCTATCCTCACGGCTGACAACCAATGTTAGAAATGGGATTTTTGGTAGGCTAGGGCGTGGGCCAAAGCCAGGCAAAAACCGCCACTCTAGTCAGGATAAGGGAGTTACACGTCTAAAATAACCCCTGCTCACCCCCTTGGTAGCTTGGCACGAGCAGCCAGGCTTATCTTAGAGGCAGTGTGTAAAGCATTTGCACATAACCCACAGTTATACAGTGTACGCACTACAAAAGGACACCACACCAGTTTAGAAAAATATCCAATATTTTTATATAATTAAAACAAGACCAAAAACGATAAGAATCCACAATACTATACTTAAAAGTTCACAGTTCCAAAAATACGCTGATTAAAAAGAGTTCCTTGTGTGGATAGCTCTGTCTGGGCTACCACGGCGTCGTGAACAACAAATCCAACAGTTCTGGCTGGTTGCGGGCCAGCTACGGTGTCGGGAAGACCCGCAAACAGTACCTGTGAGAGATGCAGGGCGTTGAGGCCCTTGAAGTCACTCGCGTTCCAGGTCGAGCTCCTCTCTGATGGAATCAGGAGCGCTGGCGCCGGCAGACGTCTGGTGCTGCGGTGCGAAGTGCAGCGTGCGGTGCCCCCAGGTCGCGGTGCGAGCAGCGGCTCGGTGACGGCGTCAGATGGCGTCGTCGGTGAGACCAGGGTCGCGGTGCGAGATGAAGGCGGTGCTAGCAGGTCACGGTGCAAGCAGCGTCGTCGTCGTTGCTGAAGCGCTGTCGGTGGCGTCGGTAGGCCATGGTTGCGGTGCAGGATGAGGGCGGTGCGTCGTGTGACTTAGGAGCGGTGCCCTCGAACCACGGTGCAAGCAGCGGCGTCGATTTCGGCGGGAAGTGGCGGCGTCAGGAAGGCCCAGGCGTCCTCGTGAAGCAAGGCGGTGCGGAGTGCGGTGCCCACATGTCGCGGTGCGAGCAGCGGCTCGGTGGCGGCGTCAACAGGCGTCGTCGGTGAGACCAGGTTCGCGGTGCGGCGGTGCTCTCTGTGGTGCCAAAGCTTCGGCGTGAAGCGAGGCAGTGCGGTGCCCACAGGTCGCGGTGCAAGCAGCGGCTCGGTGGCGGCGTCAACAGGCGTCGGTGAGACCAGGGTTGCGGTGCTCTCTGCGGTGCCAATGCTTCGGCGTGAAGCAAGGCGGTGCGGAGTGCGGTGCCCACAGGTCGCGGTGAAAGCAGCGGCTCGGTGTCGGCGTCAACAGGCATTGTCGGTGAGACCAAGGTTGCGGTCCGGCATTGCGGCGGTGCCCTCTGCGGTGCCTTCAGGACACGGAGTCGGCAGTGGCGTCGTAGACGTCGTTGAGTTGGCGTTCTTCTTGCTGCAGCACAAAACACACAGTCCCCAGTGCTGCGGGTCGAAGCACTTGAAGTGTTTGCTGTTCCTGAGACTTCGTGAACAGGGGGCAAGCTCTACCTCAAGCCCTTGGAGAGACTCACAAATTGGGTTGCAGAAAGTCCAGTCCAGGCCTTTCACTGCCCAAGACAGAAGCAGCCACTGCAGGTCAGCCCAGCAAAGCACCCAGCAAAGCAGTCGTTCCTTTTCGCAGCTTCTCCGGCTCTTCTTCTTGGCAGTCTTCTTGTCCAGATGAGTTCTACAGTTCAGGGGTCTGGGACCCAGCATTTATGTCCAAAAATCCTTTGATCTCTTAGGCAGAGAGTGCCTGTGCCCGGTCAGGACCAGTTCTGCCTTCTCTGGTGTGAATTCCTGGCAGGAGGTGGAGACGGCATTTGTCAGAGGCAGAGCAGGCCCTTTGAGGTGCAAGGAAATCTCCTCCCCTTCCCCCATCGTAACCCAGGTCTCTTCAGCCCTTTCCTGACCTACCTAGACCATCTGGCGCCCCTCCTGCTCCCCAGCCTTCTGTCATCCAAAACCCAGACAGGCAATCCACATTCCAGCAGAGGCACACGGGATGACTGAGCAAGAAAATACCCACTTTCCAAAAGTGGTATTTTCAAACACAGAATGTAAAAATCATCTTCACTAAAAGAGGCATCTTTAGATTCTGAGTTCAGGCATACGAAACTTCATTTTCTTACCGAATTCCCTGGGACAGTTATGTTCATAAGATGTTATGAACAAACCTCACATTCTGTCCTATGGGAAACTGGTAGCCTTTCAATAGTGAAAAACTAAATTGGCTGTAATTCACTATCAGGACATGCCACACACACCAGGGCATGTCCTACCTTTCACATACACTGCACCCTGCCCACAGGGGTACCATGGGCCTACCTGAGGGGTGTCTGACATGTAAGAAAAGGGAAGGTTAGGGACCGGCCAGTGTGTGCACTGGCCAAGTCGACATGGCAGTTACAAACTGCGCGCAGACTTCTGCAATGGCAGGTCTGAGTTCCCGTTTTCAGGGCTACTCATGGGGGTGGCACAACCAGTGCTGCAGGCCCCCCGAGTAGCATTTGATTCACCAGCCCTGGCACACGCAGTGCATTTTAGTAGGGGCTAACGGGTAAATCAAATATCCAATCATGGAAACACCCATCCATAACACAATTTACACAGAGAGCATATGCACTTTAGCACTGATTAGCAGTGGTAAAGTGCCCAGAGTCCTAAAACCAACACAAACCGGTCAGGGAAAAATAGGAGGAAAAAGCAAAAAGTTTGGGGATAAAAGGGCCATTTCCAACAATCACCAATGTTATCCTATGGGAGGAAATTCACTTAGCAGGTAAGTAGTGTTATCGTTACTTTTTCTTACTCAGTGTTGGATCCTGGATCCAGCACTGGTGCATCTCCTGTAAACAATTGAAAGAATGCTTTTGTCACACAGGCGATTGTTAGCAAATATTTGTAAGTTTAAAAAATGGACACTTAGAAACTTTTTCAGCAAAAACCAGGCAATGTTATCCTATGGAAGGAAATTCAAGTTACCGGTAAGTACAGTTATAATTACTTTTCAGGGTCAGTGCTGGGCACCAAGATCCAGCACTGGGATCTCTCCTGATAACAGGTGAGTATTTTCGTTTTCGTGATTCGGCTGATTTTAGATGAATATTTTAAAGTTTCAAAACTCCACACTTAGAAGAATTTCCAAGGTAAACCAGTCAATGTTACCCTATGGAGGAAAAGTGAGTTATCGGCTTTTGGGTAAGTACTCGACTGGCAGAGTTAGGGTTCTGGGCATAGACTCAGGGGTCTCCCAGGGTCAGGTAGGTACAGTTGGTACACCCTCAGCGGCGCAGGGGCGGCCGGGTGCAGAGTGAGTTAGGCCCAATGTTAGCCTATGGCGGGCAGGGGGCCTTTCGTTGGTGGCTGCTGGCTAGCAGGCCACACGGCTGTGGGAGCTGGGCTCCTGGTCACTTGCTCAGGGCAAATGGGGAAGTAGCTTAGAGTAGAGGTTGCACTGCCAGGGGCACTCGGGTGGCTGGGTGCAGTGTGCTTTTGAGCCGTCGGGCGCTCAATGGAGAAGGTGGAAACTGAACAAAGGCTGCAAGCTCGGGCACGGAGATTCTTCAGGTGCGACCACCACTTTGAGGGGTAAGTTGGGTAGTTGGAGGATGGGTAGGCACCCCGGAGTTGGGCACAGGAGGCCGCAGGGCGCCGGGTGCAGGGGTGTGTCTTCGCGTTGGGAAATCTTACCCTCTGCTGGTCGCGGTTGGAGGGGGCCCAGGTTCTGAGGCTGCAGGCGTCGTCAGGATCGTCGAGGAGGGTCCTTGGGTGCTGGATTCTGGGTCACAGTCGCCGGGGGGACGTCCTTGTGGTCTTTGTCCACTCAGGCACAGGCTGGGCTCGGCGGGTGCAGAGTGTGCTGGATTCGCGGTTCCTGGCTGGCACCAGGGGTAGGTTACTTGCTTTTGAGCAGTACCACTGCTCGTGGGAGTCCCAGGTAGTTAGAGTCACAAGGCAGTCAGGTCCTCCTGGGTTTTTGAGGTTGCTGACCACTGGAGACGCCAGGGTTTAGCAGGAGCAGGTTCGAGGGTCGACTGGCCGGTAGGGCTGGGGCCAAATCAGTTGGTGTCTTCCTCTTGTTAGCAGCTGCACGGCAGGTCTTCTTATTTCTTGATCTTCTTTCTTGTTTCGGAATCTGGATCTAAGGAAGTAAGGTTCAGGGTGCCCCTAAATACTAGATTTAGGGGCGTTACAGGTAGGTAAAGGGCAGGGACCAATGGGTCCCTTCCCTGGGGTGGAGTACACCCCTATCCTGCCACTCTCCAGTGGGAGGGGGCAGGAGCCTAGTCCTGATTGGGTAGGGCTCCCCATCTTCAAGATGGCGAGAGCCCGGAAATGTGCTTCACCTCGCCTCCCCACCTGAGGGGTGGGGTTGGCAGAGGCTGGCACACCCCTTTCCTCCCTTGGTGTTTCCCGCCAGAGTGTGGGCTAGAACCAGTGGGGACCAGTTGCTGAGTACAGCAAGTGGTCTGGGGAAGCTCACAAAGGCGGAATGCCTTTGAAGCTTCCCCTGCCCATCCTGGGGGAGGTGGCCTAGCACCTCGCCCAGGACGTGCATTGTTGCAGGCCCGGGAGAGCGGATAGCTCTCTACCCAGGGGTCCAGCAACATGTCTGCTGGGTGGCAGCCTAGGCAGCCCCTCAGACAGGACGTGGATTGTATGTTAGGTTCAGGGGGCAACTCTAAGTTGCCCTCTGTCGTGCATTTTACATTAAATCCCACACTGGCATCAGTGTGGGTTTAATGTGCTGAGAAGTTTGATACCAAACTTCTCAGTCTTCAGTGTAGCCATTTAGGTGCTGTGGAGTTCGTAATGACAACCTCCCAGCACCATATACTCTTAATGGCATCACAGGAATGGCCCTGGGTACTGTAGGGGCACAGGGCTCATGCACCTGTGCCCACACCACTGACATAGTGCACCCAGCTAGAGGGGTGACTGAGGTATGCCAGGGCAGTGTGTTTGTGGGCATGGCACACAGGGATGTGTGCCATGTCGACTCTGTTTAGTTCTGCACCAAGACACTCAGCCTGCAAAGGCAGGGTGTGTGTGTCAGGGTACAGGGCCTCTAAGGGTGGCACAATAAGTGCTGCAGCCCTTAGGGGCCTTCTCTGGTCACAAT